>OY796880.1:45147613-45767550 GCA_963680785.1 Diplosoma virens
TTCAATCATTTCAACACTACATATAGTTTGTATTATACTACTTCTATTTAAAATTGCCGTTTCCTTTTTCTTTAAACTCAAAGTTTCATTTACATCATAACATTACAGATCTAAGAAAACTTCTTTTTAATAATTTAGAGCATTACAAATGTTCTTTGGCACAAGTAAATTTGAGCTGCTTTGATGACAAACTATCTAAGTACAAAATTTGCTTTTTTTTGAACTAGGAACATCTAACTTTTTTAAGGCAACAGCTAATTTGGCTTAATTAAAAAATGCTTTTGTGTTTCAAAATTGGTGAACTTAAAAAAAGCAATTTTTAAATAATTGTGTGCTTTGAATTTACTATCGCTGCTTGAGAGATCCTTTTTCTCTTGGATTCTTCTTTATTCCATCCTTTTGCTGAAAGGGGGATTCCAGGTTAGTTTCACCAAAAAAAATTTCTTGCGATGATTTCTTGATAAGACCCGAAAAAAGTTGGTGCCATTTTTGTCAATTGGAAGCTGCATGCAACAGTATCTAGCAGTGTGGGTTTATCTGCAAGCTGCTTCTTTGTTTGGGGGAGCTGGGCAGGAGCTGGTGGTTTAGTAAATGGCTAGGCATATTTCCATCAGCCAGGTAACCAGGTTGTTCTTGTTGACATCTGAGAGAGCCAGACTTCATTTGGATAGTGATAAATGGGGTAAAATGTTATTGTGTGCTCAGCTGTCTGCTCCTTTGCCCCACACTCACAGGCCATCATAGAAGCCATAATCCATTTGTGTGTTTTTAAGCAGAATAGACCAGCTCCAGTTCATATGCAATTAAGCCTGGCTCATGCAGGTTTGGAAAAGCTAAATCTATTTGGGAAATTCCAATGATTCCAGCATTTTCAAAAATTGGTCTACTAATATTGTGTGCATTTTGAATAAGAGATTGTTTAATTTTTCTCTTATCACTAATGTTCAATGTGCAAGGATGACATTGCTTTTGTTCTTTTGGCAGAATCTTCCTTTCATGCACAAATCTTTAAACTGTGCCATGACTTCTTTTGATGATTTTTGAGACTTCCAAGGTAGTTTTATTTCCAGAAAGCAATTTTGTAATTCTTGCCCTTTCAGAAATTGATAACATTTAAGATTTTTGCAAACACTTTTGATGCAGTTAAAAATCCTAAAATTAAAATAAAAACAAAATTATTTATTTATCAATAGTTCAAATTATTAGTGCAAGTAATTCAATTAAAATTTTTTTTTAATCCATAATATGTTTTAAAAAACTATGAAAATGCATATTATGTAGAAAAATTACAGTTGCAAAAACTTTTGTTTGCATTTTACTTTCTTTACTTTGCTCTTCAGATAAATAAAACAAAACTTAAAAGAAAAAACTGAAATCTTCTGGCTGGGTTATGTAGATGATGTAGTAATTATTTGTGAAACCAAAGAAAATCTTAAACAACCACTGTTTATTTTGAAGCAAACCTTTGAGCCATTTGGTTTTGAAGTAAATAAGACAAAAACAATGATACTAAATTATCAAGAAAAAAATGAAGATTATCCAACAACAATTAGCAACATTGATTCTGTTACCATGAATAATGTTAAAAAATTTTAACACCTTGGAACTATTTTTATATGGAATCATGCAAATATTCCAGACAAAGAAATAGCTTATTGATAAATAATGGCAGAAATAAGAAAAGAAATTTAATAAAATGTTTTTGCAAACAAACATATTAATACAAAGACAAAACTGATATTTTTCAATTCATACATTTGAAACAGACTATTTTATGGAGCTCAAACTTGTAACCTAAATATAAAACAAATCAATGATATAAAAGCATTCACGTAAAACTTTAGCAGAGTCTCATTAATAAGAAAAGGAAGAGAACCAATGATTTATCTATATACAAATAATAAGATTCTAGAAATCACACATACCTCAACAATAACTCAATTTAATGCAAATCAACTGATAAAATGGTATGGTCACTGTGTCTGAGCTAAACATATGAGACAAATTAAGCAAATATTTTTTAATGTGAAAAAAGGGTGAAAAGAATAAGAAAAATCTAATCATTAAACGAAAAAAATGGAAGAAATAATTTGACTTGACCAGTTTGAAATCATGCAACTAGCCATAAATCATAAATTTTAATGCATTTTGTAGCTTTTCTATCTAACTTGACTTGTATCAGATTACTTTGTTACTGCTTAGAAGCCATGTGTGTTTTTACATGAAGAAGTTATATTGTTGTTTGATTAATTGATTGGAGAGGCCAAGGCTTACAAATGTGAAGATGTAGCTTGGTAAAAATAAATTATTTTGTAGCCATAGCATTTACACAATCTCCAATATAACTATAGATTGCTTCAAAAAAAGTTTATTATAGTTTTTATGGACAAAATTTGTCAAGTCTTATAAACTACACTTGGTAGAATTTAAAAAATTTTTTCTCCTCTTTAAAATCTCTTTAATCACTAAAAACTAAATAATGTTACAATTTTAAACTCAATTGGATTTTTTACTTGTTTTCTTAAACCAGTATGTAACCTTTTATGGATATTGTAATTTTTTTCCTTTCACTATTTAATATACGGTAGTTTTAAAATGTAAAAAAAATTAGATACTCTCACAAAAATTACTGCTCTGATTTGGCTAAATTTATAGGAGCCTGTTTGCAGAAGACAGTGACTTTATTTCAATTACAATCAATTTCTAACCAATTTGCTGCTATTTTTAAAAAGATCTTATGTTATACAGAAGCCGAAAGTGTTTTGGAAGCAAAATAGCACTTGGAAAAAATTTTTACTTAACCATGTAGAATTTTTGAAATTTAAATATTGGTCTTTTTGTTTTTTACCTGGTGGAAAGTTTCAAACAATTCTAGCTGCAATTCTACCAAAAAAGCACTCCATTTGCTATGAAAAGTATGACTCAAATTTGTATGATTTAGTAGTATGAGATTAATTATACCATTTTTAAATATATCAAAGCTATTATTGTAAAATTGTTTATGAAAAGCATTGTTGATTTAAATAAAAACAAGAAGATATTGTTAATATTTTATTTATATAAATCAGAGATACTTTAGAAAAAATTGAATTTGCAATGAATGTAAGTCTTGGTAGATTAGTTCATTACCTATTTACATATAAAAAAATAATTTACATTATTAAGAATTATAAATTTATGGATATATATATATATGTAATAAAATATTTGCAAACAAGTGATTAAAACAGGTATCATCATAGCTGAGTAAGGAAAACTGCTTTTATCATGATAACTAAAGTAATTTATTCAACTGGCAACTCTTGCCTTTTTTGAAAAGCAAGACTTCTTGGAGGCAAGCTGTTTAGTTGCATCACAATTTGGAGGATGGAGAAGAGATGTGCTTACTATTATCACCAACTTGTGACCAGGATTGTGGAGTTGGAGAAATTATTTGCAATCCTGACTCTGGCTCCAGATCATCTGAAAAAATAACTCTTACTCCTGACTCCAACTTCAGCATCTTTAAAAAAATAACTCCAACTCCACTCTAAAACATGGGACTGCAGTGATTCTGACTTTTGACTCTAAAAGCTTGACTTACATAGAAGCCTAATTTAGCATACAGCAAGTCACCAAAATAACAACATCTGTAACTGTGGCACTTTAAAATGGCAACTCCAACTCTTTACAGCTGGTGTCAACCAAAGCATGAGCATTTATCTTGCTAATATAAATTGTCATAAGTACATGTTTGGAAAAATTGGCTGTGAATTTGTCACTGAAACTGTGACAAAGTTGCAAAACTGCCTTGTCCTTGTCCAGCTCCTCACAAACATACTTCATGACCAGCACCAAACTTTATGGTTTTATATTTATTAATCAAAGCTATATCAACACACTAGTCAGAAAGCAGTTTTCTATAAAACAATTTATGTAAATTAAACTTATCTCCTAAACACATTGCCCACACACTCCTCACAATGTTGGTTGGACAAGCAAAGTCAAAAAGTCAACAGGATTGACAAATCACTATCAGTAATAGCTAATGTCCAAAGGGATTAATAATTGTTAGCAGCAAAATATCAATTCGAACTTTGCAATTAAAATTCTATCTCTCTTCAATCACTAAGTAGATCTCATCAATTCCAAAAGAAAAAGCAACTCTTGTACAATAACAAAATAGCAAGCAACTATTGCCCAATAGAACACGAGAAGGCAGCCTAAAAGACATGATTAAAAGGCACATTGGTTTGAAACCCTTTAGCCATTACCAACATGGCCAACATTTACACATGCGACGTAACAGAAACTGAAGAAGGTTTTAATGTGCGATTTGATAATTTTTGTTTCAAGCAACATTTAGCATAGTGACCTAGTTTACCACAATAATTACAAATTTTGGTTTTCACTGGACATTGATTTCAGGTATACCATGTAAAACCTTTGCAAAAATAACTCATAATATTTGAGACAATTTACATGAGCAATTGCATATAGCATTAACATTTTGATCCTTCATGCTCTGATTAGGAGCTAATTCATTGAATATTAAAATTATTTACAGTACATACCCTACCAGAATATGAGGTTTGATCTAAAGAATATGATTTTAAAGATACTTTTCCTAGTTCAAGAGCTTGAGCTGTTTTGTAAGCTTTGCAGTTACAGCAGTAAAAATTATGATTTTGACTCAGTTTGTCAATGCTCAATAATGAACCCTAGCCCTAAACTCATCAATAGATTTACCAATGTTTTGTTGTGCTGTTGTTGGAAGATGCCTGGCATAGGTTTTATTAATTTTTATTAGGTTTTACAATTTTCATTCTTAGGTTTTACAAACAGTTTTTGTAAAGTTGCAATTTAGCTCTTTCCTAACAAGTTTATTTTATACAAATTTATACAAAGAAACTGTTAAGTGCACAGACTGCATCTAATTTTTTAAAAGCATTCTCACCTCCTGATAGCACATTAGTAAAGTTTGAAAATGTTTAAAACCAGAACTTTCAGTCATCCTCAGCAGATTATGGGCTTGGGTCAATAGCTAATTTCTTTTGTTGCAAAAATTTTTGGTTTGCTTGAGCTATTGTGTGAAAAGCAGAGCAGCAGAAAAATAGAGTTTTACATTGATATATAAAAATTTACGTAATCTAGCATTTAATTTTTTAAGGCATTGAAAGTTTATTTTATTAGCATATATATATATATGACACAAAATTGCAACACACCAAATTTTACCACCCATCTTTTTGAAAACCTTTTCAAAAGAAAAATATGATAAACATTAATTTAAATTGAAAAGATTCTCAAGCTAATTGTAGATCAAACTGCCAAACAATTAAAAAATTAAACAAACCTCAAGTAAATTAAAACATTCATTATCTTATTTTTTGTCATACTCTCATGAATTTAATGTAAAATTCTGCTTATTGCAATTATAATAACAAATATTTTTTATATAGTAAGAATGGTCAAGTCAATCAACAAGCAAGTGCCGACAGACCTGTTTCGTCCTTGTTAGGACTAGTCAGGACACTACAGCTTGTTGTTTTGACCCCAGCTGAAAAAGTTGAAAACTTAAACAGCTGGCACAACTTTCTGTTTGTGTAGCCCTAACAAGGACAAAACAGGTCTGTCGGCACTTGCTTGTTGATTGACTTGACCATTCTTACTATATGTTTGTAATGGGAACTGCAGGGTTTAGCTTGTCTTAATCCGTATCTGTGTTAGCTAACTCGATGTGGTTAGCATATCAAAACCACCACCAGTATGCTTTTGTGGCTTAGCAGTGTTCTTCGCAGTTGTGCTGGTGGAACATTGTTTTCATTGAATATTTTTTATTTCAGAGAAACTGTTTCTTCTTCAGATGGTGGTGAATTTTTGTTAGCTTGGAGTAATGTTACTAACATAACAATTTCAGAAAAGCCAATAGTTTTTGTCTATCCTGGATTAGTATCAACCACCAAGACAAATTATGTAAATGAGCTTTCCTCAGCAATTGTAAAAAAAGATTATGCAGTTGTAGTGTTGATAAATCGAGGTTTAGAAACCCCTTGCTTGGTAAGTTTGGTGTTAGCTTGATTAGATAAAGCTTTTAATCTATAGGTTTTGTTTAGACTGCAAAAGCTTTCTGTGCTACGCATACTGTTGATATCGAACAAGCAATCTCTCTTATAAAGTCTCGTTATCCGAAATCTCCTATTATTGCAATTGGAATTTCTCTGGGAGGGTAAGATTGAAATATACCAAACATATTAAATTAAGTGTTTTCTCTTTAAACATTTTTTGAAACATTCTCTAGGGTAAGATTGAAATATACCAAACATATTAAATTAAGTGTTTTCTCTTTAAACATTTTTTGAAACATTCTCTTTAAACATTTCAAACAATATGCACACTGTAATCATCTTTTTTGATGTATCACAAGTTAATTTAATCAAATTGATAAACTCTAACACATTGACCTTGCTTAAGTTATTATTATAGAATGCATGGTCCCAGATTACAATAGATCATCAAATAAAGAATTGTGCCAAAATTTTAATGATAAAGACCTGTTGTAGTTACATAAATGCTCTGAAACACTGAATATACACTCAATTTTGTTACAAACCAATCACAAAGCATCAAAATCCTTTTAATAACACAAAATATTGGCTGCACTTTCAGTGCTTCAATAATAACAAAACATACAAATTGTGGGCATGAAAATTTTATTACACTTACCCTTGCAGTACTCACTTATTAAATAGTGTCAAAGATATTCTGTTTAATTCCAATCACATCACACAAACCTACAAACATTTCTATACTTCATTAAGCACAACACCTTACCAAATATCACTGCAGTTTCAGCAAAGTTGTATGTTGCCTTACTTGTCAAATTATCTCATCAAATCACATTCACTTATCATTATTGGTATTCCCAAGCTGATGTAATGGTCTATTCAAATTTGTCAACAAGATAGATCAGACACATAAATCAGTATTGTTAGCAACTGAAAAAACAAACAAATATGTCAACACAAAACAAACACTTAAAAACAATATCTTGACAAAATTAATCACAAACACAATCCTCACTCTTTTCAGAACAGCCACACAATAGAATAGAAGCATCAACTTCTGACTTAAACAATCATTGCAGGCAGTGGTGCAACCAGAAATTATCAAAGAGGGATGGCAATTATAGTAAAAAAACTTTTTTTAGACACACAATTTCTGCAAAGCTAACAACTTTTCATTTTCATCTACGTATCTGACATTGCAGGGACTGACTGGTGATCAAATCACAAATGCCCGCAAATTTTTGAGTAAATAAGCTAAGAAATTTAAAATTTTAGGGTTTAAAATTCAAAATTTTGTAAACAACCTAAGCATTTTCATCTACATATCTGATGCTGCAAGATTTGACTGGCGATCAAATCACAGATGCGTGATAGGTGGTGGGAGAGAAGGAACATTGCAAAAGAAAGCAGCAAGGCATGAACGGACAGCAAGGGAATGGTTACAAAGGGGATCAGGGAGGTACAGGAATAGATATAGTGGGAACACAACAACAATGAGAAAGCATGGTGTACACAGGAAGGACAGGAAATCGCAAATTTAACCTGTTAAGCATCAGTTTTTTAAGCCTATGGGCAACTCAAAATGACAGGTTTTTTTTCCAAAATATCAAATATTTTAAGCTTTGCAGAGTGAATTATTTTATGTACATAATGCAATTCTATTATTTCTTTAATTATGTAAATATGTTGAAATAAAAAATAATTGTACTTACTATTCTTTATTTCTTAGTGTGCCACTCCTTGAAACATGGCACTACACAAAGTGCCACTTGACATTTTTCACACCGGTAACAGGATTGACGGGTTTTTTTACTTTTTGCACACTGGGCACATTTTCTTTGTCCAACCTTTTTCTTTGCTGAAGGTGGACATTTATCAGGAAAATGCCCCCCTATAAGCCTAGAAGGCTTTGCAATAATTTTGGCAGGTCTTCCTCCACTTGTACTTGGAGCAGGCAAACTTGTTGCATATGTAGCTACTAGGTTTTCAGCCAGAGTGATAATAAAGTTGATTCTGTCTAGTTTGCCTCCAAGTTCTCTATAGCAAATAAATTTGTCAGTGATGATCTAGCGAGTAGCGACTGCACTCAATTTGGAAGCTCATTCGATGCCAAGTACTGCTAATTACTTGCTATAATGAAATGAGTGTAAAATTACATCAAAAGCATTTGTGGTTTAGTGCGCAAATAAACAAATGTAAATATACACCGCTGTCATTTTGAGTGAACATAGGCGAAGTGTAAATATACACCTAAAACGGTTAACAGGTTAAAAATCAAAATTTAAATTTAAAATAAAAGATAAAATTTTAAATTTAAGAATTTTTTCAAAATTTTGAATGTTAAATTGGGCTAGGCTTTCTTTAGTTTAAATTTGTTCCAGTGTCGGCATTTCGAGACAAACTCAGATCGCTTGTTATAAAAAGTAAATTTCAATCACAACTTTCCCAAGATGCAAAAAGTATCCAAAATTCCTCTAAAGTATTTGTACCAGCTAATAAAACAACAAATCTATACACAATGCAACTATCCAAATACAAGAAACTACTAAACAACAACATAACTGCAAAATACAAAAAAGCCAGCAATCAAATCGTCAAAAATACCAACAAAGAAGCTAAGTCGATTGTGACCAATCTGAAACTCTACAACCGCATCAAACAATACTCAAATAAAAGTGCTTTTATCACCATCAAGGACCACAAACCCAACTTCCCCAACAACATCAAATGCTGCCTGATCAACCTGGCCAAATGCCAAATTGGTATTGTTAGCAAACAACTTTTAGACAACATCAAAAACCACCTAAAAAACACCTAAACCAATGGCAAATATCTACCGTAATAAGTTAGTTCCAAAATATCCTAAACAAAAAAGACTGCAAATTCCTCAATTTTGACATTGTTGATTTCTACCCCTTAATCACAGAAAAAACTCTTATCCACAGCTATTTCATTTGCAAAATCCTTCACCCAAATTGATGATGAGGCTATCCAAATTATCCAACACTCAAGAAAATCACTTCTGTTCAACAAAAAAGAAGCCTGGATGAAAAACAGAGATTCACTATTTGACATCACTATGGGATCCTTCAATGGAGTTGAAATATGCAAACTAGTTGGACTATTTATTTTAAACAAGCTATCAAATATCATCCCCACAAAAGACCTTGGTTTATACCATGACAACATCCTTAGAAATAAATCTGGACCCGAAATGAAGCAAACCAGATAAAACACAATCAAAACTTTCCAAGAAATCGAACTAAACATCACAGCCAAAACCAACCTATTCCAAACAGATTTCCTAGATGTAACCTTCAACCTCAAATCAAACAAATCTCCCCTTACTCTAAACCTAACGATCACTCTTTATATATCAACAACCAATCCAACCACCCACCATCAATCAGAAAACAACTACCAAACATGATCAACGACAGAATCTCAAAATTGTCACACAATTAAGACTCATTCAACCAAGCATTTCTTTCATACGCCGAAGCTCTAAAGAACAGTGGTTACAAAGTCAGCATGAAATACAACGAAGCAGCTTCAGTAGAATTGAAAAACGACAAACAGGAAAACAAATGCAAAAAATAAAAATAAAAGAAAAAGAAACTTTATCTGGTTCAACCCTCCCTACAATGAAGAAGTACAGATTAACATAGGAAAAGCATTTTTTAATTTCATAAAACACTTTTTCACACACGAAAAGGCAAAACAGACTGTTGAGGTTTCAATAAAATTCTTTACTTGGCTTCTGTAATTTAACTTAATTTAATGCTGTGAGTTTTCATTGAGCTCTCTACTGACTGTCTTGCCACTTTTCCTATTATATATATAATATATATTATGCAATCAAGAATCTTCCTGCTGATGTAATACAACTCACTACAACTTAAATATATGCACTCATTTGAATGACAATAAAACAAACCAAGACATTTTTTACCAACGTAAATTCAAATATAAATATTTACTTTTCTCAACATTTACCATCACATTATAAGAGTCTTTAACTGTGCAAAAAATCTCCATAAGTTGTTGCTGTTGTGGTTTGGACATGGGCAAGGTATTTCAGATGGTGAACATAGCAATACTCCAAACACTATACCCTTGTTCTTGCAATACGTGGAAAAACAAGAAGCATGTAATCATCATTTTATTAGATATAATAGAGAATTTTTAAATTCAATCTGGCTGCTGTTGCATTATAGGATAATAATATAAAATCTTGTGAAAATATTACTTTTAAACCATAAAGCAATCTTATTCATATGCTTAATTATTGTAATTTAATTTAATTAGAAAGTTTTTAGACATAAAACAGACTATTTTAATTAAGGAGCTAAAGTTATACAAAACTAAATTAGCAAGTTTTTTGTTAGTTCTCGGTAAAAATCATATATTAAGCTTTGTTAATTTTTTTTTTTTAGGCTGATACTTACTCGCTATCTGAGTTTAAAAGGTTCTGAGAGCAATATACTATCTGCTTTTGTTTATGCAGTACCTTTTAACCCTGTTTTGGGATCTGAAAATATTGAGAAATGGCATAACTGGATTCTCTATAGTATGGCATTAGCAAAAAGTTTAAAGGATATGTATTTGCGGTATGTACTTGTTTGTGTTTTGTATGTGAAATTTAAGCCCCAACTCAGAATTCCTTGTAAATTCAAGGAGGGTGATTTTAGTGTATAGGTATTGGGAAGAGGAGTCAAGGTGATCTACAATAGCTTATAATTTGTTAAGACAATGCTATTTACAACAAGAATGATATCATATAGCTTAAACAGTTTTTAAATTATATTTAATACTAGAATGACCAAGCACATCAATGGACGCATTTTAAGTATTCATTTTCCCATATCTCCGCCGGATATTACTCTTTTCTGCTGAAACTTCTTGACAAATATTTTTTTGTACAATGCCTAGTTTTGTGTGACTCTTAAAGTTTTTACTAATAAAACGAAAAATTTAGTTATATATCTACCTAGAACGACCAAGCATGTCAATTGATGCACACACCTGAAAATTTCACATAGAGTCTACAGTATGTGTGATTACAGCCTGCAGAACCACTACAATGTAAAAAATAAAACAACATAATATTCAGCTTTCTCTGAGCAGTAATTAAGTAATAACTCAGATGGTGAATACTCTGACAGCAAGCTAGATGACACATCGGCAAATGATGCACAAGATGCACATGAGAAGAATCAGACGTCAATAGTCCTAGCAAAGATGATCACAGCAATTTATAGAATCAAGACTTGATCGGAAAAGATGGAACAGCTTAGCAAGGTTTGGCTATTTTCCATGTGCAACGAGGGTGCTTGCAACAACAAAACATACTGAGCTTCAAATCTGCATTTGCAGCCCATCTACTGCATTTGCAACAAGCAAAATCACTGAAAGCAGTCCACTGTCATCGTTTTGCATTTTGTTTGACGAGGCAATGCTTAGAAATATAAGAAAATGCACTGTAGCTGAAGCCCATTGCGTTTCTGGCAGAATGAACTGGGATATGACACTTGATGAGCTGGACAAATTTATTGGACTGGTTATTGCAAGAGGGATTTTAGGACAAAGAGGTCTGCCAGTGGAAAGTTTATGGGATACAACCTGGGGGTGTCCAATGTTCAACAAAACTTTATAAAGACGCAGATTCAAGAAAATATTGTGTTTATTACATTTCGACGTGAAGAGTGAAAGGCATCAAAGGGTGATACTTGATAAGTTCTGCTTTGCTTCCTTGTTGTGGAAAACTTTTACTGAGAACTCTCAGAAGGTGTATGTGCCTAGTCCTTACATTACAATTGACAAACAATTACTTCCATGTAAGACTAGATGCAGGTTTATTCAGTACATGTCGAATAAACCTGACAAGTTTGGAATCAAGTTCTGGATGGGAGTTGATGCAGAGACAAAATACTTCTACAATAGCTTTCTGTATCTGGGGAAAGATGAGAGCAGGGATACTTTTGTAAGCCTGCCAGCATATGTCATGATAAAGCTGATGCAACCAATTTTCAAACGTGGCTATAATGTCACTTGTGACAATTTTTTCACAAGTCTTGATGTTGCTCTGTGTCTGGCAGAACAAAAATGTAGTATTGTTGGCACAGTCCAACAGAATTATAGAGAACCACCACAAGCTGCAAAAAGAAAGCAGCAACAGCATGAAACTTCTCTGTTTACATGTACTCAAACAGCTGTTGCTACTTTGATTTCATACCAGCGTAAAGAACAAAAATCGGTAATAATAATGAGCACGTTACATCCTGATGTAGAGATTCCTTCTCACAACAATCCTAAAATAAAACCAGAGACTGTTTTATAATAAAACAAAAGCTGGGGTTGACTTCATTGATCAGATGGCCAGGAAATACTTTGTAAAAGTTGCGAGCAGAAGGTGGCCCATTCACCTATTTTAGAATGTTATTGATCTAGCATGGATCATTAACTGGATTTGCTTCCAAGACTCAGTGTCATGTCAGGCATCAGACCTCAACATTTGCAAGTCAGGCATTAGTCGCCAGAAGTTCATACAACTGGTGGTTGAAGAACTTACCAGGACAACTCCAAGAAAAATACTGGAAAAAATGCAGTTACACAAAGAAACCTCATCAAAACTTACAAACCTTTTGAAAAAAAACGAAAAACATGTGCAACAATAAAGTGCAGTAATAGAACAATGAACTTGTGAAATAGCTGCCAGGGCATGGAATGTGGGAAATGCACTATAAAAATTTGCCCAAACTGTGTTGATTAAATGTAATGACAGATAACTTACCTTTGTAAATCGTTGCAGTTATTATTTTACAAACACTAACTTGTTTTTATATTTGTTTGCCTTCAAACGCTGCTGAAATACAAAATTTTTAGTTTATGTGCAGCAGGTTCAATTTTTAATTGTTCTGATTCTTCAAAAAAAGTATTATGTAGATGTTTGGTTATGTTTAAGAGTGCAATGAATAACGTTTAATGCTATTTCCACTTTAAGAATGTTTTTTGACCAAATAAATGAAGAAATTGCAGCTTTTGTGCATTATGTGTCAATTGAAACACTTAGTCGTTCCAGGTAGGTTGAAAGCACGGTTGTTCTAGTGTTAAAGACCTTAAAAAATGATAATTTTTCCAGCTTTGTTTGAACTTTCACTAAGCTGACCACCTCCGATCATGTTTATATAAACAAAAATGCTATCTATCTGTGATGTTTTATTTTGGCCATGCTCAATAATGACCCATTTTGGAGCTTAGTATTTAGTATTTATGCATAGTTATAATATTTGTAAAAGCTCTAAATACCATGCATATAACAAATATATCTGTCACAGCCAGATGCCCTTTCAGTGCTTTAGATAAAAATATATGTTGTGTTTGTAGCAGCTTTTTACACTGCAGTTTATTTTGCATCTACACTTTACAATGTCTTTGCTTTAGCATATAAACAAATCAAAAAGCATTGTTTTTATTAAGATCAAATAATGTCTTTTGTCAGACAAAAACGTTCAATTGCAGAAGTCATTTATGACCAATAATATGTATTGCAGTTGCAACTTTTAATATTAGTATGTAACACAAGTTTATTTTTTTTGTAATAAAATTTAGTTTATTTTAAGTATTGTAATAACAAAATAGTCATGCAACTAGAGCATCATTTAAGCATACACAGGCAGTAGAAACAGCAGCTCATAGATTTCACCTCGAAAACTTTCCCACAAAACTTGTGATAGCAATTAGAAAAATGCAAGAATATAAAATTAAATTATGCACTGTAATTGCAATAGCAAAAATTAATCCCACATTTTCCAGGTTATAGTGATTAGTTGAACATTTAATGCTATGAATACTAACTCAAAGTTGGAGGTTACTACAATATAATATAAGTTTCTAAATAAATTATTATTTTCAAAATTTCAAAAATTTCTTTGAGTCAGTGTCTAGCCTTTTAAAGGTTAGACACTTCTTCACTTGTATTTGATGATATTGTATCTCACTATTTCTAATTGGCTAAGAGGCAATAGCTTCAGCAGCGTAAGCAGAACACTGACAAAAAGAATGTCATCACCTACCAGTACATTGGTTAGTGTTTTAAAAAATCTTACCACATAAACTAGTTTTTTTTAGGCATCCAGCAAGCTGCACTTTTCCAACTAAAAATGACTTTTTCCTTGGCTAACCTTAGTTTTGTGGATTCTGGTCATAAACCCTATGTTCTATTAAGCAAATTTCCAGATGCTTATCTAAAGTGGCTGAAATCTACTGTAACACCTATAATTGTGTGAAAATTATAATATCTAGCATTACTAGACATCTGCTCTCCCAGCGGAGAAATTGTAAATGAAACATTATTATGAGAGTATGTCTAAGGTCTGTGCTTTGTATTCTTAGGACCTCAATACTAGCCCCATTAGAATTGACTTGCCTAGATCAGCTTGAGTCCTATCTATTCATCCATGAACAAATAAGATCTGACTCTTTCATTGAATTGTGAATACAATACCATTAATCAAACCAAAGATCACATTTATAGGATCACATATATCACTTATAGGATCACATTTATAGCAGGTCGGGGTAATTGCCTACCCTATGTATAGCACCTCCGTCACTTTCCTGCGAGTCAGGAGGATAAATATAGAGATTAAAATAAAAAAAAAAATAAATAAATAAATAAATAAATTATTGGCATGCCCCATGTAGCGGACATCAAATAATGCACTAATTGATGCTTTTAGATGATAAAACATTATGTTGGCTTAATAGCAGTGATACTAATCCCAACAGCACAGCAACCTAGTTTTGCACACAAAAAAAACTCTACTCCAGTCCTATGTGTGTCTGACCTGGAGTGAATAACCTTCCATTTATGAAGACTACAAACAAAATTTGAAAAAGCTTGTGATTATCCTCCTTGACTATAATTTTTGCTTTGTCATTTCCAAATTTTTTTTGTGGATTCACTGAATTTGCATTAATTAACAATTTGTAGCTGTGATAGTAACACAGCATAGATTAAGTTTGGTAATGTGCTTTTTATGTTGTAATGTTTAAGCTATTCACATTTATTATGTTATATTTACAGTTACCTTGTTAAATTTTAAAGTTTGATTTTATAAAATAAAGCAAGAGTTTTTTAAGTAGGTTGATTATCTCAATAGTTGTAAAATATAAATACATAAGCAATATGTTTGCAACTGTACTTGCTTAATAAAAATTTTATTTTTCAAAAAAAAACATTTTTAATTAAGATTTATTTAAATTTTTGCTATAGTAATAATAAGAAAAACACACTATGATATGCAAAAAAATCTCACAATGATTTAAAGTGTATATGTATACATATTAGCAATAGCTTTTTTCATTGTAGTTAGCAATGCTGTAAGCAATAGCACATGTATTTATTTTTCTGAAACAATGAAAAACTTCAACTAAAGCTTATTGAGTTTTCTGAAGATAACATTGCTAATTTGCAATTTAATGTAAAGAAGATTTTGCAAAAATATGGATGCAAGTAGTACAGTATCTGCATTTTTATGATCATCATGTTGATTGATATCTTGTTTCTCCACAACATATCAACATATTTTAGAAAATAATAGAAATCAAGAATATTTTTAGAACTCAGATGAGAGATAAACACCATGAAAACTAACTCCAGCTAAAATATTCCTCTAAAAACAAATATCTCAATGCTGATTCAACAAAAGCAATATCAGAGAAGTCATTAATTGATTAAAAAGCTTAAGTGATTATCAAATTTTCTGTTTTAAGTTTTAATACCAATCAAAAAAGTAATTATGAGCCATGATATTGGAACTTGCATATCTTGTTTAGTTGCTTTTTTTGGAGTAGACAGTGATAATTTAGCTTTGCTTTAAGAAAGCTTTTTCAGCTGTTTTTAGGTTAATAAACAAGAAAATTGTTAATAATTTTCATTAAACATTTAGTTTACTTTTTTTAGATCAAAAGAACAATTTCTTCATATAGTTGATCATGAACAAGTGATGAGTGCTACAAGTATTCGTGAAATTGATTCTTATTTTACATCTAAGTAAGTTATGATTTAAACATATATTTGATGTAGATAAGTTCAATTTTACAAATGTAATGTAATTTTATTTATTTTTCAGCAATTTATATTTAAATTGTATAGAAATCAATATTTGGCCCACAGGCCATACTTTGGTGACCCCTGATCTATTGCAAGGAAAAAGCTTTATATATTTAGAGGATATTAAAAAGTACATAGAAAACTGTTTTTTTTTAAAACCAGCTAAATTTTATGCTGATGGTATTTTCAGGTTACCTGATAGTTGGACAAAGGTTATTAATAATAATAGAAGTTGTTTCACTGAAAAAAGTTTATTAAAATGTTTTTTATCGTTGTATACCAAGTCAAAAAAAATGCTAAGAACTTTCCGGATAACCTAATATTTATTTTCTTTATTGCTGTTGATAAAAAAACACTCAATCAACATTTCTCAACAGGTTCCTGTGAAATTTTTAAATGGTCTTGAAATCAGCTAATAAAAGAAAAAAGCTGGCCATGAAATTTTAAAACTTAATGTAAGCAGACGAAAAAAATTTTTTAATTAAATGATTAAAAAATACTCAAGGCTGAAAGCCCTACTTGTCAAAAAAGACTGCTACAATTTTTTTTCATAATAAAACTATTGGGTTCTTGAGAGTTATAATTTTTAATTTTTTTAATAATTTTTTCAGATAACTGTTTTAAAATATTTTTTGTTAGATAAGATCAAGTTTTTAAAACTTCATGTTTCTTTAATCTATTTTGTTTTATCTTGATCATCTTTTAAAATTTTTACAATTAAAAAAACTTCACATATGATTATTGTGTAAAATTTTGGCATGCAATCTCATTTGCCTTGCTCTTTAAGAAGTCAAGTTGGAGGCAAAATCTCTTTTTTTTTTTTTTGATTAGACACTTTCCAAGAAACAGATTAAACCTGGTCAAGAAAAACTATGGAGCAAATTTGTGATTAACAATAACAAAAACAGATATTTTAACTTTTAAAGTGATTAAATAATGATCAAATAAATGTAAATTTGCATGCCAAACTATTTCACCTAAGGTTTGTTGGTCCAGAAATTCTTTTTAAAAACCAAAAATTAAGAATTAAAGAAACAAAGCTCTTTTTAAAAAACATATACAGTCACTTTGAACCACAGTTGGATAGAATTTCTGTATTTTTTCCCAAAATCATGGTGATCTCTTTAAAAAAAGGTGTTCACTTCATTTACAGTTATTTATTATCTGTTTTTCACAAACTATGTTTTTGGCTTTGGTCCGAAAAGGTCCAAAAAAATCTATACATGGCCTGCTGCTCAAAATGTTTGAAGACCCCTGCTATAGAGTTCCTTGCTATATATTAATACTATGAAATTTTTCCACAAAAAACCAAACCATTAATTCAGATGTATACTGTCGACAGTTGTTAAATTTAGCTAAAAAACTCAAGAATTTAAGGCTTCTGCCTTGCAAACAGGAAGGGAGTCGTGTTTCAACAAGATAATGCCAAACCACATGTGTCTTTGACTACCTGAACAAGGTTGCATGAACTTGGCTGGGATCTTTTACCTCACCCACCATATTCATCTGACATTACTCCACCTGACCACCACTTATTTTTGTCTCTACAGAACTTATTGCAAAGAAAAAGCTTTATTGATTTAGAGGATGTTAAAAAGTACATAGAAAACTTTTTTTTAAAACCAGTTAAATTTTATGCTGATGGTATTTTCAGGTTACCTGATAATTGGACAAAGGTTATTAATAATAAAAGTTATTTCACTGAAAAAAGTTTATTAAAATGTTTATTATCATTGTATTGCAAGTCAAAAAAAAAACGCTAAGAACTTTCTGGAAAACCTAATATAAAGTTTTAGACTTTTTTGTATTTGTTGTTCTGTAAAAAAAATTTTTTTCTACCATGCCATAAGCATTAAAAGTCAGAATTTGCTAAGGTCTTTTCATAAAAAGTGTCCCTTCCTTTTAAATTCATAAAAATACATTTACTTTGAGAAAGTTCTTTGGTGATGTTGTGTTTGTTTGTGTTCTGTGATTAAAAGTGCTGTGAAGTGTGTAGTACCATGAGTTGTTGTAGTCCTTTGTTGTGCTTTGGGAGCATTTTTAATGCACCGTGTCTTTTGTGTAATTACATAAAATAGATGTTTGATGTTTAGTAATAGGTTTGAGACAAATGTCACAAACCCATTTGTGTGTTTGTGGTCCAGGGTTTGGGTGAATGTCGCCCCTGAGAAGCAGCAATCTGATTGTTCAGTTTGTGAATAAACTTTCAAGAAGCCAGAGATGAGTCTTTTCTCGTTGGATAAAGCAAGAGCTTCTCCCAATAGTGATGAGATAGAAAACAGAAATGAGCCAATTAGTAGGATTTGAAAATCAACCACCAGTGTCTTAATCTCAACAAGGATGACTCATTTAGGAAACTACTTTTTGAACAGATACCTTTGCCAAGTACCTGAATGCAACACCTGAGGAATATAAAGAAAAACTCAAACACATTCACACTACCATCATCTCACAATACCTCAGTTCTAAAAAACAACAAAATTACTAACATCACACCTTGTGACATTTATTCATTAAAACAAACATTACCACATCATATGCATACAAAACTTGCACAGCTCAGAGCCAACAAATCACCACTCTTGCAAAGTTACCTACATACAGTAAACCCTGAAATTTACATGCCACAATGCCCACTATGCTTGTCACACACACATAATACTAATCACCTCTTTAACTGTAGTCAAGTACCAACACAACACAACAACCCTAGCCTGTAGGAAAAGGCTTTTGAAGCACCAGAGGTAATCCAAGAATGGAAATCTAGATTGGCTTCTTTGGGAGATTAAAGAAAGCTACTCAAGATATCCTTGGAAGAGGGCCAATAACAACAACTTTCACTTTAAAATTTTTTTTCAATTTGTCTTAGATCCAGGGAATGCCATTTTCTTGTTGGTGTTGAATCATCTACTGCAGTGTTTCTCAATCTGTGTCTCGCAAGAGATTTCCAAGTTTGCTGTGAAATTTTTTAAAAAACATTAGTCTATTTTTAAATTACATTTATCCACAATCTTTTTTTAAGAGAACACTACTTTTTAAGGACAAAAATCAAGAAATTTGAGACAAATTCAAAGTGAAGACCTTTTTTTTAGAGAATAGTATTTTTTAAGGACAAAAATCAAGAAATTTGTTTCAAGTGTGTTGCAAATTTTTAAAAAAGTTCCAAAATGTGCCATAGGTGGAAAAAGGTTGAGAACCACTGATATACTGTAAAGCAATCACTGATTCTTTAGATTAGAAAATCTTTTAAATATACATTCAAATTTTGTATATCTGCTAATATTATAAATATGAACAAGAAACTAAAAGCCTTACATTGCCCAAAATACTGTTTAATGCAACTCAAAAGTGTTGGGTGATTCCATTTGTCCACACACAAATGGGGTCTCACTCCTTCACCGAATTGTGAGTGTGGCACCTCTGAGCAAACTGCAGACCATGTTTTAACAGCGTGCCTTATACCTCAGGCACATGGAGCACGAGGTCTGACGATTTTAGCTGACAAAACTCAAAGCTGGCTTAATAACACCACTGCCAGCATCTGATTCAGCAGTGCAGCAGCCTGGGGTAGTTAAAGGATAAACCCTTGGCCCCAGTCCTGTTTGTGTCTGACCTGGAGTGGATACTCTTCAAACGACGACAATGATGATGCAACTCACATCTGAGTTTAGTTAGGATACTTATTATTATTATTTATATTATCCAATATTTAGATTGGATAAGTACACTTTATTTTTAATTTATTCATGATTTTACTTTTCATTTAAACTATGGATGCATTCAAAGGCTTTTTCCATAAACTAATAATTAGTTCTGTAGTATTTAGTACTTTGTTACTTTGGTAGTTAGTATTTTGCTATACGTAGTTAAAGGATTGATTAATGTCATGTGTCTTTTCAATTGTAGCAAGCATTGTGGCATGTAAGTATTAGGGTTTACAGTATGTAAGTAACTTTGCTAGAGTGGTGATATGTTTGTTGTGAGATGTGCTAGTTTTGTACACATGTTATATGGTAATGCTTGTTTTAATGAATGAATGTTATGGGGTGTGGTGTTAGTAACTTTGTTATTTTTATTAAACTGTGATAATTGTCCTGTGGTGGTAGTGTAAATTTGTTTCAAGTTTTTTTCATTCTTCAAGTTTTATGTCTGTCTTGAAATAATGATGTTAGCATGAATATTGTTATGAAAGATTGTGGCCTTAATATTTCTGGATGGATCTGATTGCAGATTAAGATCAAGTAGAGGGTGCGTTTGTGTCAGTTAAAGTTGATTAACATGAATCTTAAGATGGATGTCCAAAAGAAGGACACCAATTTTGTCATATAGGTGTATAGTGTTTTTGTCTCATGTGCAGCTAGTGGCAAATTGCAGCACTGTGTTCTTAACAGTTTGCAGTTTCTTGATGTTGATGTTTGATATGACAAGGTTCCATATGATGTTTGCATATTCCAAGATGGGGCAAGTGATGGCTGTAAATGTAGAAACAATTAGTTCTTGTTTTTTCTTCATGAAAGTGAGTGCTTTCAGAATGTTTAAAGTTTGTCTGGTTTTGATGATTGTGACATTAGTGTAAAATGTTTTGAGTCTATCCCCAAAAATTTTGATAGCGATCCCCAAAATTTTGATATTTTTTTTGTGTTTATGTGAAGATTATTAATAGTTTCTTATTTATAGATTTTTTCGAAAAATGATTCAATGAGATGTGGGGTTTTGCAATATTTGATGTGAGATGCTGTGATTGTTGTATCATAAACATATGTTGTGATTTGTATGTCTTTCTTGGGTTAGGGTGAGTGTCAGGGGTTTTGATACTGAATAAAGTTCAAGCTCTACCTTGTGATACTTAATTTGTGTAATTGTTGAGTGTATGTTTGTCATCCTTTTATGTAGTTTGCTATGAACATAATGATGATATTTGTTAGTTGAATTTGTGTATGTTCACAGTCTCAAAGGTAAAGCATTTCAAAATTTTCTTGCTTATTTACTAAGATATAGCAACAGTGCATTGTAAAGACCTTAAATTGTTACAGCTTTTTATAATTTTGTGGCATAAAGCAGTGTGTGTTGTTTTTTAAGTTGAATCCATGTTGATGAGAAATGACTGAAATGTTTTTGTTATTTATGGTAATAATTTTCTCTAGTCCTTGTTTTTCTCTTTTTTTTTTTTTATTCTATTACAACTATATTTTGGGCTGCTAAAAAAAGTAATTTATAAACTATAATGCAAAGTAAAGATGTTTTTTAGCAGGCAAAAACCTCTTAATGGGTTTTTATTTTTTTTATAAAAATTAAAATGTTGTCTATTATAATCAACAAAGCATCTAATTTATTCCTCTGCAACCCATTAAAGTGACACATTCCTAATAACTTATTTGCTTTTAAATGCACCTAGAAAAACATTGCTTTATATTAAATTTGTTCTTAGAAAAAGATTTTATCATCTAACAAACCAACTAAACTCAGTATTTTTCCTTTTGGATTTGGAAATCAGTATTTTTAAAAACATTAATAGTTTTTTGTTCTGGTTTTGCAGAGTATTTGGATACAAATCTGTTGACCATTATTATGAGGATGCTGTCATCACAAATGAAATGATTTCTAGGATTAAAGTTCCCACACTAGCTCTTTGTGCAGATGATGATGCTTTTGTTCCAATAGCATGTAAGATTTAAATTTAATACTACAGATAAAATCAATGTACTGCATGTTGCTTTATAAGTTTTTTATTACATATAAATCTAAAATCCTATATAGAATTCTATTAGCATTAATAAAAATAACATTGATTAATCATTTGTGCAGTTCCTTGCAATCTATTGTAAAACTAACTTTGAAAATAAGCAAACCTGTTTAATTTTCAACTGCTAAGAAAAGAACAAATACAAGAGAATTGGGTTTACTGTCACAAAGAGGCACGAAGGAGATAAAAGACTGCACTGCATTTTTTGCAATTCAAACATGAAGCTCACAAGACTTTAAGAGCACTTAAACCGTAAACTTGATGAAGCTTTGGTCAGTTAAAATTCTGAATCACTAAAAATTAAATAAGGTCTTCCTGATTTTATGTAATCTCTTCAGAAATGGGGATTTGTGCTTACCAATAAAAAATTGCCAACAAAAAAAGTTCACACAATTAAGAAAAGCCTTATAAAACTGTATGGTTTGGAAATGGCCAGATTTGTGTTGGAAAAAGAGGCAAAGCAAGAATTACAGCAAGTCCCCTTTTCTAATCATACTATATTGAGTTAGATTGCTTGATGTAAACTACAATATTTTAAATCAGGTAAGTAGAGATATTTCAAGTTGTGTCAGCTCTTAACTGTAGTCAAATATGCTAATATTAAATTGTCAAGGAAGAATTTTTATTTTGTACACAACTTCAAACAAAACCAACTGCAAAAGATGCACTTAGTTTGCAGAAATTTATTAGTTCTATTTATTTAGGCTTTGTTGCTCTGAAAAATATAAGCCAAAAAAGTCTAAAAGATGTGTTTGCTATATGTATTTGGTTGATTATGATACAAATCAAAGAATTATAATCTTTTTC
Organism: Diplosoma virens; assembly: GCA_963680785.1. NCBI lineage: Eukaryota > Metazoa > Chordata > Ascidiacea > Aplousobranchia > Didemnidae > Diplosoma > Diplosoma virens. Next base: position 45,170,328 of record OY796880.1, read on the forward strand.
CTATAAACTTAGCCATAAACACCACAACTAGATGTCCCCATTGGTGTATGATGACTTTGTCAAGGCCAACTAATGACATGCTTTTTTGATTTGCTAGAAATTATCGAGTTTGTTTTGCAATACTGACACTTCAATTTGTCCTAACTTTAAAACAGTGAATTTATTCAGTATGTGGCTTATATTGCATATGTAATCTATTAAATTTTGAACTTCAATGTCTATAAATAAATGTAATTACAGCTTGTAAAGAACCAAACTGTGGCCTTGCCAAATTGCAAAAGACAATCTTGCTAATTTGCTTCTCGTAACCAAGTTGCAAACAACTGTCTTCTGCTGCATGGTTAAAGATTATAAAGTTAGGTTTTCCCTTCATTGTGCTTAAATATTTAGATGTAGTGTTTTTTAAAGTGTTTTTGAGGAACCAAAACAGTCTCCCAAATTTTCCCAATGGTTTCTCAAAATATGTTTTAACTAGTATTATTAACAACACAAGTAAACTCCGCAACAATAGAAAAAAAAAAGTTGAAACTTTTTTAAAACAGTGTTTATATTTAATGTTGCGACTCACTATGTGGAACAGCAAAAAATTGATTTTTTGTTTTTATTGTCTATGAGAAGGATATCTATCTGCATGAATCAGCATACACTTTTCCCTGATTAAGCACTACAGAATTTTTTTTCTTTTTATTTTGGTTGTCTAAGTGGGAACAAGCCGATTTCTTAATTAGCAATCTAATGAAATTTATATAACATTTGCAAACAGCAGCCAAAGCAGATTTATGATTAATTTTAATTTTTTTAGATATTTTTTGAAAAAAATTTGTGAAAACAACATTGTCAGCTTGTTTAAGCCCTTATCAATGTATTTTGATTGCAATATTTTCTTTCACATCATAATCTGTTATCTAATTTGTATTACTTATGTGTATAGCCCAACCTTTTTTTTTGATTTATGGCACACTTAAAAGCTGTTCAAATATTGGCACCAAACTTCAACAAAATAAAACTATAAATAAAATACCAGTACTAAAACTTTAAATACTGAATATATTTTAACAAGATATTTGAATCTGTTTTAATAAGCACAATCACTGTAGGTTAGGCTCAATTTTTAAAAAAGCAACTCAAAGTTTTTATCAACTTCTTTTAAGCAAGATTGTTTATTGTTTTCAACCATTAACAAATATAAAAAGCTTTGCTCGCTTAGTAAGTAATGCAAAACTAGAGTAGAATTTTAATAGTTGCTTTCGATATTTGCTCATATTTTTCTTCAATGGAAATCCAAAATTTATCTAGTTGAAATATGTTAAATTTTAATTTTCTATTTAAAGTTCTATTATTTCGTTCTATAATTTTAATCTCTAACAGGCAAGGGTAATTCTTGTGTTGATACTTTAGCATTTATCCCAAAAAAATTTCAGATCCAATGATATTGTTCTGTATTAATTGTAAAAAAGTTTTGGTCATATTTCTGCTGCAACAAATTTAGGTGTTTTTGGACCAAATCAACACGAATTCTTTGTGTTTTTGTTGCTTTTTTGAAACATTTTTAATAACTTTGTGTTAACTTATCTTTCCAGACTACCATTTTCTATTTAAATCATATTAGCTTTTCAAAACAGATCAGTAAGTTTTTTGTTGTTGCCTTGCATTTTAATGTTGCATTTATTCAAGTGCTCAAATATGCCAGACGTATATGCAAATTTAGCAATCCAACAATCATCTTTAAAATTTTTATACAAATCATGGTTTGTTTTTTTTTTTGACTTAATAAAAATTGACTTATTTTATACCTAATATCAAAGAATCGTGCAAAAACGTTCCTTTAAGAAAGCCCCAATCCACAGATATGTAAAATAGCAGTAATGGATGTTCTATCCCAGTTCTTTGCATAGCAATGAAAATGAATTCAAGACTTTTGCTTAAACGAAATTTACTACGCAGATACATTCGTTCATTGTTTCTGCCAGTTACTTTAGTAAGATTTTGATCATCAAGGTTTACCTGTGTAAGCAACTATGCGTAATATAAATGGCTGGATTTTAACGTTTTACCAAGGCAGCAAAACCTTTACCCTCACCCACCATTGTTAAAGCACCATCCGTGCAGACGTTGATGCAATTATTGCAGTGGATGCCATGAGCTGTTCAAGCTTTTACATATATATTTTAAGGACTGATCATATTCCTCGATCCAAACTCTGCTATGGTCCCACCAATGCACCGCCCACATAGCAGCGTTTTATTTAACAAATAACCTCAGTCTTGTATTTTTTTATCTCTCTATTTTTTCCCACAACCTTATAATGAAGTGGAGTTACCTTGCTTCCTTATAATACAATGGGTCACATTTTTCATCGTTAATTAGCAAGTCATAACGTCAACTCGTTTTGTTGCTTCTTCCTCTTTCTGACTTCGTCTATAAGCGACTCACAAACCTTTTAAATTCAACTAAAGCTGTAAAAAATTCGTTGGTCACTCAGAACAATTTTCTAGCCAGTAGTTCGCTCTGAAAGTTCTAAGCAGAATAGAAACTTTTCTGTTATAGAATCCCCATCGACAAAACGTACAACACTCAATAACTGTAGTTTTATCAATTTAAAAAGAAATTTTCCCAGACGGTTTTAGTTTATTAAATTTTGAAGTATGTCACCGGCATATTATCATTTCATCTTTTAATAGTCTTTGCAGATAATCACGCTTTCTTGATCTCTTTAAATTCCTTTGGTCCAAGCATCATCCGAACAATTTCCAGGCATCCTGGTTTTAAAAGTTTTTCCCCAATACTATGCCGTTTTTTCTGTCGTGCAATCAATCTTGCGACGTGCTAACTAGCTTCCAAAGATTTTTCAGGAATTGTAAAAGCCGACTTCCTTTTTATTTTGGCCAAAAATTCTCTCAAAAAAATTTTTTATTCTTGTTAGCATAACTGACATGTTTTATTTTAAAATGGCAAATAAGTTTACTTTTGACATTGCTTGATTCGCAAGTCGCTTTCCACCAATTACACACTGTATTCTTGGAGCGTTTTTATTACCACACCAAGTATATCCACATCGAATACAATCTTAGTTGTATCTTGACAACTTGTTTCCTGCAACCCCGCTTGTGTTTCTTAAATTATCATCTGATTCTATCGAAATCCAAGAATTTATTCTGTTTTTGATTTTAAAGATTTAATTAGAACTGCTAATAAATTACTATTAAGCTTGCAAAAATGAAGGTAAATAGTACAAATTAACTAAATACGAACAAATTTACTACGCATATCTTAACTGAGAATCGAGATGAGTACTGTAAAACACTAATCAGTTTTTTCTTACGCCAAAGCTGCCTTCCTATCGCGAAAATTCCGATTGTGCGTTGCGATAACTTAATATATCCACTATTTAAGGAAGGTCTATTTAAAATCAGGATTAGAAAATTATTTGGGATTTATAAGTTTTTGTATAGTAATTTTTTAAAAGTTTGTTTAATTAAATGGAAAAACGTTAAATCTGCTCTGATTGTTGTTTGTAATTATTCTATTTGGAAAAAAACACCTGTTAGCCGAAACTTTTCTAACCAACTTTAGTTGACTAAGAAGCTGTTTTACTCAGTTCTTACGGAAAAATATACAGAAATTAATCTAATTTGAATTAAAGGAATGCGTGCTTTTAGTTTCGATTACTTTTATACAGAGTACATTGCTAAAATTTAAGTATGAGTTCTAGTTTTTAAATTTTAGGAAAATGTTTCCACGTCAATATTCATGCTCTAATAATGCAAGAAATTTATGTATTAATATAAAGCAATTCTTGACTAGCAAATCGAAAATATCAACTTGCTACTCTTAAACGAGGAAAGTAGGTCTACATCATCCAGACACAACACAAGTTTGCTAAATGACTAACTATACATGTATCTCTATTAAAGATATTGAAGAGGACCAGGATGATTTGATTCTTCCTGTTCTTGTTACGTCGTAATTGACAGCTTTAGCTAAAACACAGTCAGTAGCATCCAACAAAACATCTATCATAAATTAAGCTGAAAGGTTTAGATGATTTCCTTTAAATAAACGTATTCACCCAGCATGTTAATGGAAGAGTAGTACATTTTTCTCTATTCTCAGTATCTAATAGCTATTAGCCAAAGAAAGACCGCTGATATAAATTACAACTATGAACTGGAGTTATTTTTATGCATTTAGGTTAAATAGTTTTAGGTCTTCTTGAAGTTTCTTAGCGGTTGCTAAAACCAAACCTTAAAAAACAACTGTTTTGATGTACCTACTCTTAACATATTTTTTTAAGCTTCTTGTCCCACATGAAAACTGCACCGTTATTTAGTGATTGCAAAATAACTGCTGTGGTAATACCAATGTTGTGACTGAATATTTTTTAGTTTTGTAACTTAACGTCTGAATTTTTTTTTTAGCCATTTTCTAAAAGCGTTTGCATATTAATTTCAAGATCACCCTATTCTACGGCTTATTGCCAACTTTTTTAAATAATCTAATTTTTCAATTTTCAGCCATGCCGCGTGACGCCATTTCTCGAACAGATTTTGTAGCGCTGGTTTTGACGCGGGGTGGGGGTCATGTTGCCCATCTTCGCGGTTTTAACCCGTTCTCAACTCCCTACTACATTGAATTTTTTATCAATTTTGCCGAAGCAGTACTCCTGCATAAAGAGGAGCTGCCAGAAATTATGCCATAGAATCCAGAAAATTATGTACTCTATATTTTACCGAGATTTTGTGTAATTACGTATTTTACCCAGAAAAAGATGTATTTTGTATTTTACCTAAATTTTTTATAATTATTTTAAACTGCGCTTTTATTCCTATCTTAATTTATGCAATTATTGAAGATGTAGACTATTTTTCAAGCTTAATTGCTGAGTATTTTTATTTGCTTTAAATTAAAACTGTTGGAAATATTTGCGTGGTTTCTTTGTGATTTTGTTTCAAATCTGAAGAAGCAATGTGTTCATGAGGTGCTACGACAGTTGATGGAAAGACACTTAATCGAACGACGCTTAATCGAAATGACATTTGATCGAAACGACATTTGATCGAAATAACACTTGATAAAATAGATTTACTATTGTATCTTTCTGCGATTAAACAATCTTTTTGTTACTGTAAATTAGATTCATAAAAAGCAGAAGCCATCTGTAAGAAGATAGTTTGTTTTTAATTATGATTTTTTGCCAATGTCAAGGTCAGGGTTTTTCAACAAGCTCCCTAGGCAAGGCATTTTTAGGGGGGCAACAAGTAGATATCTTGTCACTGTTATGTTTCTTTAGATGTCCATAGCTGCCATTTTTTGCATTGTTTTTTACATTGCAGTCCTATTTTAATGACCCATCGTAAGATATTCCATGTTACAGCAACTCTCAAGATTAAAGTTGTCTTAGTTGCAGCAGAGGAGCTGGTAAATTTGAGAAGTTTTAAATGCGATGGAATTCACTAGAAATATTTACTATTTAGCACAAACGCTATCGTCATGGTGATGCATCTTTAAAAAAGGTTGAAACAGGCTGAAATTTATCGATTCTGGTAGCTATAAAGATTTAAATGTTTTGAAAGTAGTATAAGATAATCTTGGTTCTGTATCGCACGTTAAGTAGTTTTTAATTGTCAGAATAGTCGGCAGCGTGGTCGAGTGGTTAAAGCGCTGGGCTCGTAACCAACATGGTCTTGCTTCAAAACCCACTCGCGCCATTCTGTTGTGTTCTTTGGAAAGACACTTTACGGCACATTCCCCTGCTTGGTGGTCCTGGCAAGCAGTTTTAAATTACACTCATATCTCTGTTAAATTACAAGCGGACAGCAATATCTTGGTATATCCGGAAGCAGGTCGGGGTAATTGCTTACCCTATGTATTAGCGCCCCCTTCGCTTTCCTGCGAGTCAGGAAGATAAATAGACATAAAATAAAAAATTAATAATGGGCAGCGTGGTCGAGTGGTTAAAGCGCCGGGCTTATGGTCAACATGGACTGGGTTCAAAACCCACTCACGCCATTCTGTTGTGTCCTTGGGAAAGACATTTTACGGCACGTTCCCCTGCTTGGTGATCTTGGTAAGCAGTTCTAAATTGAAGTCATATCTCTATCAATTTACAAGCGGACAGCAATATCTTGGTATCTCCGGAAGCAAATCGGGGTAATTGCTTACCCTATGTGTTAGCGCCTCCGTCGCTTTCCTGCGAGTCAGGAGGGTAAATATAGACATAAAATAAAATAATTAAACTTTGCCTTTTATTGCTTTTTTGTTAACCTGTTCCTGTGTAAAATGTAAATTTTTATCCGTGCTATCCCTCTTTTTGTTGGTTCAATAGAAATTAAAAATTTTTCAGCTGCAACTATGTATAAAAATCGCAAAACAAAGATTCTTTCGTGCGAAGAAAATGAAGACAGCCTTGTAATGTTTTGTAGTAAATTTTCTTTTTCATTATTTGATTAATTGTCGTTGGATAAGTGTCGGGTCACTGTTATTAAGTAGGGTGTACATTAATATTAAATCCAAAACCACTTTGTCCTCCAGTAATGACATTAAGTTTTTACCGAAGTGCCTTCAAAATTATTCTTCTGGTAATTTTGCAAGCACGTATTTTAGTTTATATAGGTTTTTCTTTCCTATGAACTATTGCTTGACCTTGGTGGGAAAGTTTGCGTGTCTCGGTGACTTGTAAAGCTGTGTTGGCCGGAGATTTTGTCTCCCTTTTGGTCGAAGAGATTTGCAGATAGGACCAGACAAAATGTAGTTTACAAGATGGGAATTTCAAGACTGTACTCAAAAACTGTGGCAAGCAAGCGATCTAAAAGGAAATTTTAAATAAAATCCGCTTGCAGTAGGGTCACACTGCAAATTCATGACATGTTGCCTAGAACGTTTTTTTATGTTGCCTCAGGCGTCGCACAGATTAAAAAGACCCGCATTCAGGTACTTGAAAAAGGTATCTGTTCAAAAAATATTTTCCTAATGAGTCAACCTCGTTGAGCTTAGGACACTGGTTGTTGATTTTCAACCACTGCAAATTGGCTCATTTCTGCTTCCTATGTAATCTTTTGGGAGGAGCTTATCCGGTGAGAAAAGACTCGTCACTGGCTTTTCGGAAAAGTTAATCTTTCAGTTTACTCACAAACTGGATGATCAGATTGCTGCTTTTCGAGGCCGACATACACACATACACACAAATAAGTTTGTGAGTCTCAAACCTATTACTAAAAATCAAACATCTATTTTATGTAACTGCACAAAACACTGTAGGTTGTTGCAGTCCTTTGTGATTTGAGAGCATTTTAGATGATAGCATCACAACAGATATAGAATCACAACTATGGACTACAACAACTCATGGTACTGCATACTTAATAGCAAACACAATATCACCAAAGAATTTTCTCAAAATCCTGCAACTTAATGCAAATGGTATCCGCAACAAAACAGATGAAATAGAACTACTCATTAAAATACACACGCAGATGTCATAACAAATACAAGAGACAAAAAACCAAACATTCCGCACTTCACATCTATCAAAACAGATCGCACTCACAAACAAGGAGTACAGACCCCTATCTTCTTTTTAAAGTTGTGTGCAAGTTCATACATAACGGCACACTATCAAAACTCACACAAATCAGCACTGGAATACCACAAGGTGGAGTTCTGTCTCCAACATTTTTCGACATTTACACCTTTGACATTTCACTCTTCCCCAAAAGACGTACAAATCACAACATATGCTGATGACATAACAATTACTGCATCTGACACTAAACACCGTAAGGCTAACAATTCATTCAACCATATCTTCATAAAATATATGAAAGGGCCACCACAAATAATCTTCATATAAATAGACAAAACTATTACCACACTTTTTACACCAGACCCAGCTAAACATGGCACAACTTTATCATTTAAATTAAATAGTTGGAGTTGCGCCACTCTTATATCAGTACGAACTGCAGGGTGTTGGTAAAGTTTTACGAAGTGTTGGGCGGCATCTACAACTTTCTGTTTGACTTCATCCGTTTAATATTAGTAAATCGAAGATGAAAAAAATCTTTTTTCTATTTTAAATAGGACAGTAAACTCTCAAAAGGTTGACTGAAAAAATTACTATTGTAACTTCCCATTAATTGAAACGTTACTTTTAGGTACCATTATCTCACGCACAACGTCAAACAAACCCATAAAAGCTTTACGACTATAAATTTCAAGCATTCGAGAAAACAAAACGATGCCTCAGTGAGGTCCCTTCATGTTAGGATTTCTGTCTTAAACACAACTATAGCGACCAACCCACCGTTTAACTTTGACAATTCTTCAGTACTATGATCTTAGCTGAAGCGTTGACGTCGGTTCGGTAAAAATATTCAGCTTTTAACAGAACTGCTTGCAATCGTTCTCGCACTCTTCTTAAACGCCGCGCGTTCACTATCTTCGCAAACCGAGAATCGAGCACATATTTTCACGTCAGACATGCGCCACGCTGCAGCATATCAAACATCTAAATGATTCAGGCTATCCCAGATTACCTCAGACGTGCAGTGCTGTCTTTCGCAAATTTCAAAGAAACAGAAGCAGCTCAAGTACAAAAAAACTTAACAAAGCAAAGATGTGGTTTGAAGTTTTAGGCTCATCAGCTCTGATTGCTGACTCAATCGTGTCCTACCTAATTTGACAACAACGCCCCTAGTGAACAGTTTTGCTAGACTTGATCGGCCAATAATTCCTTGACCAAGGATTGCCAACACATTTTGGTTCGAGCTTGCCAATTCCGCGTGTTCTAGCCTAACCAAACTAAACAACTTGTTAAATGACTAGCCCTTCAAAGAAGCGTTGCGTTTTTAAGACGACCCCGAAGCTTAGCATAACATCCTCGTTTCTTTCCTGTTTGGACTTCATTCTGCTATCAAGAAAGACTTTGGTTTCTCAACCAGTAAGTTTACAATCAGCAAGAGATTTCTTAATTTTTTCCCAGCTTATTGCTTTAATGCTGATTTAACACAAAGCTTTTATTGTTAATATTAAAGCAATACCTTAAATTCCTTAACAATCGGAAGGCTGTACATCCTGTCACAACGATCAGTTTCCAAACATTTTCAGAAACTCCTCTTTCTGGCCCAGTAGCTTTTGCAGAAATTTGTCAAGAGAGGGGAGGTTACAAGTAGAAAACACGATTACTAAAAGTAATGCTGGTCATAAGCCAAAAACTTTTCCAAACTTATATTTTAAATTAAAGTAAGCCTATTGCGTTTTTTAGAGCGCCTTGCAGTTGTATGAATTTTTGTTTGCCTAAGAGTAAACGCAACTATTTAATATCAATAAAATTTTTCACTAGTTTAGTTCACGTGTTTAGTTTCAAATTTTACAGATATAATTGAATTAATTCAGCTCAAACGGAATTAAATTTCACTAACAGTACAATCACAAAGCACCGTTACCAAATTATGAGGATAATTCACCCGCTATAGCTATATATCAAATTCTATTTGTATAAGAAGATGATCGCACTCGGGTGAAACAAACTACATATTAGATTTTTTAATAAATTATATTTGAATTGCATAATAGTTTGATTTAAAAATATTCAACTCTAATTGCCTTGTCATACTGTGTATTGCAACCATAATCAACTATGTCTATCTCAGTTTTTCTCCAAGTGAGCCACTTGGCTCCCTAGGAAACAATTCGTAATCTGTATAATCGTTGGGGAAGAAATTTGAATACAATGTGAAATGATTTTTAATTATTGACTGATAATATAAATTGGCCCGTCCTTTATATTTGCACCAGGACAGTTCATAAAAATTGTTTCGCTAAAGTGAAGACACAAAAAAGGTTGTTGTTGTTGTAGTATGAAAGACCATTAACTCTAAGTCAAACACACAGGACCGGAGCCGAAAGTCTATATTTTTACTGCCCTAGGCTGCTGCACTGCCTGGATCAGCTGCTGGCAGCGATGGTGTTAAGCCAGCATCGGGTTTCATCATCAAGAATAATCAGACCACGTACTCCATGTCATGCCCAATACAGCCTGTGGGGCACGCTGTTGAGATGTGGTCTGGAATTTGTTCAATGGCGCCGCACTCGCAAACCGTAAAGGAGCGAGACCCCATTTGTGCTTAGACAAATGGAATCGCTCAACACCAGTCTGCAGGCGATTGACCTTATCCCAAGCTGTTCGGTGTAAGTCCATTCCAAAAGGTTTGGTATTGGTCATGGGTATGAAAGCACGCCTAGATGTATTCTCATAATATCTATGTTCCATCTATGATTCTTCCACAATGCGACACCAGACTGGCACGCAGTATTCAGCGATTGAATAAGCCAAAGATAGGGCAGCTTTACACATTGTTTTGGCCCACCATCCTATCTTTGCAAGTCGCCTCAGAAGTGTGAAGCGAAAAGATGGTTTTTACGCATTGCTACAAAATGATGACGAAATAAGAGCGATCTGTCTAGTTTTACCTTAAAATAAGTCGGAACGGGACAAAATGGTAAACGTTCATTGCTGCTATAAGCCTTTAGCTCACGTTTGGCCTCTTGGTTATTTAAATAAAAAGCTGCTCTCAACTTCTTTGAAAGATTAAGTTTCAATTTCTAGGTCTGGAAATACGCAGAAACTGTAGGGTCATGTCTTGACTTTCAAATTCTTTCAGTCCGAAAAGAGTGCAACAATACTTGATCGGCTGCAAAAGTAAACTTTTTAAAGATTATGGAAGGAAAGACAAATCACAGTTATAAGTATTAAAAAGAAGAGGAGCCAATAATTGATCCTTGAGGAACGCCATTTCTTTGACGGTGATGCTTACTTCGCTTGCTGTCAAATAGTAGCAGTGAAATTCCTGTTCAGGACAAGCTCCATGATCATTCTAATCATTTGCTTATCTGATAGAAGTTTCAGCCGCTTGCAGGTAAGACCAGGGTGTTTTGCTTTATAACAAAAACCAAAAAGATTTTTTACTGAATAACAAAAAGGAATTTTTCTCAAAAAATTTTGTCATATATTTTGGGGAATGGCTGTAGCTAAGTCTTGAAAGAAAAGAATACGACTTAAACATTGAGAACCACTCATCTACCTGCATAATAAGCTGATTTTTGTAAAAATTAAGAGCAATTTTTTTACCGTGTTTTCTAGAGCAGGGGTTTCCAAACTGGGGTACATTTAGGCTTCTCAAGGGGTACATTATTATGTAAGAGAATGTCCTTATTTAAGTTAAATTCCGTGTCCGGAAGAAATAATAGACTCAAATGTCTAGAATTTTCGAATCCGGTAGATTGTAATTACGTCAAACAGGACAATTAGGAGGGAAGACTTTTTTACAGATCACCGTGATTTTGGGTTTGAATGGGGAAAATTTGTGGCTGCTGGAAATGGAAAAGTTTTCATTTTTTAGAGATCACCTTGATTTTCGGCATGAATTGGGAAAATTTGTATCTGATTTAAAGTGAAGACTTTTTTTCAGAAATCACCTTGATTTTGGGCATGAATTGGGGGAAAATTAGTGGCTGATTCTAACTGAAAGCCTTTTTTTTAGAGAAACGTCACAAATTTTTGGGGTGCATGCAAACCTGCTACAGTGTCCAAAGGGTACCGATGAACTAAAAGTTTGGGAAACCCTGTTCTAGAGTATAATCGAGTTTCTTTTAGATCCTGCCTAAATGCTTAGCACTTGTTTAACTTTTCATAGTTATATATTCTACAACGGAGTAGAATAGGCTCGCATCTCACGCGCAAACATTGCGATAATGCAATAAACATTAAAAGTGAACCAAGACTTGACTTCAAGTTTAATAGTTTTCGGTTTTGAAAGTTTTACTAAAAGTAGCTAACTTTGACGCAATTGTGGCGATAGGAAAAACAATCTTTAATAAAATTACAAATGAAGTTTAAAAAGAACAAAGCACAAAAACAATAAACCCTTATACAATACTATATTGTAATCTACTTGACGCTAATATGTTATTCACGTATAAGTGCATATCTCTAATCAACTTTTTCAAGGAAGTTTTTTAAACCCCGAAACTCTCCCCGTGAGTACACCAATGTTCTGGCCATATACACGTCCTTGTGCAAGGTATAAACAACAGATTGCTTCTAGCGTTAGCTCGCAGCAATTTTTAGCAATCAAAAAAAAATTTATCAATGGTTTCGGCATTTGCTTAGATAATGAAGAAACAAATGCAGTCCGATGAGTTTTTGCGACTATTTTAAGATTGACATTTGGATTACATCACAGAACTAACCTTACTGACATATTTTGAAACAATAACATGATGAGAATCAATCAAATAACCGAAATAGAAATAATTTGTTTTATGTACAAATACATAAAAAACATGTTACCACCATGCTTTGATCATTTTTTTCAAAAATAAGCTTCTAAGCAAAAACTTCAGAAAATGTACAAGAAGTCAGTCGAAATTCTATCTCTTATTTTGTAGACTAAGCATAACTAAACAATTTTTAAAGTATAGAGGTCCTCTTGCTACTCACCAAGCATAGACAGAAAAAATCATATGAAAAATTTCGTACAGAATTGCAAAAGCACCTCAAAGCATCATAAATTTTAAAAGGTAGCAGACTTTAGAAAAGTGAAAGATTTTTTGCTGATTTTTACTTTTTTACTGGTAACTCCACTTAATTGAATGAAGAAATTGATAATGATAAAAGCCCGATGCGACTTAACACGCAACATCCCGAATTTATTACAATCTGTCGAGTTGGAGGAAATTCACACAATTCTTTCTTTTTGCAGATTTTCCTGTTTATGGTTTATTTTTTAATTTTTATTTGTGTAGATTTTGTCCACCCATGTGCTTTTGAAATGGTTCTTTTGACCTGTGGCAGGATTTCGTTTGGTAGGTTTCTTTGCCTGCCTGGCCCTTTTTGGTCCAGAGCTTTTTAGTTTCTTAGTTTGTTGTTTCTCCCACTCATGATTTTACAACATTCTCTAACTATGACTCGGATCTTTATATTAATTTTTTCTATACTTTTTTTGCATTCCATTTCTTCTCAACACAACACTACTTTGTTCAGAACGTCACTTGCGTATTTAATAATGTATTTTATTTAGTCGCTGCCTCCTAATTCACAACCTTTATTTCTATTTGCACAATTTCTCTGTACTTTCTCGGCATTCAACACTTTTCTCCGCTTATGTACAAAACTAAATATGACCTTTATGATGTGATTCCCTTTACGTTTCCTAAGCTACATTGTCTTTACGATGTCAAGCTTTTTAAATTTACACGTATATTCACCCCGAAAACGTTGAAACCAATGAGAACAAGCAAAGGCATCTCGTCTGAGCTCTGAAATAAGCGCAACTCTGATGAAGAAATAATATAAAAAGGGAAAAAATCATATTTAACGTGATGCGTACAATAGAAAATCAGGTCTGATATACTACTGAACTGCTTTCCTGCTTTAGAAAATGTAATGAATTATGATTGAAAACAATATGGTGAATGAATAATGCGTCAAAAAAATGATGCATGAAGCAAATAGTTAACGTCTGGATTTCGTGCGTTCTTTTTCCGAGTGCAATATTGATTACGCTTGTATATTTTAGTTTACGTGTTTTTAAATTTAGCTACATATTTTGATCTTGGCCTAAGCATTTTGTCTTCTTTAATCATTCGATTTAAACAAATGAAAAAGTTGATGGAAAATATCACACAAAAGTAAGTGTAGTAGCAAAATATATCTTCATGAAACTACAAATTTTAATGCAAAATTTATCTTTACGACACTTTAGTCTTACAGTAAAATATTTCTTCCCGCAGCTGCGAACTGTCGAGGCTTATTTTATCGTCAATATATTGAAAGATGAAAACTTCAACTAAAAGCATCTCGGTAAGGAAAAAGCACTTTTTTGGCCAACAATTTAATGTAAAACTTTTTCGTCTTCACTTTTTATTTTAATCACTTACCGAGAAAGTTCTGATGGAAAATAATTATTTAACTTTATCAGAATTAAACACAAATAGGCCAAAAGTTGAGCAAGAAAAAGCAAAGGACAAATAGGCAACAAAGCGCTGAGCCTAAAACATGCGCAAAGAAAAGTTCAAAGCAACGTTATGATAAAATCATTGTTGGACAACCTTTATAACAGTAATTTGCTGAGAAGATGAAAACTTAGCATTTTCATTTTTTTTCATTTTCATCTCTATATTAATTGTGTACTTTTTTTTCAATTTATAATAATTAATTTGATAAAAATTTAAGTTTTTCATATTAATCATAATAATTAATCATAATAATTAATTAATCATAATACACTTAAATTAAAATGGGACAGATTGTTTGCACAGTATCATTATTTCAAGCTTTCCGAGGGACGTCCGCTAGTTAGATTTGCTGGTTCGAAATGGGGTGGTAGTGGTTTGTGACTCACAATTAACATTGCTGGATTTGATTTATGTCGAGATTACGCGTCGATAGCGATGGATTAAAAAAAATTCCTTTTTTATCGAAAGACAATATTTTTTTCCTGTGCCCATTTTTTGAAAGTATGAAAAAACAGATTGGGCAATCGCTTCCTTGCACCCTTTTCAGAGTTTCGGAGCCAGTGTGTAAGGTGTTCCCTATTGTCAGTGCACGAATGGGGTCTTGATACTCTATTAAATTGCAACAGTGGATTTTTACAGACTGTTATTTTGGAGTTTTCTATTCATAGAGCATCTTCGCAGCTTCAAAAAGTTTTTAAAGCGAACGCCTTTAAAACAAATTTATGGCGACATTTTACACCCAGAAAAAATGTTATTCCCCTAAAAATCACCTGAAGACAAAAAATAATCATCAAAGATTGTTCGCCAGAATTTACGTGTTCTTCTATTTTTTCCTATATCACATAAAGAAAATAAAAAAAACAAGCTAAATCCGTTTTAACCAAAATTTGTAAAAAGGCCAAAGAAACAATCAAGGTCAGCAATCTTTGAATTGAATATTTCGATAATAATTTATTCCAAGTTTTTCGAAAACAAACTATTTCAACACCACACTCGCCCCTTTATTGAACCAAAATTCCAGACTTAAGACTTTATTTTCCTCCGCTCGACAGTTGGATTGGAAAATACAAGTTGAAAGCTGCAAAAAACGATTAAAAAAGTAGGCGTTATAAGTTGCAAAAAAGCCCATTGGACAGAAAAGCATTCTTAAACTATGGGTCACTGAACTTGACAACTAGAAAAGTGGAGCCGTAATATAAAGCGTACTATTCAACCATTGAAGTTCATTTTGCTGATGGAATTTTTTAAGTTATTTTAGATTAAAATAAAACGTGAAAATAAGAAGGAATGTCTTGGGACCCACTGTGTTGATGTACAAGCGTTCCATTCTCATATTTTCTTGACACTTTCCGTCGAAGATAAGCGTAATTCATTTTAAAACGGAGCGTAATTATCGGCAAGATTCGTAATGACCTACCTGGAAATTATTGAAACAACTGTAATTGTAATTGACCTAAAATTCTTCTTTTAAAAATTGCTCAAGATATTTTGTTTATCTGACTGATAAGTTATGATTATAAACAATAAATATACATTGAATAAATATTTGTTAAATATAGATAAGTTCTAAAATTCTAGTAAAGCGAAATCATTTAAATTGATCTGAAAGTGAAAAAGTAGAACAAACGATGATTACGAAGTCTTGTTGCCTCGAAACTTTACTCGAGGTTGGGTTAAACAAGGTTGAAGCTAATTAAACGTTGGACTTTTCGAGAAAGTCCTGCAAATCTATACACAAACGTGAGTTGATCCAATGAAGATTTATGTTTCTCTCAAGTTTTAATTCAGTGAATGAATCAAGTTTTCTTCACGCCAGCTTTACGTGCTCATTAATGAAATATGAACGCCGAAGTACATTGACAAGATTTTGAATTTAATCAGATACATTGACTCGACACAAGCTCCTGCTATTTATAAGACAAACAACCGCAAGCACGTCAAAACCTTTCAAATGACGTCTTTAACCAGAACCAGGTGGGAAATTGTAATCAGTAGCCAGTATATAAGTAAAACAAAAGCGAACATTGTAAATATCGCTTGATTGCTTAGCAGAGACCAAACTGGATGCAACGTCATGGATAGCCTGGATCGATAAACTACACAGGAAGTATAACAAAGTATCATCAGGATTTTAAAAAATCCCTTTTATTGCTATGATACGAAATAGAAAAAAAATATTTTGCAGTGGCTTAAATTAAGATTATTATTGATTGGATAAACAAAAGACTGAAAAAGCCATAAAAATCAGATGCTTTGAAGCACATTAATTATGAAACAAACAATTCAGGTCCGATAGTTTTCAACATTATTATGCAATCCAAATATATATTCAGATTTTTTTCTCGTTTTGATCACGTATGCTATTTATATTTTTGTAATTAATTAAAAAAAACAGCTAAAGAAATTCAAATGACGCAAAAAGCCTAAATATGTGTACGAAAACATTTTGTTTATATTTAACACTTTGAAAGAAGCACATCTATCAAAAACGGTATATAAAGACGATGTGATTTTCATATCAAATCATTCGATCACTGGTAAACCGCAGAGAGGAGATTTAAGAAGAGTGCAAAAAGAGAAAAAAAGACCTTTGCTGTAGTTTGAGGTCGAGAAAATGAACGCTTTATACAAAGGTTTTCGAGTTTTAATTGTAGTTCTGTTTGTTGCTTCTGTGGTATCTTCTCGCCACCGTAAGCATCGACGCTCTCATAGGACTCTGCTGCGACAGTTGAGGCAAATCAAAACCTCGATCGACCATTCTTTGACGCAATATGTAAGACGTTGAGATGTTGCATTGTTTGAAATGTCTTGTTAATGTTATGCGACTTTTCTTCAAAAACTATGATAAGATTAGAGGAATGTTTTCAAAAAGTATTTGAATGCTTGGTCGGAAAGTAAAGAGCTAATGAAAATTAATTTAGATATTTTTTTCTAATTTATTTTTTGAAAAATTTAACGCTTAATTATTTAGATCAATTCTACAATGAACTGTTCTAACAACCGGGAGTGTAGAGTTTACCGAGATGAATTGAAATTAATTAGCTTGCCGGAATTTAAAACTGTTGAGGTGGGTTTTTAAATCAACTTTTTTATATCAAATTCTATCTTTAGATGAAATTGGTATCAGCTGTTTGCAAAAGTTTTGCCCTTTATAAATTCTTTTCGCTAAACAATCAAATCAAAATAAAACTTTTTGAAGTTTTTTTATTGCAGCAAATTCAAAGTTTGTTTCCCAATGATTCTCGAAACTTTAAACATCTAGTTAGTTTTAAAGTTTTAAAAAATGCATCTAGTTAGAAAGGTTGTTTAGTATTACTTGAAAAAATTAAATCAGTATATCGGAATTTGAACTGTTACTCTTACAAAATTAAATATTTTGATTTTTTGTCGATGAATTTTTACATTAGGAATCGGGAAGTTGGAAAAATGCTTTTAAAGAGAATTTGAAAAGCTTGGGCGATTTTAACGTGTTTTTGAACGAGACTATTGTCGCTTCGACCTCGAGCAGATTGACTCGAACCGTCGGGAAGCGCCTCAAAGCGGTCACCAACCTTTTGCTTCAATTCATCGTCAATTTCAAAGCAAATGTAAGTTTAGAAGGATCTTGTCGTTTAAGGTTAAAAAATAACACTTGCAATTTAAACGGGTAGAAGTTCCAAAAACCTGCAGAGTTTAGAGCACTCGCTTAAATTTGGGTGTTAATTAATGAGAAAGGAAACTCGAGTAACAGACTACAACGTCTGAATGCATTTATTATCGCTTTTTTAAACAATCGCCATTTTTTTTAAACACGATATTTTACAGATGGAAAAAAGGTACTGCATAGATTTCGGAGAAAGTTTTCAAAAACGGATTTTTGCCATGAACCCCCACCGCCCCCCGAGTAAATTTATTGAAGTCGTGAGAAATTACCAATTTTTGATTCAGTTTTTTGATTTTCTTAATGACTTTCATATTTTTTATCAAAATTTTCTACTTACTGACTCCAAATCAAAAAAATGCTAGGCAATTTATTTTTTTATTTTCATACATTTTGTATTTATTTAATGCATTTATTGTCTTTTGTATATTCTGTTGTTTTCAATTTTTATTTATTTGTGAAGTGCTATTCGGATTATTTTTTAACAGTTTTTATTGTTTTTAATTAAATTTTCGTTATGTGCAATTTTGTTTTTATTAATTTATTCTTTTGTACTGATCTTTTTTTATTACAATCCACAAACATATCTATGGTTGAAATATTTAAAAAATATTTTAAAGTTGGTGAAATCTACTCGAAGCTTTCAATTATTGTTGCATTAAAAACTAAACCAAGAATTAGTAGTATTAATATTTTAATATAATGTTTTAAAAAATATTAAAAAAACTTAATTTTCTCGTAAATCTTCATTGCTTTTTTTTAAAAAATAAAGTCGCGAAAATTTTTTATTAAATTAGCATGGTTATTTTAACACACACGCTTTTTTCCATATTCTAAAAAGCTTTATTTTACGAAATTTTTTAGACGTGTCCAGGTTAATGTCCGCCTTTTTTATGTTTGTACATTCTTATGTGTTTACAATTTGGCACTTTATACGGAAACAATAAGAGTAGAAAATGGCATCAGGTCACTCACGTAGCCAGCCGCCGTATGAATTAAGCGATGTTAGTTCAACAAAGGGTAGCATGATTATTCCGTGCTTTGAAGCAGAAGTCGCTTCTTACCAGTTTTACAAAAAGGTACAAGGTTTTCTTCTCTAATCGTATTCTTGGAGCTCTCAGTCAGACATTTTAAGCTGTCGGAGTTTATAAACAACAAGCTCTTACAAGGCCAAGCTCACAACGCGTCGCCGCTAATCCATTTTAAATTCGTCAGTCGGACTCGTCCACCACGATGCAAACATTGTCTTGTTATTTTACCGAAGCATGGGTGGCACTGGCTTGGCTTTGGCCTTTATTAAGGCGCTTGGGAAAAGTCGAAACATAACTTAATAAATAAAATACTGATGGATTCTGTTAATTATTCAACTATGTAACTTTCCGCAGACGTTATCCTTTATGTGATTGGCAAATGGTGCTTAGCTTTGGATACTAAAAAGCGCCCTATATCATTGAAAATAAGTTTTGACAGATGGTCTTTGTTTTGTTAGCTTTTTGATCCTAGTAAGTTATGTACCACATCTAGCAAATATGCAGCCATGAGCGCGGAAGCGATATCCCATTTTTGTTTGTTCTGAGCTAAGAAGGAGCCGCGTCGATGAAAAGTAATTGGCATTCACTCAAAATTGAAGGCCTTTGTAAAAGGGCTGTAGGAAGGAGCTGAAGGGGGTGTAAAAATTCTGAAAAACCTTGAAATTTTATTGCAGGAATTCCAGCCCTAATTTCCCATAGAGAACATGGAAAAATTATTGTTGTTGGGCAAAGCGTATAAAACACTAAATAAATCAATGAACAAACATTTTTATTTGTTACAACAATCATACTTGAAAAACGAAATTTTTAAAGTCAATTTTTCCGTTGGTGTTTTAAAGTGACATAAATGATCGCTTGGATCAGGTCTAATAACTGCCCGGCCGGGTGATCAAGTCTAATATCTGCCCGGATTAACAATTAGAACATTGTCTCGCCACATGAATTCTTGGATCAGGTCTAATAACTGCCGGGCCGGGCAGATATCCCACCACAATGATCCGATCGCTTTCCCACCACAATACTAGTAGCTGAGGAAGAAAAAAAACGTAAAAGGACTAAGCAGTTTACATGTTTAGATTTAAATCAATTTAATTGCTGTTGCTTCATTGACAACTTGCAAACATTCTTGAATAATTTTCGGTCTTACTTGTATTTAATTCTAATTGTAATGTTGAAATAGATTTTTTAAATTCGTTTGATTTGTTAACTGCCACTATTTATAGGCATGCACGATGCACCACGTCCATAAATAAAGAATTCACACAAAAAGCGCAAAACTTATGAATGAATTTCGCATAACAAAGGTAATTTTAGTTTCAATTCAACGCAAATAAAATTATAAACCAACTTAAAAAGCAACTGAAAAGAAAAAAATGTTTGATGAAATCTAAGCGAACAAATTCTTTAAAATCAAAGCTTCAGTGAAAAAAACTTTACTTAAAACAAGGGGATTAACAATGGAGTCATGACAAGAGCAAATTTTGAAGTATTATAAAAACTTTTTTGCGCTTGTGTTACCTCAGGCTTTTCTCAATAATGTCTGTATACTGTTGTAATACTCAGCAGCACCAGTAAATTCAAAAATTTTAACGTCTTAGATTTTTTAATCCTTTTAAAGAAAAACTTTAAATGAATTATTACGACGATATGTAAAAAAAGAAATTAAAGTAATCAATGCATGAATAATTTTTATATTGTGACAATTAACTGAGAGCAAATAAAAACTTTAAAGCAAATTTTTAGCTAGGCTTAAGTTAGCATTAGCAATAAACTTATATGCATTAAAAGTAATAAAGGATTATAGAAAAATTTAAAATGCTTAGAAGAAAAAAAGATTTTTAATGGTATTTCTAATTGTCTGGATTGTATTCTGGGTTTATTTATTGAAGAGTTTTATTTGTTAATTGAAGGTCCGCCAATAAAAACTTTTGAAAATCAACTTGAATCAAAGTTTAAAATAACACTTGCAATTGGTTAAACTATTTGCAAACAATTTACGCTAAATAATGATAAGTCTCTGATATTACAGGGTGTCCTTAAATTATCGTTACAATTTTCAAAGTTTGTCAAAAAATTTTTTTTGAGATATTTTTATTTGATTTGTTTTATAGGGAAGAAAAAAGCTTCAAGTTTTTTTTTCTTAACAGGTAATTGTTGAAATAATTAGGTTTAAATTTTCTATTTATTTAGTGATTACGCAGAATATTTTTAAATTTAGTAGCGAAAGTAGAGTTTATGAAAATGAGCACTCCGCCGGAAAAAGCCCAGTGTGTTTCCTGGTTTATAGAGACAAAGTCAGACATCAGACTAAAGTTTCGCTGTGCTTGGATGTCTGACTTTGTCTCTATAAACCAGGAAATATACTGGGCCTTTTCCTGCGGAGTGCTCATTTTCATAAACTCTACTTTCGCTACTAAATTCAACAATATTCTGCTTAATCACTAAATAAATTGTAAATTTAAACCTAATTATTTCCACAATTACCTGCTAAGAAAAAAAAACTTGAAGCATTTTTCTTCACTATTAAACAAATCAAATGAAAATATCTCAAAAAATAAAATTTTAACAAACTTTGAAAATTGTAACGATAATGATTTAAGGACACCCTATACTTTAATCTTTAAACTCCAGTTATTAATCTAAATATTCTATGTTCTTAGGTACGCTCAAAACTGCAAACAAAGCAAAGTATTTAGGAGCAATTACGGACATAGTCTAAATTTTTACGACCACTTAAAAACTTTTAAATTCAAAAGTTTTTATCAAACTTTTTACCAGGCCAAAACTAGAAATAAGAATGAAAAAGCAATTGAAGGTAATCGCTTTTAATCGGTGTCGAAAATTCTTGTTTTCGTTCTATTCTAAGCTGAAGACTAAAAAAAACCTTCACCTTTTATCAATCTGATCTTTCGGTTGAGTTTCTATTATTGTAGCAAAAAATTTGACTCAATGCTTCTGTACGGCAAATTTCGTAGGGCATTATCTACCCACCTGTGCCTTCCCGTTTTGAAAAGAGAGAGAACATTTTAAAAAGGGCAAAAGGGACGGGGCAAAACTGGAAATTGCACCCGTGAAAAATTTTGATAAATGTAAAAAGTTTGGTTTTAACAGTTTATATGGTCCCCGAAGTTGTTTGTAATCCTTGGTAACTTGATCACAACACTTTTAAAGTTTTTTGTTCGTGCTTTAGGAAAGTGAAGTTCAAAAAAGCCAATCCTTTATGCTTGAAGACTAGAAATAGTAATTATCAACAATTGTGCCTTATTAATGAAGGTTGCAGCTCTAAATAAAAGTAATATTAATTCTAAAATAAATAAAAAGTAAAAAAAAACTGTGCACCCGAGAGCAATACCTTGGCTTTTCGGAAAGCAAGTAGGAATTATCGCTTTAAAGTTGCCTCAACTTTAAAGCCTGTTGTCGTGTAAGGCAGAAAAATAAATAGAGATAATGATGATGAAGTCTGAAAAAGTTATCCAAGTGATACCTTGCATGTCATCGCAATTTACGTCTGTTCGCACGGTGACGCTAAACAAAAAAATTTGTCGGCAGTAAATTTTTTTTTTTTAAAGCACTCGTCTAATGGGAATAAATTTGTCTACAGAACAGTGAAAAAAAATCTTTGTATTCCTATCCACCATTTTTAACAAGAAAGCAAACAAACTCATTCAATACACTTAAAATAAAATCAACGTTGATAATTCGAGTCCGAAGTTAAAATGTGCATTAACTATGGCCCTGACATGGCTTAAATTTTGGCAAATTATGCAAATCAGCGTTTTCTTTCGCAATTACAATTTTTTAGCAGAAAAAAAAATTATGTGCTAATTTCAATCTAACATGCTTTGTGTCGAATCGTAAAAATCATTTTGGCACCACCGCACTGTAGGTCTACTGAACATTTTCATAAATAAACAAATAAAAAAATTCCGCTGGATATTACCTAGCCAAGCAAGCATAGAGCTTTAAGTGTTTTATTTGATTCTTTTAACGTTCGATGTTTCCATGTAAAAACATAGCTTTTCTTTGCAGTCACAATGCGCAAGCTTTTGCTTTGGTGTAAAGTATTATGGAAAAAAATTTGTCTTTTAATCTGACAAAAAAATTTTATTTGTTGTTTCTTTGTTTTATTTACTTTTAAAAGTGGCCGTTTTGGTATTTTTCGCCGATAAATTTTATCACGTCCACACGCAATGATGTCATGACATATTTTTTGTCAGTTTGTTATAAGCCTTGATAAGCTTCTATTTAAACCTTCTCGCGTCATTCTGTTTTGTCCTTGGGAAAGACACTTTACGGCACTTCCCTGGCTTGGTGGTCTTGGCAAGCAGTTTTAAATTTTAGTCATATCTCTATAAAACTAAAAAAACCAAAATAAAAAATTACAAGCGGACAGCAATATCTTGGCATCTCCCGAAGCAGATCGAGGCAATTGCTTGCCCCATGTATTAGCGCCTCCGTCGCTTTCCTTGGAGTCAGGAAGATAAATATAGAGATGAAATAAAAAAAAAAAAATTAGTAAAAAATATAAGGTTGTTTATTTTTTTACTTTCTATGTATATTTTCATATCTACATTACTATATTGGCCATTGTCCATCCGGTGATATTTAATACAACGTGGTCCAGCATAGCCTAAATGCAAAAGTGGGCAGAGCGCAACTTGCGCTGCGTTTTGTAGCTTTTTTAGAAACATTGCGCACTTTGCGCTGCGCTTTTCTAAAGTAAGAAAGAATGTAAACCTTGGCTTAAATGGTACATCAGGGTCATTGTTGTAATTGATTGCTTTTACAAAGACAATAAGACATAAGTTTTTTAAAGTTTGCACATTGGATGCCTTATGCACAGTAGAGTGCAAAGTTGGGGTGCCAAGGGGCTATACCTCTCCCCCCTTAAAAAATTAAAACGATGTTATTTTTAAAATTCATTTTGTGGACAAAAATTGCATTTTAGTAAACTTTTTAAGAAAATATTTACGTTATTTTGACCTGCTATACAAATTTTTATGCACAAATTTTTGTTAAAGAATTCCAAAAAAGTTAATTTAGGCAATATCAGTTTTAAAAAAGTAGCATTTTTTTCAACAGTGACATAAAAATCTAAGTTTATTTCGATGCTTTAGTGATCCACAAAAACAATTTCTAGAATGGTTTCTTCTGCGCTACAATAATTCATATATAAACTCTAACATGCATTCAGAAAAATAATTTAAGTATCAGCAAATGTAGGCTTACCATATGTTCTGATTTTTAGAGCTCTGTTCGCCCATTTTGGAAGAAATCCAGACAGAAATCAAGGACAGACTCCATGTGCAGAACCCTTTTTTCTAGTTTTTTTCCGAGATTACTAATCTTCAGAGACAAAAATTATGAAATCCGAAACAGAACCAAAGTGAAAACTTTTTTTGTGGGGGAGAAGGACACCTCTTTTTAGGGACGAAATTCAAGAATTCGGAGACTAATGATTCGAAGTGAAGACCTTTTCTTTCAGTGAACACTACTTTTTAGGGATGGATTTTTTTTGTCAACGAGCGTCCCGGTTTGCTTCTCTGAAAATATGGTGTGAAAAATTAGCTCTTAATGGGCGCCTACGTGAATGCTTTTTTCACTTATCTCTATTTATCCTTTCAACTTTCAGGAAATCGTAGGAGGTGTTCTACTTTGGGCAAATGTCAAGCGATTACCTTGACCTACTTTCAAAAATGCCAAGCAATTGCGGAGTAGGTATTGAATTACTTTTTGTTTTTTTAAATTGTTTATTAGAGATATGATGGAAATTTAGAGCTGTTTGCTATGTCCACCAAGCAGAGGAAAGTGCTTTAAGGTATTTTAAGAACATAATACTGTGTCGATCACTTTCGCCATCGATATCACTCTTAACCACTCGGCCACGCTGCCGACGTTTAATAAAAAGCATTTCGACACATTTTCTTTTCAATAAAATAAAGGTAAAATTTTACTTAGATGGAATTGTACAGCATATTAGTAAAGATTTTTACTTTGTAGATTAAGAACACCTAAACTGAAACCCCAGACTGGAGTGCGTTAAAAGTCTCCAGGAAAGTCTCAATTGTTGGTCGAATATCGCAAAACATCTTAACACCTATATTGCTGATTCAGAGGGGTGAGCAAAAAGTCAAGAGCAAAGAGATTAACGCTAAGGATTCGCATCCCTGAAATTTTTAGAATATATTGATATAAAGTGCAAAACAAAATATTAAAATATTTATAGCTGCTTGAAAAATTACAAAACTAATCAAGAATCGAGTTTTTCTAAATAAAACTTAGTAAAAACACGGCTGAGCAACCCAAACTTGACTTTATTGATTTTAACAACTAGTTATAAGCCTTTTAATAAGAATTTTTCTAATGCTATTTGCAGATTTTTTATTTTTACTCGTAATCCGTAAAATCCATTCCGAGTCGCAGAATAGCAAAGGTGTAATACTAGTTGCAAATATCAGACGATTTCTATCTGCTTTTAAATAACGAAAAATACTTTTAATTAATATCAACACAGTCACCCGGGATAATTTTTGATTTAAAATCTATATGCTCTTTTGGTATAACTCAGAGGTATAAGATGGATTTTAAACTAATACCATTTTCAAGCACAGCGATTTTAAAGGACGAAGCGATAGACCAACTCCAAGGACCACGGCAGGATTTCGCGCGACAACAGACTCATGCCAGCTTCACGAGAAGTTTTATTCAAAAAAGAAAACACGTACAGGCAAGTGACACCAGCAACCTCGGGGCAAACTCTGACAAAGCGCCGCATTACGGAAAAGTCTTACAGAGCGTTTTTTTCTCCGCCCAACAAGTGAATTCAGGAACGAGCGAAACTTTCGATGTGGCGGGACGACGCGGGCGGCATGTCGGCGGAATTCCAACCAGAATCCGATATCGAGACATGATCAACAGAGGCAACATCTAGCAACGCTCCACGCAGTCACTCGCTCACAATCTCGCCTTCGCTTGCTTCCTCGCTTATGACGTCATCATCGTGCCTTGAAGTGGCCGCTGTCAGGATATCAAAATAAGAGGTTTGATTCGATGAAAGCAGTTCACACTAGACTTACAGGTCACGCGCTCGTTCTCGACTTCGAACACAATGTTGGCGACTTCCTGCAAACAATGAACAAATCAAGTCTAATCTACGAGTATTCTAATATTTGAGGGCTTATAAATAATCGCTTACTCTACAGATAACACAGGTTGCTTATGGTCGGCACTCACCTGATCTTCTAATGCAACAGTGGTTGTCACGTCGTCGCCGCTTTCATCGTCAGTCGAGCTGTAAACACCGCAGGGAATTCCCCGCGAACAACAATTAAACTTTCCTTTGGCGTTTGTACGTCAAATAACATGTCCTTGAACGCTTATTCTAAATTTACGGCTTTCGCTCCCATTAATTAGCTTTGCGCACTCGTACACTTGTTTCATGACCGAACAATTGTTTTCACAACTAGAATTTTGAACTGTTTGATTAAAAGTGTTATGCAGAGAAACTAAAGAGACGCAACGATTCATATAAAACGCTTAATGATTTGTTTAGAAGTGAAGGTAAAAATAAACACGGCAAGCATTTACCTGGATGACGAGGTTTTCCTTCTGCTCTTCTTTGACTTCTTCTCCTTCCTCCTCTTCTTTTTACGCCGGTCACGTGACGTGCGTCTGGCCGAACGTCTAGAAACAACGCAAAGTCAATTAGCTTTTCGTTAGTTGAATATACTTAGAGCAACCGCAAGCGAATATCTTGTTCTACTTTCAGACATGCTGAAAAATTCCTGTACTGAAAGTACAGCAATATTACAAGGACAAAATTGGAATCGAGATAAATTTACAATCAAAAAGACAAGTAAGAATCAAGTTTAACTCAAGCTGCTCAGCGTGAAATCAACACAAGCGCGGTCTTATTGAAGCCAACAAAACTTCACACTTGCTTTTAATTACTTAATGAATGCACACATTTTACTTCTCGGTTCCTAGTTAAAAGGGAGTCATTGCTTTATTGGGTGCACAATCGAGTGTGCTTTCCATTTTATGACCAAAAGTAAGCTAAAAGTGTGTACATAACTTAAAAGTTTTTTCAGAAATTTTGTAATCAAAAACGTACAGAAAAAGCTCTCTTTAACTGGCTTTGCGAACCAAGTGAGAAAAAACATGTGAGACATTACGGACCATGTGAGTCAATAAAAACTATACGAAGGATAACAAAGAGGCAGGTCATTTATCAAAAAAATTCATGACAACGTCTGGAGATGTGAGGGAAGCAAGAAGAACAAAAGTACGAACACACACGTAGTGGAACATTACTTATGTTTGCTCGAATGCGACGACGTCTTTTCACTTCGACCACGCTTATGACGTTTTGCGTCCCGATCACGTGACCTTCAAACAAAAAAAAATAGACGCAACTAAAGTGTAAATATATTCAGTAACAAGCTAACAACAATCGAAAAAAAAAAGAATTTACACACGAAATGACTAAAACATTTGATCTGAATCTCGGCACAGGAAAAGACAATCGATGTAACTTTTTTATTACTATTTGTTCATGCGTTACATGCATACGACACTGAAAAGTAAATTTGCATGTTTTAGTTAGGTCGTTCCAATAGTTTTATTTCTATTCGTCCGACAGAACCATTATATGAAGTTAAAAAGAGTTCGCCAGTTCGGAGTTTCAAAATCGAGCAGTTTAAAAAAAAAGTTGTTAGTTGTGAGAATCTTAACAATACTAAGATGTGAACACTAAGCGAGGGCATTGGAACGACGATTTTTGAAACTTGAAATGTCAAAACTGAAGCATGCAAACAAAATCAACTCAATCAAAACGTTTCCAGAAAAAAGTTTGCGAAAAAATCTAGTTTATGTTGGGTGCAAACTGCAAATATAGATTGGCCGAAAAGAAAGTAAACGGGGTGAGTTTCTTTGTTGTTTTTGATGAAATTTGAAGCCAGTTTTTGATATACAAATTCTAGAAAAATAATGTAAAACACGTGATAAATTTGATATATATGGTTATTTGCTTATACGTAAATTAGTGGCAACGTTAAATTTTTTGGGAGGAATTAAGTAGGATAGAGTTTCACAGATGGCAAATCTGCAAATATTTAACAACATTACGAATTGAAGTCTTGACAAAGGAAGTTGCTCGGCATCACTCGATTCATAAAACAATTATTAACGAATCGAAATGTGTTGCTTTTTTGGATGATAAGTTGCATGGATTGAATTAACAAGTTGTGATGAATGTGAAGAATCTCCGACTCGAATCTTATAAAAATTCCAATCTAATTGGCATGCTGTTCGTAGTGGTCCTCTTGAACCGTCTTATGACGTTATTTTTTATTGTGATTCGATCGTAACTATTAACGCAATTCTGACAGATGACCGGTTAAAATTGGTTGATTCTGAAGTGGGATATTACAAATATCTTACCGTTTTCTCGATCGTTTACGCGTCGTGGCGCTTTTAGTGGTGGAAGATTTCTTGGAAGTTATGACACGGTAGGCGCTAGGCACCTGGTCATCAGCAGCAGATGACGTAGACCCTGCGCTGCTCAAACGACGAGAAGGCGATACCACGTCGTTAATAGATTTCGACAATGAAAGAGGCGAGTCACGTGAAGTTTTCGCGAACTCGCGGAACTGACGTGGAGACGCGGAACGACTCCGAGATTTTCTAGAAAAATGATGGTCACACTGTAGCGGCTCTGTAGTTATTCAAAAAACAACCAGTTTACTGGCGTTCGCCCGCTACAAGGCGCGCTTTAAGCTATAAGATACGTTCTGCCTTGACACTTTTTTGCAAGAGAACAACAGTTCCACAGCAACAAAAATTCTTATGAAGCTGTGCTCCTACATTTGTGAAATGGCCAGTTAACTTTCCGAAGGTTGCATGCTACAGCTTTTCCTTTCTTTTACTTCAAATATTTCATATCTTTCATGACAGCCGACCTGCTTCCATTAAGTGAAAAACTAAACGCTTTGAGCCTTCTTCATTAATTTTTATTGACATCAATAATTTCATTAACAGTCACAGTTGCAGTTGAACCAGCGTGGTCTAGTAGATAGGAGCGTTATTTTAATAGGATCGCGATCGACACGGTTTCGATAACTCCAAAATTTTCTTTCCTTCCGCTCTCTTTCCTGACGATATAGATTTTGAAAAATATTTTATAAAGCCCCCTCTAAAAAATATCTTATAAAGACCTAGGCAATCCCCAAAGGAGTTAAATTCCAAGATTGAGAAACAATGCAATTTATAGCAAACTACATACAAGGGTGACAAGCATGCACTGAATACAACGGCACACTCTCAAAACTCAAACAAATTAACACTGGAATACCACAAGGTGGAGTTCTGTCTCCAACATTATTCAACATTTGCACCTCTGACATTCCACTTCTTCCAAAAGACGTAAAATCACAACATGACATAACAATCACAGCATCTCACACCAAACACCGTAAGACCCAACAACTTATTCAACTATATCTTCACAAAATATATGAATGGACCATCATTAATAACATTCATATAAACACAGATAAAACTACCACCACACTTTTTACACCAGACCCAGCTGAATATGGCACAACTCTATCACTTAAATTAAACAACAAAACACTCAACAGACAACAGAATTACTCTTGACCCAAAACTAACATTTTCACAACATACAAATGTTACCATCACTAAGGCAAAACAAATGCTTAACATTCTGAAAGCACTCACTTCTACCAAATGGGATAAACAAAAGGAATTAATTGTTTTTACATTTAAAGCTATCACTCGCCCCATTTTGGAATACGAAAACACCATATGGAGCCCTATCATATCAAACACCAACATCAAGAAACTACAAACCATTCAAAACACAGCTTTGCAAATTGCTACTGGCTGCACACGAGATACAAACACCCAACACCCACACGACGAAACCAAGGTCCTTCCAATGGACACTTATCTCAAACTTCGTGCTACTCAACTTAAACAACTGATTCAAACACAAACACACCCTTTACATGATTTTAATGCATACTTAAATCAGTCCAAAAATATGAAAGCCACAATCTTTCATAACAGTGAGCACACTAGCATCATCACCTCAAAACCAGCCTAAGGAATGTAGAAAAAACCTCAGACACATTCACACTACTATCACCTCACAATACCTCAGTTCTAGGAAAAACAACAAAGTTACCAACATCACACCCTATTTATCAGAACAAACATTATCACGTCATATACGTACAAAATTTGCACAGCTCAGAGCCAACAAATTACCACTCTTGCAAAGTTATCTACATACAGTGAACCATGAAACTTACACGCCACAATGCGCACTATGCTTGTCACACACACATAACACTAATCACCTCTTTAACTGTAGTCAACTACCAACACAACACCACTAGTCTATGGAAAAGGCCTTTAGAAGAGGTAGAGGTAATGCAAAAGTCGGAATCTAGATTGGCTTCTTTGAGAGATTAAGGGATGGCTACTCCAAGATATCCTTGGAGGAGAGGCAACAACAATATAGAGACATCGAATAGTTTTACTAACAAAAAAATTAAGTCACTTTTTTACTGGTAAAAAAATTATAGGGTTAAATAATTTTTAACTTCTTCAGGCGTAAGTCTGAAGGTACAAGTTGAAAAAACTTTAAAAGCAACAACCTGAAACTTTTTAATTTGCAGGAAGATATGGAACGAGGAGACGATGATTGGGCGGGAGAAGAAGGCGAGAGGTTCGGCGGAGATTCCGACTTGCCCGCAGCAGTTTCTTCTGCTTCGAGCGTTTTTTGCTGATTAAAATAGATAATGACGTAACCTGAGCTCAACTTTGAACAGATTGATCTTACGTCATTGCTTGCTGACTCATCGTCGACAGACGAAAGATCGAAAATGTCTTGAGACGCGATGGCGGCCAGGGCTTCGCGGTTGGACGGTGCAGGCTCCTGGTCCTGCTTGCTTTGTTTATTCTATTAAATAATAGATTTGATGACGCGGAAGCTCGGCCTTTAAATCCGTTCGTGTGAAAGACAGAATGCATTAACTCACTCCAGTCTACGAAGCACGAGCAAAAAATCGCCTCACCTCCTTCGACTTCGCTTGCAGAAACAAAAGAGCCCTCCTCCTTCGCGCGGCCTGCTTCTCACGAAGGTCAGATATACTGGCGGACTCTCCTGAGGGCGTGACAGCAGTGAAGGAGGAGACAGGAAGCGCGGATGTAGGAGGAAGAATAGAAGAGACAATTGTGGAAGTTGAAGGAGTGATGGTAGAGGAGGCAGAAAGCTTGGAAGCAGTGGAAGCGAGCGGACTTGCAGAAGAGAGAGCAACCTCTTCCTTCGTAGAAACGCTCGATTGTGTAGTTTCAAGTTCATTTTTTCTTTCATCTTCTAAACCATAATAGGTCGATAAGACGACACACGGCAGTTTAGCGAAGAAGAAGCGATTCGTTTGTTAAATATTAATCGGACGACCACAAACAGATTAAAAGTTTTTAATTTTTTGGCGCCTATTTATTGAACATTGTCAAACGGCTTCGAAACAAACCAACGACACCGTACAATGCAATTTACTTTATTAAAGTTTACCACAATTATTTTTAAAAAATAAGGGGCCAGAAAATAAAGCGCCGAGTAATTCATTTACAAAATTCGTCGATTCTACTACTCGCAAGCGATCAGTTTCTGCTTATATTTTGAGCGCCATGCAAACTTTCCGCTATCCGTGGCGCGCGTTTCATGGAACGCGTCGGAGAAAATTCAAAGATGGTGGCAATCTGGCGGGTGTAACAGCGCGATTCGGTCTTTTGTAAAAAAAATCAAAGTGGCAACACGCACAGCATTTATCATCTAAGTCGCAAGCTTAATGTTGAATGAACGGCACCGCGGATTTTGTCTATTTCGAGTAATTTTTAGTTTGGGCGCGTTCAATCGAGCTTCGTACATGGCAATCGCCGACCTGAATTAGTTCGAGATTCCCAGTGAATAAAAATAAAAGCATATTTTGTTGCCCTTTTCCTTCCCAAGGTTGATCTTGGAGTAGCCAGCGGGTCCGCAGTCAGCAAAAGATTTATGTGGGACATGCGTCTATGTCGCAATGATTTACAGCAATTCGAGGGTTTTTTACGCCAAATCTCTCTATAGCAAAAAATATCTGGTGACGATATAATATTAAAATTGTATTTTTGTTTGAAAATTACAGTAGGCTAAAAATCAGCAAGTTTTCTTCGCAAAACTTTTAAATATACAGTATATTGCATTGATCAAAAATGAAAAACTAAATTTATTAATCCACGCTTTCGAGCTTTGCAGAAAAGAATCGTAACAAACGTAATTGCAGCAAAACTATTTTTTGTTTGTAAAAACTCAGACTAAGATCAAGCCTGTTTTCAACTCAAGCAAACCTTGCTGTCTGTGACGTCATAAACAATAATACTACCTTAAACTGAAACAAAATTACTTAAAAAAACAAAAAAAAAAACAGAGAAGTATGAAGCAAGCAACCTCGCGGTGGAGAAAAGCATCGCTGCTGGGTGGATACAGCAAAGTGAAGCACTATCGCTCGAGCAAGTTCGCGAAAAGTTTCTCTGACGGTCCGAGCCACATCGACACGCTGCTCCTTTCCAGGACTTACTCGTTATACAGCAAAGGAAGAAAGGTCAGATAAAGTTGATGCGTGGTTAAAACCGGGTAAAATCATGCTGAGGCCGAGAGGGCGCACAAGGACATCCACCAGAATCTTGTAATTTTTAAAAATATAAACGCCGCATATTTGGTGGTGGGTGGTCTTTTCGTCCAACGACACTTCGTCCACGTCTTTTTGTCCTATTTTTTTTTGTCCAACGACTCGATTTCAAAGAAATCGATTTCGGTCTAACTTCAAAAAAAAACAAGTCTTGTTAAGGGAACCCTAACCCTAACCCTAAACCCTATTGGACAAAAAGACGTGGACGAAGTGTCGTTGGACAAAAAGTCGGTACACGATATTTGGTAGATTCCTGTATGAAAATTTCAATTGAAAATAATATCTGTCTTGAAATACAAATGTGAACTACGCAATTTTGTTACCTCTACATACACTTCCTACCAAACCTAGTTTCTAACTAAAGCGGCTCATAAAAGTTTCTTCATTAAACTGCAATGCATATTGTAAACTACGTAACTGTTTGTCTGCATGGCTACATCCGGGTATTCTCATCAACAGGACCCGAGGAACGAATACGACAGCCGCCTGACCAATCGAGAATGGTGGAGGCCTTACATCCGGGACACACCGAGTCCAGGGCATTACAACCTAAAAGACTTCTTGCAAGACAAGAGGAGCAATCCGATCAAACAAACTTACAACTTTTTGAGTAAGACAGAATAACTCAAACCTGGTGTGCAAATAATGAGCCACAAATTAACATTCGGATCAAGGTTCGTTTCTACTACGCGTGTTGGCGGGAGTATTCTTGTTTGTCCTATTGTTTTTTTGCTTCTCTTAGCAATCAAGCACGAAAAGAAGTAAAAAAAATCAATAAAACAAACAAAGAATGCTCCCACCAACGCTCGTAGAGGAAACGAACCTTTATTGCTGTGCACAAATCAGAAAATGAGGTTTGTATAGTCGAAAAGGGAACCTGGCAATAATACGACTCGGTGGTGGGCGGCATCAGTTAGCAGTACGACCAAAAGGCACGGACCCTATCACAACAAACCAATACAAAATATTCCAATCCATGAAAGGAGTCAAAACAGCATAACATGTCAACTTTTTGAGAGTTCATTCTCAAGAGACTCTAAGAAACCTTTTTTGTTTCTAAATAGTCACAGAATGTTAGCTTTCTTTCCGATCGTTTTTCACTTTTTTACGTCTTTTTTACAGCAATTTTTCATCCAGGTATGCCGGAAAATTTTTAGCGGGAGGGACTAAGTTTAGAAAAAAGGCACAAATTTTGGCCTATTAGAAAAAAAAGTTTTATTTGCTGGGCGCGCAAATAATTTTTATAAGTGCCTCAAAAAAGTTGTACGTTCCTGATGCAAGTCCTTTTTTTGGTCTCCACTTTGCGATAAAAAAAGCTTTTATCTTCAAAAGATCTTTTTTGTCTTCTAAGTTTTTTTAAATATTTTTATCCAATGCGCTAAAATTTACATTTGTTGAGAATGCCATTCAACGAAAAAAGTAACTTTTTTCTATTAATAAACTTTACCTATAGCGCAATTACTGCATTACTGTTAGTTATACTGTGGCTCTTTTCAAAAACAGTTCGGTCACTCTTTGTTTAAATCAATATTTTACAAATTTTAGTGGATATAATTTTGGTCGAGATTGTACAACGTGCATCTTAATTGTGTTCGTTTGCTACAAAGGGTCACCTAAAAAGATAGAATGCTACACTGTTCAACAGCAATGAACGCAATGAACATCTCCCTTTCTTGGAAACAAATTAGCAAAAGCTTGCCTTCACTAAAACTTCACGGATACTTTATTTTAGTCATCTCTCACACAAAATTTTTCAACTGATTCCGGGGAACGTCTAACGTCAAATGCAAGACCGGAAGATAAAACAGTTGATGTGATGAAACATACCCCTTTTATAAACTGCAAGGTGGACGTCTACACGTGTTAATGACCTGCAAAGCTATCTTGTCCAAAACGTTTTCCTACTGTTAAGGCTACCCATGCAAGCGAGGTCTACTGGTGAAACCGGACACAACGTAATTTACGACATTAAATGCTTTAAACACGAAAAAAGTTGTGCCAGGCAAGCAGCCTACAAGAAAATATTTGAAACAAAATCTTTTTGAACTTCAGTGTTTTACCAGTCTTCACTACAACTTCGGATGATCTGCATGATTGCACCACCTGGTAGACTACTAATTTGCTCAAATCAGATCACCTACCTTTCTATTCACTACTCTCTGCATACACTAAAACAGTGGTTCTCAACCTTTTTAAGCCTGCGGAACAATACTATATTAAAAAAATTTGGCGGACCGGTAATCTTTTTAATGTCTAAAAAAATTGTAATAAACGCAATAAATCGTTAAAAAGAATTTACATTAAAACAAAAGTAAGAATTTAGCATCAGAAGAACTCTACTTAATGTGAAATTTGCTGCTGTCTTTTTGATATAATACGTAGTAAACATGGGTCTATTGAAGTTTTTGATGGCAAAGTCAGGGGCGCTAGAAGCGGGGGAGGGACACAGTAAGGTAGAAAATGTATAAGAAGGTACAAGTACTTTTTCATATAATTTCTTCAAAACCAAGCTTTCAAAATTTTCATTCTTGATTAGTACAGATTTCTGATTGTTTCTTTTATGACAATGCCGGTACTTTCCATTTATACTACTATTTAAATTTGGAATTGTAGATTTTTAGTTACAATTCCAAATTTCAAAAAAAGTTATTCGTGGAATTCTTATCTTTTCCTGTTTAGTCTTTTCGGATGACTGTCTTAACTCAATTGAAAAATAATCTGGAACATTCCTCTCAATAACTAGAGATTGATTTCTTAATTTATTTTCGTACTTTTTCTTTACCACTTTTTTTGAAACCATTAGCTTTGTTGCACACTGTAAATACAGTATATTGATGCAATAACCTTAAAGAGAGCTATTAAGGTCATTCAAGCGCCTGAATATATTTGTTAAATATGCAAGTTTACTTATCCACATTTTATCGGATAAAATTTTTTTCACGTAAAAATTGATTTGCTTTTTTCCTCAACTCAAAAAAAACTTGCAAGAACGCGTCCTCTCGAAAGCCATATTACTTCTGCATGAAAGATGAGATGGCGATTTTGCGCAGCCATATTTACATACAGTGCCTCAAAAAGCCTTAAATGCAATACTCAGTCACTAGTAATTGATAATCTTAACTGGTCGGATCATAATGTCATTTAATTCATGTGACAGTTTCTGGGCAGCTATATGTTCACAGCAATATATGCAATGTGTAAACAGCAGATTTTTGTTTGCAACTTGTTTAGTTTTGCGGTTTTACTCGAATGACAACCAGCCATTCTGGCAGCTCGGTCAGAACACAACCATACACATTTTCCTTAATCTAAGCCTTGATCTTACATTTAGTTATTAAGGTAAATCAATAATTAAAGTTAATATTCTTCTGACATTGTTCTACTTCTAAACTCGTAGAGCCTCCTTAAAGAGTAAAATTTTAAAAAATTGTTGCGGACCGGCAGAAAAGCTAATGTGGACCAGCACTGGTCCATGGATCGGGGTTGAGAACCACTGCACTAAAAGACCAAGAGAGCATTGAATGAACAGGTCATTAAGCAATAGACCAACCGGACTTTATGTAGATAATATGTCAAATAACTTATCACTAACACACGCCATATGCAAATGCACATGAAGCAAAAAAACCCATTGCCAAGGCAAATATCGGATGTGAACAGATTTTTATCCTGACAGAAAGTCACAGTCGCTTTCGAGATCAACCAACGATCTATTTTAACTGTAAACAAGACAAACTAGACTCACAAATCACTATTTTTAACAAACAACCTCGAAACACCAGCATCAACCAATGTAATAAACCATTTAAAACAAAGTTCTGTGCATTGCCACTGGCTCCACACAAGACAAAAACACTCAAGGCCTTTGTGAAAAATTAGTGCCTTTCTGATACTCATCTCAAGCTTCATGCTACTCAACACAAGTGACACACACACATAAATAAAGGCAATCTAAGTGTAAGTGTATCGATTTATAGGGTTAAGGGATGGTTCCGCCAAGGCCAACCTAGGAGGAGGAGGACAAGGGCAACAAAATATATTTACAATAGCAACTTTGGCGGCAAAAATTAAAAGCACAGCAATTTAATTGTCTCAAAATATTATCAAAGATGGCAGTGAATTGCTGTTCGATTGGCAGACACCGGAAGAAAGCGAACAGTATGGGAGGAAGAGTCAAGGAGAAAATTGGATCCAGGTATGTACCAGCACCACGACTTCATTTATGAGCTAGAAAAGCGGAGAGCTTCGAGCGCTTTCAAGAACAGCGGTAGAAAACAAGTGGTTACTGGATACTTGGTGAGTGTCTCGAAAATTTATTTATTTATTTTTAGTAAAACTAAATTTTAGGACATATCGGCATTTTTCAAGAAAATAAAAATTGGCATCAGCAAAAAATTTTGAATTCTTTTAATATTTATCATTTATTCTTCAGGTGATTGTACAAGTCGTATAGGATGGTTTAATTTATAGTAACAAAAAAAATTATTTTTAGAAGTACTTTTAAATTTTCTTTAATGTGACTGCGACTTATTCTGATAGAACCTTCCAGAATAGAGTTGCCATACGTCAGTATTTTCCTGGACATTTGCGGGATTTTAATGTTCTAATCTTCGTCAGGGAGAAAAATATTAAAATGTATTAATATGTCAGGGATTTTCGAATTATGCTCAGTGATGGCTAAGGTGAGGGGGGGTATTTGCAAGAACATAAGGTAGAGAAAGATGGTAAGAAATAAAATATCGAGAAGGTAGAGACCAGAAAGGTTTAGGAGAGCATAAGATCAAAGGTTTCGAAGTTAATTAAAGTTGGTAGTGAGATCGTGAGATCTTGAAAATGATCTCCGTGATTCTTTTTTTAATTTGGTTTCGAGGATTGCTGTAGGCAAGAGAGGTCAGAGGAAAGGACGAAAGTAGTTGTAGAACACAAAGTTATTAGTGATGACTCTGCAAGATCTACTTATTCTCTTTGAATATAACCGAAAAAGTAGTTCGGGATAAATTGTTGACAGTTGCCTTGAATATAACACCTTACACGTTTTACTGCAAGTCAGGAATATAGAGATGAAAATAAATACAAAACATGCAAAGTAGCAGCATATTTATCTCAGCTTTTATTGCAGCAAATGATGCTTTTAACCCTAAGAAAGACATTAATTTACAATTTCTTACATACGCAATGTTTCTGCCGTAAATTTGTTTATTTAAAGTCTGTTTTGTGTTTTTAAATCATTAGCTTCATATGCTCAATGTTAAGCCTTTTCGAAAAAGCAACAAATAAATCATTGGTAATACAGCACTGTTCGGATTTTCAGGACAAGCACCACACACTTGCACCCGGGCAGTATGAGATCAAGAGGTCGCTAACATCCAGACCCTGCAACAGCAAGCCTCTCAGCAGCTTCCAGTGAGTGGACATTCAGGTAATTGTCAGTTGGGTGGCTGACCAGGTTGTACTCCACAGGAGCACAACTTCGCGTTTTCCAATGTCAAACTACAAGTCACAAGCCCCAGACCCCGGCCACTACAACCCGAAGTGGGGACATAACCCGCGGGTTATTCAATCTTGCTTTAAATCATCGTCACGGAGACTAAATCAACAAGTATCAAAAATCCCTGGACCTGGGATGTACGTTTCAACTTTGGGACAAGGAAAAGAGACGCCGTCCAGCATTATGAAGATGGGCAGACAGTACGGGATTTTTTTCAGAAATGAGATGGAAATGAATCAAATGAAACGGTGAACTGCGATGCAGGCTGGCAGCAAGGCACAATCTCGCATTAGAATATTGTAAAATCAGCTTTCGACATGGAATTTTAGCTTTTTACAAAGCAAAACTTTTGTTACAATGCAAATACTTTAAATTTTTTAAATTTCAAAGTAATTGTTTTATTTTGATTATTATTATTTTGC
This sequence comes from Diplosoma virens, assembly GCA_963680785.1. Taxonomy (NCBI): domain Eukaryota; kingdom Metazoa; phylum Chordata; class Ascidiacea; order Aplousobranchia; family Didemnidae; genus Diplosoma; species Diplosoma virens. The sequence continues at coordinate 45,208,685 of OY796880.1, forward strand.
TGTATAAAGCACAATTAATCTAGAACAATAGTCCATATGATTAATGAAAACTTGGCCTACCATCTGGAAGTTGTGACAACTGGCTGGGAGGGTGGTCGGTGAACCTCCGTCGAGCACCCTTTGGTTTTTTTGACTCCAATTTTTCTAAAAGTATGTCATGATGAGTAAGAGTTGATTTTGAAGAAAATAAGCATAATTTTAACTATGCCTCAACCAAAATCAAGTTTAACTTTATAAATCAATTTTAACAAAAAAGTGCCTTTTTCACTATGCTGTCATGCAAAGGTGGAAAATTGGGTTGATTGTGTCACAAAATAAATTAATACACAAAAGCAAAGTTTATATATAAATTAGAACTGCATTTTCTCACTAGCTTGGTACATTTTTGTGCAAAATTTCGATATATTTAATTTACAGTAGGAAAAAGTATGTATTGCTTGATAACATATCGTTTATGATCTGCACAATACTGAAATTCAGATCCAACCTAACTTTTGGTGATAAACCATCTAAAACCAGTGTTTTTCAATCACCAAACCCTGTTAACTTTTCCGCCACAATTTATTTCAATTTTATAGCTTAATTCCAATTCTTTAGCGGCCATGAGTTCTGACTTAAAACAGCTAATTTAGCAAAATTGATGAAAAACTTAGAACACTTTTGTTACATTTTTAAAGACTCCCAGGCCTTATTTTAAATTATTACTGGTCCGTAAGCTTAGAAAAGAACTACTAACATATGTTTTGCTTATGTCGCGCATACGAATTTGTAGAAATATAGAAAGAGTCTAATTTTCACTATCATCATGATATTTTTAAAGAACCAAATTCACTTACACGTAAAGCGGATATTTTGATTGTCAGCGTTATGAAAAATTCGTTTATTTAAAACTAAAGTTAAAAGAAGACTATCAAAAAGAAACTTCTTGAAGACTTAAGCTCGTAGAAAACATTTGTTTTTCTTCTTTTATTTATATGAATGTCGTTTAATAATGAAATAAATTGAAAAGAGATATAGAATTATATTTTATTAACTTATTTCTTCGATGTCTATTATACTAAACTTCTTAAAAGTAAAAGAATACTTACAATCCATCGAAAAATAATTATAAACTATCGTTATATTCTACGCAAATGAAGTCATAGACTTAAACAAATTTTATAAATCCAACATCAAGCTGACTTGTTTCAGCTTCTTCTTCGTCGTCACTGGCGACCTCCCCCAGCACACTGGGTTGCACTAATTTGTGAGATTTTTTTAATCCTTCTTTCCTCGCTTTTATTGAAAACGAAATAGGAGTGGATTTGGAATCATTCTGAAAAGAAATTGAAGATGTCTACATTGCAGTCACCCAGCACACAAAGATAACAACAAGGATAATGGCAATAACTATTGACTGCTTTTTAAACATATCAAAACATTGTTGCATGACATTATTGCATTAAACGTATCAAAGCATTGCAATTTATTCTTCATTTTTAAACATTTTTCTAGCCTTCGTAAAAACTATTCGTAACTGCGGTATTCGAAAATTCTCATAAGTTTTTTCTGAAATACAAACAAGCACAGTAAATGTGCTGAAAGCATATTTAGGTGTGTGCTAGAACCACAGCACCTTGTCACTGACATGTTTTTAATTCTACAAAAACAAAACAAGCAATACTGAGATAATTTTTAACAAGTGAAAAATAGAATATCTAATTACCGTATTTTTTGAGTCTTCAGAAGCAAGATCACCATCAGCATCAGCATCAGTCGAAGAGTCTAAAGTATAAATCAAAGCCTGCTGCTGGAAACAATTAATTTAAAGCATTTGATTGTCTTTCAGCACTTTTACATAATTGTAAAAAACTTACATTGCCAGCTGATCAATTGAATGCTAATTATTGAAAACCAACTAAAGTGCAATTTTAACATTTAATAATAAAAAATGTTGGGGTTAAATATTCGAAATTACAAGTAATTTCTGGTAAATTACTTGTAATTTGTTATAGAAGCACATGTGATTGAACGTTGACTTTGGCAAAAAAGTCATGTTAAATCAAATAAACTGGTAAAAAGCAAGAAAAGCTTATCCATATAACGATCAAAAGAAAACCGTTTTAAAAAATGACCAACCTTGCTTCGAGTCTGGGACAGGAGGTGGAGGGGGATGGAGGATCTGGAGCCAACTCATCTTTCGATATTGATAATATGGATGCAATTCATGCCATGGATTCAAAAAAGAGTAATCAGCATCTGCATGGCAGATAAGAGCTTTCTCAGTTTCGCTTCCCTCAATAGCAACCTTTCTGTAAAAAGCAAAGTATGAAACTTTATGAAAATAACATGTTACAACATAATACATAATTGCAGGCAAAATTCTTGAAATTATTCTAGATCCAAAACTAACATTTTCACAACACATAAATGTCACTACAACCAAAGCAAAACAAAAAATTAACATTATCAAACCACTCACTCTTACCAAATGGGGTAAACAAAAGAAATTAATCGGCTGTACATTTAAAGCTATCACTCATCACATTTTGAAAATCAAAATACTATATGGAAGTTAAACAAGCATCAACAAAATGCAAACCATTTAAACACAGCTTTATATATTCCCTTATTCCACTGGCTGCACATGAGACACAAACACTCAACACGTACATGATGAAAGCAGTGCCTTCCTAATAGGCACCCATCTCAAGCTTCACGCTACTCAAATTAAACAACCGATTCAAACACAAAAACACCTTTTACATGATCTTAATGCACATTAAGATACACCCAGAAACATAAAAGTAACATTGCTATTTTAGATGTAGACATAACGCTTGAGAAATATAAAAAAAAATTTCAAACAAATTTACACTACCATTACATCACAATTATCACAGTTTCATAAAAAATATTTTGTCAATGTAAAGATTTTTTCGCCAATTCTGTACAAAAACTTAGTAAAAATTAGACAAGAACAAACCAATACCAAAATTGATTAACAAGATATACAATTAAAGGAAAAATAAAATTCTTAAGATACTTTGCTATTTCTTCTACAACTTCCTGTAGATCGGGTGGTGGAGGGACTATTGGGGCATCTGCTGTCCACTGTGCTCTTGCAATGTTCATCAAAGATGCTTGCTGGTCAGTTTCTTCATCTGGGGGAGCCAAAGTAAGAGGGTTGGGAAAATGTATTTGAGGAACAGAGGCATGGTCGTTTGTTGAGTGAAGTCCAGCCATGGTCATAAATGTGGGTAAAGGAGGAGGCTCTAGAGTAGAAGGATTTGATTGTGTAGAATCGAAAGCAACTCCTGCAACACAAGTAACTCAATAAATAGCAGCAAAAGCAATACTGAACAGATGACAGTACTTCTGCTTTTTTTATTATACCTTTATTATTGCTTTTTGAAATATTTTATCTTTAATATAGTGTTTTTTGAATAGCTTAAAAATTAATATACTTACAGAATTTAAATTAAACCAAGATTTAAAAATACATCTTAAAATGGTTTTAGGGCAATTCATCACGGGTAAATTTGTCGTGGATATAAAGAGTCCGCAAAACAGTAAACTCTACCTGAAGAAACTAACAACAAACTTGCTGTGGTGAATAAATTTATGATAAATTTATTGTGCACTGAAATGGTTGCAACCAAATATCTGTGACGAATTCTCCAAATTATTCTTAAAACATAATTTTTTAACTTAACAAAATGCTTATACGATTTCTTAAACATAAATAAGCAAAAACCTGTGGCAACACTTTTACAATAAACAGATAGATGGAAACACCTACCTTGTTGTTTGTAATAGCTATGTACAGCTTCTGCCATGGCTTGGTACTGTTTGATGGCATTGGCTTGTCGTCCTTTTTCGATCAACTTGGCTAGGGGATGGTCTGGGTCAATAGAACGAATTGCCTATAATGTGACAAAAACAGGTCGAAAATATACATAAAAAACATAAACTTTCTACAACTTTTCAATAAATTACTCTGTGATTTATTGGTCAAAACAAAGCAAGAATTAATTATTGCTAGGCTGCTTTTCAAGTAGGGCCTGCAATATAATCAAACACTTTGTAATTTATCTACCTAATATAAATAGACAAAACCCCAGCATAAAAATTCTTTAAAACCTGAATAAAGATTTGCAATGATTCATTTTAGTTTTTTTTAATTTTGTTTTCCATAGGCTAAAAATGGAAGAGGCAGTTTATGGGCCAATAAAAAAAAACTTTAAATAGCTTCATCAACCAAAAATAATTTTTAGTTGGAACAACATTTACTGATTAATTAAAAAAATATAAGTTGCTTAAGTACATAGACTGTCAGACTCTGAAAAGGTAAACTAGTGTTTAATCAAGAAGTTAATCAAACTAAAAACTCCCAGATAGTTTTTAACAACTTGTCTCCTGCTTGATGTTGAGCATCACACAAATAGTATAAAAAACCTCTCAACATAAAGACTTCATGGTTTATACCGAATTTTTCTACAGTGAGCATAGCATGTATAAAATGAAAGAAATATACAACATTTATTAAATACTTTGCCAGGGATTTGTCAAGGTAGATGATAAATACTTAATATTTTACCAAAAAAAATTTTTTTATTAGGTGGTGAATATCACCTTTGTTTTTTCTTCATGCTCTGGTTGGGATTTTTTATGCGATGAAGCAAAAAGACTTGGATGTAGATAACTTCCATCACCATCATCATCACTGCTCTCTTCGTCCTAGCCAAAAATAAAAATATTAAGTTGGCATAAACTCCAGCTCATTTTGCTTCAAAAAAATTAAATTAGAGAATTTGAAGAAAAGAAGAGAATAAGAAAAAGTATAAACAAAAGTATAAACAGAAGAGAATAAGAAAAAGTATAAACAGAAGTTATTGACAAATACAAAAAGCAAAACTTTTTGTATTTGTCAATAACGGTTGTTTTCTAACTTTTCTGGTCCATGATGTTAAAAAGATTGACAAAACACTGCTATAAACATTATATTATATACAAGTTTCTGTAGCATACAATTATTTTGTTTTTATTAGAATAGACTAGAATTATTTATGATGCTGCTGATAAAATATTCAGTTACTCTTAAAAATAGCTATTTCTTTATAATAAGTATTATTGTTTTTTCAAGCTATATATTTTTAAATTAATATTTCAAGCTGCTATAGTACAAAATTTGATCATAACATTTAAAAGTCTTCTGAAAAATATCAATGCAAAAACATTATCATTTCTTAATACATATTTTCACAAAATGCATAGTTTTAAAAATAAAACAGTACTTTTGATTTCTCAAGTAAATTTAGGACAAAGAGTACAATGTTTAAAACTTAGAATTTATGCTATTGCTTTTTAACATTTAATATTTTTTCAATGCACAGATTAATAATATCTTAGAATTAAAGAAATCCCAAGTCATTAACTCATTACAAATTTATATACAAAAAATTTTAGATTAACAGCTTCAAGCTTTTTTCTCAGAATTTAAGACTACATCCACTCTTTCAAGTTTTATTTTGTGTTGCGACTGGCCTTCAAATTGTATGGTACTTTCTAGTACCACTAAGTGTCAAAAGAGAAAAGCTGTTAGAAAACATAAAACAGCCTTAGCATGTGTGCAAAAAAATATTTTGATTCTATCTGCAAATCAATGCACTTTGGGTTTGCAATAATTTGTGCAGTTGCTTAATTGCTCTTTGAATTGATACTAACAATAATCTTTTTAATATTTCACATTTTGGTAAAACTTGTTTTATTTCTGTTTTACAATTTCAATTTACTATAAAATCACTATATGAATGACAAAGTCAAAGTATGTAACTAAGTTAAATTACTTGTTCTGTTTCTTGCTCTTGAGCAGCACCAGGTGAATACTTTCCTTCTTTTATTCTTTTCACCTAAAATAATGAGAGTGATTTAAAAAAATGTACAGATTACTGCCATAACACAAGTACAGTGTGAAAAGTAAATAGTTATGTTGCTCAAAAAAAATCTTTTTTTGTTCCAAATATACTTTTACTGTTATGCTGCTGATTCACAAAATTTAATCAGTTTTTTCAATCAGGCCTAGTTTTCTTGTTATGTTGCATATCATGAACAACAAGGACCAAATGAGTACATTAAAAATATTAAAACATTATTTGCTGCAATAGTGATGAAAGAATATCACATGAATTCATAACAATCAATAAAAAGCAAAATTAGAGGAAAGCTTAATAAGATGGTGAAATCCTTTAAAATAGAATTTTAGCAATTAATTTATGTTTCAATGAATCAGAAAACAGATAGCAGAAAGATTGTCATGTAAAATTTAGCAAGGACAGTCTTATTTTATTTAGAGTTAGTATCTAGAACTGCTATCTCATAAACAAGGTAATCACGAAAACTTTATATTGCCAAAGCAAATTGTATAAAAATCCAGCTATTTTCAAATCAATACAAATAATTCAGTTGGGTTTGTAGTGTAAAATCTTTCTAAGTATTAAATTTTACTATGTTTGATTTTATACTTTGTTGAGTGTCTCAAAGGAATAAATCCAAGTGTTTCTATTTTTAAAAAAATATGAGTAATAAAAGTTTTTCTAAAAAACTTGTACATTTTCTTGCAAACAATATAGATAAAAAGCTTTTAATGGCAAGAAGAAAGATGCTTTTAAATTTATTAAGATGTTCAGTGTTCCAGTGATTAAGTTTATTTTTTAAAAAGTTATGAAATTGCAAACAAGCCAACAAGCATATCTAAAAAAATTGCATAAAATACATTTAAAAGTTGATGTTGTCATTGAAAGATTAAAAGAGAAAGCAGATGCTAGAAAATATTATTTTAAATTTAAAGGCTGATGAAAATATACATGTATATTTAAAAAATTACAGGATTTACAGAAAAATGGCACTTAAATAATTGATCAAGACTTTAGCTAAAGTTTAGTTTTTAGACATTCACCGATTTTCTCAAAATTCTTTTACAAAAAAATAAAAGATTAGTATACAGATTGTTCTTTGTTAAGTTATTAACAATGTGGGACAAAAGCTCAATCTTCAAAAAAATTTAAGCAAGGCATAATTTAACTTAATGCTTATATAGTCAATGTTCTGCCCAGAAAAACTTCAAAGGCAACCAAAGCTTTTGTTAGTACATGGTAAAGAAAAATACACAGAGGAAAGCTGTAGAAATAACTATATCTGTAAATTAATAGTATACAAGTTGATTTTAATATCATAAATAACTGCAAATTTATTTGTTATATTTATTCAAACTTGTACTTACTATTTTTGCATGCATTTTTTATTTGTTCATTTATTGGTTGAAAAGAAAAAATAAGATATGAAAGTGAAAGCAACAAGTCAACAAATGTTTTTTTTTTTGGCAAACTTGTTTTTCATTTGCATAAATTGATCACACATTTAATTACTGTACAGTTGTTTTGCAACCTTAACCTTAAAGTAGCACAACAGAAATATGATGGATAAATAAAGAAAATGGTACTAAATTAAAGGTCAAAACCCTACTCCTGTTGCTGTGCAAGTCAGTACAGCCTAAAAAAATACAACAAATAAATTTGAATTACAAGAAGTAAATAAAGTAAGCTTGAATTGTAATAATCTATTTAAATGTATAATTGTTTTATGTATTCTGACATAAAAGTAATTGAAATCATCACACATTTCATAAAAATACAAACTAACCATATGTTTGTAATACGGATTCAAATAATGGTCAAACTGAAGAAATTGAAATTGTGAATTATTGGCTTGTTTTGCTTTCAACACAATCTCCATCTGTGCACCTTGTCTACTAACAAAGACAGCAGTCTTCTCAATAATAGCATGCATTTTTTCTGTGGCAGGCTGAAAAAAGTTTTTAATAATAATAAAAACCAAAAATAAAGATTGGATGTACTTGTGACAACTAATAAAATATAAAATTTTATGTATTGAACATCATAAATTGTAAAAAAAGGAGAAAATGCTAAAGACGACAACTAATAGCACATATTGAAAAGAAAAAGGAAAAACAAGCAGTCAGAATTTAAAAAATTGTTTTTATTGGAGTCATTAAAACATATAAAATTACAATAGAAGATATTAATGAATAGAAAGCAACAAAAATTGACACATCATATCAGCATTGCAGAGTTAACAACATAGATGGAATAATTTTGCAAGAGAAGCAATAATTTTGTTGCCAAAAAATTAACAAATTTACAAACAAAAATTATTCATTAAGTGTAAAATTTAAATGTAAATTATTGAAAAAAATAAGAATTTTTAACTTTTTTATGTTTAAAACACTAGTAATAATAGAAAACAAAAAAAAAGTTTACTATCTCCATATCTGAAGGGACAGCAAGGCTGGTAGGAGCAATGAACAGCTCCTGGTCTTCCTCATCATTAGTGGGTTCAGTCGGATCATATTGCTGTGCTGATTCAGAATTATAATCATAAGCAACCTGTCCATATCCAGGTTCATCCTCAGCAATGGAAGCATGAAGACGTTTCAATTCCTCTTCTGTAAATATTACAAAATTTTACCATGACAAATATTGATTGGATATTTTCTAAAATTTATTTTATGTACACATACAAAAAAAATGGTATTATTTGTGGTTCGACAAAATCTGTATTAGAATTATGGTTTGTGAGTCTTTAGCACTTCAAGTGGTGCATAATTTTTTATAAGTCCATGGTTATATAAAAATTACAAATTTTTCAATTATTTTTAAAGTAAAATGATAATTGGCATCTTTAATCATATTGACATACATCAGTCAATATTAAAAAAATAAGTAGAAAATGAAACACTGGAAGGACAAGGGTACTTTTTAATTAGAATAAGGTAAGTGTTACAGTAAAATAAACAAAATAAGATGAGTGCATATCCTCAACATATGTAACCTTTCTCTTGCTCTTTAATAAAAAGTAGATTTGTTTTAACTTAATTTTTTGTTAGTTTTTCTATACCAGTGGTGGGCAAACTACAACCCATGAAGCCATTTCATTGAGCCTGACAAGTATATAAGTTATATCTAAAAATGTGGCTATTTTTTTGGTCTACTCATCCCAGACTAGTGTTACATACCTAAGTGAAAACTTTTTTGTTTTTGAGTAAGCTTGAGGCATGAATTCACATTATAAATACTAGTGCAGGCCTCAAACAAAATCAACTTCTAAATGTAGCCTTTAAGAGAAAGTTTTCCCACCCCTGCTTGATACCAACAATGGCCAAATCATGGCTTTTGTGAATTCTTAAAATAAACCTAAATTGTTTATCTACTGTTTTGACTTTTACTAGAAGCTGCACTAAGCTTTGAACCCACTTTTTAAGAATATTTATCAAGAGAAACTGTGCAGTAAAAATATTGTCGATTTAAAACAATTAGTGTTTTACACATTGAGAAAGCATTTGGATGAGATGACTAATTGTAGGTGCCCTAAACATCTTACAAAGCAAAATAGTTTGATGTTACAAGTTAGTTTTTTGGCTGGTAAATTTATATGTGCACAATCAGCCATATCTGCAATGATGGCAAGTGAACTGTGTTGAGTTGGCCTGCCAGTGCTTTATTTTTTAATTTTGAATAGAATAGCTTTAAAGATTGTAAGGCCAATCTAGCTTTAAAATGAGAGCTTCTTAAAGTATTGGTAAGAAGTCAACTACAAATCATTGTTTCTGAAATTTATTTTTATGTAAAATCTTATTTGTTTCACGACTTTGTAAAAAAATCTAGCAAAAAATTATTTAGTAACTTTCAGCAGAGCCCTATGATTGGTGACAAACATTATCAATATAATCTTGATTCAAAAATTACTTGCGCCATTCTATTGTGTCCTTGGGAAAGACACTTTGCAGCACTTTCCTCACTTGGAAGTTTTGCAAGCAGCTCTAAATTTTAGTCCTATTTCTATAAAACTAAAAAGCCAAATAAAAATTTTTAACCAGACACAATATCTTGGGCATTTCTGAAAGCATGTTGCAGTAATTGCTTGACAATTACCCTAAGTACAGCACCTTCTTGAGCATCAAGAGAATAAATAAAGATATGGAAAAAAAGATAAATAATGCCAAAAATACAAAGAGACTAAAAACAAAGAAAACAGAAGTCATAAAGAGTGGAATGATGATTAAGCTTACTATGCAGGGAGATAGGCTCTTATCTTTAATCTGTAAAAAGTTACTCAGCCTCAACAATGACAGCAATCTGAAATGCCAATACAAAAAACTCGTAAAAAATTTTCTTGTGATTATTCAGCTACATTTGATTGATAGAAGCCAGTTTCTTCATAGCATGGAATGTTGCTTGTACCAAATAACACTCCAACAGCAAAGATCCAACTAATAACCACTTAAAAAAGTTAGTTTGGATTGCTCTAATAATTTTAACTGCCCTGATTTGAAGAAACTTACAGATAGCATGAAACCACACAAGACAAATAAATGACAAATGTTTACAATGTTTGTTTAAATATATTGGTTTATTTTTATCCTTTTTTTATAATTACAATTTAAAAGATTTTGCAGCTTGCAAACATTGCTAGATTACTGAATGTGGCATATGTTTAAAAAACTTTGCCCACTCCTGCTCTATACTAAAGTAAAAACAAAAAAGAACATCAATTCATAAAAAATAATTTAAAATCTTTAATCCTCAATTATCTGATTTAATAAAATTTGGCATGTACAAGTTTATTGATTGTATCACATTGGTATCACAAATTCTAAAAATAAATATCAAGAAAACAAAGAAGCTGCACAATGTCAGACATTAAAAGCATGGTCAGGTTGTTCGAGTATTGTGATTGTGATCAATAACAAGATTTATTCCTGTAAATTTGAATAAAAAATTTAAAGCCACCTGAATTTCATAAAAGATTTTACAAATGTTCAATAGGCGCACCGCCTGTGACACAAGACATGTGAAGTCGGTACTCCGGCTCCTCCTAAATATGCTGCAGCATGTCTTGGGTAACAGTCTCCAGTACAATGGTGTTTCTTTGTTAACTACCTGTCTCACACGAGAGTTAAACTGGAAACTTTCATCCAAGACATGCTGTAGCATGTTTAGGAGCCGGAGTACCAACTTCATCTGTGCCGTGTTATGGGCAGTGCACATATTAAACATTTGTAAAACCTTTCATGAAATTCAGGTGCCTTTGAATTTCTTATTCAAATTTACAGGAATAAATTTTGTTCAGCTCAACAGTAAACCTGTTGAATTTCTTTTGATTTGACTATGTAGTTTTTGTATTATTTACATGTCAAATGATGTCAAATTTTTTGAAACACCCTGTAGAATAAAAATTAAAAATTAAAAATCCACAACAGCCTGTTTTGCCAAAGACGGCTCATCAGGTGGAATCTGTGAAGTAATAAAAAAACATAGAATATAAAAGTATTTAAAAAAATATTTAAAAATATCGAAAAAGTAGAAAAACCAAAAATATTATTATATTACAGGGTGATCAACCCAAGTGTAGACTCATTTAAAACCATATATGTTGTGAATTATAGAAGCCATCGTTTAAAGTAAGGGCTTAAAATAAAGGTACACAAATACACTTTCAGATTTATCAACATTTGTTTGAAATAACCTCCTTTTGCACGAATCATACATCGAAGTCTGTCAATAACCTGAGAACATGTTGCACGCAGAGTTTCTGAAGACTGCATGCAGCCCCTTGTTTTTTGCTCTGATGAAACGTTGTTCACGATTGAAACAGTCCGCAATACACAGAGTGATCGGACTTGGGCTAAGAATGTTGAGAACATTTCTGTAGAACAACAGATAGCATTCAGACGTCAAAAACCTGCTTCAACTATGGTGTGGGATGGTGTGACATCATGGGACCAAAAAGCACCCCTTATCTTTGTTGAAGGGGGTGTAAAAATTAATCAGCACGTTTATCTGGCCATGTTGAAAGATGAAGTGCTGACGTTGGTTAAAAAACCTATGGGAAATAGTGGTGTGACATTGCAACAAGATGGGGCAACATCCCATATTGCCAAAACGGTTTAGAGCTGATGTAAGGAGAATTTTGTGGCTTTTTAGTCAAAGGCATTTTGGCCCCATTCCTCACCAGATTTAAACCTGATGGACTTTGGAGTCTGGTCTATGTTGGACCACAAATCTTGTGTAACTTCTCATAAGAATATTGATGCTTTGAAGCACTCATTGAAGAAAAGCTGGAGTGAAATATCTCCAGAAACTCTGCGTGCAACATGTTCTCAGGTTATTGACAGACTTCGATGTATGATTCGTGCAAAAGGAGGTTATTTCAAACAAATGTTGATAAATCTGAAAGTGTATTTGTGTACCTTTATTTTAAGCCCTTACTTTAAACGATGGCTTCTATAATTCACAACATATATGGTTTTAAATGAGTCTACACTTGGGCTGATCACCCTGTAACTGACACTTATATTATCCACTAAAACAAAGAACCTCTGAGAAATCATAACAGTTACACACGCAAGTCAGCTAAGTCTGTGCTGAGCGTAAAAAATCTGGTCTGATTTCTTGTTGTTTTCAATCAGACCAGATTTTTTATGCTCAGCACAAACTTAGCCGACTTGCGTGTGTAACTGCTAATATAAGTGTCAGTTAATATAATAATATTTTTGGTTTTTCTACTTTTTTGATATTTTTAAATATTTTTTAAAATATTTTTATATTCTATGTTTTTTTATTACTTCACAGATACCACCTGATGAGCCATCTTTGGAAACAGACTGTTGTGGATTTTTAATTTTTAATTTTTATTCTATTTTAGTGTTTTCCTTAATAAATTCTGCTCTAGCTGTTTGGTTATCAAGCTCTGTACCAGCAAAGTAAGGCAAACAGATATATCGTATATTTCAGCATATAAGACAACCATCAGATAAGACAAGGTACAAAATTATATCAGTTTTTGGTGTATTTCGGCATATAAGGTGACCGTCAGATAAGACGAGGTACAAAATTATATTGGTTTTATATACCATAAAGACTTTTATATCAGTTGTATAAGACGACTTGTTTGGTTGTATAAGACGTTTTTTGACTTCAAAGGTCATCTTGTATGCCAGGATATATGGTACATATATATATATATATATATATATATATATATATATAAATAAATAAATGTACTGAACTATATTTCTGTTTATTTAACACAACTTTTTACATTGCTAGTTATAAAATCCACAACTAATTAAAATTCAAAAATACTTGGTACAAAAGTTGATTTATTAAGTAGAGTATACCACAACCCTTATAATCAGGGCTGGGAGCTAGCCTAATTTAGGTTAGGCTGCAGCTCTAGCTGCAAAATTAGGATCAAGTCTAATATCTGCCTGGGCGGGCAGATATTAGACTTGATCTTTGCAACGAAAAAAGTTGAGAACCTATTTAGTTAGTAAAACTAACCCAGAATCTCCCAGTAATAACTATTGTTTCTTGAGAAATCCTATTCCTCTTGATAAAATTTTCTTTATCACCTCCTTGTGCTGTGGGGGGGATTCCAGGTTAGTTTCACCAACAAACAACAATTGTTAATCCAGGCAGATATTAGACCTGATCATTAATCCAGGCAGATATTAGACTTGATCCCAAAATTTTACTGATTTTTGTCACTGCTGCTCTTTGCAATACAACCATTTGTATTATCAAGTTTGATGTCTTTCATCATTGCTACAAGTGAAAGTGCTACTTTTACTGCCCTTATCAGCAAATCTTGGATCACATGTTCAATGGATCCATTGGCAAAATTAAGAAAAACCTAGTGTACTTGCAATCTTAAAAGAGTAACATCTTAAAAATTTCTTGGGTCTATTTTAATAAAACTAGTTTTATTTGAAAAAAAATTGGACAAAGGTTCTGAATTTTTTTTTCATTTTTTTGTATAATATTGCAACATAACCTTTTAATCTTTGTTTTGACCTTTGCTTCAAGCAATATAAAGATTATTGTCTCAAATATTTCCATAATTATTTATTAGCTAAAACAATTTTTGCTTTTGTTTGCAATAAAAAATTTTTTGCTGAAATATGGGGTTAAAGAATGTGTGCCAACTTAAAAACTCAAGAAATTTTTTTTATTTTTTTATGGATAAATTTTGCAAAATATGCCTGCAAAGAAAAACCAAAATTGAGCTTAACTTTATTAACACAAAAGTAATAGATTTTATTCTTCCAGTTTTCAGTTGTCTTGAATAGAAATAAATTTACATTTTAATTGCAGCAAAAGAGTCTGATAAAAAAATTTCCAAATATAAAAATACTTTCTTCAAGATTTTAAACATTGTTTGCATAACTATTTAGTAATTTCAGGAAAACAACTGTTTAACTTTAGTATTTAAAAAAATTTTTGCCCAGAAATTTTAATGGTGAGTTTTAAAATAAATCAACAATATTGATTTAAGATACAAGTCAAATCAGTTGACCGTAACTTGCATACAATCAATTGGTTAGTCAACTGCACAAAATGTGTTTCTGCATATTATATATCTTCTTATTAAAAAGTACATGCTGTAATGAAGAGGTAAAAATATTGCAATTGCAATTCTTTCACAAAAAAAATTAAGAAAATACCATGTCGAATGTCTTCTTCAAGTTCTTCAACAAAGAGTGCTCGATATCTCTCTTCATCCAAATGTTTTTCTAGTTTAATTTCTTCATCAGAAAGCTTGAAAAAAAATATATAAAAATTAATGACCAGATCACTAGAAAAAATGTACTCCATCAAACAATTACACAAAATGTTCTTTTGTCATAGTAGCAGCATCAACATCAGCTAACATTCCATAGACCAGCTCAACTCTTTAAGTAATATAACATTATTAGTGTAGCCAGTGATTTTCAGCCAGTGAGGATTTTTTTGCTTCATGAGTTTAGGGAGGCATTTACACTTATACATGTAAGAGCTTACTATACAACAGGCTTTCTAAACTGGAGTCCTTGATTTGACATTGAAATAATTTTTTTCCAATCAGGACATCAAGTGAAGACAATCTTTTCTTTATGTTTGATGGAAAACTTGCTCTAAATTTCCAAACAATGACCTTTTTTGGTCTTCACTAGACTTTATAAAAATAATAACTAATTCAATGTAGATAGTTTCTGCTCAAGACATGTTACTGAATATATTGAAAAAATGAAAAGTTTCAAAGTGAATTAAAGGAATAAAAAATTTTAAAGTAAAGAAAGGAAGGAATGAAAAATTTAAAAATGAGCAAATGGGGGAATACATTAAAAAGGTTGGGAAGCACTGGCTGGTGTAGTCATTATCAAGACAATCTAACAATAATACTATTATAATATAACAATCTACTAGAAATATAACAATCACAATGATGTCATTCTTGTGGTTGGCAATGAATTTTTTTTTTCTAACCAATTCCAGAAAACTGCTAGCACTCCTTAAATGTAGACCACCAATAGCACATCCACTTCTTTGAAATATGGTCAATTGACAAGCTGGTTTTATTATTTAAAAGGGACAACAATTGATTGACTATGTAACAATGACAAACAACAGCCTGAGAAGATTTAACATGTTTTTCATTTAATTTATAGGATTTAAACTATTTTACTCAAAAATATATGTTTTCAACTTATTAAAATCCTCATCAGGTTTCTAAAATTTTAGCAATGTTAACTTTCAATATAGTAATTTTTTTTAGTTTAAAATCTCAAAGTGCACTAATAAAAATTGCTTTTAAATAGACAGACTTTAGTTTTGACTAATTGGGTTAAATTTTAAATTAATTCAAGAGGAAAACAAAACAAGCAAACTATTTTATAGAAACCTGGTGAAGGTGATAAGCTAAACAAAAAAAATTTTGTTCTTGTTAAATTTTTTCTGCAGTTGTTTCATAATGTAAAGTTTATATTTTGCATACATTTGTAAACAAATGTAAAGATTGATAACCAATAAGTTGCTTTTAATTAGTTTTACAGTAAAGCAGCCTTCCCGAACAACTCAAGAAAAAATAAGTTAAGAAGACTGTTTAAATCCAGAAATTTTTTTAATTTAAAGTGATTAATTACTTGATATGATTTATTCCAAGAATCTCCATCAAACTCGGAAAGGTTATGCAAGGATGCTCGACAATCATACCTAATTGTACATAAACAGCATAAGACAAAAAATAATAAAGAGAAAAAAATATTTAACCAAACTTTCCATTGTATTTGCTTCATATGCCAAAGTGTGTCACAAATTTGCACTGCTTACCTCAAAGACATTGTCTCTCAAACACAAGCAGCCTGTAACTACTTCCTCAGTACTGTTGCAGTGGTAGGAAGTTCTTGACAACATTTTGTCAAATTTTGCCAGCTTGAAAATTTGGTAATCCTGTACTTTAGCGCGTTAATTAGTTTACAAATGCTTTTCATTCTAGGTAATAATAACCACAGGGGGATCCAGATCTGGGTTAGTTTACCAGGTTAGTAAAAAAAAATGAGATTACCCAATTTTTGATAGTGAAACTAACCCAGATCCCTCCCTGTGGTTATTATTGCTTAGACAAAAAGCATTCATGAATATGTACTTTAGCACGGTAAAGAAATTCACAAATGCTTTTTGTTCTAAGCAATAATAACCACAGGGGGATCCAGATCTGGGTTAGTTTACCAGGGTTAGTAAAAAAATAGGATTATCCAATTTTTGATAGTGAAACTAATCTGAATCCCCCCCTGTGGTTATTATTGCTTAGATCGAAAAGCATTTGTGAATTAATTTACTGCGCTAAAGTACAGGATTACCGAAAATTTAATATAAACCTCCCACACAAAAACAACATAAACACATAACAGACAATTAACTTCAATTAAAAATGTTTTGGAATTTATCATAGAATATTGTCTAAATAAATAAACAAGGCATTAATAATAAAACTGCCACAAATTAAATTTTGAAAAGTTTGATAGCTTAGTCAAAATCATGCAGCTTTAAAAGCTTAATATTAGCTAACAACTGAGTTTTTAATTTTTTTCCAGCATTTTTATTTAATTATGAAGAGTAAAAACTACTGTTCTTTTACTTTGAAACTCAGTATGTACTACACTCCATACAGTAAAATGCAAATTGATTCAGTATTAAACTCTTTTGGGTTGAAATTATGTCAATAAAAGACATGTATTGAACCTCTTGCTTGTTTATCTCTAAATTTAAAAAACATCAATATAAATTTTTAGTTATGTGATAGATTAAAAAAATTTTAAAAATTGTTTCATTTTTAAATGAAGAAGCACTGAGGTCACAAGGTCATTAGATGTAACTTTGCATTTAGGAAAATCTTGTTTCTCCAGTTATAGAAATGAATTTGGTTACAACTACCACATGCACTATTTGATGGTGTGCATATGATCAAAGTGTCATTGAAAATAAATATTTGTTTACCTCATTTTAAACATCTATTTGGTAGTACTAACCATATGAAAAATACAAAACTTTGGTTCATACCACAAACCCCAGGTTCATACTTTCCCAAATTATTTTTATTGCATGGTAACATACATCCACTTAAAATTTTTAATGATTTTTTAGATAGTACACCTCTATTTGGAAAAACAAAGTTTTCAGCAATCCAATTCAGCAACGAACCAATTTGGGAAAAAAATTAATTTCAATTTAACTTCACTAGTTTTTGTTCAGGTGCTATCACAGCTAATGAACACAATAAATGGCAGAATTTGGCAAGAGAATGGCTTTTATTTGTGTAATTAATCTTTTCATAAGATAACTAAACAAAACAATTTTTACTAAAAATTTCAGCTTGCAATGCTTATTTTTACCTATGCACTAGTCATAAACTCATCTTTTGCAATATCACAAATTTCACATGCCCTCAAAACTTTAAATTCTACTGCATTAATGGCAGCTGTGCAATTAACAGCTTTAGGAATAAACACACTTGGGGCATGCATCACCTGTCATGCATTTTTGCTTCATGTTTAATCCTGTTCCACAGCAATTTTCTTATCCATGTGATAGAAAAATAAAGTTTCTTTTCAATAAACTTCAACAAACATTTCTATTTAAAAATTCAAATTATGAAAATAATATTCAAATATGACATTATTAAAATTTGAAAATGCTTGGAGCAGTAGCAATAACTTTGCCCTGTGTATCTTTACCTACAGCATCATAATTATTAGTCATGACAATAGCAGAACAAAAACTAGTGAAGTAAAACCAAAATTAATTATTTTTTTGCCAATTAATTTGTTTTGCTGAATAGTCTCCCATCAAATAGTTTTGTTTTTTTTAAGAAGGTTTATAGTACACAACAAATTATGCTTTAAACATCTTTTTAATCATAAAAATAAAGTAACTTTTTTATTAAGCAATATTTTATGCTTATTGGAAATGTATAAATCTGCATGCTTTGTAAATACCGCTCAGTTTCAATGCTCAATAACAGTATAAAAAATTTTTATTAAAGAGTTCATATACAAAATTTTCCTAATGCTTCTGTACTATAATGAATTTTAGTTTTGTATCTATATGCATTCCAACAGTTATGTATGATTTGTTTTGTAAATTTGATTATTCATTTTAAATATTTCATGCATTATGTTGTCTTTGATATTTATTTTCAGAATGGATATGATCCAAAAAGAGTAGAAATGATGTCTTGAAAAAAAGTAGTGAAAAAAATTTGCAAAATAATTATATGAGATACTTATACTGAAAGTTTCCCAGATTGTTAGAAGATACAATGTGCAATTGATCATAATATCTTTATCCAATGTCAAATGTGGCAAATAAAAAAAAATAACTAGTTGTGGTCTGTACTTTTTTCAGACCTTTTTCAAACATTGTTTGAATTTTTGGAAAAATGTCTGAAAAATTTTTAACAATTTCGGCAAGATGTCTGAAAAAAATTAAATGGTTAGTACAAAAATTTGATCTAAAATTACATTGCCATTTTAGTAACTATAACATTCAACAAAAATTTTGCATGATGCTTTAACTACACATTAAATATCATTCACTCTATGTCTGATGCACCCATAAAATGTGGCAGATGAGTTTTAGTTGCCAAAACAATTGCAAAAACTATTATTTACATTTCACTGCATTCAAAAAGAAACTCAAAACCTTGAAACTTTTGTCAAATTTTTCTGCTTGAGCACTGGATCTGGCACCCAATGCCCATTGTTGAGGCCCAAGCAACAGTAATTCTATTCAGAGTTTTTTTTATCTTTAAAATATCCAGTTTATCATCATTTTTATTATTAAATCATACATTTTTTGTGACTTAGTTTCCTTTCAGAAGATTATAAAGAATATTCTCATTTTTCCTTTGCTTAATCACATTATAAAGTGGAAAAATGCTTATACAAGTCGAATTTTAGAATTACAAATTATTAATACTAATGTAACAGTTTACCTTACAACCATAAAATATTCTTGAACTTAGAAATTTAAAAACTAAAATTTAGAAACTTTTTTCATTTAAAACTGAAATTTAGAAACTTTCAGTACTGTAGCTTTTTCTTAATTGTTATAATTTCTATGACATAATAATTTGGCAAGTACATTCTGACAAATTCTGATGATCTTATATATAAAACAGAGATTTCATGATATGGTCAATTCAAAAAAAGGAAAAAAATTATTCTGGTGTTTTTATGATATTGAGTTTAATGTTATTACAAAAACCATAAAATCCAAAAAAATCTGCAAAAAAATTATTATTTAAGTTTTTTAAAAAAAAAAGGAAAGAAATTACGTAAACTTAAAATTATATTTATACAAACAAAATTTTTCAACAACTTGTAATTCTGTTTCTGCAAAATTTCAAGTTGCCAAAAAAATCTTAAAATGTTTGAAATTTTTTCAGTCATCTTGGCAAATGTCTGAAATTTTCTAGCCAAAAAAAAAAAACAGGTTGTGGTAACCAAACAATAATAATAAGAAAAAATGTTTAAGATTTCAGGAAAAAGACCTTAAGAATTTGTTAACACATGGGGTAAATATATAATGAAGCACCACAACAACTTTATGAAAAAGGAAGCAATTTCAAAAGCTCTAATAAAAGCAACTTTTACATTATTTATGAATATGAAGGGACTGCAATTGGCATAAAAATGTAAAAAACATGAATTACAAGGACAAAAACAAAATTTTTTTAATCAGCATCAAGATGTAAATATGAAAAAGGAAAATTATATTGACTAAAAAGAACCATAAAAGGTGTTCTTTAATTTTTCGTTTTTAGTTTTTTTAAAGCAAAATTTATGTCAAGTTGAAATTTTAAAAAAACTATTAATTTTCAGTCACATTTTCAGTCTGTACAACTGCTATATTAAAAAATTGTGACCAGTTTATTAATTTTTTGTGTATATGTTTGCACACATGCAAAATATGATAAATAGAAAGTCATTCATACAATTTCTGAATTTTTAGTCATTTGATGTTATTTGTGCAATTAATAACAGAGCTAAAAGTAATCATTTTTCCTGAATTCTATAGGTTGCAAACAAGAACCACATTTTTCTTGGCATGGACATGCTAAAAATTTTGCTTGTATAGATTTACATAACATCATTAGAACCATAATTACTATTACTTGCATCCTTGCGATCTGTTCATATTAATAAATCAACATTGTAGAAAAATCAGAAGTGTGTCAACATCATCTTGAAGGTCATTTTCAAGTGTGTCAATTTGGTGTTTGTACACAAATATCAATAAATGATTTCAAGGAAACTTTTTTATTAAGTCGTTATCAAGTAAATTTAAGCAACCACAGATATATTAAAAAACAAATGTGCCACCTTCCAAATTTTTTCATAATTCAAAATTAGTATTGTAAGTACTATATAGTCTAAAAATGATTATTTTTTTACATTTTTTCTTTATCCGGTAAAACTTTAACCATGGTAATACGTAATCTTGTAAAAAATTCTGGAATGACAAAGTTATATAGTGTTATAATCAAAAAAAAATTTAAATATATGTACTCTTAACAATTAACTAACTACTAAACAGTGAAACTGTTGATTTAATAATTATTTCATGTATGTTACTAAAACTGAACCAAAGCTGTAAGAATATCTGTGAACAAAGCCTTTTTCAAGGCCACCTTTTACTGTTTTAAAAAATTGATGAATTAGTGGTCATTTAAAAATAAACTATAATCATTTGTAGTAAGATTTAGGACTACCCACAGCAAACCTAACTTTATGTTGCAAAACTTTAATATAAATTTATCCAAGACACACAATTTACGTGTTTAAGTAGCAATTCAACTTCACAATTTTTAGTGAAAAAGGGGATTTTATGAAAGTACTATGCTTTTTTTAATTGATTAAAAAATAAGTTAAGTAATAAACAAAAATATTGTCCGAGTTTAACATTTTTTTCAAAAATTTCTCTAATATCTGTTTTTTGACATCAAGTTAGTTATTTTTAATTTATTTGTCATTACATTTATTGAATTTCAATGGCCTCATAATATCACAATACCATTATTCAAAAATCTGATCATTAAATTATATTATTGAAACACAAAATTATTAAATTTTACTTAATTTTTAGATGTTAATAAAAAATTTTAAATAAAAAGAAGAATACCTGTGTTTTTTTTTATCAAAATTAATAAAAAGTTATATTAGGCATACAATTAGGCATTCAAATTAAAACATGTTGCGAAATACAGCCAAAAAATAATAGATATAGTCAAGGAGGGTGATTATCATGCAGTTTTATTCAATTTTTTTATTTGTATATTGTAACCTATTTGGAAAAGAATACGACTTTTGACTAAAAATTGTTTGACAAAATTAATGGCACATTGTTTATAGGCATTTTGGCCTAATTAGTTTCCATGCTTTTTTAAACAATTTTATAGTCTTTAAACTAGGCTACATTTTATACTAGGCATGATGTTCATCAGTTGCTTGAGAAAGAGCCTTAAATCACCTTTTTACATCACTAAAGTAAAGTTGGACTAATCATACCAAAATATTATTTACATTGTACATGTACACAGGAATTAGTAAGATGTGCTGGTTTTATAGCACGAGTAAACAAAAGCATTTGTTAAGCTCTATCACTAACTGCCTTGAAAATAACAAACTGTTTATGCAGTGATATAATGTTAAGTTGGAAGGTTTTGTATTTAAAATTTTGTTAGTTTTTCAAACATAATACACTAATTTTTGTTTTGAGAATATATCATAAGAATTATGTAAAGCTGTAACACTGATAAAATTTTTTAAATTATTCTTTTCAAAAGTCACACAACAAATACCCTCCATAACTATACCTTAACAATTCTTTTAGTTACAGAAATAAAAATTATTAAGTTATAATTTAAATTGTAATGACTTACCATTATTCAAATAAATCACTTTGGATCCTGAAGTAAATCATCTCTGTATTTTGCAAAAAATGCAAAAATATAATGTCATGCAGAAATAATCGAAACAAAACAAACCTGTCTATTAATAGATTAAGCTGTTGATCATCATTCCAGGGAATTAAATGTCGATTCTTTGCAACAGCAGAAGAATGTTCATCAGGTGGAAAAAGCTTTGATGCATATCCAAATACCAGCAATTGATCAAGAGTCTGATTTTCTTTATTTCTTTCCAGACGATTATTCCAAGTTTGAGCAACATTCTAAAAACCATGAATAAGTTTTAAAAAATTTGTTTTTAAATATCAACTTCAAAATTTTAAGTATTGCTTAAAATAGATTTTAATATTGCTTAAAATAAAATAGTTTATTAATAAATAGATAAATCATTATCATCAGCATAATCCAAATAATCTTTACTTGAATATACATAGGCAGATTAAACAAGTCAAGTTAACTAAAATTATCAATTGAAATTGACCTCAACTAAAATCAATACCCAGCATTCTATTTACAGGATAAACTTCAGCTAGGATTTACCAAACAAATCATTAACTGTATTTATAAATGATTGGCTACAGTATGTGGTTATATTTTGAAAGCTTGTATTGGTGCAATTATTTTGACAATGGGTTTACAATTGACTAAAGGTATCTAAATGACTACAAAAACCTATGGAGTAAAATACCATATTTATTTGAATATAACGTGCACTTGTGTATAATGCATACCAAGCTTTTTGTTGGTGTTTTTGGTACAAAATGTTGCACATTGTACCCAAATAAATACGCCGTATTTATTCTGGTATAAAGCGCACTTGTGCATAACGTGCACTGAGCTTTTCGTTGGCAGTTTTGGTACAAAATGTTGCATGTTATACTCAAATAAATACAGTAAGTAGCAGACTTTTTTATCCACTACAGGAAGATGAAACTAGCAGCATGCTAATTGCAACTTCTTAATGACAAAAAACAGTCCATAGTTTTTTTATAAAATAATAATAAAACTGTTGAAAACTAAACCAGGTACAAACTTGCAATGAATGGTAGATCCATTGAAAGATGCAGAGACCAGGAAAATTAATTTAAAAAACTTTTCTTAACAAAAATTCCCAGTTAAATACCATTATAAGCTTTTGTTTATTTAATTTTTTCAGATAACTTATTCAAATAGAAAGTTCTTCTATTTAATAAGTTATCTGAAAAAGTTGAATAAATGAAAGCTTATACTGGTTTTAGCTGAAATTTTTTGTTAAGAATAGTTTTTACTGCTTTTAAAAATAACAAAAATTGATCAAAGATAAATTTTTGGATGATTTAATAGCATATGAAAACCATTCAAAAACTTTAAAAAAATAATATTGACAATTAAAATTTAGATCATTTGATGAATGATTATTTTTGATCTAATTTATGAGCCTGGCCTGGCCAAATAGTAAAGTGAACAAAAGACAAAAAAATTACCATTTTGATTTAGAACAGTGCTCTGCAACCGATGTGCCACAGCACAGCACACAATTGTACTGCAAGACAATAATAGGTGTGCCACAACATAACAGTACTAAACTACTTTTAAAAAAATTTTTTTGAAAATTTAAGCTTTACTGTAAGACCCAAAACAACAAAACTTTGATAAAAGCAGTCAAAAAAACGATAGTTTAATCAAAAATACAATAAACCAGATCATTTGTT
Organism: Diplosoma virens; assembly: GCA_963680785.1. NCBI lineage: Eukaryota > Metazoa > Chordata > Ascidiacea > Aplousobranchia > Didemnidae > Diplosoma > Diplosoma virens. Next base: position 45,232,723 of record OY796880.1, read on the forward strand.
AAAATGCATATTAAAAAAGTTTTTACTTTTTTTGACTAATAACAATTTTTTTCTGGTCTTTTTCTTGATTTCAAATACTTTTTTTTTCTTGATTGATTTCAAAAAGCATTTGAAATTTTTAATTGGTTGAGGTGGTAAATTTTTGAAAGTTATTTAAAGTGGGCCATGAGTGAAAAAATGTTGTGGAGCACTGATTTAAAGAATGTAAAGTATGAGTAGTGATAACATTGTTTAAAAAGAAATAATTTTACAAGGCTGTGGTTCACCTGGTCAAGGGTTACACAAATACAATGATCAAATAAAATCTTAGTCAGATGCAATACATTTCTATTTTAAAAAATTCTATTTTTTGCAAAAGTTACCAGATTACTTCAATAAGAATGCTAATAAAGCAATAAACTTTTTAAAACCACATCACTGCCTTTCATAGAAACCATAAAAGAGCAATAAATTCATTCAAGAAAATAAAAGATAATTCTTTAAAAAATCCAATCACAAATTAAACAAAAATTGTAATATTTAACTGTTTTAAAAACAATTGTTATTTAAACTATCTATCTTTAGATGACATCTGCTTTTTGTGGATTACAAAAAAATTTGTTGTTTTGAGTTGACAATCATATGACTACATTGAAAAACAATTCAAGCTAGATTCACAGTATTTTTTAAACAAGCTAGCAAGCAGCACCAAATACATTTACAATTGAAACAGTGATACAGCATGAAATGTATCAAAATTATTCTAAATACTACAGAAAATCTCAATATTAGTATTCTTTATAGCTTCAACTACTTTAAAAACAGCATGATATTTAGTAGTGGTGGGACAATTGCTGGAAGTTTTTGTGATTTGTCAGAATAAAGACTAAAAATTTTTTTAGTGTTTTACATGTAGCTTGAATTGTTTTTGTCAGAACTGGAATCGAATTGCTGGGAATTTTTGTGACTTGTCAGAACAAAGACTAAAAACTTTCTGAAATGTTTTAAATGTAGCTTAAATTGTTTTTTAATGTTTAACTAAACTAGTCATATGATTGTCAACTAAAAACAACATTTTTTTTTGTAGCTTTACTGTTAGTCTACATAAGGGTTTCTCAAAATTTTTTATTCACAAAACAACTCATCTCAAGGTTATGCAAGCTCATTATGACATAGCCTACTTGCAAACTGTCATGCTCATTGTTCAGCGAAACACTTCAAGCAAGCTTGCAGAGCATGACACAGTTCAAAAAATACTGGCCTACAGCAGCTATCAAAATATGATAAAAGACTATAACTTTTCTTGATCTTCACTTGCTTTAAAGTGCAGACAAAAAAAGCTTCATCAATAAATGATACATACAATAAAGTTATATTTATCATTTCTAAGCAAATTTTTTTATTTTTTGGTTCTCATACAACAACAACAAAAGTTTTCATTGCTTCTAATACAAGTCTTGGACTAATAAGTGAAGAAATTATAACCAAATTCAACATCCACTTTAAAAATTACAGTACAGCTTTATTGATAATTATTAAGTACATTAGCTGTAGTTGTAAATAAGGTAATATAAATTTTGAAATAGTTAAAAATTGAAATTTTGGATATAATTCAAACCAAACAATAACTTAGAATTGATTTTTTATAACTAGACTCAGACACAAATAAAAAAAATTAAAACAATTATATATTGCTTTGGGTTCACAAGATTTTTATGCCAACAGTTTGATGAACGAGATTTCAGCATCCAGGTTTCATTACACACATAATTTCAAAATTTAGGAATGCAAGAGTTCAGCACTTGATCTTTATTGTTTACTTATTTACTCAAATTAGTGTTTTATTTTTATGATCAAAGGGACAAAGTTAATTTGATAATAATCTTTTTGTTTGTTGGGAACTCATGTTCAATTACTTTAAAAGCAAGTCTTTTATTTTCAAAGATTAGACAAAATTAATCTGATAATGACACTTTTTGTTTGTCAAAAAAATTATTTGAGCTAGTAAAAACTAAGCTTTCTACTAATTAAACCAACTGAGATACAATGTTGTTTGGGGCTCTAAAAACATATCATGCAAACTTATCTTACCCATAACTTATATTGTGACTATCTGTGGAAAATATGTACAAACAATTCTAAAACTCCAGCAAATATAATATTTCACATGGTTTTAAAATTTATATCAAACCAATTCTTTAACATTGATTTGCTTTTCCATTTTTAGGTTCACACTTAAGCTTCATCACTCGAAACTAGAACTTATTTATACACAAACTTAATACATGACCAGCAACTCTTATAATATTGGTAGCACAAATATGATAAAATAATTGTTAATCCAAAAAAAGTCTTGGATCTCATTAAACAGCAAAGCAAAATTTTTAAAAATAAAGTTTATTGAAAATTTTAACTATTATACAGGGTTGGCCAAAAGTCACCCAATAGTGAATCAAAACCATTTTATTACCAGAGGTACTATTATAAAAGATACAAAATAGGTATTATTATAAAAGATACCACAGACAAAATGATTTTAATTCACAGCATTCAATAAACATTCATATTCGGAACAAATAAATAAAATTGAATATTTAATGTTTATGGAAGTTCATTTTACTGTCGGGTGACTTTTGGCCAGCCCTGTATATGCAGCAAGAATAAAAGCAAGAAGAGTTATTGATAATTTGACAAATGTGAGATCTTAACTAACAAAAAGATTATTATAAGATTATCTTTATTTGTCCAATTATAAAAAAATAAAACACCACTTAAATAAACAAATAAACAAATAAAGATCAAGTGTTGAACTCTGCAAAATCTCAACATTACAAACTCAGTGCATGGCAAAACCTGGGTACCAAAATTTCTTAGACTTTGTCATTGCATGGACATCCAATATAGTGTACGGTAAAGGGTGCAGCAAACAGATAATTCACAATTATAAACTGCGAATCTAACTTTTATTTGTGAAATGATAAACTAGAATCTTGCAAATATAAAAAGTACAAATTTTAAAGTGGCAGAGCAACAAGCATATTCATTAAAATATAAGAGTAACATAACTGACATTGTGACATTAGCAGCATAGTTGATTAACCTAATTGATGACAAATCCAATCAACAGAATTCAAAACCTATTAATGTAATCTGTTGTATCTTTAAGAAAGACAATTTATGGCACATTTTTCTGATTGGTAGCCTTACCAAACAGCTTTAAATTTCAGCCATATCTCTAAATAAAAAAAAAGTAAATAAATAAAAAGTAAACAAGAAAACAATATTTTGACATCTCTTGAAGCAATTTAAGAAGACTGCTTAAAGTTTGCCATAAGTATAATGCCTTCAACATTTTTTTGCAACTTAAGAGAATGAACAGACAAAAAAAGTAATTAAAGTATTTAAATAAGCAGCATATTTACTCAGCCTTTATTATAATTAATGCTTTTAAGCTTAAAAGTTTTCATCACTTTTAGATGAAATATTTTCACCATTGCATCACAATTTTTGCTTGGATTAAAATTATATATTTAAACTACATTTTGTGCTTTCAAATCATTAGCCTTAAATAAATTATTGGTAAAGCAATACTGTTGGGATTTTTAAGACATACACTTGATTCTTAAACCTGGGCATTACAAGATCAAAAAGCTAGCAGCCAGACCTTGCAGCAGCAAGCCTATCAGTAGCTTCTGGTGAGTGAATATAGAAATATTGATAAGCTGCATAGCTAACCAAGTTACACCCACAGAAACACAACTTTGCACTTTCTACCTCAAATTACAAGTCACAAACTCCAGACATCAGCCACCACCATCCACAATGGGGCTATAACTCACATGCAATTTAATCTTGCTTTAAATCATCAAGGAAAAAAGCTATATTTTTGAGTCTCTTTAAAAGTCAATGTAAGCAATTTTTGCTTGAGAAACAAACTCAAATCCCCCTGTTGTTACTATTGCTTCCCTTTCCTTTTTTTTTTTTTTTTTTTTTTTTTTTATTCCATCCAGGACCTGCAAGGGGGATTCCAGATTAGTTTCACCAAAAAAAAAAATTGCTTATGGTGACTTTTTAAAAAGACCTATTAGTTCAAAAATATTTAAAATTATTAAATTCAACTAAATTCAATTATTATAAATTGTATTTTTGCTTTGGTCTATTTTATTACACAATATGCAATAAACTAACCTTTGCTGATGTGTGCTTAAATGTTTCATCAGATATAGGTGGTTTTTTGAATAAATGGGCTCGTGATGGATGGATAAATGGCATTTGATTATCGCCATTTTTTTCCATGACTGCAGTAGATGGAAAAACCTGATGAACAGGCTACTAAAGCAGTCTCCAACCTTAAAACATGGTTATTGTAAACAAAGATATTTTTTACTTTTAATCTTAACTGAGGTGACCAATCAATTTGTGCTCAAGTTATTACATGTAAAAAAAGTCTTCACGGTATAATTTGTGCACTTGAATGCTTATGACAATAGCATATGGATTTAGAAAACTATTCTATAAAAAAGACGCGTTTCGTAAGTCGTAACAGCTAAACTACGTTTGCTAAACAATGATGCTGCATAACGGTAGATTCTGCATCTACTGCATAACTCATACTAATCACTGCTATTTGCTTCTAACACTGAAACAAATAGTTTTCAAATATTAAATAATAATTTGTAACCATTTAATATTTCAATCGAATGATGAACAAGTAGGAACCCATATGGACCAATTTTGTTTTACCGCATTTACGCTACAGCGCCACAAATTAAAGGTGTCAAGAGATATAAAAAACAATAATCCTATCTTTGGTAATGTTTTGATTTTTTTTAAGTATGTTATAGTGTTAGAAAAGTATGTATCGTATGTCGTAATGATCTCCAAATGCCCAGTTCTATTGGCTGAAAATTATTTTATCCTTACTATTTGTTTATCATTTCCAAAGAGATTAGTTTAGGTTTACCCATTTTTGGACTTTGAGACTAAACGAATATAGACTAGTTTCGTTTTTATTTTCACTTCATATTGTTAAAATCATAAAAATAGAACTCGCACTGTAATTGAAAAAGTTAATTAACTGCATAGAAGTCTTTTTTGAAACCTCATAATTAATTCTATTGTTTGCGTTCACTGCTTTATAGGCAGATCGCGTGCAGTGATCTTAATGAAATCTGATTGGTTTATTTACACGTGGCGAGCACACTAGCCTATAAATTGAGATATTGGTAAATTTAATTCCTCTTTCAGTCGTTGGTGATCAAATGGTTCGGTGATTTGGTTTGGTTTGAAGAGTGAGTTTGTAGATCGCAAGCAAAACTTGGGAAAATTTTGTTTTCCCAAACGTTTCCCAAACGTTTCCCAACAACGTTGCACGTTGGTTGTACGTTGGCTGCACCGTTTGAGCTGTCGTGTTTAGTAAATAATTGGTTGTTGGCTTGTGGAAGCCTGTTATACTGTCATTTAGAATTTTCAACGCATATATATTTTATAAACCATAAGACGTGTGGAAAGCCAGCGGTGTGATTGGGGAAGGCTCGGATAGCTTCCCCATAGTTGAAGAAATTGAAGCCAAGAAGAGAGGGATTCGCTGTGCGGTCTACAGTAAACCTTTGAAATTAACACATATTTATTCTCCTGACTAGTAGGAAAGTGTTGAAGGCGCTTTACATAGAGCAACTGTAAAGCATTAGTCCAACCTGCTTCTGGAGATAGCAGGATGTTGCTGTCGGGTTGAATAGAGGTTTGACAAAATTTAGAGCTTCTGTGACTGCCACGCAGAAATATATGCCAAAAAGTGTCTTTCCCAAGAAAACGGCAAAATAAGGCGCACGTTCACCATCAACCACGGCGGTCTTTATCACTCGACCACGCTGCCGACTGGTTAAATTGTTGGCATGATAAATTCTGAATAATAACACTCTGACGTTCTACAAAAGGACCCGAGTTCGATCCTTAATCTATCCGAGTGATTTTTGTTGTTCCTTTAGAAAAAATACTTCACGGCAATTTCCTCAATGAATTCACACGGTTTATTTAGTTATTTTTATTTAATTCAGGTTTGAAAACCCATATAACAGCAAACAAATATAAAAAAACACAAGTTTAGATCCAGAAAAAAACATTAACTTAAAAACCAGTCAATTTAAAAATACAAAATTCAATTAACATTCAATCAATTTAAAAATTCCATCAATTTAACAATACAAAAATTTCCAACCTTTGACCAATGCCAATCTTAACAAATAAACAACTCCTAACAGGAATAATGAGGAGGATTGGGAAAATGATATCTACCATGGTGATTTAACCTAAAAAAGAAAGCACTATACCGGCCAACATGGTTATGACATAAGCAAGTTTAACCTCATAATAAAGAAACCTATTCGCAGGCGTATTAATTACCATAATGAAAAGCTTTTACCTAATTGACTTGTTTGCAAGCAGTAGGCCTCTATTTGATTAATCGTCTTCCATCATCAACTTTCCAGACGCGATATGGCAACTCGAGATTAAACCGCTACCCATGACAATCTTTACCATCTCTTTCATATCACTGGAACGAAAGTCCTAAAATTTTTCAATCATTGACCGATACCAATCTTAACAAATAAACAACTCTTAACGAGACCAATGAAAAGGATTGGAAAAAATATAATTGTAATTTCCGGTATAATTGCACAATGTTTTAGTAGCTGTGGCTAATGTGTCTTATGACGCAACAGTGCGCCTGTCTGAATGTATCGGTTTAACTCGCACGTGTTAAAAATTCAGTCGTGAAAATACAGTTCGTACAATTAAGTCGTTTTATAGACAAGTCAAGCAACTAAGTTATTCTTAATATTTTAACTACTTTGCAACTTAAATGGTGACCCCGACGTGATCTCGTACCTAAAAGAGGACGCTTTTATCAATCTAACTTCGAAGTTTATTGACAAGTTTTACTCAACGATCAACAGCGATAATAGAAGAGGATTCAGCACAGCAAGACAAATAAAATTGACTACAATCAATTTCGGATATAAGAGATCCGCCGGGAGCAGCTCAATTAATCCCTTATATCCGAATATCCCTAATAACCGACTGACGCAAAGTAAATTTTTTATATCCTCGGCGATATCAACATCAATACATTGTGTGATTCAAGACAACTTAATTTTCTAAAATATATGAATTAATTTTAAAAAGCAATAGTTGTTGATTATTAACAAACCAACTCGTCTCACTAAGCGTTCTAAAACTTCAATCGATCACATTTTAACAAACAATTCTGATTCAAATATTACTCCTGGCACTATAGATTACCATATTTCTGACAATCTATTTGTCTTCGCTGTCTTGCAATTTAACAAATTTTATAATCTAGATAAAAACAAAAAAGCAGTTACTACCCCAAAGAAATTTCGAAAGATAAAATATTTTGATGCCGCTACTTACTGTGACAACCTTGATTATATTTTTCATTCCTATATGAATCACTTACCTGTTATTACCACTGAAAATTACATGTCAGAATTTGAGGCATTTAACAATGTAATATATGTATTACAAATTATTAATAAACATGCTCCAATCACCACTGCAAGCAGAAAGCAAAAACGTTTAATGTCAAAACCGTGGATTACAAAAGGGCTGTTTGTTTCAATTCGCTATAAGCAAAGCTTGTACAAAACTCATTTTAAAAGCAATAATATTGAAAAGATAATGTTTTTCAAAAAATACTCTAGTAAACTCACACGTTTAAAATCTATATGTAAAAAGAGATATTTTCATGAACAAATTAGTAATAACGCTAATAATCCCAATCTTGTTTAGAAAACATTAAAATTTATTTTGCCTTGCGTAAAAAGTAATGATAATTTAACAATCAACCTAAAGTTAAATGGTAATTATTATGATAAACCAGATGAAGTTGCAAAACATTTCAACGACTTTTTTGTTAACATCGGGCAAAAATTGGCAAATGAAATCCTTTCATCTGAAACTTCACAATGTAATTCTTTTCTTAATGATAAAGTGAAAAATACGATTTTTTTAGAACCACCAAGAGTCAACGAAATTCTCAATATAATAAATTCGTTAAAATCAAAAAAATGTTGTGACGATAATGTTATTCCTTCACATTTTATAAAAGTGGCGGGTGATATTTTAGCACCTTATTTATCATATTTTTTCTATTTATCTTTTGATTTTGGAATATTTCCTGACTTTTTAAAAATTGCTTCCCTTATACCCATACATAAAATTGATTCAAAATGCGATATGACTAACTATCGTCCAATTTCTATATTGCTGTGTCTCTTTCAAATTTTAGAAAAATTGATCAAGGATAGAATAATGTCTTTCTTAAATAAGCATAATATTTTATATCCATATCAATATGGTTTTCGAAAAGATTATTCATCTAGCCATGCTGTTTTAGATTTAACAACTACTGTATATGATGCTACTAATGATAAAAAACTAGCATGTCTAGTCATGATCGATTTGAAAAAAGCTTTCGACACTGTCTGCCACGAAAGATTATTATTAAAATTGAATAATTATGGTATTAAAGGTAATGCATATGATTTATTAAAAAGTTATTTAACTAATCGATATCAATATGTTCGCACCAATAATAATTCGTCAACATTAAAGCAGATAAAATATGGCGTTCCACAAGGATCCATTCTTGGTCCATTACTTTACATTTTATACGTTAATGATTTTTCAAATGCGATTAACTGTAACTCTAAACTATACGCAGATGACATTTGTTTAATAATTAAAGAAAAAAGTATTGATTTTATTCGTTTATCAATTAATGAAGAATTAGTAAAAGTAAATAGATGGATGAATGCAAATCAACTTACAATAAACCTCAAAAAGTTAACAATTCTTTTAATACAACCTACTTTAAAAAACATACCGCTAAATTTTGAAATTAGGTTTAAAAACCAAAACATTTCTTTATGTGAATATGTCAATTACCTTGGGATTAATTTAGATCAATATTTAAATTTCAAACCCCATATTAGCATACTTGCAAAAAAAATGGCAAAAAGTGTTGGAATGTTGTGGAAATGAAGAAAATTTTTGCCGAAGAAGACTCTCATTTCCTTATATCACGCTTTCGTACTATCACATTTATTGTATGGCATTGTTACTTGGGGACCAAGTGTTCCGTTAATACCTTAAATCAACTTCAATTGCTTCAAAATAACAGCATTAGAGCCATTGTTGGTCTGAAAAAATCTCAACACGTCACTTCTTCTTATCGCGACTTAGAAATTAAGGATCTTTGTAATTTTGATATAGGCTAGCTAAACTAATGTTTTTATATCATTATTCTCGCCTTTCAATTACGTTTGATAATTATTTTGTGACTTTTGCAGCTGTACACAATTATTCTACCAGAAGTTACCATTCTTTGAAATATTATATTTCGAAATACAGGCTAGTTAGATTACAAAAATTGTTTAGATACATTGAAATAAAAATATGAAATAACATTAATTTAAATATTAAATTACTTTCGTTTAATAAATTTAAAGAAAATTACAAAAAGCAATTAGCTATTGTTACAATACTAATTTTGATTTGATATCTTAATAAACACCATAATTTTTTTTAATCAGTTTGCTTAATGCTTTCTTTTCCTTTTTTTTTGTTGTTGTTGTTTTTTTTTTTAATTTTTTTATAACAATTACATAATATTCCATTAAAATTTAATAACGCTTTCATTTTTCCTTAGGATGCCTGCATGACCCGAAGACCGTTATTGGTCACTTTGCAGTCTCCTGATTGGACGCGAAAACTTTATTTTATTTAGCTTAATTGAAATTTTATTTAAAATATATTGTCTTGTTTCAATTATTGTTTACGTGTTTGTGTCGCATTTTTTTTCTGCGAAACAGTCAAATAAAATACCTCTCTCTCTTTCTCTCTCTCTCTCATTTATAGTGATGTCTATCAATAGGCTATTTATGTTTGCTTTTTTTAAAGTAGGAATTTTGATATTGTTTACAAGTTCTGCACTATAGACTATTAATGAAAAACTGTAAGCCTAATATAAATAGATCAATGGTTGTGCAACATATTTTGACAGAAAACTTTAATAATACATTATTCAAGTTTTAAATAAACGGGATCTAATAACGATATGTTAGGCATAGGATTTTGGGCCATGTCCAATGGTTCTGTAAATAAATGGCTCAATGGTCTTGTTTATCCTCTATTAAGAGTTAATCTAACCAAACTAGGTTACTTAGATTAAAATGAGAAACGTTGCTTCATCCATAACTTTAAATTTAATAAGCGTAGTATGCTACAAACTTTGTAATTTTGCTATCTGTTTTTAAGAAAGTAATAGAAAAATATTAAAAGGGAAAAATATTTACATTCATGTTACAAAATCTAGTTAGCCTATACCTGATAATTATTCTGAAGAATTAATCGTCTTACAATTACAGTCAAGAAAATATTACGACACATGTAGGCTACTTTTTAAATATATGTCAAAAAACTCGAAACAGCGTTTGATCAAAAAAATTGGACTGTAACATATCGATTAACTACGCTCATAAGCTTCATAGTGACGTCACACTACTCGCACGTTTTATCTGTATGTTCGTTCTGCTGACCATTGTAAATACAGCTTGCTTTCAAGTTAGACGCGTGTTAGAAAACATTACATGGTGTCAGAAGTTATTCGAACTAAGCAAATATGAGTCAGTTTAAAACGCCAAGAGAGGTTAATTTTAATGCAGAAAACCTTGCTGAGGAATGGCGGCGTTGGAAAAAATCTTTCAGAATATATTATGCTGCGTCTGAATTACATACTAAACCAATAGCTACTCAGATAGCAATTTTAGTGAATTGTGCAGGCGAAGAAGCCCGAGATATTTTTGATAATTTTAGCATTTCACTAGATGATGAGAATCTCACGACTGACATCGTTTTGGACCGTTATAAAGTTTTTTGTAATCCCAGGCGGCGACCTGTTTTCGACACTTATAAATTTTGGCAGCGTCAACAAGCAGTTGGCGAATTATTTGATAAATGGTTAATTGAGTTACGTTTAATAGCAAATAATTGTGATTTTGGTGCGTTCAAGGATAGACTATTGCGGGACAAAATTTTATTTGGCACCAACGACGAGACAGCACGACAGCGAATGTTAGAGGAAGAAGATCTTACTTTAGAAAAGGCAATAAATATATGTCGATCAATTGAAGTCACAAAAGCTCGCATGCAATATATGTCGAATGAAAAAATAAATTCTTCCTTAGTTCAAGAAATTAAAAAAGATCGTTACCCTAGTTTCTCGGCGTCTAATACTTCGGTTTCCAACAAACCTTGTCGATTCTGTGACCTCGTGCATTTGCCCAGACAATGCCCAGCATATGGCAAAACTTGTCGAAAATGTGGAAAATATAACCATTTCGCGGTTGTTTGCAGAAGTTTTAAGTCGGATACGAGAAACATAAAAGAAATCACTTCAGAAATTCAAGCTGACTCGACGGTTTTCCAAATGTGTAGCCTTCAAAGCAAACCGACCGGCTCAAAAATGCGATCAACGCTTACGGTGCTTGATCACCATAACAACACTAGTACTTTATCTTTTAAACTGGACACCGGGGCGGAAGTGAATGTTTTGCCTTTAAGCTTATACAAACAAATGCGTTTAGCTCCTTTTTCATCTACATCTACGATATTGCGTGGTTTTGGTAATGCGTTAATTAAACCATTAGGCACGGTAGAGATGATTATTTGTGATAGAACGGGTCGTAAATTTTCGTTGATTTTTTTTGTTACTGATATCATTCATACGCCAATACTCGGCGAACATGCATGTGAACTATTAAATTTAGTTAAAAAAACAGAGGACATTTCGGAATCTTCAAACCTTACCTTAGACATGGTTACAAACAATTTTTTAGAAGTCTTTTCTGGCACGGGTTTATACAAAGAAAAATATAATATTACATTACGTGATGACGCAAAACCGGTTATACAGCAACCACGACATATTGTTTATGCGCTTCGCCCGAAATTAAAAGCAACTCTGGAACGTTTAACTAGAGATGGCATGGTTGCTGATGTGGATTGCCCAACTGAATGGGTGAGCAATCTGGTAGTGGTAGAGAAGAAAGATAAAAGTTTACGTTTGTGCTTGGATCCGAAGCCTTTAAATGCTGCAATAATGCGAGAACGTTATGTTATTCCAACTCCAGCTGATGTACAAGCGCAGCTTTGCGGCAAACGTGTTTTTTCGGTCATTGACATGAAAGATGGCTATTGGCACGTTGGCCTCACGGAAAAGTCATCATTTCTCACAACATTTCATACGCCGTGGGGGAGAAAGCGATTTTTACGGATGCCTTTTGGGCTATGTTCAGCAAGTGAAGTCATGCAAAAACGCAATGAGAGCACATTTGGTGATATTAAAGGAGTACATATTATAGCTGATGATATTATAATAGCTGCAGAAGACGAGAAAGAGCATGACGCTATAATGCTTGCATTGCTTTCCAGAGCAAGAGAAAGTGGTGTGCGATTTAACCGAGAAAAGATACAATTTAAAGTGAATTCCGTAAGTTATATGGGACATTTTGTTACAAAAGAAGGATTGATGCCAGATGACCAGAAAATTGATGCAATTGTCAATATGCCTCCACCTATAGATGTCCCCTCACTTCAACGATTTTTAGGAATGACGAAATACCTTTCTCAATACATACCAAATGAATCTTCTATCACAGCCCCTTTGCGTAAACTTCTAAAAAAAAATTCTGAATGGACTTGGGATAATGAGCATGACGAAGCTATAGCAAAGTTAAAGCTTGCCTTGATTAGTAAACCTGTGCTAGCTTTCTACGATGTTAACAAGGCAGTTACTGTTCAATGCGATGCATCGCAAGACGGACTAGGGGCGTGTTTGATACAAGAGGGCAAACCTGTTGCATTTGCTTCAAGATCATTATCTCCAGCTGAAAGAAACTACGCTCAGATAGAAAAGGAATTACTATCTATTGTGTTCGCATGCGAAAAATTCCACCAGTACGTCTACGGACACCGAGCTGTGACAATTGAAAGTGATCACAGGCCCTTAGAATACATATGGAAAAAACCACTAAGCAAAACTCCTCCACGACTGCAACGTCTCATGCTTCGTCTGCAGCTTTATGACTTTAAAATCAAATATGTTCCAGGAAAGTATTTGTATCTGGCCGACACATTATCAAGAGCTTATCAAACAGATACTCATGATGCAAAAATAAATCAGGATCTTGTTCAAGTGGTTCATTCGCTTATTATAAATCTGCCTGTTACCACAACAAAATTCGATGAGATTCAACAAGCCACAAAAAACGATGAAATTTTACAAAAAGTTAAGACTTATTGTCAGACTCGTTGGCCAAGGTGTCAAAAAAATGTTTGTTTATCTGTACGACCCTATTGGAATGTGCGTGATATGTTGCATGTTATAGATGACGTAGTTTTTTATGACCAACGCATCGTTATACCAAAATCTTTACAACCGCAAACACTAAATTTAATTCACGAGTCGCATTTTGGTATTGAAAAATGTAAATCTCGAGCAAGAGAGTTGGTTTATTGGCCTAGTATGAATGCTGATATTGAGCGCATTGTCAAAAATTGTGAATTGTGTATTAAGTATCAAAACAATCAACAACGTGAACCCATGATATCGCACGCTATTTTGAATGAGCGCTTTCTTAAAGTGGGTATTGATATTATGACTTTTTAAGCCAAAGATTATCCTGTGATTGTTGATTATTATTCTAAATATCCTGAGTTACAATGTTTATCTGACAAAACAGCTTCTACTATTATTGAACAATGTAAAAGCGTTTTTGCGCGGCATGGTATACCTGTAGAAATTGTGAGTGACAATATGCCGTTTCAAAGTAATGAATTTATTGCGTTTGCCAAAGCTTGGGGCATCAAAACTACCACTTCAAGCCCGACATACAGTCAAAGTAACGGTCAAGCTGAACGCAGTGTCCAAACTCTTAAAAAGATTCTGAAAAAAGCTCACGAAGAAAACACAGATCCGTATTTAGCTCTTTTAGAATATCGTAATACTCCAGTTTCAGGCATGAAATATTCTCCGGCTCAGATGTTAATGAGCAGACGTCTAAGAACAAAAATACCTGTAGCGACATCATTGTTAACCCCCAATATTGTTGATCCGTCTGCAGAATTAATCAAAGCGCAATCTTGTCAAAAACGTTATTATGATCGCTGTGCAAATCCATTGAAACCTTTGCAGAAAGGAGATGTTGTATGTTATCGTAAGAACAAAAAATGGAATAAGTCATGTGTAAACATTACATGGACTATGAATTCATTTAATCTCTAAAGGTCTTTAATCTCTCCTAGCCTTAAAAGCCTTTTAGTCGAGTCTAATTCGAAGAAAAACCGATTGGAGTGAGAGTTAGTTTTAGAGAGAAACTAGTTGGTTGAAAAGAAACTAAGTTTTTTCGAGTACCTTAACAAATTAAAAGAAATTAAAACAATTTTGGGTCTGCGACTACAATTTGCGTGCTTTTTTTTCTTTTTATCTTTTGGTGCAACTAATTTTCTTTCTTTTTTTACTCTTACTCCAATCGGTTTTTCTTCGAATTAGACTCGACCAACCCCTTGTAATTTTACAATGTAGCACGAAGGTGTCATGACGCACCAGAAGAAAATCTGTGTTTGAGACAATTTTCGTTTCTTGACAACTGACAGAGCAAAGCTTGCATTTGCCTCACTACATTTGCTTGCCCAGTTTAAATGTCTTTTTTTCAAGTTACTCTTAGATGTCAATCCAAGATGATCCAACATGAGTCGGCAGCATGGTCGAGAGCGCCGTAATTGTGATAGACTTAGCCTTCGTTGAAAATCAACTGACGCCATTCTGTTGGGTCCTTGGAAAAGACACTTTATGGCACTTTCCCCTACTTGGCGGTTATAACAATAGGGTGGAGTGAAAATAATTTTTTTTTTGAAATTGAAAAAAGTGTAGTTCTAAAAACCTGCCAAACAGGTAAAATCTACGAAAAAAATTGATTTTGGCGAGTTGCTACCTTTGGGGGGCTAGCAACCCCCCAAAATGTGTTTTGAGGGGTAAAATTTTCTAAAAATGTCGTAACATACAGCGCAATTTTCGAGTATTGAGCATAAAAAACGGTTTATCGATTATAACTTTTTTTCTTGTGGAAATAGACAAAAACTTTCTCTTAGCACATATAGAAACATGATGATTTTGCAAATTTTGAGCCATAAATCATGCCTCTACAATAAGCGGTTACCGAGTTACGATATTTTTTGTCAATTTTACCCCCCAAAAACACATTTTGGGGGGTTGCTAGCCCCCCAAAGGTAGCAACTCGCCAAAACCAATTTTTTTAAAAGTTTTAGCCTATTTGGCAGGATTTAAGAACTACACTTTTTTCAAATTTTTTTTTCACTCCACCCTATTATAGCAAGCAGTTTTAAATTTCAGTCATATCTTTATAAAAATAAAAAATTTCAATCGGACGGCAATATCTAGGCATCTACGGAAGCAGGTTGGGGTAGGCTTAATTACTTGACAGTTGCTTATAACGCCTTCAACACTTTCCTAAGAGTTAGGAGGATAAATATAGAGATAAAATGAAAGATAGCACTTAGATCACTTGCAAAAGGACAGTGGTTAGGATTTTTCGAAAAAGATACGGTAATTCAATTGTTTTTTTGTAGAGCAGGGTTCAACAAACTTTTTAGCTCCAGGGCCGCACTAGTATTATTAACGTGAATTTGTGCCTCAAACTTACTCAAAAAACAAAGACTTCATGTTGATTTGCGACACCACTCCGGAAGGTGTCGACAAAGCCGCATTTCTAGATACAACATTGAATACTTGGCGGGGGCGGATGAAATGTGATGGCGGGCCGCAGTTTCCTTGCCACTGTTGTAGAGAATTTTACATCTGACACTGCCCGAAATAAGTTTTAATGCTTGAAGAGGCACGAATGGTTTTTGAAGCAAAAATTTTTAAAGACTTTTGCATAAGATCATTAGCAAAACACTATGTAATAGGTATGGGCCTACATTCACTTCTAACTAAACAATAAGCGACACTTTTAAGAAATGTTAAATGTAGAATTATCTTAAATGAATTGGTCGAGTCTCATTTTCTATTCTTGGTTCTTTCAATTTGCGAAATATTTTTAAGCCAATATATTTTGCAGATTGTTTCTGCTGCAATTAATCTTTAATCAAGATGTTTTACTTTAGACGCAGCAAAAACTCACAAATTTATGCGTTTGCATTTGTCAATAACTCGACATTAGAAAAAAATTATTTATTGCGTCAATAACACTTTTGTGCTTTTCTTACTTGCTTTGTATAATATCAGTTGTTTTAATACACGTTTTTAGTAGCTTTTTTCTCACAAATTTTTGTCGTATTTTTTGGGCTGTTGTCGATTGGTTAAATTGAAAATCAAAAGATTCTTTATGCTCCTTGATAAAATTATTTTATCAGATTAATTTATACCATTATCACTTTTATAAAAAATTGACAAATTAACCTATTCGGGGGTTTTGCACTTGGTCGTTTTTAAAAACATCGAGAGCATAACCTCGCTGCATAAAACGAGTGTTTCGCACTGGTTCAACTTTGTTATTTGTTCTATTTTAGATGCTAAAGTTGATAATTTTTCAAAAAAGCAATAAAAACATTAACACCAAAAATTGTAAACCGAGGCTAGTTACTGAATTTACGATTTAGTTCTCTTAGCTTCCTGGTTGCACACATATTTAGCTAGTCAATGGCTCGAGTTAGGTAGTAATTAATGTAAAAATCTAAACTAACAAAATCAAAACTTTGCAGCGTGGCCGAGCGAGTATGAGTGCCTGGGGAATAGGATCAACAAAGATTAGGTTCAGCTCCGGTCTCGTCATTCTATTATGTACTTTGGAAGTAACTACGGCGCTTTTTTCTGCTAAACAGTCTCAGCAAGCAGTTCAAAAATACAGCTATATTATTTAAAACTGAAAATCCAATTAAAAGGTTTTAATCGGACCGAAATATTTTGGTATCTCCAAAAGCAGGTCTAAGTAATCGCTTTACGCTTGCTCCAAGGTCAACGCTTTAAACGTTGTCCTGTGGATCAGGATAGAAGAATGATGATGATGAGCTACTGTCGTGGAGTAAAGTAGCCTAAAATTTAAATCGAAAAAATTGTCACCAATTGCAATCTATATATTACAGTGATAAACAGTGATATAATAAAGTAAAAAAAAAAACAAGCATAAAGGTTACATTGTTAAACGTAAGTTTTCACTGAATTGATAATGGACATTCCAGCTTCATTCTTGAAAAATAATGAAAGAACGGTTTAGAAAATAACTTTATCGAAAAACAGCCAATAGGTGAACGAGGTATTTTGCTTATACACAGAGAGTTATTTTTCGATTTTACAGCTGGCTGTATTCTACGCTTGTATAAATTTGAACAAAAATAATACGAGATCACAAGTCAACGAATGGGCGGAGTTAAACTCAGAGTTGAAACTCAGAGTTGTAGTCAGAGCAACAAACACAACGCTTCCGTCCGTGCTAATTTGCATGGTCTTCTTTTTCGTGAAACCGTTTAATTTTTTCTTCAACGGATCTATTAAAATAATTATTTTAATTAACCATTTGATTGGCTTTTAACATATGTGCTCGAAAATTTTTGATTTCACATACACACAATATTGACCCAATTACCAATTTGTGGCCAGGCATCTATCCAATCCGATACAAAACAGAACTGAGTCACAAGGTTTGTGCTTTTACAACCCGGCAGATGTTCCTGGTTGTGATGATGTTGAGCTAGCATTAAATGGAACTCTCTAAAACCACCATTCCTCTAAATGCCCGAGTGTTTGTCGTTTTTTTAAAGTAGAAAAGGCAAAAATTTTAAGCCAGTACTTAATTGGTTAATTGACAGCAATCATGATACTTCTTAAATTAAGTCAAGCGCGAAGTGATTTTGCCCAAATCGGCAGTGTTCTCAGTATCAACTTTTTTAACACAGCAGCTTCTGTGTGTCGAGCAGATCAATCCACCAAGTCAGAATGTATTTGTGCCTCTGTCACTGAGTGGACCAATTGAAAAAACTAGTTTAACTGACACTCTCTTAAAAGGTTTTAAAATTAAAATCTTTCCTACAAAATCGTAAAATGGGGGCATGACTCTACTTGAGCCCAGCCATCAGAGGCACATTTTTGTGTCTCTTGATGCCGGTCCCAAGCCCGGATAAATAGGGAGGGTTGTGCCAGGAAGGGGATCCGGCGTAAAACGTTTTTGCCAAAACAGACAAATGCATAATCATTATCAATCCATACCGGATCGGTCGAGACCCGGGTAACCAACGACCGCCTCAGGTGTCGCACAGCAGAGCACCTGTAAAAATTATGCTACTGCTAAACATAGTGAAAATAAGAGCAGAAAGAGAGGAGGAAGGTGAGTGAAGAAGCAGCGAGAGGTGTGAAAAGGAAGACACTCACTCATAAGGATGAGTACCTTAAATATTGGAACAATGACTGGAAGGGGAGGAGAGCTGCAGATATGATGGAGTGAAGGAATGTAGACATATTGTGCCTACAGGAAACAAAGTGGAAAGGGAGTAAAGCAAGAAACATTGGAAGTGAATGCAAACTATTTTACAATGGAGCTGATTGAAGAAAAAATGGGATAGGGATAGTGGTGAGGAAGGAGCTGGCTGAAAGTGTCCTGGAGGTGAAAGAGGGTGTCAGACAGACTAATGGCCATGAAGCTAGAGGTAAAAGAGTCCATCCTAAATATAGTAAGCACATATGCTCCACAGGTTAACAACAGCATGGAGGAGAAAAATGATTTTTGGGAAGACCTGGATGGGTTGAAAGAAAGTATATCAAAAGAAGAAAGAATAGTTCTTGGTGCAGACCTTAATGGACATGTGGGCAAACGAAACATAGGGCATGAGGAAATAATGGGGAGGTACGGTGCTGGAACAAGAAATAAGGAAGGATCAGTGGTTGTGGATTTTGAAAAAGGATGGATTTGGCGATTGTCAATACTTATTTCAAGAAGATGAACACAGGGTGACGTATAAAAGTGGAGGAAAGAGTACCCAAGTAGATTATGTGATGTGCAGAAGGAGGAACTTGAAGGAAATGTGCAATTGTAAGGTAATATTGAATGAGTGTGTCACAAAGCAGCACCGTATGGTGGTATGCAAAATGGCTCTCATGGTGAAACAAAAAAAGGCAGAGAAAGTAAAGCCAAAGATACGATGGTGAAAACTGAAGGAAGCAAGCTGTCAAGAAGCATTTAGTGGTGAAAAAAGGTGACAAGGATTCTGGGAGGCAAGGACGGGTTACCTGATGAGTGGGACAAAACAGCAGAAATGCTGAAAAAAACAGCTGAAACAGTACTGGGAGTGACATTTGGGAAACGAAAAGGAGACAGGGAGACATGGTGGTGGAATGAAGAAGTTCAGGAGAGCATAAAAGAAAAGAAAGAGGCAAAGAAAGCATGGGACAAAATAAGAGATGAAAAGAGTAAAAAAGACATACAAAGAAAAGAAGAGTAAGGCAAAGAACGCAGTTACAATGGCGAAGAGACGTGCGTATGACGATTTGTATGCTAGATTGGAAACAAAAGAAGGCGAAAAGGAGTTGTACAGATTGGTTAGGCAGAGAGACAGAGCCGGGAAAGATGTACAGCATGTGAGGGTTATAAAGGATGAAAACGATATTGTTATGGTAAATTCGGAGGCAGTGTTAAAGAGATGGAAGAAGTACTTTGAGAAACTGATGAACAAGGAAAATAACAGAGACCTTAGGACAGAGGAAGCAGAAGTGGTTAATGAAGAGGTCAATTGCATCAGTAGAGAAGAAGTAAAGAACGCACTAAGAAGGATGAAAAAAGGTAAAGCGGCTGGGCCAGATGCGTTGCCAGTAGAAGTTTGGAAGTGCATGGGGGAGATGGGGATAAAGTTTTTGACCAGATTGTTCAACAGACTATTAATGGGTGAACGGATACCAGAAGAATGGAGGAGTGTGCTTATCCCAATCTATAAAAACAAAGGGGATACACAGTGCTGTGGAAACTACAGAGGAATAAAGTTAATGAGCCACACAATGAAGGTATGGGAAAGAATTATTGAAGCCAGGTTAAGGGATAGAGTGGAGATCAGCAAATAGCAATATGGATTTATGCCAGGAAAGAGAACCACCGATGCCATGTTTGCTTTAAGAATGTTGATGGAAAAGTACAGGGAAGGTCAAAGAGAGCTACATTGTGCATTCATGGACCTAGAGAAGGCTTATGACAGAGTTTCACGGGAAGAGCTGTGGTACTGTATGAGAAAATCAGGAATAGTGGAAAAGTATGTGCGACTAGTACAGGATATGTATGAGGGAAGTGAAACAGTGGTGAGGTGTGCAGTAGGAACTACAGAAAGTTTCATGGTTAAGGTTGGACTGCACCAGGATCAGCATTAAGTCCACTCCTGTTTGCAGTGATAATGGACAGGCTAACAGATGAAGTAAGGAGAGAATTACCATGGATGATGCTATTTGCTGATGATATTGTGATTTGTGAAGAGACCAGGGAAAAGTGGAGCGAAGATTAGAATCCTGGAGGTATGCATTGGAAAGAAGAGGGATGAAAAGATGAGGGATGCATTGGAAAGAAGAGGGAGTAGGTCAAAGACCGAATATCTGTGCATAAATGGAGGAAATGACAACAAAACAGTGAAGATGGAGGATACAAAAGTGCCAAGAGTAAAGGAATTTAAGTATTTGGGATCAACGGTGCAAGAAAGTGGTGGTTGTGAGAGGGAGGTAAAGAAGAGAGTGCAGGCAGGATGGAATGGATGGAGAAGAGTATCGGGAGTAATTTGTGACAAGATGTTACAAGCAAGAATAAAAGGAAAAGTGTACAGTTCAGTGGTAAGATCAGCAATGGTGTATGGACTTGAGACGGTAGCAGTCACAAAGAAACAAGTGGAAGAGATGGAAGTCGTAGAGATGAAAATGTTGAGGTTTGCTATGGGAGTGACGAGAAAAGACAAGATTAGAAACAAGCACATCAGGAGTACCATTAAGGTAGAACAGTTAGGAATGAAGATGAGGGCAGGCTGAGGTGGTATGGACATGTAATGAGGAGAGACCAAGAGTATGTAGGAAGAAAGATGATGGAAATGGAGTTACCTGGAAAGAGGAAAAGAGGGAGACCAAAGAAGATTTTTAGATGTAGTGAAAGAAGATATGGGGGAAGTTGGTGCAAAGGAGACAGATGTTGAAGACAGAAAGGTTTGGAGAATGATGATACGCTGTGGCCACCCCTGACTGAAGGGAAAGGCTGAAAGGAGAAGATTCTACTTGAGAAATCTGCAAGTACATTAAAAACCGGACAAAATATCAACTTTAAAGTTTTAAAATTTTCAGATAGCACATGTATGTATGTTACAATAAAAGTAATAAAACTACTAAATAACATTATTTAAAGTCAAAAGTATTTATTATTTAAAAATATTTGTGGTCAGGCTGCGAACTCTAAAAATAAGAAATGCCGAATTAGAATTCGGTTAAAAATTGATCAAGTGTGCAGCCCTGTTAGCGAATATTAAGAACAAACAAAACTCACTCAAGTTGTTCCAAAACCTTTTTTCTTTGTTCTCGTAACAAATGCAAAACAGGATCAAAAAGGAAATCTTCAATGTCGTTTTCTATGTCTGAAAACATTTTTAAAAATTACTTTTTGTAATAAAAGAAAATTTTGTCTGTCTTTTACAGCTGAATTCTTTTGGTATTCTTTTCTGGATTCTTTTCTGCTAAATTCTTTCGGCACTCAACTGTCAACTCAAGAATAATAACTGAACAACCAAATCAACTGAACAATAATAATTTGTTTGTAATGTAATGTTTGTACGTCATAAGGTTTTTTCATTCAATTAAAAAGAATTTCCTAAAAAATAAACTTAATAAATCGACAAATTTACTGTTAAATGAAGATCATATGATTTAAATTATATTCAAACCAACGCACTTTGCCTAAGAATTTTCAGTGTTTGGTCCAAATCAAGAATTTCGGACTCTGTTTCATGAGTTTCTTCGATTCTGTTGTGTTCTGAAATGCGATCAAATTATTTGTAAAAAAATTCTCTTAAATAAATATAGAGAATATTCTTAAAAGAAAATCGGATATTTAATTATCAATTTTGTTCAACAGATTATGTCAAGAAATAAATATTAACAATTTTCAACAATAAAAATACATTACAAAAAGTACATTTTTGCAGCAGGGTAATTCCATGACTGATCATCCAAGGTTGAAACTTCACCCTTTCTGATTTTAATGAAATTTGCTTTACAGGTAGACCTTGGTAAGTGAATTAAAAATATCAAGTTTTGTGGACCTGACACCGCTAGGTGGCGTTTTACAGGTAGTCAAAATTTTAAAAAAACACAAAATGCTCTCGAAGTGTACTATCTTTAAATCATGATATCTTGGTCAAATCTCATCTGATTTTGTTAATTTTAATGTTGTTCAATTTGTCTTTAATAGACCTTTCATTTAAACTATCACTTGATGGGGTTTATTATAACAAAAAAAAATTACATAATTTAATTTTTTGTTTTTTATAATATCTCAAATGCCCAGAAAAAATTAAAAAATTTTTTTTCTAAAAATATTGATTTGGGCATATGCTTTGATACTGTGAAATAAAATTTATGTATATGAACCTATAAAACAGTAAATTTGTTGGTCAAGTGACCCCCATCCACTCAACTTAGGTTTCTTACCTCATGTTACTGTTTCTCTCAATTTTACTTTTTTCTTATTTCCAATTTTCTCTTGTATTGCTCTCTCATTTCTAATTGTGACATGTTTGCTGGTTAATTATTGCTTGCTTTCAATTTAATACTTAAATAATCATAACCTTAAACCTTCTAACCCTAACCAAGCACTTATCCTAACCTTCTAACCTAACCTAACCTAATCCTTACCCTAACCCCTAACTCACTGTCATACAAATAAAACAAATTAAAAACAATAAAAAAATTGTTTATTTGCTTTTATTTGATGACGTATGCATAATTATGTATTTCATGTACTGTATAATAGATGGAAGAAAATAAAATGTTAGACAAGATGAGAAAGAGAAATGTAGCAATTTGTAAGAAAATTAGAAATAAGAGAGCAATATGAGAGAAAATTAGAAACAAAAAAGTAAAAATGAGAGAAATAAAAACATGAAATGAAAACTTAAATGCACCAATTTTTAGAGGTTTTGGCTATACATGTATGTATTATTAAAATATTCTTGCTAAACACAGTTACATTTTGTCAGAAGTTTAAAATTTGTAGAAAACCATCTTAATTTACTTTCTAGTGGAACATAAGAAGCATGTATGTAAAAAAATTGTTAAAATAAGGTTTTTTTGACATAATTATGTGAGCCATTTTTTCATAGTATAAATATATGCATAAAATGGTGCAATTTAATGCAGGTCAATATGGTGAAATTAAGTCGAAAGATGAAAGCTGAAAATGGTGTTTTACCTGAAGTTCCTGCACTTAGTAAAGGAAAAGTTATCTCTGAAGAATTAAAGACAACTGTAAAAACCTTTTATGAATCTGATGAAATAAGTAGGCAATGTCCAGGGAAAAAAGATTATGTTTCCATTAGAACTGATGAGGGAAACAAAATTCAAGTTCAAAAGTGTTTAATATTTTGCAATCTTAAAGAAGCTTTTCTAACATTTAAGCAGGAAGAACTGAATACAATTGGATTTTCTTCCTTTTGTTCTTTGCGACCAAAGCATTGTGTTCTAGCAGGATCAGCAGGCACACATTCAGTGTATGTATGTACTCGTCACCAAAATTCCAAATTATTGTTAAATGGAATTGGACAGAAAGATTTGATCCTTGATGATTTAATGGCCAAAGCTGTATGTGAGTTTGGATGAGAAGAATGTATGATGAGAGAGTGCAAGCAATGCCCAGGGAAAAATGGAGTCATAAAATTTCTTCAAGAACTGTTAGCTTTGGAAGAAAAAAAGTGTAATTAAATATAAGCAATGGGTGGCTGTCGACCGATGCAACCTGGAAGACCAAACAGAGACTGTGAAAGATTTTATAAATAATCTTGCAGCTGCCATTATCAAGCTATTATGCCATGATTATGTTTCCCAAAAGCAATCTTCTTTCTTCAATGAATGCAAGGAGTCATTACTAGTTAATGAGGCGTTCTAATTGGAGATTTTAGTGAAAATTATTCATTTCTAGTGCAAGATGCTGTGCAAGGGTTTCATTGGGATAATTCTCAATGTACTCTTCATCCTTTTGTATTTTACTATCGAAGTGAGAAGGATGGTGTTCTTGGCCATGAAAGCTTTTGCTTCGTTTCAGAATGTTTGAGACATACAACAGTTACGGTTTATACATTTCTTCAGGATCTAATTCCTCACATCAAAATCAATTATCCTCAAGTGAAAAAGATAATTTATTTCAGTGATGGTTGTGCTGGACAGTATAAAAATCAATACAATTTTACCAACCTCCTGCACCATGAAAAAGACTTTGAACTCCAGGTTGAATGGAACTTTTTTGCCACTTTTCATGGCAAAAATGCATGTGATGGCATTGGAGGCACACTCAAAAGATCAGTAGCAAGGACAAGCTTACAACCTCCACTAGAAAATCAAATCTTAACTCCTTTGGATTTTTTCGATTATTGCAACAAAAATATGAAACCATTGCAATGTTTTATACACCAACAAAAAAAGTTGAAAATTCAAAGGAATTTTTATAACACCTTGGTTTGCCAGAACACATACCATTTAAAGAACCCAAAAATATCATCACTTTGTGCCCATCAACAGAGAAAGCATGCAAGTTTTTCAAGTGTCAAAGAGTAGTTCTGAAAAGAATTCAAAAATACTGAGACTGGTTCGAGGAGAAAAAGAAGTTGAAAATGAAATATCTTTGACCACAGATGACATAGTTGGCTCATATGTTTGTGTTAAAGAGGGGGAAAAGTTTGGGTTGCTCATGTTGACTCTTTTGATAAAGAATTTGAAGATTTTTTTGTTCGCTTTTTACACCCGTCTGGGATGCAAAAAAATGTATTGGTTTCCACAAGATGAGTGTGAACAAATTTTGGATGTTTTTTCTCATCCCAAACTGATTGATGGATCTCGTTTACGATATATGTTTGAGGTAAATTCATTAATTGCTTTGATGAATTAACTGTGCTAGTGTGGTAATTTATGGAAGTTTTTGTTCAAATGTTACAACATTTTTTTTTATTTTAACTTTGGTTTGGTTGAGTATTGCAATGCTTTAGAATTAAAAATAATTTGAGAGCATTTCAGAAGTTGAAATATATGTCTTGATAGTCAAAATATTATAGAAACAGAGGCATAAAATGATTTTGAGGTAAAATTAGTCAATGTAGAGAGCAATTGCTCAATGAATTCACTGTTTTATAGGTTCATATACATAAATTTTATTTCACAGTGTCAAAGCATATGCCCAAATCAATATTTTTAGAAAAAAAATTTTTTTAATTTTTTCAGGGCATTTGAGATATTATAAAAAACAAAAAATTAAATTATGTAATTTTTTTTTGTTATAATAAACCCCATCAAGTGATAGTTTAAATGAAAGGTCTATTAAAGACAAATTGAACAACATTAAAATTAACAAAATCAGATGAGATTTGACCAAGATATTATGATTTAAAGATAGTACACTTTGAGAGCATTTTGTGTTTTTTTAAAATTTTGACTACCTGTAAAACGCCACCTAGCAGTGTCAGGTCCACAAAACTTGATATTTTTAATTCACTTACCAAGGTCTACCTGTAAAGCAAATTTCATTAAAATCAGAAAGGGTGAGGTTTCAACCTTGGATGATCAGTCATGGAATTATCCAGTAGAAAAATAGTCGTAAAATTGGTGTAGCTTAAAATAGTCCATCACTGTGAAGAAATAAACCAGCAAACACCAAAAAATTCATTGTCATTATATTTTTGGATTTACGTATATTGTTATGTTTTGCCATCTTGATTTTTCTTTACATTTTGAGATTAAGCCGTAATGCAATGGTTGAGATTGGGCAAGTTAAAATTGATAAAAAAGCATATTTAATTTGTGTTAATAAAAAGGCAACAAATTTCTCTGTGTTATCAACAACAAAAAGCAATAATAGCATATGCTTTAACAGTGGGCTACTATAACTATTACTTAGCATTTTTAATTTTTTAGGTCAGGCACATTTTTGTACAGCTTGCATAATTAAACTCATCACAACATTATTAACCCTGATATAACTTTTATAACGAGCGAAAATTGTAATTGCTAAGGTGGGCAGGCGAACTTTACAAATTTGAAAAAAGTAGCAAAAATCACTTCTATACCTTAATACATTATTAAAAAGTTGAATTAATTATTGAATAAAATAGAATAATTTAACTTTTGTGAATACATTTTCCCAATTGGCTAAATATTATACAATACATGAAAAATAGAAATTGGTTCTGTTGATATTTCTTCATGCAATGCAAAGTCAGGAATGATTCATGCTCATCTTCACATAATAATTTTTTATCATAAATTTTAACAGTAAAAACGATCGTGCAAGAGAAACGGTTAAATTTACAATGCAAGTCTTTTCAGTTAAGACAGGAAAAAAATGGTAAATAAAACAATTTCTAATAAACAAACGCCATTTGTTTCCACATACACTAAACCCTTCCATTAATAATTAAACTAAATATTCTTACTAGGCATTGATTCACAGCAGCTGCTGAAAGTGTCATCAGAAAGAGTTTTCTGTGATGAAGTTGAATGGTCAAACAATCGAGCCCCAACAATCTGCAAGTTGCAACAAAACATGGCAAAATATCTGTAAGATTTAATCATATTTCACAAATATGCTAATTGGCTATAAAAGTTAATTTCTCTAGTGTGATTTATAACAGAACTAAATTTGTAGTAATCAAATTCATGACATAAAAAACTCTAATACAAGTATTTTCTTATTTTATCTAAAAAATATCGATTTTTTACTTTCTTATTTAAAAAACCAAAAAAAATGTTTTGTTTTTTAAAAATATCATTAAAAATCAAGGATCGTGCATAAGTTATTTTGTTTAAGCTAAAAGAAATGTTTTGCTACTAAACAATTAACTAAATTACTACTAAACAATAACCCAATTATTACTAAATAATTACTAAATTACAGCTTTAAAGTTACAGGGTGTTTATTGAGTGAGAGACAAGAAGTGTTAAGTTGCTCTGTGAGCCAAAAATATGTATCAAGATATGGTGACATATCTCCATTTTACATTGACTCCAAGCACCAAGGGTACCAGAACTAAAAGGTAAATAAAGAAGCCATAACACAAATCGCTGGGAAGTAATGTTACAGTTGCCACAGTGATAGATTAAGCAAACAACCGAGTGTTACATTATATTTTAAATAAATAAATTTTCAAAAAAAGACAATTCAATAACTAAATTACAGTAAATTGATTACAAAAAAAAAAAAATTTACGGAATATCAATATGTTTTACAAAGCAAAATAAAGCTAAATGAGTGGTTCAATGAAATTAATATCACTTCCATATATAGGATGATTTAAAAAAAATTTTTTAAACATTTGCTTGATTACAAAATTTATTATTTAAGCTATTTGTTTAGAGACAAAAAAAATTAAAACGATTACAAAGTAAATCTATGGAATCGGAGATGAAAAAATGCTTTGCTGCTGGTATCTTGCTGCACAAAGAAGTTTATTCTACCAACATTTGTTGCATAGTATTGATAATGGTTTTATTGACATCCGAGCAAACCAGGCAATGCAAATTAAGTCTCACTCAAAAGAGATCAAAATAGTGCTAACCTTTTTCACCACGGTAGTTGTAGGAGAAAAATGCTTTGTTGCTGGGCTTGAAGCAACTCTAAATAAAAACATAAATTCTGCAATTAATTAATGAATATTTTTTAGCAATTACAATACTAACTTTGGCTTTCCAGCAGTATTTTCGAGTGATTTTTCAGGTTTTGGGGCACAGACAGGATCTAATAAGGTTCCACCACTTGAGGGACAAGTAGGTGTGGCCAGACCAGTATCGTTGCAGGGAATAATGGTAACCCTGCATAATAAACATCACATATTTATTGTTTATTGCCTGCACAAACCAACAAAAGACGTCATAAGGAAAAAGATTGAGGTGGTTCATTTTTCTAAGTTTTTTATAATTAAAAATGTAATTGCTTGAAGGATTTTAAGTAAAAATTGGTACAGTACTCGATTTTAGTTCATTATAACATCACAAAAATATGGCAATTGTTTGACGTAAAATCAATTTTCGCTCTTATTGCAATGATCGTTTTTTTGATTGAAAATGTCATTAGAGCATTTTTTTGAATAACTAAAAACTCAAGTGAGAAAATTTCAATCAGACAAAATATATTTTATTGACAAAAAATAAAAGCAAATTGGGGTGATTGCTTGACAGTTGCTCAAGTTTAACCAAGGACAGAGAGACGACATTGCTAACAAAGTTTTGCCAGAAAAAGAGCAATGTATTCATATAAATAACGTTGTATAGATTTTTAATTAAATATAACTTTTTTGCCAATACCAACAAGTTGTGTGCAACAAAAACACAGATTTGTATTTTGAGATAAATATACTTATGATTAAGGCAAGTGCCCATATCTGAACATTAAATTATAGTCTTTAAAGCTAGTAGATACAAAGCTTCTTATTGGAAAAAAAAAACACAGCTTCTGAATGCAGCAGTATCATATGTTAAAAACTGTTGTGAAAATAATGTGTCAGAATTGAATATAAATTACTCTTCTATTTTTTTCTGGCTTTATTGAAAATATTGGTAAAAGTTTAATTTGTTTTATAATTAATCAGCAAGAAAAGTGAGAATGGTTGCAATGGTTCAAAAATCGGATCTGCATATTTATACATATGCAAAATGTAATACAATAAGAGAGCATCAATTATTATTTTTAAATTGAATTGCTTTAAACTTTCTCTAATTTTATCTTCTAAAAAAACTTAAGATATTTTTAAATTCATTTGTTCTTCTGGTAGAATCAGAGGCAAGTAAAACTTCAACAAATACAGAAGGTGTAATATATTTACTAAAGAAAAACTCAACAATGTTTCATCCGTTACATCGGGCAGACTTCATCAGGTAAAAGCAAAACACAACGCGCACTATATTTAAAAACACAACTACTAAACACAAGGTGAGAAGCGAACATACATAACAATTTAATAAATACTTCGTGCAAAAGAAACAAATTTAACAGGTTGAAAACCCACATTGTTTGAGATTTTTTATATTGCTATATATTTTTGGAAAAACATTTCGATCTTTATCATTTATTGAATTTTTTGTATTATTAATATATAATATATAATTAAAATATATAGCAATATAAAAAATCTCAAACAATGTGGGTTTTCAACCTGTTAAATTTGTTTCTTTTGCATGAAGTAATTATTAAATTGTTATGTATGTTCGCTTCTCACCTTGTGTTTAGTAGTTTGTGTTTTTAAATACAGTGCGCATTGTGTTTTGCTTTTACCTGATGAAGTCCGCCTGATGTAACGGACGAAACGTCATTGAGTTTTTCTTTAATAAATATATTACGCCTTCTGTATTTGTTGAAGTTTTACTTGCCTCTGATTCTACCAGAAGAACAAATGAATTTTAAAATAAGTAATATCCCTGGTAACAGTGTTTATATTAATAAACTTAAGATAGATAATAAAAACCAATTTTTTATGATTTATTAATTCTTGAACATACTTACAAAGCAAGTATGGTCTTACTTGTGCTCAGACACATCATCGTGGTGCTGGACAGAACTCTCCAAGTTAGATAATGCCACAATATCCTGGCCATTTGTTAAAGACCTGGGAGAAGTTTGCGTCTCTGCAGTTTTCTTAGAAACCAAAGAAATCCCAATGCTATGATAGGGTTTCACAGGATCACGGTCAAAAGATAAGTGAGTTATTGAATTAAACTGTTTACTTGGGTTGGAATCTAAAGCAACAGATGCAGATTCTTAGTCTTTCAAGCTCGGCTGAATGTCAATAACTGATTCTAGTGACTGAAACAAACAATATACGTATATATCACCAAAATTAATTCTAAAAACCTATTTGTGTTGTGTCATTACAAAAATTACTCCAGATAATTAATCTATCCTTAGGGATTTAAAACTGAAAAACTTTAACTAAAAAAAAGTTAACAGAAAAAAAATCAATAAATTGTTAGCCACACATAAAAGTTAGTTTTTTGCCATGATGTGGCAACTTAAAAATCTGCATAAGTAATAATGCTTTAATTACAGTTTTCATGATATAAAAATTAACAAAAAAAAGATCCAAAACACTAAAATTTTAAATGAAACCAACCAACAGTACTCTTATAATTGTTATCATACTTGCCTGGAGTAATTGAAATCTTGTTGTTAGATTGATTAGCAGCAGAGTGCGCAGCCTCCATCTTTCTTTTTAACCTCCACTGCTGAAGGATGTCAGTATGCATTGACTGAGATGGTGAGAGTGAGAAATGGCTGTCTAGAATATATATAATCACATTACTTTTCCTAATAAACGCAATAAAAATGGGAAAACCAATTTGACTATAAAATAAAAAGAAGTAAAGCATATTTTTCCACAATATAAAAAGGCATAGGTGCATTCGCGACAAAAAATCAAATTAATCCAATAAGATTATTGAACTTTTTTAAAAACTCCCAAGTTAAATTGAAAAAATAAAATAAAATTTAAATTAAAAAAAAAAAATTTATGTCCAAAACAAGTTGCAATTTAATAGCGAATATACACACAATACCACATAAAAATAATAAACTCATTTTAAAAACTCCAAATTAATTGAATTAGTAAAAAGAATAAAAATTTACATAAAGTCAGAGCCAAATTAAACAACAATAAAATATAAGCATTGAATGACCTTTACTAGTAAAATTAGTACAGTGCTTTGATGAATGAACAGATGTTGAGTCAACTGCAGTTGTAAAATGTGACAATGAAGTAGCATGATTAAAGTTTGCAGAAGAAGATGTCAAAGATACTGGAACAGTCTGAATTGAATCATTCTTGGATTTAAGGCAATCTGAAATTAATATTTAAACATTTCATTTAAATACAAAAAATTCAAAAGTACAAAACCAAAAAAAACAATCAATTTGTTTATTTTTACAAAATAAAATCTTTATTTGCCTTGTTTCATTTTTTTAATACATTTAAAAAGCTTTACAAATAAACATTTCCAATATCTTAACTTTATACAAAAATCAAAGAAAAAGGTAGAAAGCAATGTTATAATTTCTGATGCCACACTATCTTAAAAATAAAGATAAAAAAAATCATTAAAATCAATATAATTTTTCTTTTCACAGCCACCTAATTCTAGTATATTAACCACTTCAAGATGGGAAACGTGTATATATGTCAGCTCTATTTCAGTGATTGAGGATGGGATGATATATGTTTAAGTTGCAGCAGTTTGCCAAAAATGTGATGTTGTATATAAATGTTTTGCTTTTTACTGAATTTTTGAAATAAGATTTGGCAACACTAATAATGGCAAATAACAGCAGGGAAATTATCGTAGCAAAAAATACTATCTCAAAGTGGGTAAAAACATCTTTTTCTAGATATTTTTGAACACATTATCAGAAATTTTTTCAATCTTTAATGGAAGAATTTTTTTTTATTTAATACGATGCTGAAGTTACGTAATAAAATTGAAATATAGGAAAATGCACTGAACAACTAGTTACTTTTATTGCTGGTATTGTGAATCAACAGCCATTAACATTTAAAAGTTTCTTGAACTTTTAATAAGAGCAGATGAAGGATAATAGTGATTGCTGTTGGTAAATATACCAGGCTTTGCAAAAGTCCTGTCAAACTTTGTTATTTTTGTTTCAAAGTCCTGTTAAAGTGATGTCATTCTTCTATGGAAAAAAATAATGCTATTTATAGAAATATCTAGGTACATTCCTCATTATTTTTTAGTATAAACTTTATTAGCTTCAATGACATGCAGCAATCATGGTTGGAAGTCTTTACACGCATTACAAACGTAGTCTTTTATAGAGACCCATAAGCAATTTACTGATATCTTGAGCTTTTTTATATTGGTATGGTGAATTTTAAAGGCTGTTTTGAATATGTCCCTATATGCTATAATCAAGTGGATTGAAATCAGGTGATTGTGGAAACTATAAATTTTAGGCCATAATAAAAACCATAAATTTTGTTCCCAGACTGGATCAACTGCAAAAGTCTTTTCCTTTAAAAAAATAATGATCCAGTTTCCATGACTTTGAAAATCATTGCAGAGGTGACCACATTGCTCATGATGCTTCTGTAGCATTGCTGCACTTAACAGAAGTCTTTTTACTAGCCTTAAGCTTTTTCCATCCTCATTCTTGACAGTTCTTGACATTGTTGCAACAGAAATTTTCCTCTTTTTTGTCAGTTTCACCATTCTGAGGGTGGAATTGTTTAGGAAGGTCTTTCTGACCATTTTCCAATTGATAACTTGGGGTCTGCCTGAATGACGTCAATTTTTTTAGTGTTTTCTTGTTTTTTAAATAATCTGCAACTCGATGCATGGTTCTCCAACTGACCTTAAGTTGATGAGCAATGTCCAACTTGTTAAGGCCAGCACAAAGTAGAGCTGATATCTCAATTGTTTTTGCTTCCATACTAATTAATTTAAACTTTAGACACTATTCACTAATAAAATAATCTTAGAATGAATGTATGATAATGATTTAATATTATCAAATCTTCTTTTAACTTTTACTAATATCAATAAATTTAATAAAATGAACTATGATAGGATTTTTGCAAAGCCTGCTAGGTAAATCTTTATTAATGATATAAAATATTTTGTTAAATCTTAGAATAAAATTACAACAAATTTGTTGCATTTAGTTGTAAAAGTGGTTGCCATTACAAAAAAAGTGAAGAAGAATTTCAACTTTTTACTTTCACAGAATAAATTAAAATTATTGCACAAATGGGTTCAAATTTAATACATTTAAAAAATTTTTTAAGGCTTTTGATTTTGTTCAGTTGAACAAACAATTATAGCTATATTAAAACTTGTATGTGTTGTTGCAATCATTTGACAAGTCCATTTCTTAACCCACATGGTTTGTTTTGGGACAAAATATTAAATTAAATGCTTTCAAAATTTCCAAGCTATGAATATTTGGTTAGAAATCAGAAATTCTAAATAAATTTAATGCAAAAGATTTTGGCCAAGTTCAACTCTGTGCAGAGCTGTGGTTGATTTGTTTATTCAAATTAAACGATTTAATTTGAGCAATAACTTTGTAATTCTTGAGCTTGTTGAAAACAATCTTTTTAAATTTACACACATATCCTGTTAGAGCAGCTAGTCAATATGTATTATAACAATATGATCCATCTGTCAGCTTTGCATGCAAATTTCACTTGAATTTTATATTAGCAAAAAGGTAAACAGCAAAACAATCATCTATAACCTGTGCATATAATTTGGGTCAACATACAAAAGAGTCTAATATTTTTGTTTTCATATGTGCTAAAAAGAAATTAGCTAGGGTTAACCTCAGTGGGGAACCCATGGCAATGCCATCAATTGGCTTATATAATACAAACATTTCTTCACTAGCTAAACGTAATAATTTCACAGATATATGTTTATCCATTAATATTTTATGGGTATTATCATATGAAAAAACATAAACCAAATCTTGACAAAGGTGACATTTCACAATAAAGGTGGACATACAATCACCAAAACTAAAATTAGCTTATTTTGGAGCTGTGGTAAAATTTGCAAAGAAGTACCTACAATGGTGAAGCACATAAAAGAGCCATTTAACCCCAGCACACTTTAAAGCACAAGGACTGTTTATCAAAAGCCAAAAAAAATGAGGTTATTCCCAGCACTTTCCACCAACTGTTATCATTGTTAAAAATTCCCAAAAAAATCGCGGGAAGTTCCAAAGCTTACAATGACATTGAATATGGTGTTGATATTGTTAACCAAAACAGTAAAAAATTATATACAGTTAGAACTTCCACCAGATGATGGTCTATGAATGATGGTCGTCTATGAATTTGTTCCATAACCCACTGGACTTGGTGGCTATAAATGCAAGGAATTTATAAAAGATAAATAATTCAGAAGGTTTTTTCTTCAGCAGTTGACTGAAAAATTATTTTTTAGTTTGTTTTCGTTTCACTTGCTATTTTAGTTATTTACAATGCACCCTTTTTGGAAAAAAAGTTTATAACTTTTTGTCTAAATTGATATTTTGGTAGCTATAACTTGGTTAGAATTAATTTTTTGTTGGGATCATATAATTGTAAAAACAAATCTAACACAATGCTTCTTTCTTGCAAATTACAAAAGGCACTATCTGCCCTCCCCCCCATGTGCCACTCATTTCAAAATTATAGCAAGGCAGGGAGGTAATTGCCCTACTTTCAGTATACCTACTTGTATTGAAAGGTTGAAATTGTCTCCTTTTACAAAAAGTCAAATAAAGAATAAAAAACAAAAAAATTGTCTTTTCAATATATTAAAAAACTTTTTTCTGAAAAAATAGGAGTGGGTTCAGCACTCTATATCTTCTTATAATGATATAACTAGATACTGCAGTGTGTCTGGTTCAAAATGCAAATCCTTTGCCATGAAATTAGTTTTAGTACTTCTACAAGCAGCATGTTCCTAAATGGCTACAACAACAAGCAAAATGCTCCACACAATCTCAATCCAGTCAATCCTGTAAACAAAAATGTAACAACCCACATTGTGACTTTGCTATAGGACAGGGGTGTCCAACACGTGGCACGTGACAACATTGAAAGTGGCATGCAAGCTCTTGCCATATTTCATAAACATGCTACAATGCAATTTTAAATATTGTTACATATTTTATTGCTGCAGTATAGTACTAGTAAAATTAGTCTCTGGTTTTCACAGTTTTTGCATGTCTATCCTGATTGAAGACGTGTGAGGTGTGATACTGAGATACCTGCAAGACCACAGAATAGTTTTGCGCCAGCTACAAAATATGCTCTAAAAGTCACACGCTCAAAATGCGTTAATTTGATTTTGTAAATAACAAATGTATAAAGGTGCACTTACCGATTGGCAAATTTGCCTTGGTGAAAAATTTTACCATTGTTTTAAATTATTGTGAAATAATCATAATAATGCTAAAAATTTTGCTGATTGGTAAATGCAGCTTTAGAATGATATAGATTACAAACGTAATGGATAGTTGTGTAGTAGACGTTCGAAAAATAGTTACAGAAGTCGTTGTGTAATTACTTGGTCATGGTGCTAAAAAACCTTAGCTAGCAGTTGTAAAACACCATAAAACACTGTACATTTCATTTCAGTTGTGTAGAATTGTGGTGAATAGACAGACGATTGTTGTAGTTGAGCTTTGCATTCATGCTTGTAGGTTATTTTTAGCCTTTTGAGTGCAGAAGCAATGAGCAAAAGAAAAAGAAATGAGCCAGCACGAATGTTTCAAGATTCATGGATGTACGACTACTTTTTTATTGAATGGAAGGAGAAACCATTGTGTTTGATTTGTAGAAAAAATGTTTCTGCATCAAAACTTTTCAGTGTGAAGAGACATTACAAAACATTGCATGAAGCAAAATATGCTGAGTTTATTGGAAAGTCAAGGGAGAATTTGGTAACAAAATTAAAAAGCTCTCTTTCTGTGCAGCAAAATACATTTACTAAGTTTGTCGTGCAAAATGAAAAATCTGTAATTGCGTCATATGTGATTGCAGAAAAAATTGCCCATTCTGCCAGACCCTTTACAGATGGTGAATTTGTAAGAGAGTGTATGCAGGAGGTTGCAAAGGTTATGCTTCCAGACAAATCATGCCTGTTTGATGACATCAGCCTCTCCAGAAACAGTATTACAAGAAGAATAGAAGACATTGGTGAAGATTTATCAGGGCAATTATCTTCAAAAACAAGTGAGTTTCAATGTTTTTTCCTGGCTTTCGATGAAAGCAGTGACACGACAGACACTGCGCAAATGTTAGTGTTTATCCATGGTGTAACAGAGTCTTTGTCTGTACATGAAGATCTTCTTGGACTCATTTCTCTTCATAGCACAACACGTGGATTAGATGTTAAAGAAGCAGTGCTGAAACTGCTCTGCGATCAAGTTCCTGACTTGCCACTGTCAAAATTAGTTGGTTTGACGACAGATGGCGCACCTTCAATGACTGGTAAAGAAAATGGTGCAGTGTCGCTCCTTAAGAAGCATTTGCGAGAATCAAAGTTTGAGCAAGATATTCTTACTGTTCATTGTGTCATCTACCAAGAGGCACTTTGTGCTAAGACTCTAAAAATGATGCATGTAATGGAATTAGTCGTGAAATGCGTGAACGAAATACATGCAAAAGGGTTGAAACATCGGCAGTTTCAGTTGTTTCTGGAAAATGTAAATGCACAATATAAAGATCTGATTTACCATTTGGAGGTACGATGGTTAAGCCGAGCGAAGGTGTTGGAATGTTTTTTTGCTCTTGTAGCAGAAATAGAAAAATTTTTGCAAGAGAAGAACCCAACATTATCAACCAGGAATGGTGCAAGTGCTGTAAAGCTGTTATCAGATCATGACTGGTTGTTAGACCTTGCCTTTTTGGTTGATATAACACAGCATTTAAATAACTATGCATTAAGTTGCAAGGTCGTGAACAATTACTCCCAGAATTGTTCAATGCTGTGAAAGCCTTTCAAAGTAAATTGAATCTGTTTCAGTTGCAACTGTCAACTGGAAACATGATGCAGTTTAAATACATGTCCTCATTTGTGGCTAAAACAAAGCTTGATTTTGTTCCAGACTTTGTGAAATACACTAACATTTGCAAAAATCTCAATGAAAGTTTTCAAAAACGTTTTCATGATCTAAGTGGCCAGGAGAAACATCTTTCATTATTTGAACAGCCATTTACTGTGAAAGTAGAAGAGATTGAGAATGCAGAGCTTCAACTTGAATTTTTAGATTTGAGATCAAACGAAGGTCTGAGAAACGTGTACCAGGAACAATCACTGCTTCAGTTTTATTCTCAGTTGCAGGAAGAAACATATCCAGTTCTTTTGAAAAACACTCGTTTCTGGATAGCTCAATTTGGAAGCACATACCGGTGTGAACAGGGATTTTCTGTCATGAAACTTAATAAATCTAAATTGCGCAGTCAGCTAACCGACGGACACTTAGATGCAATAACGCATATTGCCATTACGCCATTGAAGCCCAATTTTGCTAGTTTGGCTCAGAACAAACGCTTGCAAAAAAGTAGCTTTGATTAATTGTGTGTTATTGATAAAATGTTAACTGTTTTTCATTCTTTGTTGTGTTTAGTTTTTCGTTCTTTGTTGTGTTTAGTTTTCATTGTGTTTAGTTTTTTGTAAGCAACATGGTTTTAAATATAGGAAAAATTATTAAATTAATGATAGTTTACCAAGCGTTGGCATGAGAGGAAATTATAAAACAAAAATTGGCACATTAGCGAGTTTGAGTTGGACACCCCTGCTATAGGACAACACCTGCTAGAGAATGAGCATTGTGCTGCAAACTACAATGACAGGCAATATAAAATTCTTTCTGTAGCACTCAACTCATTCTTTTCAAGTAACCAACATTGTAAACAACAGTGTTGTCCCTCGAGATTGCATAATTGTGCCTTTCTCCTTTCTGAGATCAAACTGTACAGCACCATTCTCCCAACTGTGGAAACCATAAATACTTTGATTTTCTTGGGCTTATTACATTTTGACATAATAGCTACTGATGTGAGCACCACAAAAAGCTTTTGGCTGCTATGAAATCAACTTTGCTTCAAGCAATATTAAAATTCTGTACTACAAAAAAACTTTAATTATAATTATTTTATTTTTACATTTATTGGTTTTTTGAATTTATTGTTATCTATCAATAAAATGCAATGACTCAATATCTAGAACTATTTGACTAACTAACCTGAAATTTATGTGTGTATTTATATAAAATTTATAATATTAACCTGGTAATGTTTGATTTGTTTTGTCAGTTGAAGGATCTTCCTTTGTCAGTTTTATTCCACTAACTGATGTGGTTGCATCAAACGATGTTAAGTTGCTCAAAGACGGGGAAATTAAAGTGGTTGTGCTGTCAGTACATAATATAAATAATTACACAGTAATGATATCATTCAGATTTTAAAAAATTTTTTGAATTTAAAACATGTTAGCAATGTAAACTAGAAATGCATATAATTAAAAAAAGTTGGTTTGGAAGTAAAACCATTAAATATAATAGATTTTACAATAAAATTTTTTTAATTTTTAGCAAGTTAGTCTATACAAACATAAATTAAAAAACTCAAGAATTTGTGTGAAAAAATTGTAAAAACAAACAAAAAACTATGTTTCAAAAACTACTTTCAATCAGAGTTTACAGAAAAGTTGTAATCACCTTATTTAAGCAATTGTCAGAGGGTATGGGATAAACAAAATTAGTTTAATTTATGGTAATCAAACAATTGGAATTTACTTATACAGTCTCCAACTTAAAAGTAAAAATCTTAATTTGAGCCCAACTGTTATTGGCACAAAACAAACATTATTACAGGCAATTTGTTCTACAGCAAAATTATGTAGCTTAGGTTATACTTGATTAAATTTATAATTTTACTGTGCCGTTCATTTATATTAATAACATATTGCTTGCCTGGACCCAGGATCTGTCATAAATTTTTTATTTAAGTTTGCATAAAATCCCATAGTTCTAATATTGCAGATTAATTTTTTTCTTTTCACTACAAATTTACTAACTCACCAATGTGATTAGTTAAAATATTTTGAAATTTGGTGACAATTCATCTTTGACATTTTTATTTGTTTTAAGTTTTATCCCACATTTTCTGAATTTTCTTTGCTTTAAAAATTAAGAGGGCCTGCCATTATATAAAAGAAGCAAAAAAGGTGTGCTTGCATGCTTGCTATTTGCTTGTTGAAAAGCTTGAGAAGCACTGCTCTAATGACTGTTCAAAAATGAAACAAAACAGGTTGTGAGAGAAAACAGCAGTTTGATTGAACATAGTATTCTTATATATAAATTATTTGATACTTTTTTTTCTAGTAAAAGCTGTAGCATTAGAGATGATTCTACAAATAAAAAAGTTAATTTTATACAAAGCAAAATTTATCAAAAAGTATTTTAAAACATTACTACCTGTCTTTTAACAATCTTTCCACTCGAAGTTGTAGATCCTCAAGATCATTATCAGGAACATGCAAGTCTGCTAAACATAAGCAAAAAACATTAAAAAATAATTTATTACAAAAAATTAATAATTATACACCAGTAAATTTACAATGAAACTATGTGTTACTTGGTGAAAAGACAGAGTTTGAATCCAAACAAATACTTTGGTTCTTTCCACCAATAGATGGAGGTTTAGAAGTTGAAATTGATGTTTTTCTTTGACTAGGTGGAAGTGGCTTGCCATAACGAAATCTTTTTACCAATCTAACAAACATTCTAAATTAATAAATTTTAAATTAAAGTGAAATTTATTTTTTTAGTCAAAAGTTTATATTATAGATTAGCAAAAAAATAGACACAGATTTTATATGTAAAGATGATAAAAAACAATCAATATAAAAAGAATATAGCTTGTACTCAGAAATATTGGAAGCATTTGATTTTTGAGAAGATATTGCAGAATTTTCATATAAAGACATTTCTTTCTTCTTTGATATTAAAATATCAGGTTCTAGAGAAAGTTTTGATGGGGCAACTAGACAAAAATATATTAAACTTATAACATATTAAAAATAATAAAATTTAACAAAAATTTTTATGTAATTTCTTTTTATTTACAAAACTTCAAACATAAAAAAATTTAAAATTTTTTGTTTAACACCATAATGAATGATAATCAGAAAAATCTAGCCTATCTGGTTGAAAGAGAAATTTATTACTGAACATTCTGCTAAAAACAAATTAAATAAAAATATGAACAGAAAAAATGAGTAGCAGCACAAAAACATACAGTGGGCCACAGGTTGTATATTTTTGGTCTATAGGCTATACATAAAAAATTTATTAAAACACAGTTTGAACTCTAAACTATTCTTGCTGCAAATCTTGAGATACACTTCTTTCATTCAGTGACTTTCCAAATCACAGTATCACAATCTCTGCAGTTTGGTTTTAGACATTTTTAGCATATGACCACAGCGTTATCTATTTGTATTGCATAATCATTTGCACTTTCTTTAGCTCATTCATTACTCTCTGAATCTTGTACAAGCATAGATACAGCTTCTTTGGCAAAAAATTTTCAATGCATTCTTTTCAAAAATATAATAGGTTTTAATGAATTAGTCTTGTTTTCTTAAAACTACTTGCAATACAACATTGTCTACTATAAATAAAGGGTTATAAGATAAATTTGTTAGATACTAGAATATATTATAGGAGTTCTTTCTCAATGAATCTGTATCTATTTATCTCATAATAGCTTCTGATTGGCAGGTGCTAACCCAATATACAGCAAATTCAAAAAGTAAATAGCATAATTCCAACTAGAAAAAAAGTTCAGAAATAGTAGCAAACCCAATAAAAGCACAAATCATTTAAAAAAGAACTGCTTTATTTAATTATGATTTTTTTTTCTTGGATTGCAATATTAATAAAGACTTTTCCCCAAATGCATGCTTTCAGATCAAAATCAAAATGTTGGAGGCAGCCTAGATTTTCAGATAAAAAGTTTTATGTTTACTCTGCAACTCTTCAAATAATTAAAATACACAGAACATACAAATTCATGCATTATGTGCAACTTCTGCAACATTCAACAAACATAAAAAAAATATCACTTAAAAATACTCAAGTATTTTAATATTTTTTATGTCAGTTTAATTTCTGCCTTTATCTTTGTCAAGATTGCATTAAGAAGTGTGCACAAAAAACTTTTTGATATTTTTAAGGTTTTACATAAAGCTATTCTAAGTTCATTTTAAATTATTAACTGCCATCTATTTCATGGCATAATATGAAACATTATTGGAAGAGAAAGAAACACTATAGTATTTTTTATTTCTATTATCACTTTCTTATTAATTCTTCATCTGCTTAGTTCATTATGATTGCAGGGCAGCATCTAAAGATTAAACCACCACACATTAAAACAGTTCTTAATGTGGGGGTATGCACTTCATTGGTGGGAGCCTGGAAAAATATTGGTAGGGCATGGAGATTTACGGCATTATGAGCTAATTTTGATGGGAATATAAAAATAAAAATGGACTTGTTCACAATCAAACTGATTTGGTAGATATGTTGAGCTGGTTCACTTATCTCAGTGCTTCTCGATGTCTGGGTTGCAACCCAAAAATGAATCGTCAATTAGTTTAATTGGGTCACCAATGACTGCAGTTGTGTAAAAATTAAATCATATTTGTTTTGCTTCAATTGTAGTTTGATGAAAATCAAAAAATCAGAGACAGATTCTAAGTGACAACCTTTTTTTTAACTAATTTTTGTCTTGGGATCATAATCTGGCAATCAAAAAATGGTATTTGGTGTATTATTTGACCACATGGGAGGAGGACATCTGGATTTTAGAGTTGATTAGGTAGGGCAGAACCAAAAAAAATTTGGGAAACTTAGTGTTAAAATCTTCCACCACTCTTTTATTGATTCGAACAAAGTTTTAGCAAGAAGTTTTTCTTGGAGATTTCTGCTTACATTGCTTAACCATTCAAGCTAAAGAAGTGGCTTCACTTTTAGCAATTTTTCAATTACAGATTTGCAAGCTTATGTTAACAATTCTTTTGATTCTTTGTAAATTTTATTTCAGATGTTTGCACTACAAAATGTGGTTTGAGAAAATATCAAACAAATAACACAGATAGTAAATCTTGAGGCTTGTTTCCACAACAAGCATGAAATAAAGTTTTCTTTGTTTTTTTTGTGTTGATTTTTTTTGCTTTGCTTAGCACTTAAGCACAAAAAAGAAGTAAAAAATCAATAAAACAAACTAAAAATACTCCATTCATGCTCATAGTGGAAACAGGCTTTTAAAAAACTGCTGTTTAATTCTATGGCACTATGACAGTTTATG
Source organism: Diplosoma virens (assembly GCA_963680785.1). Classification (NCBI taxonomy): domain Eukaryota; kingdom Metazoa; phylum Chordata; class Ascidiacea; order Aplousobranchia; family Didemnidae; genus Diplosoma; species Diplosoma virens. Next base: position 45,274,942 of record OY796880.1, read on the forward strand.
AAAATCAACACTTTATCAAAACAACAGTTTATTCAATTAAGGTTAATCAATAGTTAATTTAACTGCCAAGTTTCTATGAATAAGCCATATTTTTGTTATGTTAAAATGAATTTATTAACATTAAAAAACAGCAATAAAAAGCTGTCATGCTATATGACAAATACAATTTTGATAAACTGTCGGGCCATATAACTCCACATATTCAAAATGCAAATTACCCAGAAGTGGAGCAACATTTTCTTTTAATAGCTTTTTGCTGTTACAAGGAAGCAAAGTACTATTTAACGGATCATCAACAAAAGAAGAAGAAATATGAAAAGATGGATTAGATAAAGAGTTCTGGAAAAAAATATAAATTTTTATGTTGCATAACAGAAAATGTTTTATTCTATCAATGTACTAGATTACTTTAGACCAAAACAGGGTCATGCTACAATATCAAGCTTAAATTAAACTCCGAAAAATTGTATCTTTTAAATTTGTCAAGAGATAAAACTAGGACCTTTAATTTAATAATAGCATTCAAGAAACAAAGTAGTCCACCAGTTACAAAATCTAGCAAAAATTTATAATTCAAATGTCTAATAAAGTTTGGTAACCTCTGCTATAACATACAAATGTATTTAATGCACTAAAAATTATTATATTTTGGTCCATAAAGCTTATACACCCTTATCACTTTTAGTGAAATCATTTGAGTTTACAGGAGTTGACTATGAACAACAGTAAATGTTTAAAGATATTAAAAGTAGTGATGGGATGATGTTAATTTTTTTAGATTCTGATGTCAATTCCAATAAAAATTTTTAATTCTGATGCCAATTTCAATTCTTGTTAGTTAAAATTCACCTTGTCTTTTATAAGAGACTAACAAATGTTTTTTTTAAAGCATCTTGTTTAATCAGTTGGATAATTAATTTAAAGTACCTCTCCCTTAAATGTTTAAAATTGTTCAGCATTAGGCATTGTAAATTAAAAATTATATATATATACAGGGTGTCCCAAAAAAATGTATACACACTTTAAATAATGGTAGTCCAGGTGTTTATTATTATTTATTTAATTTTTAACAGAATCAATTGAACATAAATCAGTTAAGAACTGGAAGTGACAAAATGATAAAATGATGTTTGTAAATTCTTTTATATGTTGAAAATTAAACAAATAATAATAAAACCTAATGTACAATTATTTAAAGTGTGTATGCATTTTTTTGGGACACCCTATATATTGAAAAAGTAAATTGATCTTCCTTGCAGAGTGCTGAATGAAAGGATAAGAGCAATATTTTAATACAAAATAAATTTGTTTAATCACTGTTTAACACTAGAACAACCAAGCACATCAATTGATGCATCTAAGTTTTTACATGCCAATAAACCGCACTTTCTGAAGTACTATCACTTTGTACTTTTTAAGTTTTATTCTTTTATTGGTAGACACTCTGAGAGTATCTACCAACAAAAAGAATAAAAGTCAAAAAGTACAAAGCGATAATACTTCAGAAAGCACTATTTATTAGCATATAAAAATTTAAACGCGTCAATTGACATGCTTGGTTGTTCTAGTGTTAAAATACCACAAACACCTGTTGCCTCTTTATTTAAATAGAATCTTGATTCTTATTCAATTAGAAATATTTTATTTGAAAAAGAATATTTGAATACCAGCATAGGTGGGCAGTACCATGGTACTTTTTTAGTACTGGTACCATCAGTACTTGGTATCAAGTACCAGTACTGTGGTACTTTTTTTTATAGTCGGGTAGTCTGGGTAGACTAGCATTTTAGTTATGTCTCAAATAAAAACTAAAAAAGTAAATTAAAAATTCCAATTCAATACAATATTTTGGCATCTCTGAAAGCAATTATCTGCTAGATCTTCTGGTTGCTTGCGGACCTGTATATATAGCATTAAATAAGCAGGTACGGTATTGCTTAAAAGTTGCCTTTAGTATAACGTTTTTGTACGAGTCTGAAGAATAAATGCAGTTGAAATATGATAAAAATCAATAAAAATTTTAAATCTTGAAAACAAATGATGGGTTTGTGTATGAAGCTTATTTTGTCTTATATTTTTCATGCTTAATCATGTTATTAAAGTGCATAGAAAAAGAAACAATTTTAAAATTGGTTGAAAAAATATTGTTTTAACTTATCTGCTTAAATGTCAAGTTTTGTTTTGACTAAATTGAAGAAAGATCATTAATTGCTTATGCACTTGAAGTTTTACATTATATAATTAATTGTATCATTTTTTTATACGCCAGCGTCAGTCTATGTCATTCGACTCTGTGTTTTTCTTGAAACTTTATTCAAACTCCATTTTTTTGACCAATTTTAACAGAATAAAAAGAGGTTACTGAAATGAAATCAAACAATAAAATTCTAATTACCACAAAAAAATGGCACAATCATTTTTCAGTGTTAATATTGAACTTAACAAAAAACGCACCAACAGAGGTTATTTGACTTGTTTTTATTAAAGAAGATGACACATCAAATGTAGCAGAGTTAAAAGATCCCAGCTCCAGCTTTTTCATATATTTTTGTTTGCGACAAAAACAGGCAGTGAAAAATATTTTACAACACTATGCATTGGTATTAAAATTTAGCATAAATGACTTGGCGTGAATAGCTATTTTATCTTTATATGTTACTTTCTGTACAGTACAATATCTAGATAGGTGTGCATTCGTTTTTCCTCCTTGTAAGTTTATGTTTGAAATAACTTTAAATAGAATAGCCTACTTTTCTTTGTTGCACTGTGCGTTTGATGAAAATAACCAAAAGATCAAACTATATAGATTCATTTAAAAAGTGAAGTTTTAAGAAATATTTGTCCCAGTTTGCTTGAGGTGATCGAAAATTATCAAAGGACTTCCACCCTACTTTTGAATTATGCTGGGAACTGTATCAAACATTTATGTAAACAAAGTCAAAAGACATTCGAATAGCATACATATTGTGTTACGCTTGAGTGCAATATCATTAATTGGTTGCATAGGTGTACCAGCCAAAAAAATATGGGGGCCAATGAAGTTTTGCCCAAATTTTGTGACATTTGCCCAAATCATAATTTTCTAGCACATTACGGATAGAACAAAAAATTGTCTGAGATTTGCAAACCAAGAACAAATTTTGTCCTAAAATCATGGTAATCTCTAAAAAAAAAAGAGAAAAGTCTTCACTTGAATTTGAACTCATATTTTTCAATTTTCGACCCAAAAGCAAGGTGTTCTCTACAAAAAGTCTTCACTGAAATTTGGTAACTATTTTTTGCAGTTTGATCATTGTCACTGTCCTAAAATTTTTGACTTTGCCCAAATATTTTCTTGTCACTGCCCAAAAAATTTCAATTTTGCCCAAATCTTAAAAACTAAGGTGAGCATTTTCCTAAGTATAAAGTTTACCGTAGAATTGGAATCAGATAATTTGTTGCCATTTCTTGATGTCTTAATAGTCAAAGAACGCAATGGAAAATTGACCACGACTTTATATCAAAAACCTACACACACGAATCGATTTTTAAATTATAATTCACAACATTCCGTAAGTCAAAAACGCGGCCTCATTTGCACACTCTTGAACAGAATGAATTTGAAACTAATTACTAAAAAGAAAGACAAAACAATTGAAATGAAGAAACTAATGGAAGCTCTCAGACACAATAATTATCCGGACTGGTTTCTAAAGCAGACGATAAACCGCATGAATATTTCAAGAACAAAAAGCAGAGTTACTTCAAATCATCAAGAAAAGAAAGGTACAGTCATTCTACCATATATATCAGGACTCAGTGAAAAAATTACAAGAATTCTAAAAAGTTTTGATGTCCAAGTCTGTACTAAACCTTTAAAAACTATAAAAGACATCTTACCTTCAACTAAAGACAGAATTGAACCTACTCGACGACAAGGAGCTATTTATCAAATTCCATGCCAAGATTGCTCTGCATTGTATATAGGAGAAACTGGTCGTAATTTTAAAACACGCTGTGCAGAACACAAACGTGATCTTTACCCACGCAATCTGGCGAAAATTGATGATAACAACATAAATAAAAAAACTGCTCTTGTCAAACATATTGTTAAATTTGACCATAAAATCAACTGGCTTGGCTCATCAATTCTTACTTTTGAACCTGACTTTTATAAACGCCGTTTTTTAGAATCATATTTCATACAAAAAACTAATTCATCGATAAATGACAAAGAAGGTGTCTATTACAATGAAATATATAATCAATTAAAATGAAACCTGTTTTTGTATTTTATTTACTGTACTTTCAAAATTTAATTGCTGTTTTAAATTGTTCTCTCACGCTTGTTTGATTCCGTGTTGCGCATTTCATTGTTTTTTACACGAAACTTGTTGTTTTTTTGAAATAATCATTTAATGCTACACTTGAGTAATTTCCACTATGTTTTGACAACTGTTTTTTGAAAACAATTTTAGTTGATTTCTTAACTTTACATTCATTTTAGCTTTGGTCCTGATGAAGCATGCTTGTAACCACACCTGAAACGTTGACTGTTTGTTTTTAATTCTAGTTTTTAATAAACTGAAAAGATTTTTAACAAAAAAAGTTTTCTGTTTTTACCAGAAGAACAACAGAGTATAACATAGTACTGTGTTTTCATAACATCATTAAGAGAACATAGTAGATAAGCCAATCTTATACGATAAATAATACGTAGTTCTGCAAAACATAGTTTATAAGAGGTCTTTTCAAAATTTTAAATTATTTTTAGCAATAGAAATATTATTTAAGCTTTTTAAATTTTTTGCTTCGAAAGTTTGTTAAACTACAAAAATAATTCAAAACTGTCGAAAAGTAAAACAGGTCCAAACTTACAAAGAGTGGTATATTTATTGTAGAATGCATAGACTTAGAAAATTATTTTAAAATTATTCTAAACAAAAAATATCAGCTAAATACCATTCGGCTCTACAGTATAAGCTTTTTTTTATTCAATTTTTTCAGATAACTATAAATAAAAACAGCTAATTAAACAGCTGATAAAGGACAGGTTTTATTCTTTTTATTCCATTTAATATCTCATATTATACCAAAAATTTTTTACGTTCAATAATCATCTGTTTCTTTTTTATTTATATTTATTTAAAGAAGTTGAACAAACGAAAGTTTATAGAGCTGAGTACTATTTAGCTGAGATTTTTTTGTTGAGAATAATTTCTTAAACTAATCAAGCAAATAATGCAATTCCTGTGATGTCATATAGGAAAGAATGATTCAGGTTATGTTTTCATATTAAGATGACCTGACTCCCCTTCTCTTACCTTAATATGAATAAAAAAAAACTGATTTTATTGGATGAAATAGACTGTTGAGATTTTTTAAAATAGAGTTTAAAAAAATTTTGTATAAATTTGTATATCTTGCTCTCTCTCTCTCTCTCTCTCTCTCTCTCTACATACTGTATAAATCAGGGGTTCTTAAACTGGGGTACATGTACGCCTAGGGGTACATTTAGCCTTCTGAAGGGGTACATTATTATGTGACAAAATGTCCTTATTTAAGTTAAATTCCGTGTCCGGAAGAATTAATAGACTCAAATGTCTAGAATTTTTGAATCCGGTCGATTGTAATTACGTCAAACAGGACAATTAAGAGGGAAGACTTTTTTTACAGATCACCGTGATTTTGTGTTTGAATGGGGAAATTTTCTGGCTGCTGTAAAGTGAAAACTTTTCTTTTTTTTTTAGAGATCATCTTGATTTTCGGCATAAATTGGGAAAATTTGTATCTGATTCAAAGTGAAGACCTTTTTTTTTCAGAGATCACCTTGATTTTGGGCATGAATAGGGGAAAATTAATGGCTGATTCTAACTGAAAGCCTTTTTTTTAGAGAAACGTCACAAAATTTTGGGGCTACATGCAAACCTGCTACAGTGTCCAAAGGGTACCGATGAACTAAAAGTTTGGGAAACCCTGGTTATAAATATATATTGTAATATTATATGAAACTTAAGCAATATATATAAATTAGGAAAAAATTAATCAACGTGTTTTTGTAGAGCACTTAATGAAAGTTGGAACAAATACAATGATTTTTCATTTATTAAAAAACAACCCGACAGCCTGTTTTGTCTATTTCTTAATTTCTTAATCAGATAAAATAGGCTGTAGAGATGTTTTTGCTTAATAAATGAAAAGAAAGATATCTATATAACAAAAAAGTTATTTTTATATAAATGTTTAAAAATCCATAAACAGTCAATTTCATTCTATGAAGTTGATCCTATGAATCATTACTGGAGCTGGAGCTAACAAAATTTTTGTGGCCCAGCTCCGGCTCCGCTGAAATATTTAAAAAGGCTCCAGCTCCTCCAAAATTGGCTGGCTCCATGGCTCCATGCTCCGGCTCCGGCTCCCCAGCCCTGCTTTTAACCATTATGGTCCAACTTTTGTCAAAAAGTTTATTGCGAGTCGCAATCAGTGCAGAAATCAAAGTATCTTCTTTTTTGTTTTTACTTATTTAATGAACCTGCTTGATAACAGGAATTCAAACTACAAATTTAGTTAAAGACCAAACAAAAAAGGTCACCAGTTTGATATATCTACATGTTTTATTCTTATATAAAGCAAAAAATCTCTAGTGGGACGAAAATTAGCCTATTTATTCTGATTTTTCTGCGAGTCATTGGATTGATTCAAAGCATTACAATAGTTTGATTGATTATGTAATTACAAATTCTTTGGTAGGCTTCAACAATAGACTTTGCAGGTCTCGGGTTGGGCAGCCCTGCTCTGACGAAATAAATGTATTAAGAAATAATTCAATGTACGGTAAATTTAAAATAAAAAAATATACGCCAGAGCATTAGTCAAGTTCAACTATAAAATATTCTACTATATAAGCTAGACTAACCTACTAAAAAAGAAAAAAGCTTGCAAAAATCAAAAAAAATTTATTTCACCAAAGTAATCAATCCTAACTAAATTTTTTAACTTAGGCTTATTATAACATTTTGAAATCATTATGAAAAAGTACGATGTGACTCTTAAAATTTCAATTTTTTCTTAGAATGAATTGTATTTTTTTTTATTATATGAAAAGTTCATTTCCAAAATTGTTTAAAAAGTCCAGTAAATTTTGAAAACATTCGTTGTTGCTAAGATCGAAGAATTTTAATAATGAAATCAGATTTTGCAGAAATTGAGTTTCTTCTTCTGTGAACTGCAGTAACCTCCCTAAGGTGATTCCAACCATGAAAGAATTTTACTTTTAATCATATGATCAATCAAACTGCCGAAGTCATTAACTTTCTGAAACCAATCTCTGCTTTTTGGTCAATTTATGAAATTTGACTACCTTTTGAAAACTTGCTTTTTCAATCCAAAATAACATTTTATTACAACATTTAAGTATCTCTATCCAAAGAATATGAAATTTTTTTCTATGCAACCTTAAATAACACTTTTGTTTTCTGCTGGGGTCAACAACAAGCTGTAGTATCCTGATGAGTCCTAACAAGGACGAAACAGGTCTGTCGGCATTTGCTTGTTGATTGGCTTGACTATTCTTACTTAATGCTAGCAATGGAACTGCAGGGTTTAACTTGACTTTACCTGATTCGTGTTAGCTGACTTGATGATGTGGTCAGCATATTGAAACCACCGTCAGTATGCCCTTGCGGCTTAGCCATGCTTGTCATAGTTACACTGATAGTGCATTGTTTTCATTAAATTATAAACGTTAAAACATGTACAAAAAAAATTGTGCTTGGTCACCACACCAGTTGTGCAAGTGATTATCGTGTTTAATGTGCATATAGTAATTATTGTGCAAAAAAGAAATTACAGCTTTGGAAAAAGTAGCATTTTTGCATGCAATTATGTCAAATCTTTAGCGCTTTTGGCACTAAATATGGTATATCAGAAATTATAGAACTCAATCTTAGTGTAGTAAATATTTTCTGAAGGTATTGCATTTGCAAGGAACATTCTAGTTGTCTAATTATAAAAATGGAAATATTTTGCATAAAATCAAAAATCCACTAAACACCAGATTTCATATTCATACCAATGCAAAAAGGACTTGATGAAATTTTAATTTTGTTGCTTTGCAAGCAAAAATATAAAAAATTATCATAACATTTAACGGCCAGCAAAGGTTGAGTAATTTTACTAAATTACCAAAACCAGAGTTTCCCAAAATGAGGTCCATGATAAGCGCACAAGGGGTCTGCGACGATATGACAAAATTTGTCAACATATATAGCTGGTAAAGTAATCCATACCATGAAATCTGAGACAGATTCAAAGTGAAGACTTTTTTTTAGAGAACACTTTTTTTTCTGGACAAATTTTTGTCTATAAACGAGCGTCCCGGTTTGCCTCTATGGAAATATGGTATGCCTGTTTATAAGCATTTATTTTTTAACGGATTTTATGTTATTTATTTTTGGGTTTATTTTATCTTTCCTTGTTGGTTGGGCAGAAAATTGATGTGATATAAGATCAGGGTCCATGATAAAAAAAGATTTCCAAATAAAGGTTCATGACCCAAAAAATTTGAGAATAACTTTGACTAAACCACTGTAATAGGTTATATGGAAATTAGTACGATTTTTGACAAACTTTTTTTAATATAAAAAACAAAGCAGAAGACAACGTGTTCATTAGGCTTTTCATATATCCAAGGCATATTTTATGCGAAAAATCAAGTTAAAAACATATTCACTGCATGTTTTTTACATCCAAAGCATAATTGATTCTTAAAAGTGAACAGTTGGATATGTACGATATTGTTTTTGTTTTGTTAAATACAATTTTTAAATGTCAAATAAAATCCAATGTATGACAGATTTTTAGTCATTACCATTAATTCATATTATTCAAAAGTACCGAGTACCAGTACCATGGTACTTCTTTAGTACCGTACCAGTACCACGGTACAATTTTAGTAAGGTACTGAGTACCGGTACTGCAGTACTTTTAAGAAGTACCGTGCCCACCTATGAATACCAGTTATATCATATAAAATTTATTTAAGTACTTTTTAAAAAACCAAAACAGTCTGTTTCATTCTATAAAATTGTCAAGGTGGTTACTAAAAAAGCAAAAGAATATAATCATTAGTAATGAAAACATAGTATGTCAAGTCAATCATAGTTTGATAAATAATAGGTAGTTCTGCAAAACATAATTTATAAGAAATCATTTCAAAATTTTACATCATTTTTAAAACTAGAAATAGTATTAAAGCTTTTCAAATTTTATGCTCCAAAATATGCAGTTTGTTAAGAAATCAAGCAACTAATGCAATTCCTGTAATTTCATATAGGAAAAAAATGACTCAAAATATAGCAAATGCAAGTACAGAGGTTATGTATTTGTATTAAGGTGACCTGACTCCCCTTCTCTTACCTTAATATGAATAAAACAGACTAATTTTATTAGATGAAACAGACCATCGTGGTTTTTTTAAACAGAATTTAAATGAATTTGCTCTGATCTTTTCATTGAGCACTCTGCAATAAAGATCAATTTACTCTTGCACTCTCTACATATATATTGCAATATTATATGAAACTTTAAATAAATTAGAAAAAAATTACCATATATTTTGTCAGATAAGACAAGATACAAAATTATATCAGTTTTAACGTATATTTTGACGTATAAGGCAACCATCAGATAAGACGAGGTACAAAATTATATCGGTTTTATATATATATAAAAATTTTTACATTGGTTGTATAAGATGACCCCAATTTTTAAGGATTAATTTTTGATATTAAGGGTTGTCTTATATGCCAAAATATACGGTAAGGTGTTTTTGTAGAGTGCTTAATAAAAGTAAGAATAAATACATTGAATTACAGAATTAATTAAAAAACAACCCTACAGCCTGTTTTATCTATTCCTTAATCTTTTAATCAGATAAAACAGGCTGTAGAGATTTGTTTTTCAAAGGCATGCAACTGCAAAAATAAAGACATCTGCCCACTAAAAAGATCGTGCCAAAAGCAACCTATCATTTATCAAGCATCTCATGGAAATAAAACAGAAAGCTACATAGGTTGCAGTGAAACAGAATTTAAATCCTGATATTATAACCACATGCAATCATTTAAAAATATAAAGAAAAGAAACTCCACAGAACTTTCTACAACATTCTGAAATGTCAAAGATTAAGGTCTCAATCCCACAATTTACTGGAAAATAATCAATCAAATTATCTTCTATAAACCAGAACAAAAATGCTGCATTGCTGTAACCTATGCTTAACTGAAAAGTTAGAAATACTAATAGCGAACCAACCAATAACACTTAACAAATGATCGAAATTTAATAAAAAATGTACTTTCTTATCCATCATTTAATCTTATATTTCTCACTATCATTTGCACTGTTTTTTACTCACTTTATTTTTTCATCTTATATGATTTTTCTTGTTGCCTTTTTATTGCTTTGCAGATTATTTTCTTTCCTTTTATATCTTTTATTACACAACTAAGTCGCCTTTCCTCACCTTTAAATGAATACAAACCTCTATAATTGCATTTGCTATATTTTAGGTTATTTTTTTCTTGTATGATGTCACAGGAGTTGTATTACGCGTATTTGCTAAATTTATTTAACTACACATTATTTATTCCACACATATTACTTTTTACCACAAATAACTATATTTTTAATTTCTTAGTAACCACCTGACAATGCTAAGAATGAAACAGACTGTTGTGGTTTTTAAACAGTGATTGAATAAATTTTGTACTATATATATAACACAAAATTTATTTTATTAATGTTTAAAAATCCACAACAGTCTATTTCATTCTATAGAATTGTCAAATGGTTACTTATTTAAATAAAGCAACCAACTGACAATTTGATTTGAATAAATAATCACCTGACAATTTCATAGGATGAAATAGACTGTTCTGATTTTTTAAATGTTATTGAATTGCTCAGATCTTTTTATTGAGCATTCTGCAAAAATTGATTCACTCTTGCTATATATGCAAAGGATGGGAATATTTGTTGCCACCGATTTACTACTGACAGTTAGCCACTGTCAATGTGGTTTAGGTTTAGTAATGATAGTGTCACTAGGACTCATTTCTACTACAAGCATGGAATGGAGTATTTTTTGTTTGCTTTATTGATATTTTTGCTTTATCTTGTGCTTAAGCATGGAAAGAAGTAAAAAATGAGTAAAACAACCAAAGGATGCTTCAGTCTACATTTGTAATGGAAATAAGCCTTTCAAGTTAGTGATGGTTGGTGACAATTTGCCACAGACAATTCATCACCAACCATATATATATTGTTCTAATAAAGAAAACGTCTCTTTTCATACATGTGCATGCTCAATGATAGTGAGGTAAATATAAAAAGGCAAATACATGAATAAATTAGGAATCGTTTTCAAGAATCAAAATTTTTATAAAAAATCTTTCAATTCTAATTCCCAAAAATTCTTTGATTCTTTTGATTTCAATTAATCATCCCATCACTAATTAAAAGATAAAATTTTTAATTAAATGCTTACTGATAATATTTCAACATCATCAGCATCTTTTTCAGAAAAAGAATAGTTCAATGGAATGTAAGAATCATTCTCTTTAGTGGGAAATTTATCCAGTTTCTCTGGACTAAAATAACAAATTAAACAAAAAAGCAATAAAGCAGTTATCACAAAAGAGACAAATTTTCTATTTAATTACATGAACAAATTTGGCAAGATAAACTGATTTTCACTAACAAATTTGAACATACTTACGTTAGAACAGCTTTCTCTAATTTACAAGATGGCTTCAACAGATTTGATGGAAAATAATGAGTTTTTAGACGAATAGGCATTGAAAATGGATCACTAAAAGTATAAAATTTATACTAAAGGCCCATTTCCACCACGAGCGTGGAAAAAAGCATTCTTTGTTTGTTTTATTGCTTTTTTTTACGCTCGTTTCAATTTTTAACTGCTCGCTTCAATCGAAGATCAATAAAAGAGACCAAAAATGCTCTTTTCCTTGCTTGTAGTGGAAATGGGCCTCAAGTCATATTATCCCAAGGTCTCAAAACCAAGAAGAAATTTTTTGTTTTATTTCTTGGCTTAATTGGATGTTGTTCAAACAAACTCACCAACATTTTTTGGCACATTTTTAACATAGTTTTTTCATAGGTTTTAGATTGGTAGACTGGGATAATATGATTTTAATTTGACAAATTTTATCTTTTCCCAGTATGCAATAGCAGATATATCACATAGAAATATCTTTATTTCTAGGTAGCAATTATGAAACAATTTATTAGTTAAAAAATAAATTATTCTAAACTTAAAAAAAAACACTTTAAAAGTACATGCATTTCAGCTTGAAAAAACTTATAGCAACCACTGGCTATCTGTACTATAGATGCTAACAGTATGCTTTGGTCATAGTGAGCTGGCATATCTGCCTCTATTTTATAAAAGATCTGGCTTGTCAGCAAAAGCATACAATTTGCAAATGCAAAAGCATTAACAAGGTCTAATAGCCTGAAGCAGTGACACTGTCTGCTGTAATATGCAATTGCACCATAATTAATCCTTATTTTTTATAAAATTTTTGCAAACACACTTTCAAATATAATGCAACTTTACATTTGAGAAAATAGTTCTGGAATTTTTTTATACATTGTACATTTATTTGATAAAGTTGATGTTGGTTTTGTTGAATAATGACAATAGATAAAATAAATAGTATTTACATTAAAAACTATACTATAAAAATAATATTTTCATTCAGTAAATAAAAACACATTTTTGTAATGCTGCAGCTTAATTCACTGTAATAAAGCATTCCTTTTATTTTATAGCTTTATATCTCTTAGAGGCAAGGTATGGAACTAATAAACTTTAGGTATCCCACTTCAATTGTTGAGTGTTTGCTGACTGTGTTTGATCTTTCAAAACTTTGAGGAAATATCAAGTTTAAGTCTTTCATTGAAATACTTATATGTGTGATTTTTTATAAAAAAATCACACTTTCAAGTATATTTTTCAGTAGCAGTTTAGATTTATCTTTTTTTTACTGATGTTATTCTCCTTGCTTCTTTCTCTTAAACCCTTTAAAGCAGAAGTTTTCAACCTGGGGGTGACAATCCCTGTGTGGGTTATTTTGCTTTTTTCTGGGGGTTGTGAGAGCTTTTTATAAACCTTTTATAACCAAATTAGGAAAAATAACATTCATAGTTATCGTTTTAGAAATTACTTCAGTTTATTTATTGATAATCAATTTGTGGTCATAGTAATGGGACCAATGCAAAAATTCTAATTGTGGTGAAAGCGGTTATAAACAGTAGTAGGATTTAAATTTTTTGTCATCCAATTCTATCAAAAAGATGCAAAATTTGACTGTAAATAAACTGATTAATCTTAATTATTTCTCAAATAACAATTCCAAATATTCCTTAAGTAAGCATCATTACGATGATATTGAGGGGTACCTGTATTATTACACTACACAGGCAATGAATTTAGCTGGTTCTCCAAACTTATAAAATTTTGTAAGATGCTCTTGTAGTACCAGTGCAAACAGAATGAATCCCAACCACTGGTTTTGTATGGAGCAGATGTTGCTTTAAAAAAATTTTCAGATGTTAGGGGAGGTATTGTTCAGTCAGGCCACCATCTCCTCATCAACTGATTTCAGACTGAGCTCCCTATTTGGATAATAGAAAATGAAACAGGATGTCATGATGTGGTTAGTGGTTTGCTCCTCCTTACAGTGAGTCCTGTTAATTGAAGTGATAAAATTCTTTAAATGAACAATGACAGTATTGGAGAGCTTCTTTGGTGGTAAAAGGATAAACCTTTGGCTTCAAACGCAAAAGAGAAAAGCCACTGGTTGTAACATTACAAGTAAATATAAATAGTTCAATACATTACTGTACAAAAGGGAATAGGAAAATTGTTGAGTACACACAGGTGAAAACAAGCAATGAAAAAATTATAGCAGGAAATATTTTCTTTTCAGCCTAGCAATCGGAATTGGTATGGGTAATTTTGTCATTCTGTAGGCAGGCCCAGGCTGACCTAAGTATATAAAATAGATGAATGGGTAAGGGTGGAGGCCAAACTTTATAGCTTAAAGTCAGCAGGTGGGTATGAACTGAAAAATTATCTTTGAAAAAGAAGTAAAATGTACCATATTTTGCAAGTTTTTAATCTTTTAAAAATTGATTTATTATGTTTTCAAATGTTTGATGCAATACACAAAAATGAAAAAACTATGGATCCAACAGGCAGCTTAGGCAGTTGGTCACGTTTGCCATCGGTACTATGCCTTTAACTATACTAATGTAATCTAGCAGAACTTTAATTTCGGCAGTTAGCTGAGTAAGTAAAAGCACCTTTTTAATGAATAATGCGATTACAGACCAAGATAATGCTATTGCTCTACAAAATAATTCAACTACAAAAGAGGCCTCTAAAAGAAAGATTGCATATTGGCTAGTTATGGCTCTTTCATGTATATACCAGAACTGCAAGTGCAGTCATTCAACATTTGATACCTTTTCTGTCAACTTCGCTCTGTGATATAGGCTTCTCTGTATAGCCAAGAAAAAACAAGGTTAAAAATAAACCAGGTTTATGTGTGCGCTAGCAGCAACAGCACCACACATAGAAAAATGTTTTGCCAAGATGCAACAATGATTATCATACTGATGTTATTTTGTAGATGTTGCATTTAATCATATCAAGCTTTTACTCAAATGAGGCATTTTTTTGAGCATTTTTTTGTTAATGAGCTATCATGAATGCATTAAATTGTCTGCCTATGTCTAACAAAAAATTTTCAAAGGGGTTGTCATGTTACATTGGGTAGCCAAAGTGGGTCACAGCATAAGGCTGAAAACTACTGCTTTAAAGCATATGATCTAACCAGTTTTACATGCATCAATGTGGTAGTGTTTGTTTTAATGAATATATACTGTATATGTATATCACAAGTATTATTTTGGTGACTTTGATAATTTTTTGACAAAGATAGGGCAAAATGATGGTATTTGTTTCAGGTTTTGAAGTTCAGGCAATAACTGTATCACATAAGCTAAACTGAAATCAAACCCAAATATCAAGTTCTAAGAGTAAAAATGTCAACCCTTAGAATAAATAAAAAATTTAAATTAAAGAACAAACAAAGCTTACCATTCTGGTAAATTAAATAATATTTTCGACTTATCATTGCTGCAGCTCATTTGACAATTTTGAAAAGATTGTATAAAAAAACACTTTGCAAACACACTGACAAGGTTTTAAATGACTGCACTAAAAAAAGCAACGTAACTTGACAATATTACCATCCAATAAAAATTGTTCATACAGAGTGGCCTTTTATCAAGTCAGTGCTATTTTTAATATAATCAAAAAAACATCAATCATAAATTTAATTTTAAATAGCTAAAGAAATACAAATACATTACACTTAACATTTGTAAAGCATAAACTAAAAGCATTCAGATGTTCAAAAAAGATAGTACAAGGCCATTAGAGTCTCTTTAAGAGGTCACCGCAAGCGATTTCTTTTTTTTTTTGGTGAAACTAACCCGGAATCCCCCTTCCAGCATCAGGATGGAATAAAGAAGAAACTAATAGAAAAAGGATCTTTCAAAAAGCGATAGTAACCGCAGGAAGGTCCGGGTTAGTTTCACGAACAAAAATCGCTTACGGTGACTTCTTGAAAAGACCCGCGAAATTAAGGGTGAATTGGCTAATTGTAAGCGTTTGCGTTTCTATGATGGTTGTCAAGTACAAAATTATAATAACCCAATGTTTTTAAACAAACCGCTGAAAATTAAAAAAAAAAAAAAAGAGTATACCATGTTGCCGTTTTAATTTAAAATATTTTTAAAAATTATGTAATCTTTATTGCAAACAAAAATTCTAAAGTTAGGAGATAGCTATGACAAAATTAAGAAAAAGTGGGTTGTTTATCTGTCCAAATACAAAAAACTTACGAAAGAATAAATATCGCTTTAAAAAAAGGTTTAAATTTTGCGATAGCACCTAGGAGTATTTCAAAATCAGAAACTATCACTTCATGCGAAAAAGGATTATTAAATATTAAAAATAGAGCAGATGTTGAGTTGACACGTTCAAAGAATTCAAAATCTCCACATCCAAACTTTACCACAAAAGAAACGAAAGCTCTCAAAAAACTAAAATTTGTTAATTTAATTAAAATTTTAAAAGTAGGTAATTTTACAGTGATTATGGACAGTTTGGATTTCGATACTAAGATTATAACTCTTTTAAAAGATGAAGCCACCTGCAAAATTGTTTCTTTTTGGCCTAACTTCATAGTTGCTATTGAAAAATAAGTTAAGAAAAAGGTTTATATTCTTTTCTTTGCATTGTTATATAATTCAATAACAACCACTCAAAATCATTCTTTTAAACCAAGTTAGAAATCTATGTTATCCATTGTAAGTTAGTGTTTAAAACAGTGATTGCCTCAAGCTTGTTTATTGCATTGCATATAGTGCTGCTTCCAACTTTCGTAAGTAATTGTGTTGAATTTGCGTCATTCGGTCTATTCTTTTAATGCTTATAAGTATTTATTTTTTGTGGCTTTGTGTTTATATTCGCTTAGTTTTAGGATTATGAGTGAGCCAGTGAAAGAGAAAACAAATCAATCAGTTCATTTTGAACGGTTTGTTTAAAAAGCCAATCCAGGACAGCACGGGAATTAAACAAGCTTAAATCGACTAAAACACAATGAATGGAACGCGAAGTTAGGTATTCTTTCAAAGGTAAACATTGCAAATCTAAAAGACGGCCATGATTCCCCTAAAAAACACAACTATTTGCTTTGTATCGATTAAACCTTTTGAACTGACAAGTTCGATCCAGTAGGCCTTGTAAACACAATTTTTTAAATGATGAGGAAGCTGTTTTAGTTGGTCGTCAGATATAATGTATATTCAACGCGTCGAGTTATTTCGTCTTTACTAAGTTGCAGTTTTTTAGTTTTAAGTTAAATCGAGTTAAGAATTATAGTTGTTAAAATCATAAAAATAGAATTCGCACTGTAATTGAAAAAGTTAATTAACTGAATAGAAGTCTTTTTTTTGAAACCTCGTAATTAATTCTATTGTTTGCGTTCACTGCTTTATAGGCAGATCGCGTGCAGTGATTTTAATGAAATCTGATTGGTTCACTTACAGGTGGCGAGCACACTATAAATTGAGATATTGGTAAATTTAATTCCTTTCAGTCGTTGGTGATCAAGTGGTTCGGTGATTTTGGTTTGGTTTGAAGAGTGAGTTTATAGATCGCAAGCGAAACTTGGGAAAATTTTGTTTTGCGATTGCATCGTTGGCTGCACGTTGGTTGTATAGTTGGCTGAACGTTGGTTGTACGTTAGCTACACCATTTGAGCTGTCGTATTTAGAAAATAATTGTGGTCGTTGGCTTGTGGAAGCCTGTTATACCTTCATATCGAAATCTCAACTTTAATAAATATTATAAAGCCATAAAACGTGTGGAAAGTCAGCGGTGTGATTGAGGAAGGCTCGGATAGCTTCCCCATAATTAAAGAAATTGAAGCCAAGAAGAGAGGGATTCGCTGTGCGGTCTACAGTAAACTTTTAAAATTAACAATAGTAAGGATGTTAATAGAACAGCATTCTTCAGCAAACATAACAATAGCCTGCTTCATAACTTTACCCTCCGAATATGGTTTCACATTGCGGGCCAGAAAATGGCTAATTTTATGTGATGTCATTGTTATTTTTTAGGATTTGTGACCACATTTAAACATATTGGTCCGTTTGTTACGTGCTGACTTAAGTAATTCTAACTTTCTTTATTTGATTCTTCTTTGTAGCAATCATACTTTTCAGAATGAATTTCGTAGTAGCCTACCTCTTAACATTAAAAAAATTTACACTCCTTATTACAACAGAAAACCAAAGGCAATGTGCTTTGTTATCTACTTCAATTTCTAAACATTTATTTTTCCAATCACTTTAAAAAGCCCGATTTTCTTGCTGAAGAGTGCGAAATTTCTTTGTAGGTAGCTCTGATATTATGACTTAAGTAATGATATAAAATAATCTTATAATACGATCTTATAAAATAAATTATAAGAAATTTAAACCTCATTTTTTAAGAAATTATTCTTAATATAAGAAGTGGTAGTGTGGCGACCCAGAGTTTTGAACCGTTTGTTGTGCGTTCTTTTCTTTTGGCTTATCATTTGTACCGCATCATTTTTCTTTTGCGTTATTTTTTGTTGCACCTTTTTAATCGTCCTAAATCGTCCTTGGCCCAGATGGTAGGTGCTTTCACGCAGCCTGGGCCGTGAGTAAGTCTGTTTATTGATCTTAAAAATGACAGACCGAAACCGAACCTACCAAAACGGAAGGGTATCCACCCATTCCGATGTTCAGTGTGGGTCTCCTAATCGGAAAACGTCCTTTTCAGGACGGGGCAATGCTAAGATAAAACTGCTCTTTTCAGGGCACATCGCCAACAAGTTCCGAAGACCCACTATTCTTCAGCTGAACATCAAAGGCCTCACTTTAAGCAAGATGAACCTCGCTATGCAGTCTGAGGCACTCGTCGTCCTACTCCAGGAGACCCACTGCACTGATGCAGAGAAGTTGGTACTACCAAACTACCAACTAGCTGGGTCTAATTCTTTAAGCAGGAAGCATGGCCTTGCCACGTTTGTCCACGAGCGACTGAGATACACGCTTTTGGACCAATCTCCACCGACATCGGAGATCGAGTGGCTGTGTATGGACGTCGATGGCTATAAAATAGTCATCGTCTACAAACCACCGCCAACGCGATTGCGAACCCTGGATCTCCCAGTGTTTCCTCACCCCTGTCTTTACGCTGGCGATTTTAACTGTCGTCATACTGACTGGGGTTACAACGACAACAGTCCGGACGGTGAGTGCTTGGCTGGCTGGGCAAGTATTAATTGTCTTGCCCTCCTATATAATGTCAAAGGACGCTGCCAGTTTTTATTCCGGCCGCTGGAACACTGGTACCAATCCAGATCTAGCTTTCGATAGCGTAGATCCAAAAAGTCGTTTACCAGATAGACGTGTCCTTGACAAGTTCCCCAGGTCACAACATCGACCCTCGCTTATTACACCACCAAGGTTTGCTATGGCAGTGCCAAGCATGCCTGTTAAGCAATGGAATTTTCGCAAGGCCAAATGGAGTCACTACATTGCTTTGACAAATAAATTCGCAAAGACTTTGTTGCCGCCTGATTCACTTGATGTGGATGCGGCTTACCAGAACTTCTGTAACACCATTAAGAAAGCAGCCAAAAAGACTATCCCACGCGGGTATCGAAATAACTATATTCCGTGTTGGGATGCAGAGTGTGAATCCCTCTATAAAACCTTTCTGCAGTCTCCTCAGGGAGACGACTCAAGTTTGGTTCTACAGCTCTGCTTGCCAAACTTGACAGAAAGCGGAGGGATCGATGGTCCGAAGCAGCTCGGAGCATTGACTTCTCACACTCTAGTCGAAAAGCGTGGAGTATTTTGAACAACCTTACTGGTAGGTCACGACACTCTCCTCGTCACTGTCCCGTTTCAGCTGATGCTATTGCATCTCAGTTGGTTAGAAATGGGAAATACAAGGCTGTTGACCGCAAGTCATCTCAACTTGTCTTTCAAGAAGTGTCTGACCTTTGGAGGGCCACAACACCAGATCCAGTAAATATCTCTGACAATTTCTCACAGAGAGAATTTACTGCTGCCCTTCAACATTAAAACCAGGTAAAGCTCCGGGACCTGATTCCATCTGCCCCGAGCTTATACTCCATGCCGGAGCTGCTTTGAAGTCCTGGTTATGTGACTTCCTTTCTTCCTGTTTGCGCCGACTCAAAATTCCCAAGATCTGGAGAAGAGCGCTTGTGGTCGCGATCCCAAAACCAGGAAAGCCCGTGGGGGACCCAAAGAGTTATTGACCGATATCTCTGCTCTGTGTCCCCTACAAGATCCTCGAGAGGCTTATCTACGCCCGCGTTGAACCATTAATCGATCCACTGCTCCCTAAAGAGCAGGCTGGGTTCCGACGCGGGAAGTCAACCGTAGATCAAGTTGTTCTGCTAACCCAAAACATCGAGGATTCTTTCGAGGCTAAAAAGAAGGCCGGTGCCATATTTATCGATCTGACAGCTGCCCTTATGACACTGTCTGGCACCGTGGCCTTACCTGCAAGCTGCTGATACTACTTCCGGATAAGCACATGGTCAAAATGATCATGGAGCTTGTCCAAAATCGAAGTTTCACCCTTACCACCGGTGACAGCAAGCAAAGCAGACTACGCCGTCTTAAAAACGGTGTTCCTCAGGGATCGGTCTTGGCTCCCCTCCTATTTAACATCTATACGTACGATCTTCCTTCCATGATTTCCAGAAAGTTTGCTTATGCTGATGATTTAGTATTGCTGCATTGTTCTGGAAACTGGAAGGACTTGGAGGGGACATTAAGCCAAGACATGTCAACACTGTCAGCGTATCTCCAGACTTGGAGGTTGAAGCTCAGTCACACTAAGACGGTGACGGCAGACTTTCACTTAAACAACCGAGAAGCCAAACGTGAGCTAAAGGTCTACAACAACGGTAGACTTTTACCGTTCTGTCCAACACTTACTTACCTTAGGGTAAAACTGGACAGATCGCTCACGTTTCGTCACCATTTAGTGGCATTGCGCAAAAAACTATCCTCGCGCGTCACACTGCTGAGGCGACTCGTGGGCTCGGGATGGGGTGCTGGTGCTAAAACACTACGCATAGCCACCTTGTCTCTAGTCTACTCAGCAGCTGAGTACTGTGCGCCAGTCTGGTGTCGCAGTGCTCACACTTGCCTCATTGACAGTGTCTTAAACGACGCCTTGCGCATAATTACTGGATGCCTGCGTTCCACTCCAACGGACCACCTACCTGTACTCTCAGACATCCAACCAGCTGAGCTTCGCCAAATGGGAGCGACACTCTCCTTGGCTTACCGTGGATCTCTGGACCCCGATCATATCTTGTATGGTCTGTTAAGTGGGTCCTCAGATACTCGCCAAGTAAGACTAAGATTCCAGATGCCCGTTTGTGCCAGGTGCGCGGAATCTTTTGGACAACCTTGCCAGACTTGGCATCCGCGCCTCTAAATAGAAAAATCACAAATGGAAAACGGAGTACTGTGAAAATGCTTCCAGGCTCCGTGCTTTTGTGCCCGAGACTGGTGCCAGGCCTGTTGGGATGGGCTTACCCCGAGCAGCTTGGGTTAAGCTGAACCGCCTGTGGACTGGTGTTGGGCGATTCCATTCGTCCATGCACAAATGGGGTCTCGCTCCTTCACCGAATTGCGAGTGTGGCGCCTCTGAGCAAACCGCAGACCACGTTCTAACAGCGTGCCCGATACACCGGGCACCACATGGAGCACGAGGTCTGACGGTTTTGGATGACAAAACTCGACGCTTGCTTAATGACATCACTGCCAGCATCTGATCCAGGCAGTGCAGCGGTCTGGGGTAGTAAAAGGATAAACCCTCGGCCCCAGTTCTGTTTGTGTCTGACCTGGAGTGGATGCCCTTCAAACGACGACGACGAATCGTCCTAAAGCTTTTTGTTGTGATTTTTATCTTTGCTGCAAAATTTGCAAAGGCAGAGAGATGAAAATACAAGCTTGAGAATTGACTTTGAAAATGTTGCGTTAAAAGTGATGGAGCAGGGAGGAATTAAACACGCTAGGCAGTTGCGGCCTTAGACTTTCGATTAGAATAAGAAATTACCTTTTAAATCTGAAACCGTCATATTGAAGAAGATCTTTAAAAAATCGCTACATTGGTAACCAAAAATCGCTGCAATAATCATAAGATGGACAGTTGAGAACCGCGGTTGAAAATCATTGAGTTAGACCAGCGTTTGTCAAAGTGGTCCGTACCGCCTCCTTAGGGGGCGGTAGGAAGTTCCGCCTTACATGGGGGGCGTTGAACGTACAGATGGGGGCGTTGAATCTACTTAAGAATACGGCCAAAGATGTCACATTTTGCAGCGAAAATTACCGGGCTGACGTTCCTCGCTAGGGTAAAGTCCAGCGAATATAGTGCATGTGCAAACAAGCACGAGCAATTGTGGTTTGCTTTCGCGTGTCTTAAATTAAATAGTCGCGCGCGCTCAAAAAGTAACCCACGCGCAACATTGTAGTAGCTGTCTAAATTGTAATTATAAATTGCTTGCTTTAAGACAGTTAGAACTTGAAGATAATAAAAAGCTGTTGTTTTTCTTGTTTTAATAAAGGACTTCTTTTACCTGTCGTAGAAGAAGTATTGCGTACAGTAGTACATCATAGTTCTCCTCATGCCATCACTAAATCTATTCGTCTCAGTGATGATACTGTTTGAAGAAGAATTGATGAAATGGCTGAAGATATTAAAGAAAGTTTGTGTGACATTCTAAAAAAACAAAAATTTTTCTTGCAACTGGATGAATTCATGTTGCCAGGCAATTACGCACTGCTCTTGGGTTATGCTCGTTTTATTAAAAATAATAAAGTAATGCAAGAAATATTGTGTGCTAAGGAGTTGGAAACAGACACTCGAGGTGCGTCTATTTTTACGGCAGTTGAGCAATTTTTCAAAGAACATGATATACCAATAAAAAACATCATTGCTCGTGCTACAGATGGAGCTCCCGCATTAACAGGAAAACACAAGGGATTTTTTTCTTATTTAAAAAAGCCGGTACCAGACGTTTTTACGATACATTGCGTAATTCACCGACAGCATTTAGTTGCCAAAAACTTGAGCTGTCGTCTTCATAAGTCCCTCAGCATTGTTGTAAAATTAGTGAATAAAATTAAGAACCAGCCTCTCAATTCTCGAATATTGCGTCGAATGTAACGAAGAATTTAGACCGTCTCCTTCTACATACTGAAGTGAGATGGTTATCCAAAGGAAACTATTTTAAACGATTTTATTCTCTGTTCGACACATTCGTGCAATTTTTACAGGAAAATAAATGCAGTGATTTGAGTTATGATCTTTTGGCATGTAAAACAGATATTGCGTATCTAACTGATTTATTCTGTATATTTAATGATTTAAATCTGCAATTACAAGGTGATGGTATAAGCCTTAAGGCAAAATCTAAAATTTGTAATTTTATAGAAAAGCTGTGCTTCTTCCGAGGAAACATTGGTCGTTTGAATTTTTGTCATTTTCCAAGTCTTAAACTACAAATGGCCGACACTGATACTTCTATAGTAGATGACTATCTCTTGATTTATTGTGAACATTTGAAATCTTTGCAGGAGATCATGATTGAAAGATACCAAGATGTTACAAACATGGAAATCCCGGACTGGGTGTTAAATTCATTTACCTATGCTTGTGCAAGTGATACTTCTTTTGTAATTCAAGAAGAGTTAATTGCTGTAAAAAACGACTTTGAATTGAAACTTCTCTTCAAAAAATCTACGTAGATTTTTGGTAACAGTAATTAAGAAATTCCTAAAGGCTATTCAAATTTATGGGAGGCAATTAAACTTTATTTCCTTGCTTTTCCATCATCTCAAATGGCTAAACGCGGATTTAGTGCGGTTTCTAAACTTCTCACCAAGCAAAGAAATTGTCTGAAAATTGTAAAAAAGGGAGATGTGAGACTACTTCTAAGCAACATCGGTTCTAGAATGAGTAAATTAGTTGCGAAACATCACTGTCATTCATCTCATTAAAAGTACTTAAAAAAAGTTCAGTTTATCAAACATCGTTCTGCACCATCAATATTTATTTATATGTAATATATTTTGCAATTAATAAATCTTGTATATTATAAAATTAAATAATATTTAGGGGGGCGGTGGCAAATCAAATTGTGTCTTTAGGGGGCGATGGTTAAAAAAAGATTTAGAAACACTGGGTTAGACCAACGATATACAAGCCATGATAGGAAACTTTTTTTCTCAGTTTGTTTCTTTATTAAAAGAACGCCGACAAGAGCGTCGGCACTCATACGGTTGACTGCATGCTCCTTTGGACAAATGAGTCGTCAAAAAATACATTGATTTATATATTGAACTACATAAAAGATTTGGTTTGTTTTACTATATATTCTTTTCCTTCTCATTTTTTATGTTTTTATCTGGTAAAGGTGTTGTGGCCATGCTTTTTACTGTTTTTTAGTTTCACTTTCTGATTATCTTATGCATGTTTTAACGTCTGAAGTTGTGCTGCTTCTTCCTTTTCTTAATCTATTTAATATTTATAATTTTTTTGTTTAACTGTTTAATAATGATCGAGAATAAATGAAATGAAAAAATGAAAAAAAAAACAGAAAAAAACAATCACAATTATTTGCTTTCCAAAAATCAGGATTTCTGTGTGCAAGTTTAATTGGCTACATAAATATAAATGTTTTTTTTATAGATGTGCAGTGTTTTGTCCTAGGCCATTGCCTAGTTGAAGTACGGCCTCGCATGTTACATTTCCCGTCCAAATTGGAAGCGGCGGACGTTTCTTCGTAAATGTGCGCAAAACAAAACTTGCCGAAGAACGTTTATGACGAAACGTTAAGGCAATAAAAAAGATTGAGTAAGCCAAATTATTCGTGCTACTATTAGTATAGATAAGTTTATGACGTAAAATTGCGGCAAATAAAAAGTTTAAGTCATCTAATTTTCACTACTTCAGGTGTTATGAGGAGTTTAATAATAACATTTAAACATTAGCTTTTGCAATTTACAAGTGAATTACAATTATGATTTTTAAAAAATTTATCACCACCAGAACTATGATAAATTAGATTTTATATTATTTTCAAATAATAAAATTATTAATTTATGTGTAAAGCAAAGTATATTTTCAACAGATTAATTCAAAAATTGATTTAAATTAAAACCTTTGGATCTCATTCACTATGCGCTGTGCTCACTCCGCTGTTTTATTAAGCAAATAACCTCGGTCCTATACATTTTTTTTCTTTTCTTTTTCTCTTTCTATTTAAACAATTTTATAATGAGGTGAAGCAACCTTGCTTCTATATTAAACAACAAGTCACACCTTTCATCGCTAATTAGCAAGACACAACGTCAACTCGTTTTGTTGCTTCTTCCTTTTTCTAACCCCGTCTTTAACAACACACAAACTTTTCAACATTTTGTTATTTTGTTCATGTGGCGGAGCAGAAATAAAAGAAAACTGAACTGAACTGAACTGAACTTAATAAACTTTTAAATTTTGGTGAATCCCTTAAGTCTGCAAGGTTAGTACTGTAATGGCAAACGGCAAACGAGATGCAAACCTTTTGGTGTTGTTTTGCTAACAGTCTATAAAAATCATTAAAAAAATACAACTTCTTACTTATTCTTACTTCTGTAGTTTCGCTGGGTCTGAACATCTGATTTTGTCTTAATGAACCAGGATACACATTGCGCTTTTTCTTGAAGAGTAGTCATTTTATGGGGGTTCAGTTCATATAACTCAATCATTAAACAAAAGAAATTTTAATTAAGAAATTTTATCTGAAACAATAAATTTTAGTGTCAATAAAAACTTCATGAAATACTGATTAACATAAAACAACCCTCATTGCGATATCTTATCATTTCACTTTGTAATAATTTTTTTAAATCGTAAAGAGACTTTATGGACACACTGTATCACTGTTTATCTAATTATCATCACCGTTTATCTGACCGTTTAGAGGACAGATATCCATAGGGAAACACCCGAGGATTAACCCTTCGGGGAATCGACGAGTCATTTCAACCCATCCCCAATCAAGAAAAGTCTGCAGTATCACGATGAGGTACTTTGTCGCTGATGCGGTGTATTGGGCCTCAGCTGGAATGCTGAAGTTGTTCTACATTTGTTAATTTCATTAAAAGTTTTTCTACAAAATAAATTTAAATCATCATTGTCATCTAATTTCTTTATACTTCTCTCTTGCGGACCACGTCGGAGGCGTTAAAGCTGTTAAAAACAACCATCAAGTGATTATCCTAACCTGCTTTTGGAAATTTTAAGATAATCCTATTCGATCCAATTTTTTTACTTTAGCTAATGACAGGACTAAAATTTTCTGCTGCTTGCTAAGACCACAAAGTAAAGGAAAGAGTCGTAAAGTTTTTTCCCCAGAATAACGTGACTACGTTGTTCACAGTGGGCATTAAAACGGTGCTCTTACCTACATAGGTACAATAACGACAGACCGACAAAATGTAACAAAGCTGGCATTGCAAGCCGAAGACAATGTTTATAAAATTGTTAATTTTATTTTATAATCCAAAATAAATCTTGTTGCAATCTAAAAAAAATTGTTTAGCCAAAATGAAGACGAGACAAAAAATTATTAATTGAATAACGGATCAAGAATAGTTTTTATGAGAGTGGCGTCAGTTATTTAAGCCTGAACCACTCAGTAAACAGCGAACAATACATATCGGAAAACTTTAAGCACGAAGGAAAAACCTTTTCATAAACGGCCTAACACTTTCAATACAATGACTCAAAATCAAAAAAAGTAAATATAAAATACAAACAATTGACACTATCATCAAAAATCACTCTGACAATCCTTGGATCATCTTCTTCGATTCTTCCAGCACAGATTTAATATGCTGCGATGTTTTGATTGATTCTTCACGCACGATTCTGAAACCAAAAAAAAAAAACATTAACTTACATTTTTACGCCGAAGTTTGTAGCAAACAATTTTTACAATAAAAATTTATCAGGAAACACTTCTAACTACATTTTTTATTCGCGTTAAGTGTTTTAAACAGTAATGGCTTTAATAGGGTGCGAGTGGTGCGGTCGCACCGGGCCCCTCCTAAAATAGATCAAAAAGTGGCCCCCCTACACAAGAAATTGCTCTATTTTTACAAAGGAGCACTAGGACGTCGATGGCAGGTCAAAAAAAAGGAAAAAAATGCCTCCGTAACTGACGACGTTTTGCACACTATATACTACTACAATTGGAAGTAAAAGTACATTACACACTACTGCTACTGCAAAATTGAAGACCCTTTTTTTTAGAGAATATTATGGTGTTTGGAGCAAAATTGGAAAAGCTGAGATGAATTTGAAGTGAAGACCTTTTTTTTTAGAGAACACCATGATTTTCGGAGGAAAATTAGGAAAGCTGAGATGAATTTGAAGTGAAGACTTTTTATTAGTGATGACTTTGCTTTCATATGCTAAAAACTGCTTCAGCTAGCTTTTTTTGGAACACTAAATAATGGCCGCCCTCACTTTTCTTGCACCAGGCCCCCTTTTTGTAAGGCCATCACTGGTTTTGAATATGCCTTTTTTCCAAAATAGAGAATATATAACTACATTTTTATGGTAACCTACTACGACAATTGATCAAGCGACAGTTGATTGAACAACGGTTGATCGAGCGACAGCTGAATCGAAACGACATTGGATCGAAAAAACAACAATTGATTTACTTGTGTACGTTTCTATGATCGAACAATCTCTTTGTCATTGTAAATTAGATTTATTAAAAGCAGAGGCCATCAGTAAGAAGCCAATTTCTTTTAATTATTTTAAATTTTTTTGATGTCAAGGTCAGGGTTTCTCAACAGGGTCCCTGTGCAAAGTATTTTTAAGGTGGGCTCACAAATAGACTTCTGCACGTGGCTTGTTTCTTTTAGGTCCTTATTGTTGCAATTTTTTTCATTCTCTTTACATTGTAGTCTTCCTCCAATGACACACAGTTAAATATACCATGTTATACCTAGGCAGCATCCAAAGCAGGAAAGCATTTTTTAAAGAATTACTCCAATTTTCAAATGTATAAAAAAATTGAAAAAGTCATAAACTTTGAACACAAATTGTGCTAATAGTTTGAGAGGACCACAGCGTTTTTTAACAACGCAAGCACTTTTGCCCTTCCCCCAATCTTAATAGTGTTAACCTGTTACCTGCGTAAGATGTAATTTTTCATCTGCATTATTGGTCTTATTGTTGGTTAGATAGAAATAAAATTTTCCGATTGCAATAATATTGAGCAAAAATTTTTCTATATAGATAATCTATCTTTACACTGTAGGAACTGCAAAACGAAGGTGGTTTGATTTATAAGAGATTATTGAAAACATACAACTATTAATTGCAGTAATTATAACGAAATGTTTTGTTATTATAACGAAAATTGTTTTCTGTTGTTATTGCAAGGATATCTTGGAGTAGTCATCCCTTAATCCCTCAAAGAAGCCAATCTAGATTCTTGGATTACCTCTGCTTTTCCACAGACTTCTAAAGGCTTTTTCCACAAACTAGTAGTGTTGTGTTGGCACTTGACTACAGTTAAAGAGGTGATTACTGTCTTGTGTGTGACAAGTATAGTGGGCATAGTGGCATGTAAGTATCAGGGTTCACTTTATGTAGGTAACTTTGAAAAAGTGGTGATTAGTTGGCTCTAAGCTGTGATAGTTTTGTATGCATATGACGTGGTAATGTTTGTTCTGATGAATGAATGTTATAGAGTGTGGCGTTAGCAACTTTGTTGTTTAGATCTAAGATGATGATGTTAGTCTGCTCTCTGATACGAAAGATTGTGGCTTTCGTGTTTCTGGGTGGATTTGAGTATGCATTAAGATCATGCAAAGAGTGTGTTTATATTTGAGTCAGTTGTTTAAGTTGAGTAGCATGAAGTTTGAGATGAGTGTCTATTGGGAGGACCTTGGTTTCGCCATGTAGGTGTTGAGTGTTTGTATCCCATGTGTAGCCAGTAGCAATTCACAGAGCTGTATTCTGAATGGTTTGCAATATCTTGATTTTGGTGTTTGATATGATAGGGCTCCATATGTTGTTTGCATTCAAAATGGCGCAAGAGATAGCTTTGAATGTGAAGACTATTAATTCCTTTTGATTACTCCATTGGGTAGAGGTGAGTGCTTTTAGAATGTTAAGTGTTTGTTTTGCTTTAGTGATGGTGAAATTAATGTGTTGTGAAAATGTCAAGTTTGGGCCTAAAGTGATTCCAAAAATTTTGGGGTGTTTTGTTTGTTGTTGGTAATATTTGGTTGTTTAATTTAAGTCATAGAGTTGTGCCATGTTCAGCTGGATCTGGTGTAAAAAGTGTGGTGGTAGTTTTTTCTATGTGTATATGAAGATTATTAGTGGTCGCCCAATTATATATTTTGTAAAGATATGGTTGAATGAATTGTTGGGCCTTACGATGTTTTATGTGAGATGCAGTAATTTTTATGTCATCAACATATGTTGTAATTTGTATGTCTTTTAGAGAGAGTAGAATATCATAGGTATAAATGTTGGAGACACAACTCCATCTTGTGGCAATTGGGTGTTGATTCATTTGAGTTTTGAGAGTGTGCCGTTGTATTCAGTGCATGCTTGTCATCCTTTTATGTAGTTTGCTATAAAATTGATGATGATGTTAGGAATGTTTTTTAGTGTGAGTTTGTATATAAGTTTGTGTATCTTTACTGTATTAAATGCCTTACTCATGTCCAAAGCTACAACTACAGTGTGTTGTGGAGGCCTTGGATTGTTGAACATTTTGTGATTTGGTGGCAGATGTTGTGCAAAGCAGTGTATGTTGAGTGTTTATGTTTAAATCTATATTGATGAGAAATGATTGGAATGTTTTTTGTTATGTATGGTAATGTTGATGAGAAATAATTGGAATGTTTTTTGTGAAGTGTTTTCTTTAGTGCTTTGGCAATGGGTGATAGAAGTGATATGGGTGGGTAGTTAGTGCCAATGTTGTGGTCTTTGTTGGGTTTTGGAATGGAGATGATTGTGGCATGTTTCTAAAGATGAGGTATGGTGTTAGTGTTCAGGGCAATGTTGTACATATTTGTTAGATATCTGATGGCAAGTGGCCCTAGGCATTTGAGTTGTCTGATATTTATACTGTAGCATAAGTGGTATTGGCACACAGTAAACCTTAACACCTTTTATTAAAAGGGGCACGCATTTCAAACAAACAGACAAAACGATATTAAAATTTTAGAGCTATTTTAAATGCGAATCTTCGCTCAGTAGTGTTGCAGAATAGTGAGTCTCAATTAAGTTAAGCTTCAGAGGTTGCTCTATTAATTCGGTTGTTAGTAGTCAGTCTCGCTCTAGTTTGCTCTGTGTCTGTCTCTGCCTCGGTCTCAGTCTGAGTGGTGAATCGGTCCAGCAAGTATATATAATGTCAAAATAATTTGATAGATTTACTATTATGATGTTTAACCCTTTTTTACAGGTAAAATCACGAGGCAATAGATCACATGGCAGGCTATATCCTATTTGCAGTGTGTTGATAATGATTACACAAAAGGC
This sequence comes from Diplosoma virens, assembly GCA_963680785.1. Classification (NCBI taxonomy): domain Eukaryota; kingdom Metazoa; phylum Chordata; class Ascidiacea; order Aplousobranchia; family Didemnidae; genus Diplosoma; species Diplosoma virens. The sequence continues at coordinate 45,305,228 of OY796880.1, forward strand.
GGAATAATGATAATAATTACACAAATGGCATTGATGGCGTGATCAGCCAATGATCAACGGAAAGGCAGTACATAAAGAAAATACTAAGAAATGCGAAGTTGTTACATGCAGTTGTCCTAGGAGCAGGTAACCGCTGCAAGCTGAATCTAAACCAAGCAAAACATAACGTGTGAAAAAAATACATTCATGGATACCTTTGCAATATTGAACAATTACATGCATGAAAGACAGTTTGCGGCAATGAGTTTGCTACAATACCATCAGGTCCAGCACAGTTGTTATTTGTGCTGTTTAAGATGGCTAATTGCACTTGTGTAGTTGTAAGTCATATTTTCTTGGTGGAAAGGGTCTTGATTGTATGATCTATGTGCCTGTTGATTTTGTTTGTGCTATATGGAGTGAAGTTTGTTTATTAAAAGCTTTTGCTTTGTCTATGTCAGTGATGGCTGTTTTAGTTTCAAAGCAAATGCTTCTGTTGTGTGTGTAGATGGTTTTTTGATGGATAGCTTTGCTATGATGCCCCACAGGGAGTGTAGATTATGCATGATCAATTTTGTCAAAATGTTGTTTCCAGGTGTTTGTTTTGTGTTCATGAATTTGTTTGTTTATGTGATTGTTAAAAGTAATAATTTGTGGGTCTGATCTGTTTTGTTTCTGAATATGCTTACAGTGATGGATAAGCTTGCAGATATGCATGGGTAAATGAGTGTGATTCGTGCTGTTTTCCTTTAGGGATAACTAATCTGTCAGCACTCAAAATTGCCTTGATAAGGTGTTTGTTTGCCTCATGAACATTTGCACTGTGGGATCTATAGGAGATGAGATTTTCAACATGTTGTTTAAATGATGTCCAATTGGCCTTTTGGCAATTTGTTATTGTTTTAGTGAAGTGGAAAGGAGTTGTTTTGGTTTTGTGATGTTTCCTGAGGGTGGTGAGTAATGGTAAGTGATCAGATGTGAGGGAGTGGATAATCTGCCAGCTAGTGCAGTCATGCAAGTCTGCTAAAGCACTAGTGATGTCTGGTGAAGTAGATTGTTGTATTTGATTAGGTGGTAGATGTGTTGGAATGTTTGTGTTTAGTGTGATGTGATTGGAGTTCAACAGGATGTTCAACAGTTCTCCTCTATGGTCTTTAGTTGGCAAGTACCATAGCAGTTAGTGAGTGTTGACATCTGCTGTGATGATTGTGTTTCAAAGATTTGTTATGGTTGTAAATGTACTGGATATAATTGAGTCTTCTTCTGTTTGTGATAGCTGGGAAAAATGTTTAGGTGGAATGTACATTTTTGTGATATGTAATTGCTTTGATGTAGAAAGGTGAATTTTGATGATTTGTAGTTCAATTGGAAAGGTATTAAATTGTGCTAAATTAAGTTGTGCAAGATTAATGCTGCTTTTAATGTAAGTTAGGAGGCCTCTTCTTTGTTTGTGAGTGAAATCTGTTCTGATAAGTGTAAAGTGAGGAATGTTTGGTGTTTTGTGGGATTGATGGAGTTTTATCTCTTGCATTGTTATGACATTTTCTTGTGTATTTTTAATGAGTAGTTGTATTTCATCTGTTTTGTTGCAGATACCATTTGCATTAAGTTGCAAGACTTTGAGAAAGTTCTTTGGTGATGTTGTCTTCATTTGTGTTATGCGTTTAAAAGGGCTGTGAAATGTGCAGTACCATGAGTTGTTGTTGTCTTTAATTGTGATTTGGGAGCATTTTAAATGCACCCAATGCTTTGTGTAGTTACATAAAATAGATGTTTGATGTTTAGTGATGTGTTTGTGGTCCAGGGTTTGGGTGTATGCTGCTTTGAGAAACAGCAATCTGATCATTCGGTTTGTGAGTAAACTGAAAGATTGACTTTTACAAGAAGCCAGAAAGGAGTCTTTTCTCACCAGATAAAGCAAGAGCTTCACCCAATAGAGATTAGACAGGAAGCAGAAATGAGCCAATTTGTAGTGGTTGAAAATATACCATCAGTGTCCTAACTTCAATGAGGCTGACTCATTTAGGAGGGTGTTTTTCAAACAGATACCTCTGCCAAGTACCTGAACATGAGCTTAATGCATACTCAGATCCACCCAGAAGGATGAAATCCACAATCTTTCATAACAATGAGCACAATAACATCATCAACTAGACATAACACCTGAGGAATGTAGAGAAAAAGAGAAAACCTCCAACACATTCACACTATCATCACCTCACAAAACTTCAGTTCTAGAAAAAACAACAAAATTACTAACACATACTTTATGACATTCATTCATCAAAACAAACATTATCATGTCATATGCATATTTTAAGTTTTTATAATTTTTTGTCAATGTTAAGGTCAGGGTTTTTTAACAAGGTCTCTGGGCAAAGCATTTTTAGGACAGCAACAAGTAGATCTCTTGTCATGGTTATGTCTGATTAGATGCCTATTGCTGCCATTTTTTTTTAATTCTTTTTGCATTGTAGTCAGTTATTTAGAGGAGGACATTGTGCCATGGCCCAATCTTGGAGACCCCTTGCAGAAATTAAAAACAGATTTAAAAAGAAGACCTTTTGTTTTAGAGACAACTATGTTTTTGGGACAAAAAATTGACAAAACTGGGACAGATTCAAAGTTGTACATTTTCTTTTTCATTATTTGATCAAGTGTCATTTTGATCAAATGCTGTTTTAATCAAATGTTGTTTCGATCAAGTGTCGTTTCAATCAAGTGACTTTGATCAAGTATTGTTCAATCAAGTTATATTTCAAAAAAGTGTCGCTTTGATCAAGTGTCATTCAATCAAGTCTTGTTTCAATCAAGTGTTGTTTTGATCAAGTGTCATTCAATCAACTTGTTTCAATCAAGTGTTGTTTGATCAAGTAATGTTTGATCAACTTTTGTTTGATCAACTGTCAGGTCATGCTTGCAGATTTATCTACATACAGTTAACCCTAAAATTTACATTCCATAATGCCCACTATGCTTGTCACACACACATGACACCAATTATCTCTTTTACTGTAGTCAAGTTCCAACACAACACAACACAACACCACTAATCTGTGGAAAAAGCCTTTAGTAGCAACAGAGCTAATCCAAGAGTGGGAATCTAGATTTGATTTTTTGAGTTAAGAGATTGCTACTCCAAGATATTCTTGAGGAAGGGCAACATCAACAACAATTTTCTATCAAAGCTCAACTAATATCATAGAACAACATACAATATTGTTGCATACCAACTAAATCAACATTTTCTCATTAACTTCTAAATATTAAAAGAAGCTGATACAAGTTTCTTTTTATAGAAAAGTGTTAAGTTGGTGTTAAACTAAAGTGTATTTCAGTATGGTTTTATTTATCAAGCTTTGATCCACTCTGTTTTTTATTGAATTACTAAGAGTCTGTAAAATTATAAATATTGTTTGATTTATTTGGGCAAAAATGCATTTTTAAAGCTTACCAACAATGCTAATTATGCTTTATACAAAAAGCAGAAATCAGTTTAATATGATAATACAAGAATGGAATGCTTTAATTGGAATCATTCTATACGCCTCACACTGACATTTTATTAATGTCATTGCAACACAATTACTAAAATGTAAGCAAAAAAAGAGTAGGGTTAGTTTTAAAGAAGCTCGTGCATAAATGTTGTTGAAGCATAAAGAATGTCAAGCTGTGTGTTTGAAGTTAGAAAATTAAAAAGTAAAATTTTCTACAATTACAAGTTGGTTGTAAAGTAAAAGAAAAAGATTGTACAGACCCTCCTTGACTTATGTTCATTTATTTTATGTTTTTTTTTAGAGATCACCATGATTTTGAGAGAAAAATACCGAAAATACATTCGGCCATTCGGAATGTAACTAAAACATGAGTCGAGGAGTGTCTGTATTTAAAAATCAATTACATTTGAAAGTAACAAAGAATTTAGTTAGGTAAATGAGTGTACAATGTAAACCATGGGTTCTTATCTGGGGTCTACACAAAAAATATTCAATTAGGGGTCCATAGTACTATATTGGTACTCTACAAGACAACAAAATTAATAAAAGATTTTTTATTTCACTTTCCTGAAAACTAGAATTTAAACTTCAAATTGAGTTAAAGACCAAAAAAATTCATTATTTTGATTTGTAAAACAGTTTCAGCCAAAAGTGCTGATTGGATTGAAATAATGACTTTTTTGGGGGGTCTTCAATGTATTTGAGGGGTCTAAATTCAGTTGTCACCAAATTAAAAATATTATGTTGAAATCTAAGTGAAGCCAAAAAAAATGCTTTACTATGTTTTTGCAAAAAAATTGAACACATTTATATATAGGATCATTCAACCAACATATAGAGCAAAAGAGGTCTATGGGTTACAAATAAAATGAAATATCCTGGTCTAAACTAAAACAAAAATATTTGATTGGTTCCTGTGCTTAAGATATGCATAGTTTTATCTTTCTATTTTTTATGTGTTATTGTTGTAAACTCGCTTAAAAGCTAATAAAAATTTGAATATTAATTATTTTCAAAAATTTATATAATATTGGGTTGAGGAATATGTTTGTAGTGTTTTTATATTTTCTTTTATTTTACAATGTTTTTTACTACTTGGCAAAATGTACATATTTATTTGATAGAGCTCTTTCTACTGTAAAAAACTGTGCTGATCGTCTTTTTGAGTATTTTGAGATTTTATTATTTGTGAGGCTTACATATGAAATATCCAGGGGGTAAAAAGCAACACTTTCGACACCTGGTGTTCTTCGCTTTTCATCAAGGCCAAAAAGCTGCTGAAGCAGCCTGGGACATTTGCATGGAATATGGGGAAGGTGTCATAGGCAAATCTACGGCAAGAAAATGGTTTGCGAAGTTCAAAAATGGTAATTTTGACATCAATGACATGCTCCACAGCAGAAGACCTTTTGAATTTGACGAAGACCATCTCAAAGCACTTTTGAAGGAGGAAAGTTGTCAAACAAGTCGTGAATTGGCCAAAAAAATAAACTGCAATCAAAAAATGATTCTTAATCATTTTCATTCAATGGGATTTGCCGAGAAATTGGGAGTCTGGGTGCCTCATGAGCTTAGCAAAAACAACAAAAAAAAGCGCCTTCAAATTGCTTCTCAACATCTCACCTGCCATTGAGCAACATGTGGTCACAAACAGTGCTTTTTGTACCGAATCATCACGGGAGATGAGAAATGGTGCCTATATATAAATATGAAGCAAAGAAAGGAATGGGTGGCTCCTGGAGAAAAGCCAAAGCTGAGAGTTAAGCCTGACCTCCATCCAAGAAAAACCATGATCTGTGTTTGGTGGGACTGGGAGGGCATGGTGCACTGGGAAATGCTCAAAAGGAATGGCATGGTCAACAAGGAGCTCTACATAGCCCAGCTACATTGTGTGAATGAGGCTATTTGACTAAAAAGACCCCATCAACAAGGCCAAACCATACTTCTTCATGACAATGCCAGGCCTCATGTTGCACAAGTCATCAAAGCTGCACTCTTAGAGTTCAAATGGAAGGTCCTTCAGCATCCGCTGTATTCTCTGGATGTTGCATCCATGAATTACTATCTTTTTTGCTCTTTGTTGAACCATATGAGAGGCGTTACCTTTGACAATGAAGAGGACCTTAAAAACTGGCTCAACAAATTCTTCAATACCAAACCTGGGGATTTTTGGCAAAACGGCATCGACAAATTGGTTGAGAGGTGGGAGGAGGTCATAAACAGCAATGGAAATACATAATTTATTAATTTATAGCCATAACTTTTCATTTTTGTTGAAATAAAAATCTTTGTTAAAAACGCTACAAACATATTCCTCAACCTAATATATGTTAGTGAAGAGAAAAATTAAACTCTTTTGAAAAACTAATTATGCATCATATAAAAAATATTTAAAAAAAAGCTACCTATATTTTTTTTCAATTTCTTCCAATAATGCCTCTGCTTCATGTGACAAATGCTGATTTTTTATGGATAGCAAAGCATCAGAAAGTGGAATTTCAACGTCAATGACAGGGCTACAACAAATAGAAAATGTTAGTGTTAAAACTCAACAAAATTGACTGCTGATTGGTAATAAAAATATTACAGCTAAAAAGCATATTACAAAATAATATTTCTGGGTTGCAAATCAGCATATAAAACATAAAACAAAATGAAAACAATTAAACATTTCACTGACTTTAGATGCAGTTTAATATCAAAAAAATATCAAAAATAAATGGAATATTTTTTTTACAAAATCATGATCACAATTGCAATTGATATGGTCTTGAAAATACATCTTCTTTAACAAGTATTATTGATCTGCAACTCAAAATAAAATTCTTTATAAACACATGAATAACCTAATTAAAATTGTAACTAGACACCAATGTTGTGGCATTTTGTTAAATTGGTTGAGATAATTGCTTACTGTTGTTTTTAAAGTTTAATGCTTCTGCAAGTGTACTGAAAATCAGATTACTAAATAGTTGATGTAATATGGAATAATATTCTGATTTCAACTATACATAATTTTTTATGGGTGCACTTTTTGTTAAATATTAGAAAAATATATAAACTTTTGAAAAATATTATTCACACATGCAAAATTTCTTTTCAAAAATACTTCTTGCAATACAAACTGCAATCAAAAAATAAACTAGCTTTTAGAGTTGACAAATGTACAGTAATTTTAAACAGAATAAATATCCACTTTGAAAAAAATTTTTTATTATTTGTCAAATGAAATAGTTAAAAATAAGTTGGTAGCCACAAAATTAAAAATTTAATTTAAAATCATCATCATTAGTTCAGTTTTTATTAAATTTAATCCACTAACTGGAGGGGGCTAGATTCATACTACTTTTCCTACTTCTACAACCTCCTACATCCTATTTCTTTAATTGAACCAATCTGCAAGATCATTTATAATCTCCTTGACATTCTTTCTCCAAATGCAGAAGCAAGCTTTTTTTTTAGAAGACCCTATTTTGTTTTGCAATCTAGTTAAAAATCCAATGGTTTTCATAAAAATTGCCATCCTTTTTTATCATGCTTAAATCATAGCACTCTATTACTCTTACCAAATCAATTATAAACTTATTCAATTTTAGCATGTTTACTGTTTCATGATATTTATTCTTTACAAGAATTTATGCATAGTACATAATTTTAACCATATCTCTTCAGCTCTTGTCAAAAATACATCTCAATGTTTAACCATTGGGTCTCTTGTCACGCTCTACCTACTTAGTATCAAAATAACCACAAGATACTAGAGGTGAACCCTACGTTAATATCGCAGAAAATCACTAGCCTGTTGAAAGGAGCTTATGCGAGTGTTGAACTGGCGGGGCCTAGCGATTTAGAAGGACAGACAGGTATTAAAATTTGAATCAATTATATTGAAGAAACGAAGACAAAAAGATTAAATGAAAATAAGAACAAACGCCAAAATTATACACGAGATGCTACAATTTACCAATAGATTAAACACATACAAATTACCTAACTGAATTTACAGAGCCGCAAAAGAATATAATGATTTTTAAAAATTTTCCCTCTAACGCTTAATACCAACTTGCTGTTCCGACAGATACATTCACATACATAAAATATACACAGAATATGTTCATCATCTCGAATCCTGCATCTACAATTGAATCTCACTTAATAATGTCTTCTCGTTGCCACCCCGTATATATACACCTTTTGTAGCAACCACATGTGAAGGAACGCTTTACACCTGTTCCTTTTCAACAACGAGAACAAAGCCACTTCACGGCATAAATCCGTAATCCAAACAGCTGTCCACTGTCCAGGGCAACAACGGTAAATAGTCACAAAGAAATAATTGCGTCAACGTTAATGCGATTTACACAATTAATTAAAAAAAAAAAAGGTTACAATTTAAATAATTAATTTAAAAAGGTTTCAATCTAAACAATTAATTTAAAAAGGTGCAATGTCTTTATTTGATAAAATTTAATCGTAGCGTGACATCTCTCTTCTATAAAACAAAGAGATCTTAATAATTTTTATATATCAACCTTTATATCTTCTCACCAAGAGACTAAGATTTAAATGCCCATTTGTGCCAGCTGTACAGAAACTATTAAACAACTTCATCAACCAGGCATCCCGCAGCCCAATGGACAAATCATAAATGAGACATGGAGTACTGTGAAAGTACATCTAGGTTCTGTGCTTTCATACTAATGACCATTACCAGACCTGTTGGAATGGATTTGCACCAAACAGCTTGGTTTAAGTTTAATTGTACTTCTCATTTGTAGAAAAGAGAATCCATTCTATATAAGAGATTTGAAGACCTTCAAAATACCAGACCTGCTAACACATTAAAAAATCTCACCAAGTGTTTTTTCTGTTTGAAATAGCCCATAGATCATTGTACTTCCCAGCCAACAATGCTATGCAGAGCCCATGCAGGCCCTGCAAGGGCAGCCTGTAGTGATTTGGTTGCTGGTGCTGCAGTGGCCCTGCATGGGCTAACTGCACTAGTTTCATGTGGTTCAAGCTATTTATGCCAATTGTTCCTTTTTTGAAATAATTAAAAAGGTAAACTTATTAGCATCTTTCAATTTTAGATTACTGCTGAAAACTAAAAGCCAGACTAAACCCGAGCAGTTAGCCCATGTGGGGCCACTACAGTGCCCATGGCCAATTGGGTATGGGCTCCATACAGGCTGCCTTCACAGGGCTTTTACAGGGCCTGCATAGCATTGTTGGCTGGGTTATTATGCTCATTGCCATTGTGGGTTTTTTATAAATCTTAAAAAAAAAGACATAAGTTAGTCATGATGGAATGACAGAACCAAATATCTAAGCACAAAAACTCTTTAAAAAATTAATCTATAAAGTTATATAACCTACTTTCAAAAATTAATTATACTTGATTTGATCATCTTATAGAATGGCAAATCAGGACAATGAAAAAACAGTCAAATAAAAGGCATATAATTTTTGATCAAAAATGTGCACATTAAATTTAATAAGATAAGCAAGTACATATAAGTGGCAAGCTAAAAATCTCTTTGCTGCTCATATGTCAACATTACACAGAGCAACAAAAAAGCAACCCAAAATCTCCAAGATGTATTCCAAGGTATTGATTAAGTTTTTGATTTATATTTGTGATATACATGTTAAAAAATAAAAAAGGGGATGGCATTATACTTTTACTTTGTTGAAAGCCATTTCTCCTGTTTAAATTTTGGTGCTCATACATACCTCTGATGAAAAAGGCAAAGCTTTATTTTTGGGTTGTAACCATAACCCAGGATTCATCTTAAATAAAATTCTTGATTTAGTTTGCAAATATCATCAGTGTGGCCAAGTGGTTAGACTGGTCAGCAGTGTGGTTGAGTGGTTAGAGCACCGTGCTTATGATTAACATGGTCACGGTTCAAAATCCACTTGTGCCATTTTGTTGTCCTTGGGAAAGACACTTCACAGCACTATCCCCTGCTTGGTGGTTTTGGCAAGCAGTTCTAAATTTCAATCATATTCTATTAAATTACAAGTGAACAGGAATATCTTGCATCTCTAGAAGCAGGTTGGGGTAATTGCCTACCCTATGAATTAGTGCCTTTGTTGCTTTCCTGTGAGTCAGGAGGATAAATATAGAGATAAAATAAAAAATAAAAATAATGTTTCAGAAAGCAATTTTTTAGAGTTTTTTCTGCTCTTTTGTCAGTAACTTGGTTAAAAGAATTGGGTCTCAATTTTTTAAAAATTTTGTCTGAACTAATTTATATCTGATTACTGGTAAACTGATTTGATTCCAAACTGCAATGATGTCATTGACCACTTCATTTCTGACATTACTACATCAAAAAACTTATCTAAAACCTTTGAAGTTGTTTTATGGTAAGAATTAGGCAAAAAATAGTAATTTTTAAAAGGCAATACATTTTCCTCCCAACTTTTAAACTAAGAATTGATTTTTATAATTCAATAATGATTTTTTAACAAGCCTGTAGTTGAGTTCTTCAATGCCATTCTTTTAATTGTTTTCTCAACCACTCCCACACTTCTGCATTTACAGTACAATTTTTTTTATTTACTGTAACTTTTTAGTAAAGTGTAACATTTAAAAGTTTGTTTGTTCTAGTCCTTATTATATAATAATTTTACATCTAACTTTTTAAAATTTTCTCTTCAATAAAACTTTTGAAACAGTAACAAATATATTTTTCTTAAAAAACTTTTTTTTATAGAAATATGCATAATCAGTCTCTTTCAAGGATACAAAAAATTTACCCTTTTGATTTTTTTGCTACCATTTAAGTTTGCTAGCTAAGGTCATTATCAAGATATGTCAATTATATAAAATTGTCTGTCAGAAAAATTACAAAATTTTGCAGCAACTTCAAAATAATGTAATAATGGGAAAAAATTTTCACATGGCATCAAGGGCCAAAACTTTATCAGCTACTCTTCAAAACAGATTTAAATTCATAAATAGTAAAAAAATAAAATATCCTCATTTTGATAATTTATATATACACAACTAATATAAATAATCAAATTTTTTTTTAGCAATATCACAATTTGCATACTGAAATATTATGTAACCAACAACATAGAACTCACATACCGAGCTCTCAGTCTGTAAAGATGTTGAGAAAGCTGATTTTGCTTGGGGTGTACATTTGTTTTTGTAGTTTCTTGAGCACTAGTCATCGTTGCTTTTTCTTTAGATTTTGACAAAGAGTTTACGTGTGGAACAAAATCAAGCTTGCTATGATCAGGGGAGCAAAACAAATGCGGATGCTTTATCATTTTGTTTAGAAGTTTGACATTGCCTTGTATACCTAAGAAAATTATGTATTTTTAATAAAGATTTAGAAAAAAATTATTTGATGATTAAATTAAAGTAATTTTCTTATATTTTAGATATTTTAAATTATAACTCTTATGTTCTTTAAAAACAATAGGGCAATCAAAAACTTAGTATATTTTAAAAATTTCTAAACATAATGCACTGAAGTTCCCATATATATAAAATTGAAGATTATCATCAGCTAAACAAAAAAATTAACTTCTGAGAATCTTTATTTTTAAATTTTTTTCAACAATCTTGCCTTTTATCACAGTACTTCTACAAAAGTTTTAAAACTCAAATTCTGCAGTCATTGGTGTCAGAATTGTTAATTTATTGCAGCAAAAAACAAGTGCAATTATTGGGTGAACCAATTTAAATGCAGCAAAAGAAATTAGAGCTGCATTTACAAGTAATAAAAAGCATGATGAAGAAGTTATATATTTGAACTGGAAAAGCTAGTGCAATAATGTAAGATCTCCACCAGTGTGTTGTAATGAAGTAACAATTGTCTTAAAAAGCAAAACTTTAATTTGATCTATTTTTATCCCACTTATGATCATGGATCTTGAATAATGACTGGCATTAATTGCTTGATATTACAACCAGGGCTGTGGAGTCAGAGTCAAGAAATTGGTAGTTTAAGGGTGAAGTGGAGTTGAAGTCAGAAGGTTTTTATTTAATTGAGTTGAAGTTGAAGGCCAGTTAAAAAGCAGATCTCATAGAGGCCATGCTTTTTTGAGAGTTAATATGTAAATTGTAAACGATATTTCTCAAAGTCATAAATTTTGGTGTCAGAGACATTTTCAGATGTTTTCCAAGGATAAACTAAAAAAATTTTCTAAAGTGTTGAGTTGATGTTGGAGTCAGAAATTATTTCACTTCTACAACCCTGATTACAACATCTTCATACAATTCTGTGGTTCAAATGTCAATCAAAAAACAGGATTTTAAATAAAATTTTCATTTTATATGAATGCAGATTTTACAATCTTAAATAATGGTTATGCTTACTAGCAATAGAAAAACCAAATGTTCTGCTTGTACAAAATTTTAAAATAGCTATAAAAATTAAAGTTCTCATATGAAACTCTTTTGTTTAAATAGATTGCCCTAAAAAGGTTGTTTTAGAAACCTCAAGCATTTTTGTCTAGCTCTCTTCAGGAAGTTATACTAAAAGAAAATGTAGTGAAATAATAATTTGTAAATAATAAATAGTTTTTGAAGACCAAAAGACAATATATATTTTTATTTTCTAAAATGTTAAAAATAGTAAAGTTAATCAACAAGTAAGTAGCAACAAGACTGCTTTGTCTTAGTTAGGACTCAAAAGCACAATAGCTCGATGTTAACTCTGTGTGAGAAAGGTAAGAACTTAAAAAATATGTATATCTTTCAGTTTTTTACTTTTATACTACAGAATTCAGTTACAGACTAGGAAGAAAAATACAACAAAAACGTAGCATTTTCTGCATAACTGCATAAAGCTAATGTGTTCTGATAGGTTCTAAGTCGGAAGAAGCAGGTCTCTCAATACTTGCTTGTTGATTAACTAGTCCAGTGGTTCTCAACCAAGATACTGTAGCAACTCCGTGTGGCGTTTTTAATTGCTAGGAGTGATGCTTAAAGTTAAAATTTAAGTTTTGTTTTAAACTTTACAACTTTTGTTTAGTTTTAAGTCTTTATTTTAAAGTAAAAATAGCTTAAAAATTATTTTACATGCCATAAAATATTTATCTTCTGGGTGGGTGCCAAAGTGAATAAGGTTGATAACTCCTGGACTAGACCATTCTTATTTGTTTTACATATAATGTAATGAAACTGCAGGGTTACACTTGTTTTTTTTCCCAAATTAGGCTATCTAACTCATTATGGCTAGCATATCAGAAGTACAATCAATATTTTTTTGTTAAAAACTCTATGTTTTATGTAATAACTCTAAAATTGTTATGTTTACACTGCATTCTGCCACTAAATATTGCTTTTAAAGTTTAATATCTGCTTTTTAGTTCAAAATGAATAGCCAATCCAAAGGGCCAATATATAAAATTTTACCAGCATCTTCAAGTGAACATTCATCTTCTTTGACATTCATTAGTAAATGGTAATCTTGATATTTATCCTCTTTGAAATTTAAAAGTTCAGAACTTAATTTCTTTTTTTTTTCTTCCACCATTTTCTAATCAATATAAAAAACATATTATAAAGAAAAATGCAATATAAAAATTTTAGTTAAATAATTATTTGTGTGTAAATGTTGTATATGTCTGCTTCTCTAGCACAATATTTAAATCATCTTTAATTTATCTTACACAAAAATGGCTGCTTTGCAAGCTTAAACAACTGTAAAAGTAAAATTATTCAGAAAATCAAATCAATAAACCATAAGTCACTAAACTTTTTCTCAAATATAAAAACTTGCAAAGTTTGCAATAAATATTACTTTATAAAGAGCTAATCACAGAAGATTTTCTAAAGCAGTGGTCACCATTCTTTTGAACTTTATTATACTATTGGTATAATCTTTTGTTTGGCAGGCAACTAATATGACTTTATAAAAAAAAGTATTATCAGAAAACTTTTATTTTATCTACTGTATATAAAATTCACACATTAAAGGTAAAAAAGTTTTACAAAAACTATTAAAAAAATATCTTAAGTATTATACATTTTTAGCATGATATTTGTTTCTGGCATGAAATTTGTCCCTGTTTATTTGATATTAGTATCTTAGTGACAGGTATTCATATTTTATAGACATCCAAAAATAAGGTAATAATAAAGATGAGTGAAATTTAGTTTTGAGACTGTTGTCACAAAATAAATCATTGATGCTTCCTTTTCCATTCTTACCTAAATTCTGTTTTTTTTGTGTTACCTTCAAATGAATTTATTAGCTACATATCTATTCCGTCAGTGAATGTAATTGCTGTTAAACAATAGATACCACTGGCCAGTTGAGACCCTTTTCTTTGATGTATACATAGAAATTTATAGAAATTTGTAGATCTCCATCAGCCAACCACATTTGTCATAAAAATATTTTCTTTTGAAAAGCATATATTTTACCTTGTACTGTAAACGTGTTCTGAAGTTATCCTTTCATATTCATATTTAGTTCATTAAACAAAGGAAAAACATCTGCTAAGTATGCAAGCTAAGCTACTCACTTATTATTGGACAGAATTTTGAAATTTTAAATTATTTTGCTGCTGAAAAAATAATGTAATTTCTTCATGCAAGACAAACAATTGAGTCAGTATTTTGCCTTTAGAAGGCAATATCACTTCAGCATGAAGAAGAAAGTGAATACACTGGAAACCAATTTCTTTACAAAGGATTTCAAAAATTTAAAAATTAAGCACTCTGTGTCAAATTTTAATAGCATCTGATTGTACTTTGAGTAGTTCTGAAAAAAATTTTTTGCCAGAAGATGTTTAAGATGAATAATGCAGTATCTAGACAAAATGTTAAGGTGACTAAGATTTTTTTACTTTTGCAACAAATCCTGAGCCATGTTCAATCATGTTTGCATAATTGTCCATACATATGCTAATATATTTTTCTACTCAATTCTATGTTCAAAGAAATAACTATCAAGGGCTTTAAAAATCTCAAAGCTAATTGATCTTGCTGGCAAGTTGAGTGAGCAAAGTAATTCCTTTTGTAATTCTAAAGAAGTCTTTTGTAACTTATACCTGCATATTCATCAAGTTGAATTAAATAAAATGGTATACTTTTTACCATTTTTATAATTTAATTTTCAATGTCTTTTGTTATTTTTTAATTCTGCACTTTGCAGTGTTAACAAACATTTTATTTTTTTATTTCATCTCTATATTTATTCTCCTGACTTGCACAAAAATGACAGAGGCACTAATACATAGGGCAAGCAATTACCCTGACCTGCTTCAGAAAATGCCAAGATATTGCTGTCCACTTGAAATTTAATAGAAATATGATTGAAATTCAGAGCTATTCACCAAGACCACCAAGCAGGGGAAGTGCCATAAAGTGTTGTTCCCAAAAATACAATAGTATAGCACAAGTAAGTTTTGAACCAAGGCATGTCGATCGCAATCCCACCACTTTAACCACTCGACCACAATGCCAACCAACATAAGAATTAATTTTAGTTTCTGAACATCTTACTTTCTCAAAATATTTTCAAAGGATTGTAAGGTGCTAAAGTTTGATTAATTTTTCTCCAATTGTATGTGGCTTTCTATTTTTTGCAATTTGAAGTGCTATCAAATAGGAAGCCTTTAATAAGGAATTTATCTCCAACAACCATATTTTTTAAAAAAAGTGCTTGCTTTTTTTTGCACATCTTCAAGCATTCTTTTCAAATATTGAAGTGAGTTTTTAGCTTAATCTAGATGTTTTCATTGCAAGTGTCTTTCAAGTCATGGTGTCATTAGATAAATTTTCAAAACATATATAATACAAATAGCTTTTCTACATATAATACAAAGAGGCAATGGATTCAACTCAGTACCAGGTTTTTGAATAAATCAAAATTTTATACTAGCTTGAATCATATTTTTTATTGCTTTGCTCTTTCTCTTGCCTCCAGTTTGAATGTTATTTCTAAATGCTATCTGATGAAGACTGTGGGTACTCTGTTTTATGATCAGCTCACTATTAAGTATTACAATTTTTATTAGTTATTTAATCATCTTTACTTTTATGTAAAAAATATGTTATTAATTTCTTTAGTAAAATCAATTTGCTTTTTTTCTCACTCATTATAGGTTTATTACCTATTTTATTTTAATTTGTATAATAGCACGAAAAAAGAGAATTAGTAACTTGGAGCAACAGTTTTACATTATTTTCGATTAGCTTCACTGATAAATTATTGATAACTAAAGTCTCATACTAATGGTACCAAACCATGTTTGCCAATCTTAATTTTTAAATAATGGTAGATAGTCTTGCAAAAGTGCTAAAACGAGCTAAAAAAAAAAAAAACAATAACAACACCAACCGCTCAGGTCACAACTACTCTCTGATTCTACCAACTTCTCAACTTACAATCAAAAACTCAAATATTTACAATCAAAGAAATAAATTGCACAAACAGGTGACTATGAGCAAGCAGAAAATCATCAGATTTATGAGACAACACCCATTTTTCCATCAAAGTTAATAGAATTAAATATACAATGGTGGAATTTAACAGAATAATCTTAAATCACAAATGAAACAAATGACAATTATGACAAACAATTTAAACATTCCATGAAAAATTTCATGAATAAAATTACTTTAAGTCAGCTACTAATAATAATATTAAAAAAGCATTTAAGCAAAAGAAAAAATATATTATTTATAACACTGACATTATTGCTAAAAATAAGATAAAATAAGGAAGAAAATCAAAAGTAAGTAAATTCTTAGAATAAAGTAGCCTACAGTAAAGTTTTTTTAAGACATTTTTCCTCAAAATAGGGACAGTAAAATTGCCCTGAATATAAATAATGACCCATTTTTTCTGCAGACCACCCAAATATTTTTATGGACCACTGCTTGCTGATCAATGCTTTAAAGGGCCTTGACTATTTAAGACAGAGGCTTTCAGCCTTTTTTTTATTTGGTGGAGCCCTACATGAAAACATATGGAACTCTTTCTATAAACCAAAGGGAAAACCTTTTAATTTGTGATCTTTACTTCAATTTCAACATAATATTTTTATATTTGCTGCACTGGTAACTAAAACTAGGACATCTCAAATTCAATTAAAGATTAAAAAAAAGATGATCACTTCTATTCAACTGGCACTTTTTGCCTAAAGTATTTAACAAATCAAAGTGATAACATTCTCTTTCTGATTTTTAACTTTATTTGAGGTTCAAATTCTAGTTTTCAAAGAAGTGAAATCACAAATCTTTTATTGATTATGTTGTCCTGTGGACCAGCAAAATAATATTATGAAACCCCAATCAAATATTAGTTGTGTGAATCTCCAGAAATTGTTTGTGGAACCCAGTTGAGAATCCTTGATCCAAAGTTTAGTTTCTTTTCTATTAATTTGATTATTTTCTTATCTAGAAAAAGGGAACTTTAGTTCACAAAGATACTCTATCTATTTTTCAAAAAAAGCAATGTTACATATCAATACTTGTGCCACTGTAAAAACTTTTCAAAGGCTAAAAAACATAATTAAACATTAGTCTCTAAACTTATTTTCAATTAAGCAAAACTTGACTGCTTTTTTTCTAAATGACAATACTAATCAACAAAAAGTGTGCGAAAATAGAATTTTGCTTGCTTTTCAGCAATTTTAAATAAAAAAAAGGCATTATTATACTAGTATGTTTTCAAAAGCCACCGTAATGTAGCAATTAGCATTCTGGACTACAAAGCAAAATCCTTAGGTTTGAAACTCAAGCAAAAGCATTATTGGTATTTGTCAAGAAGGGCATTTGGAATATAAAGTGTTCATATCAAATCAGTCTGCAGATTAAAAAATAAAGTGATCTGCTGTGATGACCCTTTTATTGGGAAAAGTTGAAAAAAGAATAAGAAGAATATTAGGATATTTTAAATTTTACAAGCTTTATATTTTTTACTTAAGTGGCAAAATTAAAAAAAAGCACTTTCACCAGAAAAGGTGCTTTTAGCAAATTTAAAAATAATGGAGCAATTTGTAATCCTCTAGTATAGTTTTTTTTTATGACTATCATGCAATAAAAAATTTTTTTAAGTATCTTTGAAAATTGTTGGGGCAAAAACTTTTTTGAAAGAATTTTTTTCATGTTTTTCAAGTTTTTAAAAGTCATACTTTTTTATTAGTTTCATGCTTTTGTTGATGTTTGATTTCTTCATTTATCTGTGTGAGAAAAACTTGTTCTTCTTTTGGTATTTTTTGAGCTTCATTGGACCCTAATAAATTATAAATTATTTTGTTGTGAATACACACAAAAAAAATGTTAAACAAATAGATGGCACAAAAAAAAAAAAAACAGACATTGATACAGTCACAATAATTAAAAGTAATAATAATATTACCAGGGTTAAACTACAAGTACAAACAGTTTTGCTTAAAATAATTTTTTAAGTAGCTTTCAAAAATTCTAAATAAGATTAAGTTAATTTCAACAAAATCTCGAATTTACTACTTTTAAAAAATTTGAATTAAATAACAATTTAAACTCTAACTAAATACCATTCAAATGTGTAGATTCAATATTAGAGTCCAATAAAGCTGAAAATTTGTTTTTCTCAAATGAAGTTTCAATCATTTCAGGAAATATAAAGGAGTTGATAAGTACATCTACAGGTTGCTTTGGAATTTTTGGAATTTGATTTTTAACCTGATAAAAACAAACAGCAGCAGATAACAAGCAATTAAAATTATTATTAATTAAAAAAGTTATTAGTATGCCATCAGAATCTCACACTAACCAAATTATAAACAGTAAGCTTCAAAAATAGTATTAAAATTTTGGGAAAAGTTATTAAAATAGCTGTTTGCTATGCAAAATTTATTGATTAATTTTACTACATGTACAAAATATAAAAAATTATATTACAAAATTACATTGTAAGTTCCTCATTCTTGTGAACTTACCTTTCTGTCCTTTCCATTTGAAATAATTAGATGAGGCTTGGGTAATGCAGTATTCTTTTCAAATCGATGAATGCTAACACCAAGTCTCTCTCTTAAGTAGTGAGATAGCAATGGAGGTTCACCTATTATGCAAATAAATTAAATATTATTTGCAGAATAAATTTATTCAAAAAATATTTTTACATTAAAATGCTATGACACAATACAAATAACATTACAGAATCTCTGCACCAGTCTTGCTTTGTATCATACATAGTCTTGTGTTAAATCCAAAGAGGATGCGAATTCCAATAAAAATTCACAATCAAATACTAATGATGCTAAAAAAAATAATCAAAAGGATATTTAAAACAACAGGATTGTGCAATTTTTTAATAATGATCAACAGTAGTAGGGTTTTTTCAATTTTATGTTTCAAATTAGTACTGAGAATTGTTACTTTACAAAAAAAGGAATGAAATTGTAAGCCTATGTGCTTAGAGCATTATCAAGTTGACTAATTTACTTAAAATAAATAATTACTAGCATAGTAAATTTGTTATTATTTTTGTTTCTAGTCGGACTTTTACTAATTAGAGCTCTTGCTTTGTGAAAAAAGGGTCATCTATTGCTTTTTATGATAGTCATTTTCAGTTCAACCACATGGATGCTCAGATTACTGCTTCTTGGGAGTGACATACACCTGAATCCCAGACCAAAAACATGCAAATGGGTTTGTGACCTATGTCTCAAATTTATTACTAAACATCAAACATCATTTTTAGGTAAGCACAAAAAACATGGGTGCATTTAAAATGCTCCCATATCACAATCAAAGACAACAAAAACTCATAATGCTGCACACTTCACAACACTTTTAACCATAAAATACGATCAACTACACAAGCAAATGCAACATCACCAAAAAACTTTCTCAAATCTGTTCAACTTAATGCAAAATGACATTTACAACAAAACAGAGGAAATTCCCAAGTGGGCATTGCAACAATATAAGAATCAAAACTAAATCAATAACACAAAGCATCAAACGTTTTTCAATTCACACCAATTAGAATAGATTGCAGTTACAAACAAGGAAGAGGCCTCCTGGCTTACTTCTAAAAACCACTACACTTTTTCACAGCTACATCACCAAACACCTCATTTATTGAACTACAAATGATCAAAATCCAACTTTCAAAATCACAGCAATTGCCTATTGTGAACATGTACATTCTACCCAAACATTATTCTTAACTAACAAAAATAAAAAGGAATTGATTAAATGAACACATTTACAACCATAACAAATCCTTTAAACACAATTCACACTCCTTTTGGTCACCCATTTGCTACGGTTGTCTATGGTTGTCTAACAAAAAACACAAAAGAACAGAATCATCTGCTTCAGATCTAAAGGAGCCATCACTGCCATAGACAAAGCAAAAATTTTTAATAAACAATTCATGAACTTCACTCCATCACAAACATGAATACCAAGACACAACAAAACACCCAAAAACTCTTAATATCACTCTTGACTCAAAATTAATATTTTTACAACATATAAATATCACCATCACTAAAGCAAAACAAATGCTTAACAATCTGAAAGCACTCACTTCTACTAACTGAAGTAAACAAAAGAAAGTAATCACATCTTCAATTAAAGCTACCACTTCAATATTGAAATATGTGGAGCCCTATCATATCAAACATCAACATTAAAAAACTGCAATCATTCAAAACACAATTTTGAGAAACATAAACACACCCTTTACATGATCTTAATGCATACTCAGATCTACCCAGAAACATGAAATCCACAATCTTTCATAATGAGCACTTTAACATTATCATTTCAAAACTAGACATAATAGATGACAAATGTAAAGAAAACCTCAAAACACATTCACACTACCATCACATCACAAAACTCTTGCTCAAGAAAAAGCAAAAAAGCTACCAAAACCACACTTTACCACATTCATTTATCAGAACAAGCATTATCATGTCACATATGTACAAAACTAAAACACTCAGAGCCAATAAATCATTACTCTTGCAAATTTACCTACACAAAGTAAACCTTAGTACCTACATACCACAAAGCTCACTTTGCTTGACACACACACATGACACTAATCACCTCTACCAACCCAACACCATGCCACTAGTCTATGAAAAAAACCTTTGGAAACAGCAGATGTCATCCAAGAGTAAGAGTCTAGATTGGCTTCTTTTAGAAGTTAAAGGATGGTTCCTCCAAGATATCCTTGAAGGAGGGATAACAAAAATAACAACAAAATAATCTTATAAATTTCATTAACCAGCAGCATGTGGCTTAAAACTTATACTCTGACAACCATTTTTCAAAAATGTGTTGCATCAGTAGCAAATGAAGTCAATGTATGTTTTACAGATCATGAAAAGAGATTTGATATAATTGACTGGAAAAAGTTTGCAATAATTGAAAAAAGCAATTGATGATGATTATACAGAATGTGCCAAAAATACCAATAAATACTAAATTACCATATTTTATATATTAATCTTTTACAAGACATAATTATACATATTGGCATATGTTGATAAGATGTTTTTATTGACTAATAAATGATTAATTATTAATAATTATTAGTGATTACAATTAATTAATTAGTTTAGTGTCAGAATGACCTAAACAATTTGTTGTAAGTATCAGAATGAACTTGGATAATACTTAATTAATTAGTAAGTATCAAAATGGACTTGAATAATACTTGTTTAATTTGCTGAGAGTTGAATTTAAATATGTACTTGGATTTTCTGAGGAGATGTCAAATTTAATTAGTTTGATTTTTTCATAGAAATTTTTTTTATATAAAAGGTGTGAAAAAAAGAAAAATAACAGTACCTATTATGCTCTTGGCTAAATAAAAATTAACAAGTTACTTTTTAACCAGGCAATGTAATTCTTTGCTTTATTGTGTTGCACTATTTTTAAGTTATATCATTCTGTTCCTTTTTTCACAGGCATTTTTCTATTATGCTGTTAATAATTTTGCCTGGAAATTCATGGCTTGTTGTGATGCAACTACTGGTAATACAAAAATGGAACAACAAATCAATTTGAAGTGTTTTAAAAGCAAATGAAGCAGATATTCTTGGTCAAATCATCACAAAAAATAAAATTTATGGTCATCACACAAGACATCATCATATACTTGTTTATAGTTTAAATTTCATTGACACTTCCAAAATCTGAAAATAATCATGGTGTGTTTTTTCCAAGGTTATAACAACTTTAACTTTTATTTAATATTAACAAGCAACCAGTAGCACAAGTTGCAATAATTGGAGCACAAGCCTAATCCTTCAATAATGTTGCAATGCAGTGCAAGTGCAAGTGCAATCATGGTTTTACAAGATTTTTTTTTACTTCCAAAAATTAACAATTTGAATTTAGTGTTTTTTTTTAATATGCAAAAGAAAATTCATTAAAAAAAAAAACAATAAATGGACTTTATCAAGGAAGTTTTAAATTTTGTAATAAAAATAAATGAATAATTTGTTGGCGATACAAAATTTCAAAATGGCTTTCAGTAAAGTCATGCCAGAAGCTTTTTGTGTCACAGATTTCAATGGCAGTTATGACAATGATGAAAGTAAAGAACCATGGGTATTTACAGGAAGAGTATGTACAATAGACCTCAGTTAATCCAGATTTGGTTAATGCAGAATTTTGCTTAACTTGGATAAAACTGAAAGTACGAATGATTTTCTATATACTGTAATTCTTAATAAAAAGCTTTGGATTAACCAGACTTTGTCTAATTTGGATGATTTTGTCTGTCAAATTGAATATGGATTAACTGAGGTCTCCTGTATTGCTCAACTACTTGCAAACCATCTTGTGTTATTTTTATTGTGTCACATGAGTAATTGCAAAATCTTGCATGCTGCACAACATTGTGCTAGCCTGTATTCTGCAATCCTTTAAATAGCTGCAGAGAAAATACAAACTCTTTTTCTTGTACAGAGAAGGCTGCCTGATCTTTATATACAGTATGTTAACTGCAAAAGTTGCAGTCGAAATTGTAAACATGCAATTATTAGAATTGAGAACTTGCTGTCCTCATAGTTCTTTGTGCATTCTCTAAAATAGCAGAATTGCACTCAGACTGTATGGATTCATTCTTATTTGATTTTGAGGGTTGTGTTCTTGTTGCATTGGATCCAGATTGGATCTATTTTAAAACAAGCTGGCTGATTCATTCTTTAGGCCTTTATGATGTGCAACCCATATACGGACTGTTACAGTGGCACTGGAATTGATAAATGACATTACTTTTCTTTGTGGCAGGTATGGCATCTTTATGAACAATAGGGATTTTACTTTTTGAAGTAAAAATTACTCTCGAATTGACTGAAGTAAAATAGTGGTAAACAGTAGCTTTTACTTACTGTTAAGTTTGGTAGAGGGTTCACCCATACACGGAACCTTTAAATAGACAGGACATTTGTCTTGTCCAAAGGGTTTAGAAGTGGAAAACCTTGCAGTTGTTTTTGAGATTTGCTGTTTGATTTCATCTGCAAGGTAGCTGTTGTCTAGCAAAATTTTCTTGAATTTTTCTATTTCCAGTTTTAAATGATTTCTGGTACACATCTTAAATGGTCTATACACTAATGTAGATATTACATTTAGTTTTCAGGTGATTGTACAGAAAGACTCCCATCAGATGTATTGTCCTATAAAAATAGGTTTCTTATAGATTTTTGCTTTAAATAAGTGATTGTGTTTATTAACAAAAATGTCAAAAAAAAAGAAGTTGTTTGTTCATTTCTTTTTCAAAGGTAAATTTGAGTAAAGAACAAAGGCTGTTTAACATAGTTAAGAATTTTCTCACTTTAGCTTCATGATGGAAAATAACAAAAGTATTGTCAGCATATCTGAAGTAGACCTGAGGTTTAGCTATTTGGGAAAAGAGCTTTTCCTTGTAAAAGCCAGCAGAGATGTTAGTGAGAGTAGCTGGACCAAACTCATGGTGAACTCAAGGCTACTCCATCAATCTGGTGATTACATAATGTTGTCAAAACTGAATTCTACAAAAGAAGAAGTAGCATATTTTATAATGTTGTCAAAACTGAATTCTACAAAAGAAGAAGTAGCATATTTTATCAGCTCAACAAATACTTCTTGTGGAATAGGAGGTGTAGTCATTGTTGTTGAGTCTTCATAGAATGCACTTAAGCAGATTTTAATGGTATCAATCAATGGTACATTTGTAAACAAGCTGGTGACATCAAAAGAAGAGTGGTGTACATTATTGTTGTCTAACTGCAGTTGTTGGATCATCTCCACAAATGTAAAGAATCCTTGATACAATTCACTGGAAACTGTTCTAACACTGGTTGCAACAAACTGGTCAGCCACTTTGCTAGTTTATGATGTGCTGAACCTATCATAGATAAAATCATCCATAATGATACAACAATTTTATGAGTTTTGACAAGTTATACATTTGTGGTCTTTGCAAACCAGTAGAGTACATTGCTTTATGAACAGTTTTAGGCAATTGATGAGATTTGACTATGTTAAGTAAATGTTTCTGTAGTTTTGCTTTAATTTTAACTGTGTTGTCATCAAGTTCTGTAGGACCCAGACATTTAAATTTAGATTCATCATAGAGAATTTGTTTCATTTTGTCCATAACATTACAAAAACCTTTGTTTGGTTTAGTAATCAGGATGTAATCTTAAACCAATTTTTGCTTAAAAGCATGTATGACACATTGAAAAGTCATGGGGATCCATCTGGCTGTCACTGTAACTATGTGCAAGATCGGTAAGTTGTACTTTAAAAGAGCTGAGTTTTTCTGCTGGTGATGCTGTATGATTGATGTCTTAATTGTGACTAAAAGAATTCAATTCAGCCAAAACTTCTTCTTCAGATAAATGTTTTGGTGGTAAACAAAAAATTAAGTCCATGAGCCAGAACAAAGTTGAAGTTGAAGAAATTTAAAATATGCTTAGGGTGGTCAGAGTTTACTGCTTTGCTTATCTGAAGATGCACAGCAAAAAGCTAACCAAAAAGTACTTGCCATGTGCTTGGGTCAGAAAAATCTTTTTTAATCTCAGAAAATGTATAAATCAGTTTAAAATCTGGCAAGATTTAGCTTCATACTTTGATGGTATACATGTAATTAAAAGAACTGCATTTCTAAACAAAAATGACCAAATGCAGCAATTTCAGGACAAAATAAGATTTTTTAAAAGTTCTTATAAATATATGCCAGATTAAACTTTCACTTTGAAAATGGTAAAATAATTGCAGTACAAGCATTTCAGCAGAACTTTTAGAAAACTTGCAGTGCAAATGCTAGCACAAAAAAATTACTTGCACCACCATTATTGCACAAGTGCCCACCTCTGCAAGCAACCATAAGTGGTGGAGCAAATAAATTTTTTAAACCAAGACAGTACTTAAATGGCAAAACTTTTTACTTTAAAAAAAGAATGCTTAGTTTAAAGCAATAAACAAGTGCGTTTTACATTTTTTACTATTTTATAGTCAAATGGAGTCTGGGAGGTCTTATTAGATTTTAGCTTGCACTTAAAATATTGGCTTTGTGAAGCCAAGACTGTGAGAAAGCAACCAACCATGATTGAGATTATTTATCGTGCTGCTGTAACCTTAATACATGCACCAAATATTAATTTACTTCATTTGCTGGTTTTAAGAAACAGAACCATAAAATCATTTTGTAAATAACTTTAAGAAAGATTAATAAAGCAAGTAGTTGTAATTGCTTTATAATGTTCTTAAACTGAGATCCTTCAATGATTAATCCAGAAGAAAAAACAATGGCAATATCAAGATCATGATCAAACTCTTTTAAAAGGCACAAAACAAAGAAATTGGAATTTCTGTATCAAAGTCTAATATTGTGTTACTTTTTTTTCCTTGATCTTTATTTATCTGTGCTGTTAGTTAAAAATTAATTATTGCAGCAATGGCAATAAAAATATAATTATACTGATGATAAAAAGATAAATTAATACATAAAACAAATAGATTTTAAGCAAAATGAAAAACACTGAAATTTTACATAAAAGTTTTAATAAAAAATTTTAAATAGGTTGATTTGGAATATATATTCCAACCTTTTTTTGTTTCAACCAATGGATTGTTGCAGAGAACAAGATGTTTAAGTCTTGGCCAAGCTGCTACTGCCAAAACACATTCTTCTTCTTTAATGAAGTTATTTGATACACTCAAAACTCTAAAGCAGTACCACAATAAGTTGTAATACAGTTAACAAAACTAAAGCAATAAAAAAAATAGTCACAGCATCTTTATAAATAAGAGCTGTAAAACTGGATAAACCTAAACAATTTTTTAAAAAAGTCACATCTAATTTTGAGTTAATATTTATTATGATTTTAAATTTAAACCAAGTAATTATTTTAATAATATGCTTTTAAAAACAAGTTTATGCCATAATTGTAACACAAACTGTGTTCTTGTGTATATGCAAAAGTATCAAATAGTATGCTTAATATTTAAAAATGCAACATGCAGATATAAAAAAAGACTAGCTGACTACACTTTACCTAATTAAAACTAAAAACTGAGCTTGTTTTTATTTGCTATAGTTTGTGAACAAAATAAAGGGTGTCCCTTCATAAGAGCTAGTTATAAAACAGCAAGGCAAAAAAGAGCTAGTTTCAAAAGAGTTAGGGCTATGAAAGAGCTAGCTGCAGAAGATCTAAACCACAAAAAACAAGTACCAAAAAAGAGTAGTGCCATAAAATAGCTGGCTACAAAAAGAGCAATGAATTAAAAGACCCATAATAATTGCATAATAATTGATTTCATTTTTTAATGGCTAAATATAAAGATATGATGGATAGATATCATAATATGGGTATTTATTAATAAAAGAATAAGGTTAAGAATCTGTAATTAAATATTCTTACAATATAAAGTTCTAGTGCTAGCTTGAAAAAAGTATTAAGTTTTTATTTTACTGTTCCTAAATAGCTTTTTGTGTCTAATCTTGTTATGACCAGTTATTTTGCAGCACTAGCTCTTTTGTGGTATAAAGGTTTTGCTAAGTTTTTGTTTTTGCATCAGCATTTACCTTTAAAGTCAAGAATTGCCATAGAATATAAACACTTATTTTATAATAAGAAATGAATACATTTTAAATGTAACAATACTGTAAATTGAACCTAAATTGTTTTAGAGAAAATGCAGTGCTAATTTTATTAAACAAATTGTTATGAATTTTAAGAAAATTGGATAATGCCAGGAAGGATTGCACTTAAATTAAATCAATTAACCAGATGTTGGGGGATAGCAGCACATTGGAATTTGTATACAACAAGTGTGCTTTCTAACTTCTTTACCGCTTTATCATGTAATAACCAAAAATAAACATCTTTTTAGTCAAAACATCTTGTATTAACATTTTAGGTATACAACATTTTTTCATTTTATCTCTAAATTTATCCTCCTGATTCATAGAAAAGTGATGGAGATGCTAATATATAGGGCAAGTAAATACTTTAACCTGCTTCAGGAAATGCCAAGATATTGGTGTTTGATATAAATTTTATAGAGATGTGACTGAAATTTAGAACTGCTTGTCAATACTATCAAGCATGGGAAAGAAATATAAAGTGTCTTTCTGAAAGACACAATAGAATGGCAAGAGTATATTTTAAAGCAAAACCATGTTGATCACAATCAAGGTACTCTAATCACTCAACCATACTGCTGAATGATTTTATTAAAAAAACAATGCTTATAAAGAACCTATTAAATTTTTGCAAATAATATTTTTATTTTTTAAAGTAATTTTTTAAAAAAACCAAAAATGTATAAATTATATATGATTATAATAAATTTTATCATTTTTTTTTTGTTAATGAACTCAAACAATAATTTGAGATATGTGGTAAAAGTGTAAAAAAATGGATTGATAATTATAACATTTGTGCAGTTATTAATAAATGAAAACTAAAATCATAAAAAATAATCGTAAAAAACTACTATTATGTATTGATCACAAAAAACTGACTAAAACTTGCAGACAGCACTGTTGGTGAGATAGCTCAGGTGATAACACTTTTTGACTTGTAAGCAGAAAAATGCCAGTTTAATGTTCAGTGTTCCTGAGTAATATTTTTTATACCTTTAGAGTCATGCTGCTTACCTACAATAGTGTCTTTTCTTAAAACAGAAAACAAGTATAAGAATAATGCAGCTATACATTAAAAAAAAAAAAGATAAAATTTGGAGTATATACAAAATTTGCAAGTTTCTTCTTTGTCAAAATAATATTACAAATTTACAAGTTAAAATTTTTCTAAAATGACAATTCAGTTTGATTATACATTTATGGTACCTGAGATTTTTAAATGGAGGATTTGGGGATGAAGCAGTTTCAAAAGATCCAGGTAAAACAGGTGAAATGTTTCTTGCTTCACTTTTATGTGCATCAAATTCTATCAGAAAAGCAAGTATCAGTAAAATTACAGTATATTTGCACAATATATAGAATTCAATTGATTTTGTGATCTTTATAGAAAATAATGATAAGTTATTGAAACTATTTTTCATATTTTATATCATTACCATTATACATCACTCAAAAATTTTAAAATCAATATGAAAATTTGTATAAGCTTGCTTATTGAAATATAAAAAAATAAAGTCAAGTTAAAATTTTTTTATTTAAAAACCAGCAATGAATAAAATGATGTAAAAAAAACTAAAAAAATTGCATAAAAATCTTGTTTAGATTAAGCACTTGCATTACTTATTGTATCAGCATAGTATATTAAAAAATGCTTCAAAATGAACAATTTTTAAATGCAAGATATAGATTTTTAAAAAATAACAGCCAATATTATCTAATTATAAATAAACTAAAAAAAGTAAGCATTAAATAAATATAATGATAATAATTATCAAATAAATATAATAATAATCAAAAAAATCTTGATCTTATCTTTATGAAATAAAAAGATCAAAGGTTTATTTAAAAAAAATAAACATTCAAAATTTATTCAAGTATAATGCAAGTATATGACCCCATTTCCAAAAACTTCAAAAACTTTTTCAAAATAAAGTATTAGCTGTGTCTGTAAGTGTCAAGCATAACAGGTATTGTGCCATGTAAGCATTTATTGTATTTAAATTACTTTGTAAGATTGATGATCTGTTGGTTCTGAGCTATCCCAAATTTGTATGTACAGTATGGGGCATAGTAATTTTTGTTTAGATAAACAGATGTTATAAAGTTTGATGTTTTGATTTTTTTTTTGGAACTTCTGTATTGTGAGTAAATGAAATTTTCCTACATTCCACAAGTGTAATACCTGGATCTGAGACAATAATGTTAGTATGATAAAATGTACTTCAAGTCCAGTCTTAGAAAAAATAAATAGTAGATGAAGATAATGATACTTCTTTTTTCACCCTTTAATAGTCAGTACATAAAATCATCTTATTTTTTGAAGCTATTCAAAATACTATCTTTTTGTGTCTAATTAACAAATGTTTCAAATTTCAGGTTTATCTTTTGTAGTTTTTGAGACACAGACATCTTTTCATGTGGGAACATTGGGCACATACAGTAGTTTTGCTCTTTAATTTCGGTGATTGTATGATGAACTCAAAAGAGTGCTGCATTTGTTACATATAATTTTCTATATATATAAGATTACTGAAAAATTAACTATAAATTAAATTTTATCATGATATTTTAGGGAAAACAAAATCATTGACATAATAATGATGATATTAATCCATTTAAAAAGTCTTACTAATTAAATAAAAAAATGTCTTTTAGAAATGAAACATTTGTTTGTTTTTTTGGCAAATGTGCTAAATAAAAATAAATTATTACATTAAAGTTATAAAAATAATAATAATATCTTCTTCTTTTAGATTTTTAGCATTTCCAATTATAAGTTGCCACAACAAATTGCCTCTCTCCAACATGACCAGTCATTTCCATAGTCACACACACTATCTTCATGTCACCCTTTATCCCATCCATAAACCTTTTCTTAGATCTGCTTTTAGATGTTTTGCCTGGTAACTTCATCAGTAACATTCTTTTATCACAATAGTGTGCTGGTCTTCTCTTTACATAACCAAAACATCTCAGTCTTGACTACTTCAGCTTATAAGGCAATCTTCTCACATGTACTATTCCATAAATTACATTAATCTTGATTTTGTCTGATCTTGTACTCCCAAAGAAAATTTTAAGATTTTCATTTCAGCTACTTCCAACTCTGCTTCCTGCTTTTCATAAATGCAACAGTTTCCAATCCATATATTATTGGTGGTCTCAATAACATCTTGTACAATTTTTCTTTTTATTTTAGCTGATATCTTTCTGTTACAAAATACACATGATCTCCTTCTCCTCTAGCCATGCCATTCTGCTTGGACATGTTTTAAACTTAAGCTACATTCTCCCTTGCATTAAACAATTAATCAAATTGATAATAATATAATTTTGTTGAACAAAAATAATCTTCAGCATAAGAAAAACTAACTAAAATCATCAAAATGCATACATGAGCAGCCTAAGAACACTTATGTAAAAACAAATGTTATGGTATCTCTTAAACACCATATTATATTGCAGATATGCAAATACACCATGCATT
Organism: Diplosoma virens; assembly: GCA_963680785.1. Lineage (NCBI taxonomy): Eukaryota > Metazoa > Chordata > Ascidiacea > Aplousobranchia > Didemnidae > Diplosoma > Diplosoma virens. Next base: position 45,335,263 of record OY796880.1, read on the forward strand.
TGGCAAGCACATATCTAAATTAGTATTTTTGTGACAATTTTCCCCTTTCCAAGCTTCAATGTAGCAAATATCATAAAATCTCAAAACTGATGGAAGTTTAGGCAATCTTTCTCTGATCGTCTTGGATTGTTGGTTCATATAAGGTGTTTCAAGTTTTCCCAGTGCTATTACTGACTTGATAAAAAACAAATAAGACACTGACTCTGTTGTCAGAGCATGAGCCGCCATGCAGAAATATTAGAAATATCTAAGAGCATGTTATAAAAAGTCAATACCATTTTTTGTTATGGACTTGATCAATATTAGCCCAGAAGCTGATTTATGACGTCTGTGGCTCCTATTTTAAATATCATAAAGTTTCACTAGCATAGTCAAGAGAACATTTGGACTTGTTATTTTTTATCTTACTGTAAAAAAAGGTACCTCCTAAACTGATGTCTTTCAACTTTGTGCTTATTAAAACTGAAAATACGCCCTAATTAAAAATTTCTTTGACTAAACTAAATCATAGCAAATGCTTATAAAACTTTATATGAATCTATATTTTATACATCAAGCTGTGTTCCTAAAGTTTTGATAATAACAATATTGAACAATATAAAGAAAAACAATTACAGGGAAGATTGAACATATTAAGACTATTTAGTAATTTACCAGAACATTTTCGTGCAAAAAATGCCATATTAAGGTTATAAAAGGTCAAGATTACTACTCATCATGTTAAAAAAGGTTAGAGTTTTGGAATCTTTTAGCAGATAATTCCAAATGTAATAAAAAAAAATGATCATATTATTTATTTAGTCCTAGAATGTACAAACTTTTTAACTGTATTTACAGAATTGGGATGCATTAATATTTGCTTCATGTAATATAAACAAAAATGCCAATATCCTTTGTTTTATGGTGAACTACCAATTAAGAAAATTACATAAACATTTAATATTTATTTGGGGGTTCTTCAGATTTTTTTACAAAAAAAAAATCATCAAGGCTTATAAGCACCCTTTAGGCAACAAAAAAATGGGTACTAATAAAATGTATTTTATGATATAATTGCATGGTGACGTAATGAAATGTGCCTGCCAAAAACATTGAAAACAGCCATTTTTGAAAGTAAAGAAAAATAAACCAAAAAATAACAATTAAAAAAGTTATTTGAAAAGTTTTAATGTGTAAACAAATTCCTTTTGTTTACATAGAACCAGATGTCTGGTTTTAATAAAAGTTGCCTCAAGTAGACAAAGATGGAATGAGTTGCCTGCCACAGCAAGAAATCTAAAATGTTTGTCATTATAGTTTGCTCATTGTCCTATGGCAGAGTTACAATCTGGGTTCATTTTCGCTTACAGGGGTACATCAACATGGGTACATTTTAGCCTACAGGATCTACTGGGTTGGGATTATGTAGGGTGCTTTGCTTGCTGTTGTAGCCATTTAGGAACATGCTGCTTGATTCTATCTTGTAGTCACTGTGATGTTTGTCCTACATATCTACTGTCACAGTGGCATGAATATTCATAAATAACAGAGCTTTTCAGCATGGTAGGTAAAACATCTTTGCAAGCTACAGTAACATGCATTTGAATGTAAATACCACTCTGGTGGTAACAAAGCCATAGCAGCTTTCAACAGCCATTTTGACATTTTTATCAAGACTAATAAAAGCTTTCCCTATCCAAAGAACTCTTAAATACACAGGGCACTTCTCAGTGCCAAATTGTTTAGGCATAGAAAACTGAGTAATTTTCTTGGAGATGTTGCTGTCAATAATCGATTCAGGATAATCATTGTCCAATAAAATGTTCTTGATATGCTTAATTTTTTCATTTAGTTTAAATTTTGTGCATATCTTTAGTGCCAGTTACCAAAGTTGATATAAGGTTTGTTTTTTGTTTATTAGGACTGAAAGATTCCCAATGTAAATACTATCCAGTAAAGGTAGGTTTTCTGTACACACTGGTTTTAAAATTGTTAACTGTTTGTTCCACATTAACATCAAGAGATGGTAAACAATTATTTTTCTCTTTGTCAAAGGTAAATTTGAGAGAAGGATGGAGACGGTTTAGTTGGTTAAAAAAGTTTTCTGACTCTTCTTCATTGCAAAAAATAGCAAATGTATCATCAACATATCTAAAATATGTGGAAGATTTTGATATTTGGGAGAAGAGTTTTTCTTTATAAAACCCAACAAAGATGTTAGCTAAGGCTGGGCCTAGCAGTGATCCTATCCATCAGTTTGCTTGTACATGATATTGTTAAAGCTAAGCTTTACTCCAGATGTGGCACTCTTCATCAGTTCAATGAAGACAGCCTTAGAAATAAATGGTTGTGCATCTGAGTCATTGCAATATAAGGCATCTGGACAGATGTTAATGGTCTCTTCAAGTGGGACATTTATAAAAAGGCTTGAGATGTTGAAGGAGCACATGAAAAGACTATTAAAATCTTTTAAGTTGTGAACAGCATCAGCAAACGTAAATGAGTCACATATGCAATGTGTCAAAAAATGCTTTAATACCGATTGCAAGAGGCTTACATATTTTCAGTGCAGGTACACTGAACAGCAAATTGCTGTCTTAAACAAGGTGGTCAGAATTAAAGGAAAAATCAAAACTTTTAAATTCTCAACAGCCTTTCTCAAGGCTTGCAGATCCCATAGAATTGCACTCAAATATATAATTGCCAACATTGAACAATCAAAAATCAGGCATAGCCTAGTTGTTGAACGGGCTTTTATAAATGATGAAATCAAAAAGCAGATAAAACAATTGAAAAAACTGCACATTTTTTACCGATCTCTTTTACGTGTAGCTTGTCAATTTCTCTCATTCTTTGACAAAATTAAATTTTATAGATACTTTGCTTTGATTGAAAAGACAAGCATGAAAATTTATAACAAAAATGAATCCTTGCTTGCCACTCTAAAAAAGAAAAGATTCAAAAATATGCTGTGTAGTACAAAGAAACATATCTTGAACCTCTTGAATCATGTATTATCAGATGTGAAAAGTTTTGTTCTATCGCATGGTCTGAACTTCTGCCTTCCACCAAAATCAATATGCAAAGAAGTCTTTGCAGAATTCGAATCATTATGAGCCCAACTGGATCATCACAGAGTTTTATCAGAAAATGAACAATCTTCTTTGAAGGCTAGACTTACAGACCTTGCCCATCTGTACTGTGGTGAAGAGATTGACTCACGTGATTTTGCTTTTCATGGAGAATGCTTTCGAGCACTCAACAGCTTACATTCTAATAAAAATATTGTCATCACTGAATCAGATAAGGGTTCAAGAGTAGTCATTCTGAACAAGAATGACTTTATCGATAAAATGCAAGCAATACTTGATGATCCATCAAAATTTGTAAAACTTGTACCAGCCTCAAGCAATGACAACACTGCTAATATTGAATCAAAACTTCAAAAATGTTTATTAGAACTCTTTAAAGAAGACTCAATACCCAAAAGTCTTTACCAAAATATTCATCCTACCCGATCACAAAAACCCAGAATGTATGGTTTGCCCAAAATGCACAAAACAAATGTACCATTACGACCAACACTATCTATGATGAGCTCATCCCATCATGAGCTCAGCAAGTGGTTAGCAAACCTCTTGCAATCGGTATTAAAGCATTTTTACGTTTGCTGATGCTGTTCACAACTTAAAAGATTTTAATAGTCTTTTCATGTGCTCCTTCAACATCTCAAGCCTTTTTATAAATGTCCCATTTGAAGAGACCATTAACATCTGTCCAGATGCCTTATATTGCAATACTCAGATGCACAACCATTTATTTCTAAGGCTGTCTTCATTGAACTGATGAAGAGTGCCACATCTGGAGTAAAGCTTAGCTTTAACAATATCATGTACAAGCAAACTGATGGATAGGATCACTGCTAGGCCCAGCCTTAGCTAACATCTTTGTTGGGTTTTATAAAGAAAAACTCTTCTCCCAAATATCAAAATCTTCCACATATTTTAGATATGTTGATGATACATTTGCTATTTTTTGCAATGAAGAAGAGTCAGAAAACTTTTTTAACCAACTAAACCGTCTCCATCCTTCTCTCAAATTTACCTTTGACAAAGAGAAAAATAATTGTTTACCATCTCTTGATGTTAATGTGGAACAAACAGTTACCAATTTTAAAACCAGTGTGTACAGAAAACCTACCTTTACTGGATAGTATTTACATTGGGAATCTTTCAGTCCTAATAAACAAAAAACAAACCTTATATCAACTTTGGTGCACCGGGTACTAATGAGAATATCAGCACTTGCTCTCTGCTACTCTGCAGCTGAGTATGCTTGCCCAGTATGGTCATGGTCAGCACATGCTCATCGCCTAGACCCCACTCTTAATGACAGTTGTCGCATTATTACAGGATGCCTAAAATCCACCAACACCAACTGTCTATACCTGCTTGCCAGAATAGCTCCACCAGACATTTGATGCGAGGTGGAAGGCAGAAGGGAAAGGCAAAAAGCAAGACATGACCCAAGCCACATGCTATATGAATCAGAGGCAGCAAATCAATGCCTAAAATCAAGGAAGACTTTCTTGCATACCAACCCTCCTCTAAATATGCCTTCCAAGGAGATGAGGATCAAGCTATGGAAGAACCGGCTCAAAGAATGCCCTTTAAAGCTGGCTTTTAACATGGAACCAGCTGAGGTGCTTGCCCCTGATCACCAAGCTCCCTGGAAAGACTGGAGATGCCTTAACCAACTTCGAACTGGAACTGTTAAAACCCAAAGCACATTTGCAAAGTGGGATTTCATAATGGCCCGACTTTGTGTAAGTGTGGTACTGGAGATGACATGCAGCACACTTGCTTGGATGCCCTCTACTCTCACAGAAGTGCAGTTGAGACAACCTTTCAGCCTTCAACAACATTGCTGAAAAAACAGTAAAGTTTTAGAAAGACTATGTTTAGAGACACAAAATATATAGGGTTTTTCGATCTAATTCGTTTTTGCAATCAAATTTGTTCTTTTTGCAATCAAATTCTTTTATTTGCAATCAATTTCATTTTGGAAAAACTTTTATATATATATCTTTGTATAGAGTCTCCCAATAGGGTCTATATACATATATTGTAGATAATATGGGGTCTCTGTATTAGGTCTCCATAATTAGGTCTCCATGATATATATAGTCTCCATAATTAGGTTTCTATAATATATAGATAGGTATATATAGATAGGTATATAGACCTATTGGAGATCCTATATGGAGACCCAATATTATGGGGACTACATTATGGAGACCTAATATCTATTATTGAGACTACATTATGGAGACCTAATTTTGGAGACCTAATATTATGGAAACTATATTATAGAAACCTAATTATGGAGACTATAGATTATGGAGACCTAATATTGTGGTGACCTAATGCAGAGACTCTATATTATCTATACATTTGATAATATAGAGCAGTGGTTTTCAACCAGGGTTCTGCGGAACCCTAAGGTTCTGCCAGTACCGTCCAGGGGTTCCGCAAGTTTACATTCAAAAGCCGAGTCTAGTTTATTATTATATGCATATTGTTTAAAAATACAGTAATTTTTGATCTATTGGTCAAACGAAACAAAGAATAAAATCTAGGTTAATGGAACATCAACGTTTATTAACTATCAAAGACCGGATCAATCAGCGCTTTGTCAGCACTCAATGATTATGGACCACAGGATAGATTGGGAAAACATTTATGTTAAAAGCTGAAACTGAATACAATAAAAGGTTATTTGTAGAAAGTTGGTTTATACATTCAAAATCAAGTGTAACTAACAGAAACGACGGCAATTCTTTCCCTTTAGTCTATAAAAAATTAGATTGTACCTAAAAAATTTTAATTTACATCCTGTTTTAAGTTTTTTAATTGAACAGTATGAATTTTCTTAACTAGTTAATTTGGTTTGAAACTTTGCATTGCAATTGTACGATTGATTGCTGTGTCTTTTAAATTAAAATGTTCTCGGGCTTGTTTATCGTTGTTGGTGGATGTGTGTACGCTAGGGGTTAGTTGGTTTCTTGACTGATCACTATGCTTTGCTTCTTTATTACTCTTTCTTGCCGCAGAATCAATGAAGTTAATCACTAGCTGTTTGACATTGGACGCATTTCAATTAATCAAATGATGTTTGTTGCACAAGACAATTAAGCTAAATTATTGCACTAGGGTTCCTCAAGCCTCTGGAATGTTTCATGCGGGTTCCGCTCCTACAAAAAGGTTGAAAACCACTGATATAGAGCCTATATATTTGATAATATAGGGTCTTAGTATTAGATCACCACAATATTAGGTCTCCATAATTAGGTCTCTATGATATATATAGTCTCCATAATTAGGTTTCTATAATATAGTTTCCATAATATTAGGTGTCCAAAATTAGGTCTCCATAATGTAGTCTCAATAATATAGTCCCTATAATATTAGATCTCCATATAGGATCTCCGATAGGTCTATATACCTACCTACATATACATTATGGAGACTATATATATGATAGAAACCTATAAAAACTATAGATTGTGGAGACCTAATTATGGAGACCTAATACAGAGACCCCATATTATCTATATATGTACAGGGTTTAACAGATAAATCAGTACAAATTTAAAATTGTTATAAGAATGTTTGGTAACAACTTATTATTTTAGTTTTCTAAAATAGTGTTTAATAGGACCCATATTGTATAAAAAGTATATTAATTTTTTTTAAACAATTCATTCTGCAATGGAACAAACGAGAAGATCTGCAATATGTGAATTGCGTGGCACACACCTTAAAAATAATAAAATTACTTAAATATCCGAGACACACAGTTTATGATGTTTGCAAAAGATTTGATGAAATGGGCAAAGAACAAAGAAGTGCTCACAATAGCAGAAGAGACAGGATTTTAAAACCTACTTTTTTAGCAGGATTAAAAAGAAGCATTAAAGCAAATCCTGCGGTGCCTATGACTGAGTTGGTGAAAAAAAGATCAGTTAGTGTGATGACAATAAAAAGAGGCATTAATAAATTAGGTTTTAACTCTTATGCAAGAGGGAAAAAACACCTTTTAACAGAAAAAATGAAAGAAATTCGTTTTAATCGGTGTAAATTAATATTGAATTTGTTAAAATCCAATCCATCAAAAATAAAATTTTTTTCAGATGAAAAAATCTTTACTGTTGATAGGGCCTCAAATCAAAGAAATGACCATTGGATTGCATCTTCAAGTAAGGAGGTATTTCCTGTAATGTCAACAAAAAATCCTTCAAAAATAATGGTAATCTGTGTTGTTTCAAGCAAAGGGGATGTTTTTACTCATTTTTTCGACAAAAATGAAAAAATAAATGCAAATGTTTATTGTAAAGTCTTACAAGATAAAATAATACCTTGGATGAAATTGAAAAGTAGAAAGCAGAGTTTTGTTTTTCAACAAGACTCTGCACCCGCCCATACTGCAAAACAGACAGTAAAGTTGCTAAATGATTTTGGAGTAAAATTTTGGAATAAAAATACTTGGCCATCAAACTCTCCTGATCTTAATCCTTTAGACTACTACTTTTGGTCAAGGAATCAAGCAATAGCCTGTAAAAAGCATCATAACAACTTAAATTCTCTCAAAATGTCTATCAAGAGAGCCATAAATACTTTAGAAAAAGAAATAGTTCGTGCTTTGAGTAAATTTCGAAACAGAATTGAAGCGGTCATAAATGCATCTGGGGGTTATATTGAGTAAAAAATACAACATTTATATTTTTAGTTGAATTAAAAATTAAATCTGTTTGAAATAATTTTGTACGGATTTATCTGTTAAACCCTGTATATAGACCCTAATGGGAGACTCTATACAAAGATACATATTTATAAAAGTTTTTGCAAAATGAAATTGATTGCAAAAAAAATGAATTTGATTGCAAAAAGAACGAATTTGATTGCAAAAAGAACTAATTTGATTGCAAAAACAACAAATTAGATTGAAAAACCCTATATATACTGGACACTAATGATATGCACGAAATTTAAACTAAATGAAAAAATTAAGCATATCAAGAACATTTTATTGGACAATGATTATCCTGAATCGATTATTGACAGCAACATCTCCAAGAAAATTACTCAGTTTTCTATGCCTAAACGATTTGGCACTGAGAAGTGCCCTGTGTATTTAAGAGTTCTTTGGATAGGGAAAGCTTCCATTAGTCTTGATAAAAATGTCAAAATGGCTGTTGAAAGCTGCTATGGCTTTGTTACCACCAGAGTGGTATTTACATTCAAATGCATGTTACTGTAGCTTGCAAAGATGTTTTACCTACCATGCTGAAAAGCTCTGTTATTTATGAATATTCATGCCACTGTGACAGTAGATATGTAGGACAAACATCACAGTGACTACAAGATAGAATCAAGCAGCATGTTCCTAAATGGCTACAACAGCAAGCAAAGCACCCTACATAATCTCAACCTGGTAGATCCTGTAAGCTAAAATATCATAACCCAGATTGTAAATCTGCCATAGGACAGCACTTGCTTGATAATGAACAATGTGCTGCAAACTATAACGACAAACATTTTAGATTTCTTGCTGTGGCATGCAACTCATTCCATCTTTGTCTACTTGAGGCAACTTTTATTAAAATTAAAAAAGTGTTTTGTTAGGTTGTTGTTGTCCTTCTTTCTGGATATCTTTGAATAGCCATCTCTTGATCTCTCAAAAAAACCAATCTAGATTTCTACTCTTAGATCAACTCAGCTGCTTCTAAAGTTTTTTTTCAACATACTAGTGGTGCTGTGTTGTGTTGGTACTTAACTACAGTTAAAGAGGTGATTATCTCATGTGTGAGTGACAAGCAAAGTGAGCATTGTGCCATGTAAGTATCAGTGTTTACTAAGCGTAAATAACTTTACAAGAGTGGTGATTTGTTGGCTCTCAGCTGTGCCAGTTTTGTATACAAGTAACATGGTAATGATTGTTATGATGAATAAATGTCAAAGGGTGTGGTGTTAGTAACTTTGTTGCTTTTTCTGGAACTGAGTATTGCAAGGTAATGGTAATGTAAATGTGTTTGAAGTTTATTTTACATTCCTTAGGTGTTATGTCTATATCTGAGATGATGATGTTAGTATGCTCATTGTTATGAAAGATTGTGGTTTTCATGTTTCTGGGTGTATCTAAATATGCATTGAGATTGTGTAAAGGGTGTAGTTGTGTTGGAGTCAGTTCTTTAAGTTAAGTAGCATGAAGTTTGAGAGGTGCCCATTGGAAGGAAACTGGATTTTTCCTGTAGGTGTTGAGTGTTTGTGTCTTGTGTGCAGCCACTGGCAATTTACAAAGCTGTGTTTTGAATGGAATACAATTTCTTAATGTTGGTGTTTGTTATGATAAGGCTCCATATGATTGATGTTAGCATATTTCAAATAGGGCAAGTGATGGCTTTGATTGCAAAAACAATTAGTTCATTTTGTTTACTTCATTTGGTAGAAGTGAGTGTTTTGAGAATATTAAGTGTTTGTTTTGCTTTGGTAATAGTGACATTTATATGTTGTGAAAAAGTATGTTTTGGGGTTTACAGTGTTTCCAAAAGTATTTTGGCAATGAGTGATAAAAGAGATATGGATCAGTAGTTTGTGCCAATGTTGTGGTCTTTGTTTGATTTTGGAATGGGGATGATTGTGGCATGTTTCCAAAGATGTGATATTGTGTAAGTATTGAAGGCAGTCTTGTACATGTGTATGAAATCATCAAGGGCAAGTGGGCCAAGGTGTTTTAGGTGTCTGATGATTATGCCATCAGGTCCAGCAGAATTGTTGTTTGTGCTATTTGAGATAGCTAATCGCACTTATGTAGTGGCAAGGAGTATTTTTGTCAGTTGGAAGGTTCTTGATTGTTTGGTCTATGTGTCTGTTGATTTTGTTGTTGCTATAAAACAGATTAGATAAAAACAAGATAAGTTTAAATAAAAAAGGTTCTCCCAAGCATTTTATTATAGCTTTTTTTGGAAACAAGACAAACATGCCTATATTTGATGCAAATAAACATATGCCCCAAAACATGCATAAAAAGAAATTTCACCAGGGACAAATGCATCTAGTTAAAAGTAACATATAAGAATAATACAGTACAGTAATAGACAAGTTAAAGTGTAACAATGCGCTTCAACTTAAATGCTTTATATTACACTGAACAGTATGAAAACAACATAAACATAGTTATGTTAGTACCTTTTGCATCTGAATTATCAATCTCTTTTTCATTTTCAATTGAAATTCTACTTTTTTTGTCACTAGAGGCAACAGAGATATGGGGACCAAGTGATGAATGGGTTTCTGAAACTACTCGATCTCCAACTACCTAAACAAGGTGTATTCAAAAATGATATATTAATAAGATTCCAACATGGCCAGTAATTGCATAGTCACAATTTTAAAGTGAAATCAAAACGTTTTTTAGATAAAGAAAAGTTTGAAATTTTTATCAAAAAAACTTTAAAAATTAAAATCATACTTAATTGAAAAAATTTTTTTAATCTTTTTTTTTCATTGGCTAAATTTATTGGTGATAGAAGGACTGTGGGTTAAAAATAATCAGTTACACCCCTATGGTCTTGATGGGGTAAGTATCACCTAAACCCATCCTGCAAATAGGGGTGTGATGTCCCTCTAAAGAGACTAGTAAGTAGGTGACTTTCCTTGATTTGAAAATATATTTAAAAATGACAGTGTGGTGTCAGAGACAACACTGCTAAAAAGATCAAGATGAGGATGTGTTGGGCTACCAAAGATGGTACAAGAAGAGCTTTCTCAATTTTTATTTGTATATGATATAGTAATTTTTGCAAGAAAAAAAATTAAATGGTGATTGCCACAACCTCGTGGAATGTTAACTGGAATAGCAGTGATTTCGTCATTTTTTGGAAGGACATCCACTCCAGGTCATACACAAACAGGACTGGGGCCAAATGTTTATCCTTTTACCACCCCAGGCTGCTGTACTGCCTGGATCAGATGCTGGCAGTGATGTTGTTAAGCCAACATCAAGTTTTGTCATCCAAAACCATCAGACCTTGTGCTCCATATGGTGCCTGATGTATGGGGCAGGCTATTAAAGCATGGTCTGTGGTTTGTACAGTGGTGCTGCACTTGCAATTTGATCAAGGAGTGAGACCCCATTTGTGCATGGATGAATGGAATTGCCCAACACCAATTCTCAAGCAGTTAAGCTTAACCCAAGCTTCCCAGGGCAAGCCCATCCCAACAGGCCTGGCACCAGTTCAGGGCACAAAAACACGGATTCTGGAAGAATTTTAACTGTACTTTGCATTCCATTTATGATTTTTCCACTCAGAAGCATGGATGCCAAGTCCAGCAAGGTTGTCCAAAAGATTTTACGCAGCTGGCACAAATGGGCATCTAAATCTTAATCTCTCTTAGTGAGCATCTAAAGACCCACTTAAAAGACCATACAAGATATGATCAGGGTCAAAGGAGAGTGTTGCTCCCACTCAACAAAGCTCAGTTGGCTGGATGCCTGAGAGTATGAGTAGGTGGCCAAATGAGAGTGTTGCTCCTAGTTGGCAAAGCTCAGTTGGCTGAATGCCTGAGAGTATGAGTAGGTGGTCTGTTGGAGTGGAATGCAGGCATCCAATAACTATGTGCAAGGTGTCATTCAAGACACTGTCTATGAGGCAAGTGTGAGCGCTGTGAAACCAGAACGGTGCGCAATACTCAGCTGTTGAGATGGCTATGCATAGTGTTTTGGCACCAGCACCCCATCCTGAGCCTACAAGTCACCTCAATAGTGTGACGCGCAAAGATAATTTTTTGCACAATGCCACTAGATGGTGACAAAACATGAGCGATCTGTCCAGTTTTACCCAAAGATAAATACGGGTTGGATAGAATGGTAAAAGTCTATCGTTGTTGTAGGCTTTTAGCTCACACTTGGCCTCTTGGTTATTAAAGTGAAAGGCTGCCATCACTGTCTCAGTATGGCTGAGCTTCAACCTCCAAGGCTGGAGATATGCTAAAAGTGTAGATATGTCTTGGCTTAAAATCCCCTCCAAGTCCTTCCAGTTTCCAGAAGAGTGCAACATTGTTAGATCTTCAGCATAAGCAAACTTTCTGAGTAACAATGCTAGATCATCAGCACAAGCAGTAATTTCAGCCACTATGACAAGTAGGAAATCAATTACATCAATATGGGGAAAAGTGATCATACTTCTATGTTTGGCTCTTTTGAGTAAAATATTTTTCTGCTTAGCCACATTGAACAATTACCTATGACAAAGCCTTTTCTTGTTCTATTTACCATTAATCTTTTTATTGAAAAAATAAAGAGAGAAAACTCCTGTCAACTGTCAAAATCAATCAAAATTGAACAAAAAACTGCATTAAAGTTGCGTCAGTGTTTTACTGCTGAGTCAGTTTTAACACTAGCTCAGCACCATTGCTGTCAGCATCTGCTAACATTATCAGTACAGAAGACTGGGATAGAAAAAAAACAAACTTTTGACCATAGTCCTATACATGTCAAACTTGGAGTGGATGCCATTTCAAACACTAATAAATACATGTACTTGACAAAAACATTGTCTGTTACTACAACAAAGTACAAAAACAATTTAATACAGTGGTCACTGTTTAATAGAGCATTGGTTTATAGAGAAACCCGCTTTTTGGAGCAGTTTCAGATGACAAGAAATGGTTCCTATCTTTTCCTGTTATAAAATTCTCTGCTTAGTACAGCAAACCACCACTTTTAAGAGCAGCTTTGTTGTGTAAAGTCACTATTGTTTGTGCATGATCGTGCATGACAAATTGAAAAAAAGGCCAAACATTGACGTGTTGAAGTCATGCATGCCTGGCACGTACTCACACTGTGTTAGCATGCTCTCAGATCGCATTAGCATGCGTGTGCATTAGAACTGCCAAAGGCTTTGCATGGCATTTACAGTTGTATCCTTCAAAGAGCGCGCATGTGTGAGTTGTTTACAAAGCGAAGTTGAAGCAGAATGAAAAGAAAAATACAGGATTGATCTGATCAGGAAGAACTGGACTTGCTCAAACGCTATGATGCATTGCCAAGGGTAAGTAGGCCTACAAATTACACAAGATTTTAATGTAGACCTGAAATTTATTTTGATGTTTTACAAGTTTTAGATGTGCCAGTCACAAGCTGCTGTAAAGCTAAATATTCCACGCTCCACTCTTGGAAAAATCTTGCAGCGACGTGAATCACTCATTCCTGGGAGATCTCAGAAACGAGCCAGAACTGGACAATCCTGCCAAGTTGATGCAGCTGTGATGGGTTGGCTGAGTGACGTTCGAAAAAGGGATGCACCAATAAATGGCCCCATTTTAAAAGCAAAGGCAAAGAAATTTGCTGAGCAACTTGGTGAAGACAAGTTCACTGGAAGTGAGGGTTGGTTTGGGAGATTTAAAAAACGAAATCAACTTAGCTACAAGTTCCTTCATGGTGAGGCTGCAGAGGCTGATCAACCTGCGAAAGATGATTGGGTTACCAATTGGAGCAAACTTACCGAGGGATACGATTCATCGGAGATTTGGAATGCTGATGAAACTGGCCTTTATTTGCGTGCCTTACCTAATTGAACAATTGTGATGGACAAAGAAGAAAATATTTATGCAAGAGGCAAAAAAGCAAAGGAATGTGTCACAGCACTGTTTGTTGTCTCTCTCACTGGAGAGAAGAAGCAGCCACTAAACATCGGAAAAAGTCAAAAACCTCACTGCTTCAAGGGGATTGAGAAACTTCCAGTTTCTTACGCAGCAAATAAAAATGCTTGGATGACGTCTGCCTTGTTTTGCGAGTGGCTGCTTGCCTGGGAAATAGAGCTGCAATATAAGAATAAAAAGATTCTCTTGCTCATTGACAATTGTAGCGCACACAAACATGACATTATTAAAGATAAACTTCAGGCACTAAAAATTGTTTTTCTACCACCTAACACAACATCAATTCTCCAACCGCTAGACCAAGGGGTGATTAGGTCTTTTAAGGCTCACTATCGCCAAAAAATGGTGGAATGGATTTTGAATGCAATGGAAAGTGAGCCATCTGCAAATGCTCATGCCATATCAAAGAAAATCAGTTTGTTGGACAGCATTTTAACTGTAGATCAGGCTTGGAGAGCAGTAAAGTCAGACAGAATTGTCAACTGTTGGAGAAAAGGAGGACTGCTTTTTCAAGCAACCCCAGAAGACACCGCAAATGATGTTGAGGTGGATGAATTGATCCCTGTTGGTTGGTCTGCAGCAGACTGGACAATGATGGTAGATTTGGATGAAAATCTTGAAACCTGGCAAGGCATCACCAAGGAGAATGTGCTCAATGATGTCAGGTGAATGTACAGCTCAGACAACAGCAATGAACATAAGGCAGATGTAGGGTTTCAGGAAGAAAATGAGGAGGTGACCCCTCCATCTCATTGTGATATGCTGCTTGCAGTGCAAACTTTAAGGAAGGGACTGTTTTTTCGCAATGCTAACCAGTGGTCATTGTTGTGTAAGCTTGACGATGCTGTAGAGCAAGCTACAAAACATGAAGTAAAACAATCAAAAATTGAGCAGTTCTTCTGTGCTGCTGAAGCTGAAGAGCACCAATAGTAAACATGTTTAACATGTATGTACTGTACTGTGAACTTTTTATGTTGCTTTACACACTGTCCAAGATCTTAAAACGCAATAAAATACAGTGCCCTGATATTGGCATGTGTTTTGGTGAACTCCCTAGTATAAATGACACCCTATTTTCATGGCCAAAATGTTCCCATCGGTTTATAGAGCCACTGCTTTTTAGAGCAGGTTTTGCAATCCCTGAAGGTGCTCCATTAAGCAGTGACCACTGTATCACAAATTTATAGTGTCATCTTACCAAGTAAGATAAAGTTTATCCTAAAATTGTCTAAAACCTTTAAATAAAAATGCATCTTTCATGATTCTGCATAAAATCGATAAAAAGTAAATAGCAACAAAAAACAAGCCAAAGCTTTTTACAGAGTCTTACTTTCAAATGAGGAATCACTTCAATCCCATTCTTATCAAGATTTAATTCTTGCAGCTGTGGTAAAGCAGCAAGGGAAGCAAAAGTTGAAAGATCACTTAGATTGTTATTATCAAGATAAAGAACCTCAAGTTTACTAAATCGAGGAACAACTTGATTTTCTTTATTTCTAAAATACATAAATTTATTCTTAAAATAATTAAAATTTTTAGAAAAAAGATAAGTGGTGGGTTACTTGTTAAAAACACTTTGAGCCATAAAAAATGCAAAATCTTAACCATGCCAAATAATTTGAACAGGAATAGTAAGAGTAAAGCTCAAAAATTTAAAAGCAATATTAAGTAATATCAATTTTGATGTAAAAAAAATCAACCAGCAGCAGTTTGTAAAATAAATCATAAAATGCAATATCATGTGTATAATAATAAGAAATCAATTTGTTGGTTATTTTGTAAACAAGAATACAATATAAAGAAATTCTATATTTCTAGATTTTTAACAGAAAAAGGTAATCAAAATGTTTTAGAAATTAGATATGTAATCATTTATAAAAGTAGCATGAATCCATGTTTTGACTGTATAGGGACATTCATTGAAAATATATAAGTGGCCCGAGATGAAAATTCCTTTAATTATAAAATCTTTTATAAAAATTGTAATTCCAACAAAAAACCTAAAATTTTTTACAATAACTAAATCTCTTTTTAAAAAAAAACATTTATTATTTTTAAATAATAGATTACATTTTCTAGAAAAAACAGTAGCAATCAATATAAATTTTTTTAGCACAATCAATTTAAATTAACTAAGACAGAAGTCTAAAATTTGATGCATCAACTCTCTCTTTTTCATTATTGTTTCTATGTTGGTTATAAATGTGTTTTTTTTACATATATATTAAAATTTTTTCTCTCCACCTTAATCTATAATGCATTTTTTTCATTGTTTATGGTGTTTTTTACCATCCCACATTTAAAAAAAAATTTTATCTTTATACGAGTATTTATTCTTCTGACATGCAGGAAACCAACAGAGGCACTAAAAGCAATTACCTTGACCTGCTTCCAGAGATGCCAAGATATTGCTGTCTGCTTGAAATTTAATAGAGATATGACTGAAATTTAGAACTGCTTCCAAGACCACCAAGTGGGGAAAGTGTTGTAAAGTGTCTTCCCCAAGGACACAAGAGAATCGCATGATTAGATTTTGAAGCAAGACCATGTTGATTACAATCCTGACACTCTAACCACTCGACCAAACTGCTGACAATTTTGTCTTTCATGACACATAGGGTGGCTGTAAACTTGATGACCTTACATCTCATCACAACCTTCTTGTTGTTTAATAAAACCAATTTTTGAATTGACACATTAGCACCTGTAATTGTGTGATTTTTTTGTGACAAAAATAAACTGAAACTTCTATTAAAAACACATCAGAATGCATCTCTGTGTAAATATGTTTTGCATCAAAACTTTTATAGCTTTAAAATTTTGCAATTTCAGAAGATATTCATTAAAAAATAATGATAACATAAGATAACAACATGTTGGGTTAGGTCAAGCAGGAATAATCACATTTTGGGCCAGCATGCAAAAAAAAGATTTTTAGACAGTGATGCAATTTAACAAGCTATAAAAATATGAACACTCATTTTTTTTATTTTTATTGGACAAACTAAAAAAAGGTATGTCACAAATTGGCTGTCTCAGCAACATTTTGTCAAAGCAATTCATCCAGGTTGGGATTTAAAATTTTAAAAACAGGTTCTCTTTTGTATATAACTTACAAACAATGGGTTCCCTCATTATACAGAGATATAGAGATACATAGATTACATTAAATTAAGAGTGGGTTTGCTGAATGTGCTGATATTCCAAGAACCAGTTTGCACAAACCTGTGCAAACCCCCTGAATCCCATTACTAAATTCATCCCACTATATAACTGTAACAGTTGTTACAAACCATTGACAAGTTTCATTTCTTGATTTTAATTTTTTTTACATGGGACAAAATCTAAGTCAATTTTGATTAAACAATAAAAGCACTGCATTGAATTAAAAAAAATGAATAAAACAACTTTTAAAAAAAACAACAGGATATTAAATTACAGGTATAAAATACACCAAAACTCTTATTTGAAAATTGAAGTAGATGACACAGAACATTATTTAAAATTTTTTATATTAATTTAAAATCTAACACAATTAACAACAATGGAAATTTTTATCTTTCAAAAGTTTTGACTAAATAAACATCATATAATTTTACAAAGATTACAATTTTTGTAATAACCAATAATCTTGTTACTAGATTTTTTCACGTATTTATACTAGGCTTTGCAAAAGTCTTGTTACAGTTTATTTTTTTTAAATACAATGTTACTGTTAGAATATTACTCACATCTTTTTACATGTAATTAATGTCAAACTATTACAGATACTATTTTGATTACCAAAAAGTGTCTAAATTATAAATAGATAGTAATGAAAGCCAAAAGAATTGAAGTATCAGCACTCTTACGTGCAGGCTATGGAAAATCTGACATTGCCACACTGGCGGCTTCTACTCTTCATTTGAGGCTACAACACCAAGCATCATCACAGATGCAGGATGCTTCATTGTTGACACCTTGTGGATTTCAGAAATGTCTCTACCAAATGTTACAACGTGGTTGTTCTGCTTGTTGAAGACTGGATCGACCATAAATGTCTTCTCATTGGAAAAAATGACGATTTGATTCCATGGTTTTTTTATATCATTCAAAAGACAGGTGCTCCTCTCTAAACACTTTTGAATTATCAAACAACTTAAGAGAGATTTTTTCAAAAGTCTTAGGTTCTTTTCTCCCCCCTTTTCAATTGCCCTAGACACACTGGACACCAAAATGTTCTCCCTTTGAGCAAATTTTGTCATTTTCAGGGTCGGGTCATTTTTAAAGGCCTTTTATAGTTTCACACTTGATTACCTGAGGACTACCCAATTAAGGGTGATCCTGAAGTGATTTAAAGTTTTCAAGACATTTTGCAATTCGATGCACAGTCATTCTACTGATGTCTAATATCTCAGCAATGTTAGATTTTCCATGGCACACATGTAAGAGTGCTGATATTTCAATTCTTTTGGCTTTCATTACTATCTATTTATAATTTAGACACTTTTTGGTAATCAAAATAGTATCTGCAATAGTTTGACATTTAATTACATTTAAAAAGATGTGAGTAATATTCTAAGAGTAATATTGTATTTAAAAAAATAAACTGTAACAGGACTTTTGCAAAGCCCAATAGCACATATGATTTGGATCTAACAGGGAAAACACATCATATTTTTAACATATAACAGCCAGTGTGGAAAACATGTTGTGTCCTTACTTCAGGACAAATGCAGGGTGCAGTATACGTAATAAGATTTTTTAAAACAACTGTAACTTTTGCAAGAAAAACTTATTTTTATTTATTAAATATTCATTATAAAGCTCTTTAAACTAATTTTAACAAACTAAAACTACTTTTAAAAATTTTGATTGTGGATCAGAAAAAAGCTATTACTAACCTTAATTCTGCAAACTACTCTGGCACAATGATAGCAAAACTCCTTAGAATCCCCATTTCTACTGTTTATTCAATTTTAAAACAGCACAGAAATGAAGGATTTGTGAAGAAGTCCAAATCTGGACGGCTGCGGAGTCAACAAACTCCAAGGATTATCAAAGCAGTGCATAAAAAAATACACAGAAACCCAAACAGGTCAATAACAAGACTATTCAGAGAGCACCAAGTCAGTGAACAAACTATGCAAAGAATTTTGATGAATGATTTGAAAATGAAATCCTTCACAAAACAAAAAAGACAAAGACTTAAAAAAAGTCAAGAAGACTTTTGCATCTGTAGTTGGTTGAAAAAGAAGTTAACAAAAAAGAAATAAATTTTATGGAGATTTTTAAAAAAATTGGTCAAAGCATGGAAAAAATTGCTTCAAAACATTTTGTGTGACTCTGACTCAGAGACTTTAATTAGATTAAAGACTGTAGTTAAGCAGAATGGAGTTCATATTAAAAAATAATTTGAAAATTAAACTGTTCATAAATTTACCAATTTTTTGACATATTTTTTTAGCCATTTTTAACTCTTGCAAGAATTTGATACAATTAAAAATTTTCATTACTTAAGCCACACCCTCTATAAATAATGATGATAGCATATAATTTAATTTTTTTTATAATTAAAATCATTTTAACACATTTAAAGTTGCATAGGTTTTTTTAAAATATACCAATTAGACGCTGACTAAAAAAAAATCATAAAGACAAAATTTCTATTTTGCTACTCATTATTTATCATAAACCATTTTTCCCTGAAGTAGAGGACATGATATGTGTTTTCCTGCTGGCAAGATTTAGCCATTGCTTGCAACCATGCCTTCACTTTGGCCTTTTCTTTGCTTGTTTTCATCATAACTTTCTTCTTTTCATGTGTTCTTCAACAACCTTGATCCATTGTTTCTTAGATCTTCCTTTCTTTTTACCTTTTATCATAATTTTCCTAGCTATTCATAAAGCTTTTTCTTTGCCCGTCCTTTCAATGTGCCAAAACCATCTCAGTCTTTGACTTCTCAAAAAACTCTTTAATGGTTTAACATCTGCCATCTTTTGTATTACTGTAAAACCTTTAATTGAGTGCCACCCTGTTTTTTCAAAAATCGCCGTAAGCGATTTACTAACCTGGATTCTCCTGTGGTTACTATCACTTCTTCAGAGATCCATTTTCTCTTGTTTTTTTTTTATTCCATGCTAATGCTGATGCTGAAAGAGGGATTTTGGGTTAGTTTCACTGCAAAAAGAAATCGCTTATGGCAACTTTTTGAAGAGACAGGGTGGCGCTAAATTAGAGGTTTTACAGTAACTTGCTTTTTAATTTATTCTTCAGTGTCTTGCCACCAATCATTCAAAGCATTCTCATTTGGGTAGACTTCATTCACCTTATATCATTTACCTTTATTGGCCAGCACTGTACTTTAGTATTTATATACTTCATTATATACTGATTATACATTTTATATACAAACCCTTCTTGCATAACATACCTGCAATATCTTTAAATCTCTCTTCAACTCAGGTCTTGTTTTCAAAGTCATTTCTTCAAAGTCCATTTTCAGTACACAAAACATTTCCACTTTTTTTAATCAGATCTCTTGCCATGTTTACACTGTTTAGATCTCTTGCTATGTTCTTTAATCAGATCTCTTGCCATGTTTACTCTGCAGCAACCTAATTTGTTTTGCACATTTTGCACTTAACCATTTTAGCTTTGCCCTGCTCTTTTTAATTCCTGAGCAGTTTGTATAGACTTATTTCATGCATTTTTTGCATTGGATGGAATTGATTCCAACAAGTTTTCCACAAATTGCACAAGGATACTTGAAAGCTAATTTTTGCATAGTTCTCTGACAAGCACAAAAAATTTTGATTATTCCTACATTGACTTTTACCTTTTTCTTCAAAAACTTTCTTCCATGTCAAATATCTTTCCTCAACCTTCTCCCAGTAGTCTTCAAGAAGCACCAAGTCATCTACATCAAGGGCTTTTTTCAGAAGTACATTATTACAATCTTAATTATCTCATCCAATATAACTGCAAACAGAAAGGGACTTAATACCAATTTTTTATATATGCCAACTTTTTTATTAAACTGTTCCAATCTTTCCCCTTGAACTCTCGCTGCTGTGCTTAAGTTCTTATTCATTTCAATTATGGCTGAAATCTCTCTTTCTAATATGCCTTTCTGTGAAATTGCTTACTTTTCTGAAAAATTGGTCAATATTTTTTTCAAGTCAACAAACACCAAAAAGAGCCTCCCTGCTGCCTTGTACTTCTTCATCATTAGTCTTACCAAAAATGTCATATCTATTGTGATTTTTTCCTAACATAAATCCCATTTGCATTTCATCAATTTCAACTTGCTTCCTAGCAGTTTTTCAAAAATTGTTTCTACAACTTTCATTTATAACAATTTTACAATTCTTTAGCTTTTGCATCACTTAGCAATTCCTTTTTCCCTAATGGAAAAGAAAAATTTTACTCATTATTCAGCCTTCTGGCACTAACTTTTAATCTTTTTGTACTTTCTTGTCTACACATTTTAAGAACATTAGAGGTAACTCCACTTGGACTTCCTACATTTCCTACTTTCATACTGCATAGTACCTTCACCACATCATTCTCAGTTACATTTTGACAAGAAATTTCCTTTCGTCTGCACTCATTTTATTTATTAAGTAGTTTTTTCTCATGCTTCTTTCACACTTACATTTTATCTTTCAAAGCTATTTTTAAATTGTTATTTTGTGAATCAAAAGAAAAAATACAAATAAAAGAAAATAATTGACTTAAATCTTGTAAGTATAAATTGTAGGCAGTGTGGTTGGGTGATTAAGAATACTGTGATTGTGATTGACATGGTCTCAGTGCAAAACCTACTTACACCATTTTGTTCTGTCCTAAGTAACGACACTTAATGGTGCTTTTGCCTTCTTGGCAGTATTGACAAGCAGTTTTCAATTTCAGTCATATTTGTATAAAACCCAAAAAATTCAATTGGACAGCAATATCTTGGCATCTTCAGAAACAGGTTGGGGTAATTGCATACCCTATATATAGCACCTCTGACACTTTTCAGCAAGTCAGGAGGATAAATATAGAAATAAAAAATGAAAAAAAATTAAAACTACTTACTAATTTTAGTAAAAAAAACTTAAATAGAGTGAGCAGACCCACAACAAATATGGCAATTAAAAAAATGAAATTCCTTATGATGAATTGCTTCAAAAATATTGATTTTAAATATTAACATTAATTTTTATAAAGTTAAGCAAAAATAATTAAAATAGTTAGATACTTCTTACACTTAAACTTTTTTCATATTTTAATTTGCATTTTAAATTATAAACTGGATTCAAATGTTTTAAATTATTATTCATTAATTATCTTATAAATTCAGAAAGTTTTTATTCTAATCCAGCTATTTTCTAACAATTATCTAGCTAAATAACTAATGAAACCATCTGCTTTAGAAAAGATAAAAATAGAAAAACTTACTCAAAAAAAGTGATAAATGGTCTAGCCATATCTGCATGAATTGAAGTTAAATTATTTCCAGTTAAAGTTAGGACTTTTAAATTTTTAAGAACACCAAGAGCAAGAACATCTTTTGCACCCAAGTAATTGTAAGAAAGATCTAAAACCTATAAAATTACATACATAAAACCTATTAATTTTAATATGTTACAATTAAATATTGTATTTTGTCATATTTGCAATTATACATATCATAAAAAAAATATATTTTGTGTTTGAAAAGCACTGGTACTGTTCAAAGCTTGAATTCTTATTATCTTAAACAAATAAGAAAAAAATTTTGCAAGTTCTGACTAAAACTTTTGATGGGGTTTAGTTTAAACTGAGAAATTAAAATAAACTTTTGTTATATCAAATCAAATGAAAAAAATATAACCTACTTTGTATAAATACACATATTTAGGTTTCACCTTATTTTAAATAGTAATATGGTAATTTGATATAAAAAGTTGTCAAACAGATGAATTATAATAGATCAAAAACATTAGGAAATGCATGAAAGTTTACCACTTATGGCTAGTTGCACTATTTCAAACAAGACAATTCCTAATATTTCTTCTACTTTTTCTTTTAACATGTTGACTACCAAGTGCTCTTTCCCCCTTACCATTAATTTCATACCAAGGAGTATTTTTGCATCAATTTATCCTTAAACATGCATGTACTGCAAGAAATTAAAAATTAATGAAAATTAAAAACCAAATGGCAGTTTATTAATGGCTTCTCTTCTCTACCATGTCTGAAACTTATAAACTCATGAAATTTATCAGTAGCTTTTTATACGCTATAAAAAGTAGTGCATTTAGGGTCTTACTAGTGAGTATCATGGTGCATACAGAATGTTAGTTAAGGCCTCATTAGTCATTTCCATGGTAGCCAGCATGTTAATGAATTGATTTTTTCCATTTTTTTACATTCAAAAATAGCTTAATAAATCTTGTATTTTCAGCTCACACAGAGTGCTTACCATTTTATCAGTTGATTTGCAATAAAGTAAATTATTGTTAAACTGTCTGTGATTTCAAAAATGTTGTTGTTCGTATAAAGTTGACCAGTTGGAATTTTTGATCAAACAATAGTTTATTTCATATGTTAAACTTCACCATTTGAAAACATTTTGCAGTTGTTATAAAAAGTTTAGTAAAATTTATTTAATGATGAGTCAGCAGCTTGTGAAAAATGGTCATTAAGTTATTTTGTCAAAACCTATTCTGATGAACAAAATTCAAATCATCTAGTTATGATAAAAAAAAGCAGGATAGAACAATCAATAATCAATCACCAAGCAATGCAAACTTTGAATCAAAATATGTACAATAACTGTAAATATTTAAAACTACTCTTTTCTGAATTAAATTTATCTAATTAGTAAATAGATTGCAGGAATGTTAAATTTTTCTTATTAAAAAAGTAAATTTACCCTGCTTTTAACATACTTTTGATTGCCATTGATAAATTAAAAAGTGCTACAGATTAGTTGTCATGTGTGAAGTTTATTCGAAAATCTAAAAAGACATATTTTTTATTGTTGTTATTGTTGCAATAGTATCAGTATCAGTATCTTTTAATATTCTCTTCATTGTTTGAAGATAATTGTTTTGAGAAAAAAAAATCAGCAGCATGGTTGAGTGGTCAAGAGCTCTGGGACTGTGATCAACAGGGCCTTGGCTTAAAACTTAAAGCTGTGCCATTCTGTTGTGTTCTTGGGAAAGACGCTTTATGGCACTTTTCCCTGATTGGTGGCCTTAGCAAGTAGTTTTAATTTTTAGTAATATCTCTATAAAACTAAAATTAAAAATTAAAAATTTAAACCACACATAAATACCTTAATATCACCCAAAATAGGCCAGAATAATTGCTTGCCCTATGTATAGTGCCTCCATTGCTTTCCTGCAAGTCAGGAAGATAAACACAGAGATGAATTTTAAAAAATAAAAATAAAAAGATTAGATACATGCTGTTTCTATAAAGGCACATCACCAAATAAGATGATTCTTTTGTAAATAAAATATTTATCAATCAAATTCAATATCAGCAATGAAAATGAAACAAATTAATTGCCAATTGGTTTAATCTTTACAAAAAATAAATTGAAAAAATAATGTCACCAATATAAAGGCAAATGTAACTATTACAATGCTTTATTAGATAAGCTTAGCAAGCTAGTACTGTAACAAAGATGAAACTCACAGCAATTTTCTTGCTCTAGCTTTATTTTTTACAGCAGTATCAATCAATCAATCAATAAATCAATCAATCAAGGTTTTATTTTTTCGCCCATTACACAGCAGAAAGTCATTAAAATGTGCACATGTGGTCGAAAAAAAAGGAATCAGCGACAAAGCGATATACGTTGAAACATGGGTATGTGCCATAAATTATCCTTTACAAACTGAAGTAGAAAAAATATAAAAAGAATATATTTTATTTATATATTGTGTACAAATTAGTTGATAGACTTGAAAACAATTACAATTGTTTAGCAATCATCTTGTAACAATATTTTATTTATAGTAAAAATGGTCAAGTCAATCAACAAGCAAGTGCCGACAGACCTGTTTCGTCTTTATTAGGACTCGTCAGGACACTACAGCTTGTTGTTGACCCCAGCTGAAAAAGTTGAAAACTTAAACAGCTGGCACAACTTTCTGTTTGTGGTTTTTACACCTCAAACATCCAGTTGTGGACCTGAACGCTGGGTAGGTAGTACAATGAAAACAATGTTCCACCAGCACAACTGCAAAAGACACTGCTAAGCCACAAGGGCATACTGGCAGCGGTTCCGATATGCTAACCACATCGAGTTAGCTAACACGGATACAGGTTAAGACAAGCAAAACCCTGCAGTTCCCATTACAAACATATAGTAAGAATGGTCAAGTCAATCAACAAGCAAGTGCCGACAGACCTGTTTCGTCCTTATTAGGACTCGTCAGGACACTAAACAGCTGGCACAACTTTCTGTTTGTGGTTTTTACACCTCAAACATCCAGTTGTGGACCTGAACGCTGGGTAGGTAGTACAATGAAAACAATGTTCCACCAGCGCAACTGCAAAATATTTTATTTATTAAAATTATCTGTGAAGTTGTTTATTGTGTTTCTATTCTTAAAGAACTAAACTCATAAATCAGTTTTTTGTCTTTTCTTGATTGTCTCCACTGTATTATTCAAGTCAGTTTATTACCTTTTCATTTTCACAATATTCTGCTGATAAAAAGTCATTAGTCAAACAATAAGCTGAAAAATGCCTTTACTTTTTCAGAAAAATCTTTAAAGTTTGCATTGATTGGTTAATCAATTGGCAAATCAAAAGTAAAAATAAGAATTTAAAAGAACAATTACTTGCAAGTTGGGAAAGTCTTTAAAGTCTAATTGAATATTTTTAATTCCATTTACAGGCAGTTCCAATTCTCTTAAATTGACAAAATGACTAAATGGACCTAGAAAAAAAATTTATTATAGAAAAGCAAAATATTTATTGTTATAAATTTTTTAAAAATGGAATGTCTAAAACAGGGATGTCCAACCTGCGACCCACTTAAAATTCTGGTGCAGCCCAGCAATGATTTCCAGGTTTCTGGTTACAATGAAAGTTACAAAAAAGAGTTCCGTGAGATTGCTAAAAGACATTTCAGGCAGAAATCGATAAATAAAAGATTCTAGGAAAAGACCTTTTTTTAGAGAACATCTAAATTTTGGGATGAAACTTAATAAACCAGAGCAAGAAAATAAATGAAAACCTTTTTTTTTTTTTTGTTTAGAGACAAAACTTAAGAAATCAGAGCAAGATTCTGTGCAAACAGCTTTTTGTGGCCCACTGACTTTGGCTCGATATGAAATTTGGCCCAACTTTGAAAAAGGTTGGACATCCCTCGTCTAAAACTATAGCTCAGTGGGAAAAATAAGTGCTAAAGATGTAAAAACTGAGTAGCTAATTTAGCTATTAATGCCTGTCAATTGGTATTAATAGCTTAGTAAGCTACATCTTAAAAAATTCACTATTGACTGGATCAGTAAATCCAAACTACAATGATGCTGTATTTTGATATGCTGTTTTCAGTTGAAGAGATACTGCAAGCAGTTATGATTTTATTTTAGTTTCAAGATAATGGATTTTGTTCAGCTATAAGTCATCATTTAAATTTAAAAATAACTGAAAAAATGCCTTGGTTATTCATAAAACATATTCTTCTTCTTCATGGAGTAATTTAGTGAAAAAAAAACTACTATATATATATATATAATAGAATTAGTAAAATTGACAGCAAAGATTTCAATGAAACCTCAAAGCAGCAAATTAAATTAAAAGAGCCAGGAAGAGAATTTTATTAAAAAACCTCAACAGTCTGTTTTGCTTTTACAGCAAACACATTTTTATCCTTGTATGCTTAGCTTGTTTCACAGATTTTGAAAAATTTCTTAGTTTTTATTAGTAAATACTTTTTGTTTTAGCTAACTGTCATATGAGCAGTTTCATCCTTATTTTTAATTATTTTATTAATGCATTGTAATTATTTACTTTTTCATCTGTATTTACATTTGCCTCTTGATGAGCTGTGAAGATGAAACAGACTATTGAGGCACTAAAACTCAAGTATAGATAAACTTTACTTTCATTGCTTTCTACTAAGTATAATACATCATTTCATTTTTTCCCTGTCAAAAGCATTTTTTATGGTATTCTTCAACATTGCCATAAGATGCCTACATCCCAAATAAAAAAGCATTTATTTATTCAAGAAGGCCAACAGCCATTTAAATTTACCACTAGAAGTTCTGTCTCCAACATTATTCAACATTTATACCCCTGTCATTCCACTTCCTCAAAAGACATACAAATCACAACATATATTGATGACATAACAATCATGGCATCTCACACCAAACACCCCAAGGCCCAACAACTTATTCAACCATATCTTCACAAAATTTATGCATGAGCCACCATGAATAATCTTCATATAAACACAGACAAAATTTTCACCACACTTTTTACACCAGACTCAGCTGAATATGGCACAACTCTATCACTTAAATTAAACAATTAAACATTACCAACAACAAAAGACCCAAAAATCACTCTTGGCCCAAAACTAACATTTTTACAATATATAAACATTACCATCACTAAAGGAAAACAAACACTTAACACTTTGAAAGTACTCATTTCTACCAAATGGGCTAAACAAAAGGAATTAATTGTCTCTATATTCAAAACTATCATTCACTCTATTTTGGAATATGCAAATACCATTATAAAGCCCTGTTATGTCAAAAACTAAAATTAAGAAACTGCAAACCATTCAAAACACAGCTTTGCGAATCACTACTGGCTGCACACAAGATACAAACATTAAACTCCTGCATAACAAAACAAGGTCCTTCCAATGGACATGCATCTCAAACTTCATGCTATTCAACTTAAACAACTGATGCAAACACTAACACACCCTTTACATGATCTTAATGCATACTTAAACTCAATCAGAAATATGAAATCCAAAATCTTTCATAACAATGAGCACACTAACATCAGCATCTCAAAACCAGACATAACACCTGAGGAATGTAAAGAAAACCTCAAACACATTCATACTACCATCACCTCAAAATATCTCAATTCCAGAAAAAACACAAAGTTACTAACACCACATCCTATGAAATTCATTCATCAGAACAAACATTACCACATCAGATGCATACAAAACTGGCACAGCTGAGAATCACCACTCTTGCAAAGTTACCTACATACAGTGAACTGTGATACTTATACACCACAATGCCCACTATTCTTGTCACACACACATGACACTTATCACCTCTTTAACTGTAGTCAAGTACCAACACAATACAACACAACTAGTCTGGAGAAAAAGCCTTTAGAAACAGCAGAGGTAATCCAAAAGTCAGAATCTAGATTGGCTTCTTTGAGAGATTAGGGGATGACTACTCCAAGATATCCTTGGAGGAGGGGCAACAACAACAATAATAACAACAATTTACCACCTAAGAAAAAAATTTTCCTTGTTTAACTATTTTTTACATGGTTCAGCAGAGCAGGAAAGGCTGAGATTTAAACTAGACAAATACTTGTACTCATAGCAAAAAACCTATCTAACACTTAAATAAAAAATAGAATACTCTAAAGTACATTGACAATAGGCTTAAATATATTTTCAGGGCTATTACATGATTTCTTGGAGATTTGACTAACAATCCAATTTTAATCCAGTTTAAATTTCCCCAGTGAATAGAGGTGGCCAGATGCATTTTACTACTTCTGCAACTCTTCCTACACCTTCTCTCCACCTACAATTACAAGAAATAATCTAAATCACAATTAATCACAAATAACTTGGTAATTAAAATTTCCATTTATCAAATCATCACTGTGGTCTTACTCTTCCATTAAATTACAATTTTTACTTCTGCTAGAAAACCATAGACCATACAATGACATTTCTTAACATTAAGAATTTTAAAATTATAAAATTCTACAGATTTAAAGCATGATCTCAGATATTTGTTCAACATCATTCTATCAAATAAAGAGAACAGCTATTAGGTGAAGCAAAAAAATATTCAGGTAAGGAACTGCTTTATGCATGAATTTAATACATTCCTAATGAAAACAATGACAAACATTTTTTATTTTCTGTGACAAAACACCACTAAATCAATAAAAGCTTTCAATCATAAAAACTTACGTAATGGCAATAAATTTTCAGCTGCATTAACATAAGCAACATTCTTAAACTTTAATAGTTCTTCTTTCTTAATAAAATTTAATTTACTGTCAGCAACATTAACACTGCATAAATCCAAAGGATTGTTAACATGGTGTTTTTGCATCTAAAAAAAAAATTATTAGGTATTAACAAGAAATATAAAAAAACACTAAATATCATGTAAAATTTTAGCTTTAATATTAAATATACACATAAAAATTGCTTCATGGATAAACATTTTAACTACACTAGAAATAGCAAAAAAGTTTTTAAATTATTTAGTTTTATTCTAAATCTTAAAAATGAAATAAATTTATACTAAAAAATACATCACACTTGCAAAAGAAAGCGAAAATGTAAACAGAATTATATGAAACAAATCCTTTTAATGATTATCAATCCATTTACTAACCAATTTGGACCAGAAGCTATTTTAAACTGTTAATAATGCTGAATGGATTAAGACTTATAAATAATTAAAAAATTTACAAATATTTTTAACCTTTAGTCTTTATCAGACAGGAAAATTGAAGAATTACATTAAATTTTGTTTTTTGAAGCTTTAATTGAGTAATGATGTTAAGGAGTACAGTCAAGGTAGAACAGTTAGGAATGAAGATGAGAGAGGGCAGGCTGAGATGGTATGGACATGTCATGAGGAGAGACCAAAAGTATGTAAGAAGAAAGATGATAAAAATAGAGTTACTGGAAAAGAGGGAGACCAAAGAGAAGATTTTTAAATCTAGTAAAGAAGATACGCAGGAAGTTGGTGCAAAGGAGATGGACGTTAAAGACAGGACAGTTTGGAGGCAGATATGCTGTGGCTACCCCTGATTGAAGGGAAAGGCCAGAGGAGAAGAAGAAGAATTGAGTAATGATGTTAAATATGTCAAGGTATAAATAAAAAGTGAAAGAAAAGATTACAATTACTACTGCATTTGTTTTATAGACAAGAAAAAGAAAATCATTTAACTGAGGAATAAGTTAAGTTCATAAATATTTAATTTATTTATTTTTAATAAAGACTATTGGATTAAGTTTACTCTACTCATTATGATACATGAATTAAATTGACAATGATGGAAAAACTGATAATGTACTTCCCCAAAGCTTTAGCTTTACTGCAGTGAAAATTTTTCATGTCTTAATGTTCTGCAAAGCTTATGGGCCAAAAATTAAAAAAAATTTTCTTCTTTTTAGGGTTACTCATGCTGGAGAAATCTGCCAGTAAGATCAGGCAAATGCAGTGTAAAAGATGGAAAATTTAAATTCAGATAGAATGTGCTTTTTAGTTCTCGGAGCAAACAGCTTAAAACAAATTTATAAAATAACTTTCCATTTGGTTTTACAGCAGAAAATCTATGATATAATGGTAACATTATTTTCTATTTTTCTCAGGAAAAGTGCAGTTTAAAAAGTTTTAGAAGCATTTAGCAGAGGTATCTGATTACAACATTTCTTCTTATATGAATCTGTTTTATTAAAATCAAGATACTGCTATATGGAGCTTCTGTCTCATCTATTGGATAAGTCTTTTTTGTCTTCTCAACAAAGTTGAATTTTTATTTGATCAACACTGATGATCAGTTTACTGCTTTTTGACAGCAATTATACTCACACTTGGACCACTAACACATCCAGACAAATGGGTTCATTGGCAATTTTTTACATTCTATAAGTAACAATGATCACACCTAAAATACTTTCAAATAATAACAGTAAGCTACCACAACGTATGACATTATACACTTCATAATACTTTTATCAATAAATTACACTCATCTAGAACATATTAATTAAAAAAATTAACCAAATGTATTTATATTTAAAAACCTTATCATACCAAATATGCTGCATCCAAAATGTTTTTTTTTTCTTTAAATCTCTTCATGCTCTGATTGTTTTCATTGGTCTAAACATTAAAAAATACACTACTGATAGAAATTTTAGAAATAATTATATTTCATTGAAATAGTGACTTTATCTTGCATTATTTTTTCACAAATTTCATATTTTTTTTTATATTCTTTTTTTAAATTTATATATTTCCAATTGTTATCTACAATTGGTTTGAAACTGAAAGCAAAGTTCTGAAAGAGGCAGTCAGTAAACAAAATGCAAATTACATGCACAGGGATAAAAATGCATAATAACAACTTTTTAAAATTTAGCATCAAAAATTTTATTAGACTGAAAAACACAAGTAAAAGGAAGTATTTTATTTAAAGAAAGTGAAAAAAGGGAGTCACTCTAAAGTTAAATTAAATAAGTATAGCTAATAACATAAAATATATGTGATTATATATGTTCAAAATTTTTTTCTAGATCAGTTTATCTATCTGTGAACTTAGCACAAAAATTTAAATTTACAATCATTTGAAATAAAAAAATAATAAAATATAGTCAAAACCAGATTGTTACTTACAGAATTTTGAAATATTTCATTTTTTGACTTGAATGATGATTGCAACTTTTCAACTTGTTCTTCAGTGTAAGCAACAACCCATGACCCAGCACCTAGTAATTGACAAACAATTATTAAATTACAGCAGTCCAAACTTATCAGTAGAAACAAAATTACATTTAAAAAAAGATGCGTTATGCAATTAACATGTAAAGGCGCAATTTTTTTGTATTATGGCTTTCACAATTTCCTAAACTCTAAAATATAATAACTTAATGTAAATCTAAAACTAATTATAAAAATAAATGACTTAAAGATTTTTAAATATAAATGCAAACTGATTATAAAACATTAATGAAAAAATCAATAATCTATTTAAATTGTTGATGGAACAACTAGACATTTTTTTGGTAGTCGTTTATATAAACAAGTTAATATTTGCAAAAGCATATAACATGGAAGAAATACATTGTACAATACATAGACTTCATGTGTTTTTTGTGTAAATGTTTTAATCTAAATAATCAAATTTGTTTAAGACATTGGCAAAGTCCATGGTGCAACACTTACTAAGCTCAAAAGGATAAAGTTATGAGTTTATTACTCACTTAGGATACTCAAGTTGCTAAAAGTATCTAACAACAATGTTCATGTTGTTCTAAAATTAGTAGGACTATCAAAGTCATAATCTAAAGAACTTCAATCTGATATAGTTGTGATCAAAAATGCAAAAACCACATTTTTGTTTTGATTAATAAGACTTTTTTCTCCTTCAGAATTTGTGACTACTAACTTTGCAGGTTTTGGAAATTCCGCAAAATTTAACAGATTGTATAGTTAGTTCTAGCAAAATGTACACTAGAACTGACTTTTTTTGGATTTTTACCATTTTTGTTGATAATAAAATTTTAGTTCACCATGGTCAATCAGTATTTGTTACTCAACTTTTTACAAAATAAGACTTCAATCTAGATTAGGGGGTGGCTGACCTTATGATTCCAATATTTTTTACGATTAATTCAGATGCACCACACAAACATTCACTTCCTTTCAGTCTTTTAAAATGTGTGGTAATATGGACATATTTTAAAGTTGCAATAACATATATTTATTTGAAAAATATATGCTCTATGACTATGTTATATAACAAACATATAAACAAGCATTGCACAATTTATTTCATAATGAATGACAGATATGGTATTTGTAGAGGAAAGAATTTTACACAACAGTTTTTAATTTTCATTGATTGTTTTAATCACTTATTTTAGAAAGTATTATAAGTAATATATGAGCACAATTAGCAATTTTAAATAAAAATAATTTTATACATATGCAAAATAAGCATAAATAACTTTAATGTGACTTTTGACTCTGCTTTGTTTTTGCCAAACCAGTAATATTAAGAATTAAATTTGTAACTGAAAGCAAGAAATAATTCTTCTAGTTGGAATCAGACAGTCACAACCTCAGTTTGTTTTTGATCATTTTTATGGAAGAAAATGACTGCTTGCATCTGTACATAGTTCCAAAGAGACAAACATAGCTCTGGGCAAAATTTCTCATTTCTGGAAAATGTTCATATGGTAATAATCAACAAAAACCAATCATTTTCAATGCACTTAAGAATGAGGAAAGTTCATATCAATATTGAATTTGCTTTTAGTTAAATAAGTTCCATTCTCATAATACTAGGCATCTTTAGAATGTTATGTTCATTAAGTGAAAATGGATTTATAAATGCAAGCATGTGGTCCAAAAAATCACTAAAATGATTATCAAAGGCCTCTTGTAGTAATTTGATTTTTTCAATGTATTTTGCAAAGTTGACAATATTTTCAATACGTTCACTTTGTTCTTCTAAATGTGGCAATTGGCTTAAATTCTTTTTTTATGAGAGACAAACACTTTTAATTTTATCTTGAATGCATTGATATTATTTACTAAGCAAGGAAATTGAGATGGCTGTTAAGATCAACTAAAAATGCTAAATCTAACATCCAGTTCTCATTACACAAAAGGGCCCTTTCATCGGGCAACTCATCTTTTTTCTTTTACAAAATCATGAACAATGTGTTTCAGTTTCCAAAATTGATTTAGAACTTGTACTTTAGAAAGCCAACCCCTCACAGTAAAGGATAAGATCACAACATTCCTCATCTAGCAATTTACAATGTTCTCTGAATTGTCTTTAGTTTAATCCTTTTGCTCTAATTTTGTTTACACCCTTTAAAACTGGAACCATATCATGTTGCAAATTCAAAATTTTTCCACACAGAGACTCTTGGTGAATAATGCACTGATATTTTAGTAGAGGATGATCTAAAAAACTTTTGAGCAAGACTACAGCTCCAGCAACTTTATCAATCATTGACAGTGCTCTGTGAGTACAAACACTTAAAAGTTTACTTAAATCTAATTGCTGATTTTCTAGACATGACTTTACTTTTTCAAATACATCTGATCCTCTTGTTTTTCCATGGAGTGACTCAAAGCCAATAAGTTCTTCAAAAATATTAAAATTATCATCAATTCCTCTAACAAAAATGCTTAATTGGGCTACATCACATATGTCAGCAGATTTGTCCAAGGCTAATGAAAAAAAAGAATATGCATGTACACGGTCTTTCACTTGCTCATAGACATCACAAGAAAGCTCCTTGATGTGTCTTGCAATTGTCAGCTTTGAAAAAGCAACTTTATTTACTTTTTTTCTTTACTTTTATCACCAACACGTGCAAATTTTTGGAGACAGGGCTTAACAATTTCTTCACTATCAGAGAAAGGCTTATGCTTTTTAGCCAACATGAAGATGATTTTGTAGGATACTTTGAGCATTGCTAAACTATCACAGCTTTTTTTTACAAACAAATTTTGGCTCTTGGTTATATCCTCTTTTTTTCTTAACCACCTATTCTTTCTGTAACTCAGAGCTAAGCACAAATTTTTGTTTTTTTTCTATTTCAGCTTGGTGTTTCTTATAGTGTCTGCTGAGATCATAACTTCTGTTATGAGAGTGCTTTCACAAACTATGCACATTGGTTTTCCTGAAAGACTTGCAATAAATAAGAATTCTTCATAGTACATTAAATTGATGCTTGCTATCACTTCCTGCTTTTCTTTTGCTCATATTCTTTTTCACTGAAAAGGCCAAAATGAACTGCAAAAAAAGAAAAAATACTTGTTTACAAGAAACGTATTCTCATTTTATACATGATATGCTAATAAGCTTAACAACAGTATGCAATGTCACCATCACGGCAAGTGACTGGCAAACACAATAGACCACTACTGTATGTTGTTACCTAAGTGATGTTAAAATGTCACAACACTAGTTACTAAACTACACTCCCATAAGGAAAACATATATATTTTTAACCTGTAAAGCCAGATTCATCTAAAAAAAAACAGAACAATGCTACAAAAGAGTGCAAAAAATATAAAATCACTAAAAGGAATGAGTAAAAGTGGCTTAGTTTCTTGTGATTAAAAGGATGCAATACACCACTTATAATGCATGTGCCACAGGTTGGCCATCCTTAATCTAGATAGTAAAAAGAGAAATTTTGAGTATTTTTAATAAGGGACCAAAACTGTTTTTTTTTTTTACAAAACTAATTGGTAATCTTTCTTACAGTATCAGGAAGGAATTTAAAAAAACTATCAGAAAAAGGATCTTCTCAAGAATTGATTGTAAATACAGGGGGATTTCAGGTTAGTTTTTACCAACAAAAATTGCTTATGGTTGCTTCTTGAACAGACCTAAAATTTTTTTACTTCAAATTGATAATTAGTTGAGCTGGTGACATTTGTGCATGATCACATAAACTATTATTTAAAGCCATAGTTTGTGCATATATAATTTAAACAAAATTAATGGTAAAACTCATTAGTCATCACCAAAAATTAAAACTGTATTGACATAAAGAATTGAAAGGTAAAAAAAGATTTGTATCTTGATTAAATCTTAGATTTTTTTGGGTCTTTTAAAGAAGTCACTTAAGTGATTTTTGTTTGTGAAACTAACCTGAATCCCTCATGTGGTTAGTATTGCTTCCAAAAGAGATCCTTTTCCACTTGGTTTGTTTTTTATTTCATTCTAGTGCTTTTGGGAGATTTTGGGTTAGTTTCACCAAAAAAAAAAAAAAATGCTAATGATGACTTCTTGAAAAAACCCAATTCTTCAACTGGCTTCAAACCATTTTTTAATAATACATAAATAATATACCATTATGTTCATAGTAATGGATATGTGGATATGTAAATTAATGCTGTTCAATGAGAATACTCAGATATCTAAACATATCACTGATTGATAATGAATATTAGATTAAAGATTAATAGCAACTGGCTTCAACATTACCTATTTTCAAACTTAAATTAAACAAGTTCTTGTTATTGGATTATGTAAATAAAATAAAACTCTACCTTCATTTAATCTTCTAGCTAATCCATGTGCAGGAAAGCAATTTGTAGGATAATTATTATGATCATCCAACTTCCAAATTGTTTTTGCTGACATTTTTAAAAATTATATAAGAAAGTTTTGCAGTTACTTATTTAGCAATAAAAATTTTTACTAAATCTTGCTAAATCTTTTATTAAATTTATTTTTCTATTTTTCATAACCTGATGACTTACTTTTTCATTCTACAACAAATATCAAGATTAGCTATGTGTGGTTAAAAACCTTCCTTTTTTTAGACACCAATAATTAAATTTTATGTACAGAATAAACAACAGTGCATCAACTAAAATAACCAAAAGATAGCAAGTTTCTTGCAAAGAAATTGACAAATATAGACTACTTTTTAATTGCTTTGAGCCAAGTAAAAAATATGCTCTCA
Organism: Diplosoma virens; assembly: GCA_963680785.1. Lineage (NCBI taxonomy): Eukaryota > Metazoa > Chordata > Ascidiacea > Aplousobranchia > Didemnidae > Diplosoma > Diplosoma virens. Next base: position 45,371,408 of record OY796880.1, read on the forward strand.
AAAGTTTCAAAACTGAGTTTTTTCAGCTTTTTCTTTTTTTTACTGCCTTCTTCAGTTTTAAAGCTGCTTATTGAAGAGTTTTTTATAAATTTTATATGTTTTAATCAGTAATTTGTACATTAATAAAGTAAACTATAAAAAATTTGCATCAAAAGTCGAGTTGCTACACTTCTGCTCTGTTTTTTGCTTGGGCTTGTTGTGTCAGAAGATACACACACACAGAACAATAAAAATTGACTTGGCTACAAAATTGCTGCATTACTTAGAAAGCAAAATCATGTTCTATAAAATAATTGAGTATTTTAATTAAAAATTTTTTTTTTTTTTTTATTCTCATTTAAATTTAATTGACGCTATATCTACTAAAGACTACTTTAAATTTTCAATTAAATTTTTATTTAAATCTTTATGCCATTTTTATTTTAAACTGATCTTGCCGATTCTCTGTAAATGATTACAACGTGAAACAAGATAAAAAGAGAGTTTTTTTTAATTTATCTTTAAATCTTGTAGCTTGAACATTTAGAAATAAAATAATCATCTGAAAAAAAGAAACAGAACAGTGAATCAAAGTTAGTAATTTTGTTTACTTTTATAGTGTGTCTTACAGTAGTTTAGCTTTGTGTTTCTAAGACACCAAAAATATTTTGCGACATCAAGTGAAAATATTTTGTTTTTTTCATAACACTGGTCAAGAAACAAAATTTTTTTTTTCTTGCTGGGATTTTGAGAACGGAGTTAGGGTAACTTTGGGGTGCTGAATCCGAATCTGAGCTCAGATTTTCTCTATCACATCACGTTTTTGTGCAATTTGCATGTTTTGTAGTGCTGCATTGTGTGAAAGTTGCTCATTCGCTCAGATATTTGATGCCATTAATCAAGCACAAAAGCAACTTCAAAAGCATAGTTTTTAAACTAGTTTTGCGAAATGGGAAAAAAAGCCATAATATTGTTTATGGCACCGGAAAGCTGTGAGAAACTCAACTTCTTATTTTGATATTGGATACGAGAACTAGCCATGAAGTTACAAAAATTGCACTTTGCAGACAAGGTAGTAAGGTTAAGAAAGGTTGTTCTTTTGAAACATATTTTTGTTTGTAACAGCAATAGTTTCTAAACAGGAGTGTTTGTTAATATGTTACAGGTTCAGTAATATTTACAATTCAGTGTTTTTAAAGCTTTTATTCTGTTTCATCTTACGTTAAGGTCTTAACATGTTTGTGACTTCCAAGCGAAGAAAATGCTGCAATGACCCAGATATTTTCTGTTATATCTGTGGTTGTTTTACTTTACCACCTCAAAGACTTAATATCAATAGTTTATCAAAAAAAATTACCTTGCTTATTTTGGAGTACCGCTTGGTGACCAGAACAAAAGTTGGGCGCCTCACCAAATTTGCACAACGTTTGTCGATACATTGAGATCCTGGTCTCAAGGAAAGAATGCGAAGCTCAAATTTGGTGTGCCAATGGTATGGAGAGAACCAAAAAACCACGTGGATGACTGCTAATTCTGCCTCGTAAATGTCAAAGGATTCAACAAGAAAAACAAGCAACACTTGCAATACCCAAACATACATTCTGCTATGCGACCGATTTCCCATAGTGATAAAGTACCGATTTAAATTTGCCAAAGCAATCCGTTGAAGTGCTGGCTTCCAGACTGCAGCAAAAACATCTTCTCAAAGCTGGTACAAGTGTTTCATTTTATCATAACCGGGAAGAGAAATTAAGAAAGTACTTTCAGTCTGATGGCCAGCTTGTTTATTGTACAGATGTTGAGGGTCTGTCTGCATATCGTTCAAATGACTGGAGATTTGCTATGGGTTTGTCTGCATATCGTTCAAATGACTGGAGACTTTTTACTGATAGCTCAAAAAGAAGCCTTAAGTGTGTCCTGTTCCATAATGATAACCAATATGGATCCATCCCTATAAGACACTCTGTCACTCTAAAGGGAAACTACGAAAACATCAAGGTTGTGCTTGAAAGACTGAAGTACTGCCTTCACCAGTGGTTGATATGTGTGGATTTAAAAATGGTTAACTTCCTATTAGGGCAACAAGGAGGTCATACCAAATATTCTTGCTTTTTATGCTACTGAGATAGTAGAGCCAATGAAGAGTATTGGGTAAGAAAAGAATGGCCACCAAGGAATACAATAAAACCTGGAGAAAAAAATATCGTCAATAACCCCTTGGTTGATTAGAAAAACATCATTTTGCCGCCACTACACAACAAACTTGGACTAATGAAGCAATTTGTCAATTGATCGTTTTGGAGACTGTTTTGGATACATTTGCTCAACCTTTTCTGGCCTTAGCTATGAGAAGAAAAAAGCAGGGATATTTGGGGCCTCAGATCAGGACGTTGCTCAAGGACCAGTATTTCGTGACTACAATGACTGTCGTTGAAGCTCGAGCTTGGAAAGCATTTTCTAAAGTGGTCCATAACTTCCTCATCGGCAATAAAAGAGCTGACAATTATATAGAGTTGGTGGAGGAGCTTCTGTAACATATCGATTAACTACGCTCATAAGCTTCATAGTGACGTCACACTACTCGCACGTTTTATCTGTATGTTCGTTCTGCTGACCATTGTAAATACAGCTTGCTTTCAAGTTAGACGCGTGTTAGAAAACATTACATGGTGTCAGAAGTTATTCGAACTAAGCAAATATGAGTCAGTTTAGAACGCCAAGAGAGGTTAATTTTAATGCAGAAAACCTTGCTGAGGAATGGCGGCGTTGGGAAAAATCTTTCAGAATATATTATGCTGCGTCTGAATTACATACTAAACCAATAGCTACTCAGATAGCAATTTTACTGTGCAGGCGAAGAAGCCCGAGATATTTTTGATAATTTTAGCATTTCACTAGATGATGAGAATCTCACGACTGACATCGTTTTGGACCGTTATAAAGTTTTTTGTAATCCCAGGCGGCGACCTGTTTTCGACACTTATAAATTTTGGCAGCGTCAACAAGCAGTTGGCGAATTATTTGATAAATGGTTAACTGAGTTACGTTTAATAGCAAATAATTGTGATTTTGGTGCGTTCAAGGATAGACTATTGCGGGACAAAATTTTATTTGGCACCAACGACGAGACAGCACGACAGCGAATGTTAGAGGAAGAAGATCTTACTTTAGAAAAGGCAATAAATATATGTCGATCAATTGAAGTCACAAAAGCTCGCATGCAATATATGTCAAATGAAAAAATAAATTCTTCCTTAGTTCAAGAAATTAAAAAAGATCGTTACCCTAGTTTCTCGGCGTCTAATACTTCGGTTTCCAACAAACCTTGTCGATTCTGTGACCTCGTGCATTTGCCCAGACAATGCCCAGCATATGGCAAAACTTGTCGAAAATGTGGAAAATATAACCATTTCGCGGTTGTTTGCAGAAGTTTTAAGTCGGATACGAGAAACATAAAAGAAATCACTTCAGAAATTCAAGCTGACTCGACGGTTTTCCAAATGTGTAGCCTTCAAAGCAAACCGACCGGCTCAAAAATGCGATCAACGCTTACGGTGCTTGATCACCATAACAACACTAGTACTTTATCTTTTAAACTGGACACCGGGGCGGAAGTGAATGTTTTGCCTTTAAGCTTATACAAACAAATGCGTTTAGCTCCTTTTTCATCTACATCTACGATATTGCGTGGTTTTGGTAATGCGTTAATTAAACCATTAGGCACGGTAGAGATGATTATTTGTGATAGAACGGGTCGTAAATTTTCGTTGATTTTTTTTGTTACTGATATCATTCATACGCCAATACTCGGCGAACATGCATGTGAACTATTAAATTTAGTTAAAAAAATAGAGGACATTTCGGAATCTTCAAACCTTACCTTAGACATGGTTACAAACAATTTTTTAGAAGTCTTTTCTGGCACGGGTTTATACAAAGAAAAATATAATATTACATTACGTGATGACGCAAAACCGGTTATACAGCAACCACGACATATTGCTTATGCGCTTCGCCCGAAATTAAAAGCAACTCTGGAACGTTTAACTAGAGATGGCATGGTTGCTGATGTGGATTGCCCAACTGAATGGGTGAGCAATCTGGTAGTGGTAGAGAAGAAAGATAAAAGTTTACGTTTGTGCTTGGATCCGAAGCCTTTAAATGCTGCAATAATGCGAGAACGTTATGTTATTCCAACTCCAGCTGATGTACAAGCGCAGCTTTGCGGCAAACGTGTTTTTTCGGTCATTGACATGAAAGATGGCTATTGGCACGTTGGCCTCACGGAAAAGTCATCATTTCTCACAACATTTCATACGCCGTGGGGGAGAAAGCGATTTTTACGGATGCCTTTTGGGCTATGTTCAGCAAGTGAAGTCATGCAAAAACGCAATGAGAGCACATTTGGTGATATTAAAGGAGTACATATTATAGCTGATGATATTATAATAGCTGCAGAAGACGAGAAAGAGCATGACGCTATAATGCTTGCATTGCTTTCCAGAGCAAGAGAAAGTGGTGTGCGATTTAACCGAGAAAAGATACAATTTAAAGTGAATTCCGTAAGTTATATGGGACATTTTGTTACAAAAGAAGGATTGATGCCAGATGACCAGAAAATTGATGCAATTGTCAATATGCCTCCACCTATAGATGTCCCCTCACTTCAACGATTTTTAGGAATGACGAAATACCTTTCTCAATACATACCAAATGAATCTTCTATCACAGCCCCTTTGCGTAAACTTCTAAAAAAAAATTCTGAATGGACTTGGGATAATGAGCATGACGAAGCTATAGCAAAGTTAAAGCTTGCCTTGATTAGTAAACCTGTGCTAGCTTTCTACGATGTTAACAAGGCAGTTACTGTTCAATGCGATGCATCGCAAGACGGACTAGGGGCGTATTTGATACAAGAGGGCAAACCTGTTGCATTTGCTTCAAGATCATTATCTCCAGCTGAAAGAAACTACGCTCAGATAGAAAAGGAATTACTATCTATTGTGTTCGCATGCGAAAAATTCCACCAGTACGTCTACGAACACCGAGCTGTGACAATTGAAAGTGATCACAGGCCCTTAGAATACATATGGAAAAAACCACTAAGCAAAACTCCTCCACGACTGCAACGTCTCATGCTTCGTCTGCAGCTTTATGACTTTAAAATCAAATATGTTCCAGGAAAGTATTTGTATCTGGCCGACACATTATCAAGAGCTTATCAAACAGATACTCATGATGCAAAAATAAATCAGGATCTTGTTCAAGTGGTTCATTCGCTTATTATAAATCTGCCTGTTACCACAACAAAATTCGATGAGATTCAACAAGCCACAAAAAACGATGAAATTTTACAAAAAGTTAAGACTTATTGTCAGACTCGTTGGCCAAGGTGTCAAAAAAATGTTTGTTTATCTGTACGACCCTATTGGAATGTGCGTGATATGTTGCATGTTATAGATGACGTAGTTTTTTATGACCAACGCATCGTTATACCAAAATCTTTACAACCGCAAACACTAAATTTAATTCACGAGTCGCATTTTGGTATTGAAAAATGTAAATCTCGAGCAAGAGAGTTGGTTTATTGGCCTAGTATGAATGCTGATATTGAGCGCATTGTCAAAAATTGTGAATTGTGTATTAAGTATCAAAACAATCAACAACGTGAACCCATGATATCGCACGCTATTTTGAATGAGCGCTTTCTTAAAGTGGGTATTGATATTATGACTTTTCAAGCCAAAGATTATCCTGTGATTGTTGATTATTATTCTAAATATCCTGAGTTACAATGTTTATCTGACAAAACAGCTTCTACTATTATTGAACAATGTAAAAGCGTTTTTGCGCGGCATGGTATACCTGTAGAAATTGTGAGTGACAATATGCCGTTTCAAAGTAATGAATTTATTGCGTTTGCCAAAGCTTGGGGCATCAAAACTACCACTTCAAGCCCGACATACAGTCAAAGTAACGGTCAAGCTGAACGCAGTGTCCAAACTCTTAAAAAGATTCTGAAAAAAGCTCACGAAGAAAACACAGATCCGTATTTAGCTCTTTTAGAATATCGTAATACTCCAGTTTCAGGCATGAAATATTCTCCGGCTCAGATGTTAATGAGCAGACGTCTAAGAACAAAAATACCTGTAGCGACATCATTGTTAACCCCCAATATTGTTGATCCGTCTGCAGAATTAATCAAAGCGCAATCTCGTCAAAAACGTTATTATGATCGCTGTGCAAATCCATTGAAACCTTTGCAGAAAGGAGATGTTGTATGTTATCGTAAGAACAAAAAATGGAATAAGTCATGTGTTGTCGATGTGCGCCCTGAACCACGCTCTTACACGATTTGTGGCGAGAAAGGTTTCCTGCGCAGAAATCGCCGTCATTTATACAATGCAAATTTAACTTTTCCGACTTACAACAGACACTTTCAAAGTCACAGAGCTAATTTTAAACAAAACTCTGACGTAAACCAACCACAACTTGAGCCACTTTCTAATAGCCAATCTTCAGGCTCAGTTATGCATGAATCACGTCCTACATCTCGTTACGGGCGGCCCATCAAATTTCCGTCCAAATACAAAGACTACATTGTATAGTGCACATTAAAAAAGCTTGTTTGTTTTATTTTATTTTCAGTGTGTCATTTGATTTTTTTAGAAGGAAGATGTAACATATCGATTAACTACGCTCATAAGCTTCATAGTGACGTCACACTACTCGCACGTTTTATCTGTATGTTCGTTCTGCTGACCATTGTAAATACAGCTTGCTTTCAAGTTAGACGCGTGTTAGAAAACATTACAGCTTCTTCTCAGCCTACAAGACCTTGGGTGCCGAATGAGCATTAAAGTGCACTACTTGCACATTCACCTCAGCGAATTTCCCGCGAATCTTGGCGACGTTAGTGAGGAGCAAGGAGAGCGTTTCCGTCAGGATGTCAAAGTGATGGAAGAACGTTATCAAGGTCGATGGAACTGCAACATGATGGCAGATTACTGCTGGAGTTTGATGAAAGATGTGCCTTACGCAGTTCATAAAAGATTAGCAACAAAAAGAAAATTTTTGATGCCGTAATGTGATTTCGTTTGTGCTAAACTATGCGTTGGATTTGTGTACAGTCGTACTGATTGTTGCGATGTGACAGTGTTACTTTTTCGTATATTTTTTGCTTGGTTTTGCTTAAACCTGCTAATGTAATTTTGTGAGAATGACACAAAACGAAAAAACTTAGATTTTCATTGATGTCGTACCTGTGCTGAGCATAATGATCCAGCATATTTTTAATATATTTCAAGTATTTACTATTTATGTATGATGTGGTAAATAATACACAAACACGGTTTAAGATTACAAATAGCTTTGAAAAGTCATTTTAAAGGAGATACTGCCTTCCATTGTAAACATTATTCCACTTGAGGGCACTTAAACGCAACATAAATTTTTTAATTTTTGGCAAAAATTAGCAATTTTTTAAAAAATTAAGTTTTCATATCTCAAAAACATGACATGATGAGCAAAAACTAACACCAAATTTGAATCCAGCGCCCTCAAATTACCCAAAATTAGTTGAAAAAGTCCATGCAAGAAAAATCGTGTTGACCAGTGTAATTAAAAGAAAGTATATAGGATAAAAAAAAAGTGTTTACTTCCTATCGGGATTGTTTAATTAGTTGGATTTTTAAAAATAAGAATATTTGACCATGCTTGACATCTAGAAACAACAAATAGATTTGAGTGTGTTCAAAAATTTTTTAAATAATCTTTTAGCTTTCCTGCCGGAGTTGTTATCAAAATGAGCCCGAATAAAAGTTTTTTTCAGCAAGACGGAACCATTATTGATTTTTTTATTTTTATTTATCCTTCTAACTCACAGGAAAACGTCCAAGGCGTAATAGTCAGGGCAACAGAAAACAATTATTTCTAATGCTTAAGGAAATACCAAAATATTTTAAGTTGTAATAGTTGTGTTTAGTTTATTCGAAACTGTTTGGAAAAAATACTTTAAATTTTTGTAGGGAGATAAGTAAGCTATCTCTAATCTAGAAACCGTAATATAATGAATTGCAATATTTGAGATTTACCTTCAAATTAAGTTTCTCTGCTTTGGGTGCAAGGAGCAATATTTTTTAGAAAAGGACCTGTATCTAAAATTGTGGCTCCTATCAATTCACTGTTGAACCGAAAAAGTGCATGACGCCTTACCAATGACCTAATGATTATGAATACAAATTGGACAAAGCAAAAGAGTGCCATCTATTGTATTGTATATCATGGACGCTAAACTAATGACTACTTTAATGATAGCTATGGGTTTTGAGCCTCATCAGAGACAATTTGCTGGCTTTGGGGTTTGTGTGCATAGCTGATCATATATTAAAAATATATATATAAGTTTTGTAGCTCTTTATTAATTCATAGCTGCACTGAAAGAGCAGCATTGTAATCAGTAAAGAGTTGGAAATAATGAAGATTAATAAAAACTTTTAAAACAAAATAATAAACTTTATATGAACAGCAATGTTTATAGATTTTTGAAAGCATGTTCAGGTAGTTACTTTTACGCTTCTGACAATATCAAATCACAAGGACAAATAAAGATGTTAATGATGTACAAATTTGGGGTCTCTTTAGATTAAGTTTTCACTAAGATTTGATAGTATTTTTATAAGATGTGGAGCTAACTGAACAATGGAATTTAATTATGTTGCAAAACAATGAGAACATAGACAGCCAACTGCCAAGACAGTCAATCATGCATTTTTTATTGTTTTGAAACAATATGATGGTTATGAAACAAATATTTCATGTCATAGCACATGCACCACAGAAAACATGTTATTACACACTAATTAATGGTTCTTGTTCACTATTTGCCAAGCTTAAAATTTAGGGAAGCCCCAAAGCCTGCAAGGTTGGTAAGGGCAAAGAGCAAATGAGACCCAATTAAACATTAAAACATGCAGATACTATTATAATAATTAACAATCATTGTTATCAATTATTTATATTGTTGCATAGCATAACAAATGATTGGATGGAAAAAGCAAGCACACACATCAATGCAACTTAACCCTTTAGCTGTCTTTAGCTTATACAATTACAGGTTATTAAGTGATTTGAAGCAAAATTCGTTAACCCTTTCACTGTCCATTTGACTTGAACATCCGTGAACCATATCTCATGCACACAGCATACTTTTTCAAATGGCTATAAAATTAAAGACGTTTGAGTAAAAATCGTAAAAACCCCTTGGACAGTGAAAGGGTTAATAAATTTTGCTTCAAATTGCTTAATAACCTGTAACTGTATAAACGTAATACAGGAGAGCTATCACAGTATTAATTTTTATATTACACTTTTTTCTCAGGTTGACCTGAAGGAAAGTTAAATTAGGAGGTTGTAATTTGATTTCTTCATTCATTTTTACTTGTTTGTTAATAAGTTTACAATCAGATGCAATTTACTATGATAGATAAAAGAGTTAAAAAGGTCTGCAATCTGAGCAGCAATGCTGTATGATTTGGAGATAATTCCATTGACCAAAAATCAAAAACCATAGTTTAAAAGTTTCTTAATTAAAAATATTAGTTTTTCAGTAACAGTAACAAGAAAAAAAAAATAAATAAAGAAAAAAACTGACTCCTGTCCTTGATTTTTATCAAACAGCTGAATGTGTAAATAGTTCAACTCTCCTGAGATCTTGTATGTTGTTTGCCATTACTAACCTTCCAGGCTTTGAAGATTCCTTAAAATTTAAAAGGTAATCAACTAACCTTGACAAATAGTAAACAAGAAAAGAACCCTTTCTTTTTGGTGGTTATGGCTTTAAGTTACATATAGATCATAGGTCTACAACCTGCGGGCCAAATGTGGCCTGCAAACTAAAATTCTGTGGCACGTAAAAGCTTTGGTCTTTTCTAGTTTTTTTAGATGTAAAATGGAGCAGAAGTGATTGGTTGCAGCCAAATGTCACACAAATTTTATGAAAAGACTTTTTTGGGTCTTCACAAAAGGGAAACCAGTCACTTCTGTTTTTTTTTCTATTACTAAATCACATGTGAAAACAAAAAAGAAGTTTTCACTTTAAATGTGAGTGTGGCACAGCTATAAACACATCATTTCCAGCCTGTAGTTTAATTTTGTTGTGTGTATTTGGCCTTGCAGCACTAAAGGTTGCATGCTCTTGATATAGATTACTTACTATGAAACACCACTTGATAATTATTGTTTTAGATTCAATACCTTTTGTCATTAAATATAAAGCAAAGCCAAAAATTTTTACGATGTACTTTGTTTGCTGAGTGTACTATTGCCAATTCTGATACTTCAAGCTAACAACATGATTCTGGATATATGAATTAAGTATAATGAAAGATTGAATTTTGTGTTTGTACATGAAACATGTATGTTTTTGTTGCATGTTCTTTAGAGGTTTTTATTGTTGTTGTTATGTTTTTATTTTTTGCTATACAGCAGGATTTCTTAAAACTTTTTTATTCCTGACTCCATTTATAATTGTGAGTTTTTCCTGACCTTAGATAAATATTAATTAAAGATGTATAAATATTTTGAATCTTTTCAAGAAGTCACTATAAGCAATTTGTGTTTGTGAAACTAACCCAGATGCCCCTGCAGTTACTATCACTTCTTGAATAATCTTTTTTCTTTTGGTTTCTTCTTTATTCCATCTTGGTGCTGAAAAGGGGATTCCAAGTTAGTTTCACTGAAAAAATTGTTTATGTTGACTTCTTGAAGAGACCCAATATTTGTGATGATTTGCTGATTAGGTACATACAAAAAAATATGGTTTAGATTTTGTTTTGAAACAAATAAAAAATGCAAAATTAAAAATTGCACAAAAAGTTAAAATTATGTTTGTTATAATTACAAAAAGTGCAGTTGTTAACTGGTTAAGTATACAAAAATTAAAGAAAAAAAATCATTTGTTAATAAGATGAGTGTGCTTGTTTATTACTGCTTAACAAATTAAATCTTGGTGCAATATTTGACTGTGCTGGATGTAAAATCTCTTCAACATTTTTAGCAATGAACAATATTGGGATTTAATCTGTGTTAAAGCTGAAAAAGTAATTTCACATAAATTTTAATAATATAATTTCACATAAAAATCAATTACAGCTAATCTCCTTTAATTAAAAAATGTTAATTGTCTATGACATCATCGATTGAAAACAAGGTCTGTAGCATGTGCTCAAAAGTTTTTTAATGCCACATTAAAAACTTAGCCCAGATGGTAGGTGCTTTCACGCAGCCTGGGCCGTGAGTAAGTCTGCTCATTGATTTTAAAATGACAGACCGAAACCGAACCTACCAAAATGGAAGGGTATCCACCCATTCTGATGTTCAGTGTGGGTCTGTTAATCGGCAAACGTCCTTTTCAGGACGGGGCAATGTCAGGATAAAACTGCCCTTTTCAGGGCACATTGCCAACAAGTTCCGAAGACCCACTATTCTTCAGCTGAACATCGAAGGCCTCACTGCAAGCAAGATGAATGTTCTTCATCACCTCGCTATGCAGTTTGAGGCACTCGTCATCCTACTGCAGGAGACCCACTGCACTGATGCAGAGAAGTTGGTGCTACCACACTACCAACTAGCTGGGTCTTTTTTAAGCAGGAAGCATGGCCTTGCCACGTTTGTTCACGAGCAACTGAGATACACGCTTTTGGACCAATCTCCACCGACATCGGAGATCGAGTGGCTGTGTGTGGACGTTGATGGCTATAAAATAGTCAACGTCTACAAACCACCGCCAACGCGATTGCGAACCCTGGATCTCCCAGTGTTTTCTCACCCCTGTCTGTACGCTGGCGATTTTAACTGTCGTCATGCTGACTGGGGTTATGATGACAACAGTCCGGAGGGTGAGTGCTTGGCTGGATGGGCAAGTATTAATTGTCTTGCCCTCCTATATAATGCCAAGGACGCTGCCAGTTTTTATTCCGGCCGCTGGAACACTGGCACCAATCCAGACCTAGCTTTCGCTAGCGTAGGTCCAAACAGTCGCTTACCGGATAGACGTGTCCTTGAGAAGTTTCCCAGGTCACAACATCGACCCTCGCTTATTACACCACCAAGGTTTGCTATGGCAGTGCCAAGCATGCCTGTTAAGCAATGGAACTTCCGCAAGGCCAAATGGAGTCACTACATTGCTTTGACGAATAAATTCGCAAAGACTTTGTTGCCGCCTGATTCACTTGATGTGGATGCGGCTTACCAAGACTTCTGTAACATCATTAAGAAAGCAGCCAAAAAGACTATCCCATGCGGGTATCGAAACAACTATATTCCGTGTTGGGATGCAGAGTGTGAATCCCTCTATAAAACCTTTCTGCAGTCTCCTCAGGGAGACGACTCAAGTTTGGCTGCTACAACTCTGCTTGCCAAGCTTGACAGAAAGCGGAGGGATCGATGGTCCGAAGCAGTTCGGAGCATTTAAAACCAGGTAAAGCTCCGGGTCCTGATTCCATCTGCCCCAAGCTTATACTCCATGCTGGAGCTGCTTTGAAGTCCTGGTTACGTGACTTCATTTCTTCCTGTTTGCGCCAACTCAAAATTCCCAAGATCTGGAGAAGAGCGCTTGTGGTCGCGATCCCAAAACCAGGAAAGCCCGTGGGGGACCCAAAGAGTTATCGACCGATATCTCTGCTCTGTGTCCCCTACAAGATCCTTGAGAGGCTTATCTATGCCCGCGTTGAACCATTAATCGATCCACTGCTCCCTAAAGAGCAGGCTGGGTTCCGACGCGGGAAGTCAACCGTAGATCAAGTTGTTCTGCTAACCCAGAACATTGAGGATTCTTTCGAGGCTAAAAAGAAGGCTGGTGCCATATTTATCGATCTGACAGCTGCTTATGACACTGTCTGGCACCGTGGCCTTACCTGCAAGCTGCTGAGACTACTTCCAGATAAGCACATGGTCAAAATGATCATGGAGCTTGTCCAAAATCAAAGTTTTACCCTTACCACCAGTGACAGCAAGCAAAGCAGACTATGCCGTCTTAAAAACGGCATTCCTCAGGGATCGGTCTTGGCTCCCCTCCTACTTAACATCTATATGTACGATCTTCCTTCCATGATTTCCAGAAAGTTTGCTTATGCTGATGATTTAGCATTGTTGCACTCTTCTGGAAACTGGAAGGAGTTGGAGGACACATTAAGCCAAGACATGTCCACACTTTCAGCGTATCTCCAGACTTGGAGGTTGAAGCTCAGTCACACTAAGACGGTGACGACAGCCTTTTACTTAAACAACCGAGAGGCCAAACGTGAGCTAAAGGTCTACAACAATAGTAGACTTTTACCGTTCTGTCCAACCCCTACATACCTTGGGGTAAAACTGGACAGATCGCTCACGTTTCGTCACCATTTAGTGGCATTGCGCAAAAAACTATCCTCGCGCGTCACACTGTTGAGGCGACTCGTGGGCTCGGGATGGGGTGCTGATGCTAAAACACTACGCATAGCCACCTTGTCTCTAGTCTACTCAACAGCTGAGTACTGTGCGCCAGTCTGGTGTCGCAGTGCTCACACTCGCCTCATTGACAGTGTCTTGAATGACGCCTTGCGCATAGTTACTGGATGCCTGCGTTCCACTCCAACGGACCACCTACCTGTACTTTCAGGCATCCAGCCAGCTGAGCTTCGCCGACTGGGAGCGACACTCTCCTTGGCTTACCGTGGATCTCTGGACCCCGATCATATTTTGCATGGTCTGTTAAATGGGTCCTCAGATACTGGCCAAGTGAGACTAAGATCCAGACGCCCGTTTGTGCCAGGTGCACAGAATCTCTTGGACAATCTTGCCAGACTTGGCATCTGCGCCTCTGAATGGACAAATCACAAATGGAACGCGGAGTACTGTGAAAGTGCTTCCAGGCTCCGTGCTTTTGTGCCTGGGACCAGTGTCAGGCCTGTTGGGATGGGCTTACCCCGAGCAGCTTGGGTTAAGCTCAACCGCCTGCAGACTGGTGTTGGGCGATTCCATTCGTCCATGCACAAATGGGGTCTCGCTCCTTCACCGAATTGCAAGTGTGGCGCCTCAGAGCAAACCGCAGACCATGTACTAACAATGTTCCCCATACATCGGGCACCACATGGAGCACGCGGTCTGACGGTTTTGGATGACGAAACTCGATGCTGGCTTAATAACATCACTGCCAGCATCTGATCCAGGCAGTGCATCAGTCTGGGGTAGTAAAAGGATAAACCCTCGGCTCCAGTTCTGTTTGTGTCTGGCCTGGAGTGGATGCCCTTCAAACGATGACGACGATGACGACGATTAAAAACTTAATCTCAGAAACCTTTGCATTTGGCACTGAATGTGTTAATTACCAAATCAATGTATAAGCTATTGTGATGTCCCTTCTTGTGTTGTGATGGAACAGAGACAACTGACTACAATGGCACAAATGTCGAATTCACAATTACATGTTAGTGGGCACACGTTTAAACATTTGCTTAATTGTACATCTAGATTTTATAAATTCATGTATTTAAATACAGTAGAATTTGCCTAATTTGTCACCTCAAGGGGATTAGAAAAAATGATGATTTAGGCAAAGAGACAAATTATGCAAACAGATAAAAACTCTTGTGACAGCTTGTTTACTTTATTATAGTAATCCATATACATAGTGCTTTAATTTGCAGTAAAATACAAATTTATGACATTATGGTTTAATATGACAACAATACACATGTAACCCAAACCATGCAATACCAGTACAAAGACAATATTAAATGAAGTTAATGAAGGTAAATTTGCTACAATAATTCACAAAAACTTTAATACTGATATGGCATCTTCTACTCCTAATTCACAAAAAAGTATATAATTTTGGTTTATTTTGTTTTAATAGCTTCTCTTGCCAGTATGTCTTGCTTCCTTTTAGACACATTGCATAATATCGTATTTCTGTTGTCTTGTGTTCTGAAATAGCAATTTAATGTCTTTAGTACTTCCAATGCCATACAATGCATAGGTTCAGGTTCATCCAGACAGTTTCTATTGTCATCATCTTCTTCATCGTCTGCAGAAACTTTCCTTACTGTAAGATTGTTTATAATGCTGTTTTCTGTGATAGTCTCAAGTGTAACCAAGTTTGCATCACCTTCCATGTACTCATTAAAACTGACATCTTCTGGAACTAAGCCTGCAGTTTGTAACCTGGCTCAAATTCTTGCGTCAATTTCAAGCTCATTGGTAGTTTCTTGGTTTTCATCTGATGCTGAAGCAAAATGGAATTTAGTAAAGCAGTTTTAAATAGACTTCTCAGAGACAAAAATCCAAGCTTGATCCAGAAGCTTCATAGCTTTCAAAACATTGATTTTAAATTTTTTCTTCCCCTCAAAAGCAAGAAAACATATTTCAGCTAGATTTTTCCTGTAGTGTGCTTTTAAACAACAGTTTACCCCAGCATCCATTGGTTGGGTTTTTGCTGTAGTGTTAGGAGGCAAGAATTGTCAGGCCATGAATAGCAGGGTGAGCTGTACAATGGTCAACAACAAGCTCAATTTTTCTGTAATTGTTTTTAATTTTATGTCTATACCATTTACAAGTCTATTTGGCAAAAATGAAAATCAATTTGGCACAAAAGAAAATCAATTTGGCACAAAAGAAAATCAATGTGGCACAAATGAAAATCAATGTGGCACAAATGAAAATCAATGTGGCACAAATGAAAATCAATTTGGCACAAATGAAAATCAATTTGGCAGAAATGAAATTCAAATTGACATTACTGAAACTTTATCCTGTTTCTTACTTGCTATTTCCATATTTTGGCATAATTTTAAAAAATTTTCTTTTTTAAATTCTTATAATATACATGTATATAGTTTTATTATATAGTAACAAATAATATAAATATGTACATATATATAGCAACCCCATTGGAGACCCTATATTTAGACCCAATATTATGGGGACCTAATTATGGAGACCCAATATCTATATATAAATTATTGCAACTATATATATATATATATATTATATTATGAAGACCTAATATATATTATGGAAACCTAATCATGGAGACCTAATTTGGAGACCTAATATTATGGAGACCTAATGTATGTAGAGACTCTATATTATCTATATATGAATATACGAGGTCTGTTCAAAAAGTATCCGACTTTTTTGTATAAAGCACACAACACAATAAATTTTGCAAGTTTTATTCAATCTCCTTCAAAATATTCCCCTTGGTGGTTCACACACTTATCCCAGCGCTTCTGCCACTTCTCAAAACACTTCATAAACTCCTCCCCCGGAATGCTCTGAAGCTCCTCCGTCGCTTTTTTCATAATGTCTTCTCTTGACTGAAATCGCCTCCCTTTCAGAGTTGTTTTTAGCTTAGGGAACAGCCAGAAATCACACGGTGCTAAGTTGGGAGAGTAAGGAGCCTGTCTAATAAGTGGCATGCTGTTTTTGGCTAGAAAAGCTTGGACCACATGTGCAGAATGAGCGGGAGCATTGTCGTGGTGAAGCTGAAAATTCTTTGCTGCCCACATGTTTAGCCGCTTTCTTCGCACAGCATCACGAAGGCGACGTAGAATCTCCAGGTAGTACTCTTTGTTGATTGTTTGACCTTCTGGTGCGTATTCATGATGCACGATGCCACGGGAATCAAAAAAACAGGTCAGCATAACTTTCACATTGCTGCGGACTTGCCGAGCTTTTTTTGGGCGTGGTGATTCCGGATGCTTCCATTGTGATGATTGAAACTTGGTTTCTGGGTCATAACCATAAACCCAGGTCTCATCACCAGTGATGATTGTCTTGATAAATTCTGGGTCATGATTTGCAACATCCAGCATGTCCTCCGAAATTTCCTTCCGGAGTTCCTTCTGTTGCTCCGTCAGCAGCTTGGGGACAAATTTAGCCGACACTCTCCGCAGGTTCAAATCCTCAGTTAGGATTGAATGAACTGAGCCTGTGCTTATTCCCATTTCTGCAGCAATCTCTCGTACTGTTAAACGACGATCCTCCAACACTTTTTCACGAACCTGATCCATCGCCTCCTCGTTTCGGCTTGTGGATGGCCTTCCTGAGCGAGGATCACTTTCCACTGATGCACGGCCATATTTAAAGCGTTTAAACCATTGCTTTATCTGAGTTGGGCTTAAGGCCTCATTTTCAAAAGCTTGTTGAATCTTTCGAATTGTTTCAACTTGAGTATCACCAAGTTTTTGACAAAACTTGATGCAATACCTCTGTTCGATGCGTTCTGTCATTGAAATGAAATTTTCTGAAAATCAAAAAACCGATGAACACGTACTACACGCCTGCACTAAATGCTTTACACAGAGAGATACGAATGACGAATCGGCCTGAAACGCTTCACGATTACGCGTGAATGTGTGTGTGTGCAGCCACGCTTTGCACGGGCAGTTTGCTCATACCTTATTGGCGAGAGGGAAAAAGGTCGGATACTTTTTGAACAGACCTCGTATACATACTGTAATATTGTTATAAATATGACTTTTTTTTTGCATAGAAGCATATAAATATATACAAATCAATAATAGTAGGTCTCCAAATTAGGTCTCCAAAATATATATATAAATATAGTCTCCAAAATTAAGTTTCTGTAATATATGTATATATTCTCCATAATATTGGGTCTAAATATAGGGTCTCTCATGAGTTTGCTATATATGTACATATTTATATTATTTGTTACTATATAATAAAACTATATACATGTATATTATAAGAATTTAAAAAAGAAAATTTTTTAAAATTATGCCAAAATATGAAAATAGCAAGTAAGAAACAGGATATAGTTTTAGTAATGTCAATTTGAATTTCATTTCTGCCAAATTAATTTTTATTTATGCCAAATTGAATTTCATTTGTGCCACATTGATTTTCATTTGTGCCAAATTGATTTTTATTTGTGCCAAATTGAATTTCATTTGTGCCAGATTGATTTTCATTTGTGCCAAATTGATTTTCATTTGTGCCAAATTGATTTTCATTTTTGCCAAATAGACTTGTAAATGGTGTAGTTTCCTAACCCAGGTTTTGAAAATGTATGACATCATCCAAGCTTTAAATTGAATTGGCACTGTTTTTTTTTTTATGCTTTTAAAGTGTCATGGTTTTGCTGCCTTGCCAATAACGAACAATCACTAGCACACTTAATCTGTTTTTTAAGTGTTTACCACCAGCACAAGTTTTGTTTTTAAAAATGTGGGTCTGTTCAAGCAAGCATTTGTAAAGAAGTTTAGTTTCATCAGCATTAAAAATTTGTTCTTTTTTGAATTCTTCCAAAAGAATAGGTAGACGATTTTCGTGCTGATCATTTACATCTGCTTCATCCATAGATGCTGCTTTGCCATGTAATTTTTTTCATTCAACTTCTTGTGATTTCCACTAGTTTATCCAGTTAATATCTAATGTATCAACATTGCTATAGCTGCAGATTCTGGCAAATTTTTGAGCTTTTTAGAGAAGTATTTCTCTGCTGACTGGTATTTTTTCATTTCTTGCACTATGAAACCACTTTAGTAAAGGCTTATCCACATCAGCAAATTCATGCTGTCACTCTCTTTTTCTTTCAACATTATTTTCTGCTTCAAATTTGGACATTGTTTTTTATTTTTGTGTAATCATTAAGAGGAGTAGTTCTTGCAATACTAAGCTCTTTTGCTAACCTTGTCACATTAAAATTTTCTTGCCTTAGCTTGCATGCAATTTCATATTTTTTTTTAAGCAACCAACTTATGTAGTTAGATCATTTGTTCGACTTTGCTGGACTGCACATTTTTTTTATGTAACTTTGCTTGTGGCAACAATTCTGAAATAAACTGCAGAAAGTGCTTCTCTCAATGGAATTGAGAAAACTTTTTTATGATTTGAAATAAACTCTTTAATTCCTCTATCTAAACTCCTTCATTTACCTTTCAAATCATTAATAAACTTTAAAGACTTTCCATGTTCTCTAACACCTTTTAATTGATTAATAAACTTTAAAAGCTTTTTGCATTCTCTCAATGAGGAGTCGGGTCATGCTTTGCATCACTTGTACAGGGTGATTCAGCAAAGTGTGCACAAATAAAAACTCATCTTTCGGACTTATAACTAGGTCAAATGAAACAAGTTATATGCTGTGAAGATAGTAAATTTAATAAGCTTTCAGAAAATATACAAGTTATTCAATATAACCCCCTTTGTTTTTGATTACTTTCCAAAGTTGTGGCAGAACCTGGGCACATGTGGCACGCACCACTTCTGGGTCAATTTCGTCCCATGCCGATGTCAATTTTCGCTTTAGAGAGTCCAGATTTGGATGAGAAGTACGGCAGGCTTTTGTCTCTAAAATAGACCATAACCCAAAATCCATAGGGTTCAAGTCTGGTGAAGATGGCGGCCAAAGCTCTTTCTCCCAAAAACCTTTGAAATTGCATCGAACGTCTATAGGCGAATGCTGGAGGAGAAAGTCCTTCCCTGGGTCCAAGCTTGAACTGAGTTGGCCGTGTGGGAGGTTGCACCGTCCTGTTGAAGAGTAACTCCTTGTTCTCTGACTACTTCTTGGACCCAGGGAAGGACTTTCTCCTCCAGCATTCGCCTATAGACGGTCTGGTTTATCTTGACCCCTTCTTCAATGAATATGAGTGGAGTTTTCAGCCCTTTTGATGTTGCGCCTGCCCATACCACTACGGAGGCGGGTTTTTGTCTTCTGAAAGCTGCGACGCTCAACTGGGACCATGTTTATGTCTGGAAGCCAAATCCTGTCATTTTGATGGTTATGGACAGCTTGAACAGTGAAAAGTTTTTCGTCTGTCCATAAAACTTGAGGCTGCGTGCCATCGACAAGTTTCTTGACCAAAACCTTTGCTCTATCGAGCCTTTTCTTCTTAGTGGCCTCTGACAAGAGATGTCTTTTGGTGAACTTGTATGGGTAGCGTAAGGTTGTAAGGGTGTAAATAATAAGAAACTGAAATGTTAATAATTAAAAGTTAATAATGGACGAAATACATGTACATAAAACTAAGAAAAGTATTTGTGCACACTTCGCTGAATCACCCTGTATAAATTTGATAAAAAAATTGCAAGATGCAACAATTCTCAAATAAAGCTCCTTAATTTGTTTGAATTCCACATGTGTACTGAAACATCAAAAGCAAAACTGCAAATGACATATTAGCCAAACAAAACACTTCTCATTGATAGAAGAGGTGATGAATAAGATAATTGCGAATTAGACAAATCAAAATGTAAACAAAAAAAAAATTTTGCTGGTACCAATGAAAAAGTGACAAATCAAACAAACTGACAAATTAAATGAGTGCAGCATACAAATTCATTGTGAGTCACTTCAAAAAGTCACTGTAAGCAATATTTGTTTGTGAAACTAACCCAAATACCCTTGTAGTTTTATCACTTTGTGAAAGATCTTTTTTCTTTTGGTTTCTTCTTTATTCCATTCTGGTGCTGAAAGATGGATTCAGGTTAGTTTCACCAAAAAAATTGCTTACAGTAACTTCTTGAAGAGACCCTTTATTTCTGCCAACTTTACAAATTCTGGGTATAATACCACAGAAGATCCCATCTTATTTTCACAAAAACATATAAATGATCCAATTAGAGATTTATGTTTTTTTAAGAAAAAGGCAGAATTCCTTGCATCAGGGTTAAAAAAACAAAATATGATTGAACAAGATGTTAAAGTAAGTTACTGCAGGAAATGCAATAGGAACTTTTCTTCAGCATTTAAAGTTGAGGGACCTTTTTTTTAATGCCATGATATTAAAGAGCTGTTTTGAACTCTAGACATAGTTCACATTGTGGATGAATGGAGGCTTTTTATTGATTTCTCAAAATAAAGCTTGGAAGCAGTTCTTTTACATGTTAGAAATAAAAAATCCTCCATCCCTATTCCACGCTCTGTTCAGTTAAAAAAATCTTATGACCATATTGAAATGTTGTTGAATGCAATCCACTATTCTGACTACCAGTGGAGCTTTTGTGGGGACCTTATGATCATTGGAATGTTAATAGATTGCAAGGCATTTTACTAAACCCTGTTGTTTTTTATGTTTGTAGGACAATCATGCCACTGCACAGCACTACAAAACAAAAGAATGGCCATTAAGAAATTTATATGTACCTTGAATGAAAATATTCAACACATTCTTTTAATAAGTTGCAAAAAAGTTTTAATGCCACTCTTGCATACAAGCTAGGATTAATGAAAAACTTTGTAAAAGCTATGGCCGAACACCATTTGATCGAATTTCTCTGCAAAAAGTTTCCCAAACTAAGCCAAGCCAAGTTGAAATAAAGAATCTTTGTTGGTCCACTAATTTGGGAAGTTTTTAATGCCCCAAGTTCGAAAAAGCTCTAAATACAGTGGAACTTCAAGCTTGGCATGTATTTAAATAAATTTGCTTGAATTTTCTGGAAAATTTCAAGTCATCTTTATATTAAAATTGTTGCAGAGTTGCTTGCGGCATACAAAGAGATGGGATGTTGCATGTCTTTGAAAATGCATTTTTTTTATTCACACCTTGAGTTTTTTCCTGAAAATCTTGGAGCAGTTAATCATGAGCAGGGTAAAAGATTTTACCAAGATATCTCCATGCAATGGAAGAAAGGTATCAAAGAGTTTGGAATCAGGGTATGATGGGTGATTTTTGCTGAATGTTGTACCATGATGATCCAAGCATGCATACAAACGGAAATTGTATGCCAAACATTTTTAAATCTTTGTCTTGGAACTGGTATTGATTGCAGTACTAAGTGGTGTCCAGGTCAAAAGCAATAATCATTTTGCCATGCTATTCTTAAACAGCCTTTCTTAAGGCTACCCAAATCAACCTTTTTTAAGGCTATTCATGAACAGCCTATGTTAAGGCTACTCATATAGGACTAGCAGTTTTTTAAGACCATGCAAGAACAGTTTGTTTCAATGCTTTTAATAAACAGTTTTTTTTAAGACTACAATAAGCAAAAAAGAGTTGGTCCATTGTTCAATTTTCATTCTATCAGTAAACACCCACACCAGTTTGTTAAACTTGCTTTTTTTAATCTTTTATTAACCATAACAGCATACTAATCTGTTTTGTTTGTCAAAACCTAAACAACTACCATGATAGTGGCAGAGATATTGCCATTTATAAGGCATAAAATGCCCACATCCCCTCATATCTCTAAAACCTGATGTACTAGAAAAAACAAACACCAGATTTGGAACCAATGTTACCCAAAAATAATTACTTGTCTTTGTTTAGAAAAAAAAGCTATTTTTTGTTAACCAGTGTAATAGGAATCATATAGTACTACTCATGTCAACTAGGGTCACACCAGAATATAACAATCAGCATTCACTGGTATATTGACATATGATAAGGATGGGCAAAATTAATTCTTGTAAGAATTAATTAATTATGTTTTAGTTAAGGTAAACAATTTGAATTTTTAAAATACAACATTATTGGTTTCCATTGCAACCCAGTCAGAAAAGCTGCAAAAAAAAGTCTAGTGAGCCACATGCAACTCATAAGCCACCATTTGCCCACTGGTGGCACATGACATTGTATGACAATATAGTCAGCATATTACTGTTATCCTTGAATTGGCTTAAACTGGGTAGGTTTTACCAAATTACTAATAACAATTTAACATATATGATATATACTCTAATGAGTTTATGCTGTAATGCACCCCTTTTAGTAAGTCAAATTTATGTATTTTTTATAGAGTGTTGCAATTTTTTGAACTCTACTTAATCAAAGGCTTGTTTTAACTTTTTTTTTGCTTTATTATTGTAAAAAAATTGTTAATATTTAGATTTTATGAATTAAGTGTTATTGAGATATATAAAGTTCTTGTTACTTTAAAATGGAAGAAAATCTTCATTTAGTTGGTGCTGTTGATCAAGGAACAAGTAGCACTCGATTTCTGGTGTGTTTTGTTTTTAGTCTGTATATTTTCATAATATAATACAAATTTAAAACCCATTTATTCTTTGTTGTTTTATTGCCTTATATGTGTAATCAAATTCTAGCTTGGCCTTGAAAATTTATCCCAGGATTTGGTGCAAAGAATGTGGCAAGCAAGAGCTTGAAGCAGGATCACTCATTATTTATTCAGGCAAAGATATAAGGGGAAGCCAAAATGTTTTGCTACTAAAGCTCTGAAACATGCACAATCATGAATTTTTATGTGATATGCATTCAGCTTAATATTTGGATGATTTTGCATTTTTAGACAACAAATTGTAGTACTACAGTAATTGCATTTATATCAGGATTACTTTAAAAGTTGTGATACATTTTGACTCATGAAAACTAGAAATCTTGAGATCAGAGCTAACATTAAGTTCTTGACCAAACTTGAATGGAAATTTTCACAAGTTATTAACTCTTTGCATCAAGTATATGGAGACTCTGTGCCACACAGAACAACAATTTTTAGATGAATTAAGCACTTTAAAGAAGGTCAAGGCGATCTTAAAGATGACCCTAGAAAAGGAAGGCCATCAACCTCAACTGCTGACAAAATTTGAAAGCAGTTCAGGATCTTGTTGAAAAGGATCACTGAATTACCATTGATGAGATAGCTACTACACTTGAAATATCACATGGGTCAGCTTTTTCAATTTTGACAGACCACCTTGGCCACAGCAAGCTTTCCGCTAGATAGGCACCAAAAGTATTGCAAAAAGACCAGCTTGTTCAGAGAGCTGAACTTCCTATGAGCCTTTTAAGCAAGATTGAAGCAATTGATAATGATTTTATGGAATGAAGTGTGACTGTTGATGAGACATGGATTTACCAATGCGATCCTGAGAGCAAAATGCAATCAATACAATGGCTTTCAAAGGGCTCAACAGGACCAATCAAATTCAAGTCTGAAAGATCTGTTCAGAAAGTGATGACAATTCTCTTTTGAGACTTCGCAGGAATAATTCTTGTAGATTTCCTTGAAGGATCAAAAACAATCACAGGAATTTATTATGATGGTGTTTTGAGAAAGTTCAAAGTTGCTGTAATCAAAAAAAGGCTGGAAAAGTTGCACAGGGGCATCTTGTTCCATGACAACAATGCACCTGTTCACTTTTTAAGAGTTGCAAGGGCTGTCTTTAGAGAATTTTGCTGAAAAATTTTACCACACCCACCTTACAGCTCTGATCTTCTCCATCCGACTTTTTTTATTTCCCAAGCTGAAAGAACACCTTGAAGGAACATGATCTCTGACTATTGATGATGCTAAGAAGACTACTTTGACCTGGTTTTAGTCAAAGCCTCCAGAATTTTTTAGAGGAGGGTTAGAGTGCTGAAAACATTGTCTTGAGAAGTGCATAGACTTAGACTGAGGATATGTAAAAAAATAACAATTAAAATTTGTCTTTAAATGTCTTTAAATTTTTTGAAATTTAGTGGCAAAACTTTTTGACTTCCCCTCGTAAAGTTTAATTTTTGCCTCTATTGCTTAGCAAAATTACTCAATAACAAATCGTAGAATATTTTTTGACTAGATAAAATAATTATTTAAGCAATTTTTAACACTGTAACCATCAATAGTGATTAAATTGCAACAGATCTTTTTGCTTCTCTGTAGAATTTTTTAACCTTATCTCAAATTAATTAAAACTTATCTCAAAACAAACATAATCAGTTTGATTTTTATTTGATAAACTGAATTTGTATCAATGCTGCAGAGTGTAATTCATTTGTAAATTCATAAATTTATTTAAAAAGCTAAAATACCAAAGTAACTTAAAAAAATATGTTTTTATGGCCACTATTGCAAAGATCCCAATAATGTTTGTTAGGGGCATGGCAGTGTTGCCTATAAATTTTTGAGTCTCATTCATTGTTTCCCATTACTAACCTTGCAGGCTTTGGAAATTTCTTATAATTTAAAAGGTAATCAATTACACTCGGCAAATAGTGAACAAGTACCAAATTTATTTTATAATTTATTTGTTCTTCTGGTAAAATCAGAGGCAAGTAAAACTTCAACAAATATAAAAGGCGTAATACTTATTAAAGAAGAACTCAACGACGTTTCGTCCGTTACATCGGGCGGACTTCATCAGGTAAAAGCAGAACACAACGCACACCGTATTTAAAAACCAAGAAGTTAAAAACACAAACCAACAAACACAAGGTGAGAAGCGAACATACATAACAATTTAATAATTACTTAGTGCAAAAGAAACAAATTTAACTGGTTGAAAACCCACATTAGTTGAGATTTTTTATATTCCAAAAATATATAGCAATATAAAAAATCTCAACTAATGTGGGTTTTCAACCAGTTAAATTTGTTTCTTTTTCACTAAGTAATTATTAAATTGTTATGTATGTTCGCTTCTCACCTTGTGTTTTTAACTTCTTGGTTTTTAAATACGGTGCGCGTTGTGTTCTGCTTTTACCTGATGAAGTCCGCTCGATGTAACAGACGAAACGTTGCTGAGTTCTTCTTTAATAAGTATTATGCCTTTTATATTTGTTGAAGTTTTACTTGCCTCTGATTTTACCAGAAGAACAAATGAATTTTAAAATAAGTAATATCCCTGGTAACAGTGTTTACATTAAGTACCAAATTATTTAGTTAAATTTAAATTTTATATGTTATTTGTTTATTCTTGTTAGACTGATTGTTAGAACAGATGTCAAATTCTTGCACTTGCTTGGCCATCAGCAATGTTTCCTTTAGTTTTTTGCTGTTTATCTGCCCAGACATTTTGGTAGGTGTAAACTTTTGTGGAAATGACTAATATGCAACAACCCATAAAAAAATTTTATTTTTATCTTTATATTTATCCTCCTAACTCACAGGAAAGCAACAGAAGTGCTAATACATAGGGCAAGCAATTACATCAACCTGCTTCCAGAGGTGCCAAGATAATGCTGTACAATTGAACTTTTTATTTTTTTAGTTTTATAGAGATATGACTGAAATTTACAACTGCTTCCAAGACCACCAAGTTGGGAAAGTGTCATAAAGTGTCTTTCCCAAGATCACAACAGAATGACATGAGTAGGTATGGAAGCAAGATCATGTTGATCACAATCATGGTGCTCTAACCACTTGACAATGCCCCCAACTCAATTACAATCTTCAAACTTGCTAAGTAGGGTTGTTAAGAAAATTTGGTTATTCTGTAAGTTATATTTTATGGTATGGATTATAAATGCTGTTATGTAGACTATACAAATATCAGTAGATCACAATAAATATGTATGAGAAGCAAAAAATGAGATAGGTTTGTGCTTGTGCATTATACGAGGGTCAGTCAATAAGTAATGAGACTTTTTTAATAACTCAAGTTTGCAATGACTGGTAATCAAAAAATGCTTTTTTATTTTTCAACATAGTCTCCCTCCTTTGCAACACACTTGTTCCATCTTGATATTAGATTGTCTATTCCTTTGGCATAGAATTCCGTGGACTGGGTCCTTAGCCAGTTGCTCACAGCAGCCTTCACTTCTTCATCAGTCTGGAAGTGAATTCCCCTCATACTCTCTTTGAGTGGGCCGAAGAGGTGAAAATCAGATGGTGCAAGGTCTGGGCTGTAGGGTGGGTGTGTTAGAAGTTTCCAGCCTAAATCTTCAATTTTGGCTAGGGTTCTTGCTGCTGTGTGGGGCCTTGCATTATCCTGAAGGAGAATCACACCTCTTGATTGAAGTCCTCTCCGTTTGTTCTTAATGTCTTTTTTCACTTGAGTTAGCAGCTCACAGTAGTTCTCTGAGTTCACAGTATTGCCCCTTTCCAAGAAACTGATAGTGATCGGCCCATTTCTGTCCCAGAACACAGTGAGCATGACTTACCTTAAACTTTTCTGAGATTTGAATTTTTTCTTCACTGGGGAAGAAACATGCTTCCACTCCATTGATCGTCGTTTCGATTCAGGTTCATAATGAAAGACCCAGGTCTCATCAGTTGTCACTATTCTCGATAGAAATACATCTCCCTCCTTTCTGTATCTGCGTAGTGATGCTCTGGAAGCCATCAGGCGCTGCATTTTGTGATCATCCGTTAACATCTTTGGAACCCAGCGACAGCTGACTTTTGAAAAACGCAGCTTCTCACGCACAATTGCGTACACTGTGCCATGGGAGATGTCCAAGTTTGTAGCAATTTCATCTAAAGTGACCCTTCTATCAGATTTGATCAGGTCTTCAACTGCCTGTACTGCTTCTGGGGTAGAGACATCCACAGGTCTTCCACTTCTCAGATCATCAGTAATGCTTTCGCGTCCATCTTTGAATGCTTGCACCCATTTGTAGAAGTTTGCTCTAGACATACAGGAAGGACCATATTGTCTTTGCATTCTAGACAGAATCTCACATGATTTTACACTCTCTGCCAACAGAAATCTGATGACTCCTCTTTGTTCCAAGCATGAGCTGTTTCCTAGCCTAGTAGTCATTTCAATTTATCGTCACACCTACAGTAATCTGAAAATAAACAAGTTTTGTTGTAAATAAGATGACAACTCCATTCATAATCATCACATAAAATTTCAGTTGCATAACTCCAAGAACACCAAAGTAATTGAGAAAGTCTCATTACTTATTGACTGACCCTCGTAAAATAAGTAATGCACAGTCTCTGAAAGCTGTGTGCATGCCCATATGTTTTTTTGTGGGCCAAATTGGGATCGAATATGAATGAATGTTTTTTTGTTTAAGGTTTTCAACTGTAAAACAGCTGAGCTTCTATGTCATCATCAAGTTCCTGTAACACAGTTTTTTCCCAACGAAGGGTAAGATATAGTTATTGATTTCAAAAAAAATTTCGTGTGATTTTTAAAATTGTGGTTGAGTAGTTAGAGCATCATGATTGTGATCGACATGGTCTTGGTTCAAAACCTATTTGCACCATTCTGTTGTGTCTCTGGGAAAGACACTTTGAGCACTTTCCCCTGCTTGGCATCTTGGCAAGCTGTTCTAAATTTCAGTCACATCTCTATGAAGCTAAAAATAACAGAATAAAAAATTTCAACCAAACAGCAATATTTTGGCATCTCCAGAAGCAGGTTGGCATAATTGCTTATGCTATGTATTGGTGCCTCCATCACTTTCATTCACAGTCAGGAGGATAAATACAGAGATAAAATAAAAAAAATCGTAAATCAAATATATGTTTTTAGAATATTTAATGTACTGTAGATTTTCATCATGAATTTGCTATGAGATAATTAGATGTGTAAAACCAGATAATTGTTCTGCTTTCACCTTAACTTTTCCTTATAAAAAAATAAAGTCATAGTTTAAATGAATTTTAAGTTGACCCATAAGGCACTTGGCTGATTATGTTGTTATATATCACAGCTGCCTGACCTGCAGCCTGCAGGCTGCATGTGGCCCAAGAAACTTTTTGGTGCAGCCTGCCAAGAAATTTTTAATCAGATGCCAAATCATCTTAAATTATTGCAGTGCCTGTAAATCAATCCCATGGTGTGCAGATAACTCAAAATGCAATTATGTTTGTCTCAGTAAGAGGTTTTTTGCTTTGTTTAGAAAAACAACATTTATAGTCAAAGTGATAACTTTTTTCTCTTAAACTAATTTTGTGATCAAAATTCTATCTATCATGGGAGTTATTTCAAAAAAATATAAAAAAATCAATTATGTGACCCAAGAAGACCAAAAAAAAGTCAACACTTTAATTTTGGTTTATTATGAAAATATTAACTACAAAAGATCGACAACCAAAATATTAACAGACCAAAACTGTAAGTTCATCACTGTAAGTAATCCTAAATCATTTTTATTAGTTTTGTGTTATTTTGTGGAACACTAAGACTCTTACCCTATGCAAATACCATGCAAGGTTTAATTTCAAAATGTGAACGACAAAATATCAAACTAGCACTGTGGTGCAGCTATGCTCAAAAAAAATTTTGATAGGAGAATGAAATTTATACAATGTAAATACGAGGGTCAGTCAAAAAATAATGAGCCCAAGTCTCTCCTGGCCATATTTGTTGCAATAAAATCAAAAGTCATACATCAAAAGAAAGCCCAGGGATAGGAGATCTCAGTTCTACTTTTCAATGTAATCTCCGCACTTTTCAATTCCAACTGTCCATCGATGAACAAGGGACACTATGCCAGCCTTGTAAAAGTCGGCAGGCTGCATTTTTAACCAGTTTCTTACAGCGTGCTTGACTTCTTGATCACTAGTGAAGTGCTGCCCCCTAACTCCTTCTTTCAATGGTCCAAAAAGATGATAGTCAGATGGTGCCAGGTCGGGTGAGTATGGGGGATGGGTTACCGTCGTCCATCCAAAAGAAGCAATCACTTCACGAGTTTTGAGACTGGTATGGGGCTTGGCGTTATCGTGTTGCAGCAAGACCTTAGACATGTCCAGGTGAGGTCGTTTCGCTCTTCTCAGTTTCGCTTTCAGTTTGCGTAAAGTGTCAATGTAAGCATCTAAGTTGATGGTAGTACCTTTAGGCATAAAATCTACCAATATCACTCCTTCAATGTCCCAAAACACAGTCGCCATAATTTTTCCAGCTGAACGTTGACTTTTGAATTTCTTGGCTCTTGGGGACGTGGGGTGACGCCATTCCATGGATGATTTTTTCGACTGAGGTTCATAGTGATGAACCCAGGTTTCATCTCCTGTCACTATACGGCTGAGAAAAGTTTTGTCACTTCTGTGACACTCAATAAGCTCCGAACAAGCTTCAAAACAGGCTTGCTTGTGAAAATCCAAAAGTTGCCTCGGAACCCATCTGGCGCAAACCTTTGCAAAGCCTAGCTCATTAACAATATTCACAGCACTTCCATGGCTAACTCCAACACGTTCAGCAATATCATCAATAGTGATTCTGCGATCATCTCTAATCAATTTCTCAACCTTATCATTGTTTCCAGGATTGACTGCAGAAGATGGTCTTCCACTTCTTGGTCTGTCCTGGAGGCTACTCAAACTTGGATCATCTTCTTCGTGTTTAATCCTGGATACCCACTTTTTCACAGTGCTGTAGGCTAATGAAGCATCTCCATAAACATTTACCAATCTTTCGAAAATTTGTTTTGGTGGCTCCCCTTCCGAAACAAGAAATTCAATCACAGCTCTCTGCTTCTGACGGACATCCAGTGATGACGTCATTTCCAAAACACAATACCAAAAGTGGACACGTTGAAACAATTTTTTTTTACAATTTATCTTTAAAGCATAAATTTACTAAACACCCTTAAAATTTCTAGAAAAAATATGAAGGTTAAAGCGGTTAAAGTTAACAGGGCTCATTACTTTTTGACTGACCCTCATATCTGAAAATTTCAAATAATTTAGTAATCCTTAAGGAGAATTCTCAGCCAATCAATACAATTATTGCTGATAGTGCCTGCAAAACTTAATTTTTCACCCCTTTCTATGATTGTAACTATCAACTGTAATTTCCAATAATTGCTATTATAATGATTGATCCATTTCCATTATTAAACACATGAATTCATAAAAGTATTTTTATTAGGTATCAAAAAAAATCTAATGCTTGCTCACATGCTATCACTGCAATGTCAATATTTTTTTTCTTGTGCAGTTAGTCATTCAAGTGCATTCATTTTACTATATTCATGCATCCATTACTAACAGTACAATTCAACTGTCTCTCTGCATATATTTTATGATCTGTTGCAATTTTTAGAGCATTTTTGAGCACAGTGTGAGAAGTGAAAATTATAACTTACTTAATTGTAAGTTTTAACTCATTTGATATTTTTGGGTATACTATTGAAAGTTGATATTTCGGTTCTTGATATTTAGTAGTTGATATTTTGACCAGATAACTTAACTCTAACATAAAATTTTCAAATTAACTTCTACGACAACTTGAATTCAACATCACTTTGATTGCAGCTTGCAACAAATTTGCAGACAAATATTTGGCCTGCGACAAGCAAAAGGTTGGACACTCATGTTATATAGAACAATGGGCAAATGGACCCTTTGTCAAGTCAACAGCAACTTCCATAAACCCTTTTTGCCTTTTTCTTTTTTCGACTTTTGCTTTTTCTAAAGTATGCTTAAAGATCTTATGATACATTTTGTTTTAAACTTTATAAAAAAGATGGTCTTTGATTGAAGTAAAGACCACTTTTAGCTCATTGTCTTATAGTCAATCAAAAATTGTTTTTTCTTTTGATTTTTGCGTAAAAAATTTTATTTTTTGAAACTTATTTGGAAGCTTGGATGAACAGAAGGTATGAGTGGAGTAGGTTGGTGATTGTGGAAAAAATTAGGAATTGTAGAAAAGAGTTAGTAAAAATTGAAAATTTAAGATTGTGTTTTTAAGACAGCAATGGTAAATTAAAAGATTTTTGATTGCTATAAAGAAAGGGTGAGAAGGGAAAGTATGATTGTATTTGTTACTTTAGACAGAATTTTTAGGCTTGCAAAAAGGAGATTAGGATGCATTTAGAAAATGATTAAGAGTAAATTTTGTTTGTTAAAAAGTTCAGATTAAGTTTATCAAAAACACCAACAAGATCAACAATAAATTTCCCTTTCTAATAACATAGCACAGGTTATAAGTGATCACATGTTGTGATTTATCTTCCATGCATTGAGCATCAGAAGGTGGTTGAGATGTGATAGCTTTGGTTGAAAAAATTTTCTGCTGGTTCATTATCATCACTGCCAGCATCCAATCAGAATAGTTAAGCCTTGTCTGTGGAGTGGATGGTATTGTATTGTCAATTGACAGCAACAAATCTTACCAATAAATGTTTTTTGTGCTTACTTTCTATTATTAATTCTTTGCTTGCATAAAAAATAACATTAATAACTGTCAAATAATTTTGTTAAAGCTTTGAAAATACACAATCATGCAATTTTATTCAATACAATTAGAGTGCTGTAGCTTAGAAAAGCATTTAAGTTTTATTTTTGTAGATGGGTTGAAGAAGATCCTTTTGAAATTTTACAAACAGTTTACACTTGTATTGAAAAAACCATTAAAAATTTGCATGAATTGAAAATATCAAAGTCCTGTATTAAAGGTAAGTAAAAATTTATCATTCTTTATTATAATGTTTAATTTTCATTTCAAGTGTTATGAGTATTAAGTGTAGTTTAATTTTCATTTTAAGTGTTATGAATATCTCTTTATAAGCTAATTTAAACTATATTTAAAGTATCAGTCAAATTATTTTTCTATTTTAGCTTCTTGGCCAAGTAAAATACAAAGTTTGTTTCTTAATGGACGTTTGCTGCAAGTAAGTATGTAGTACAGGAGTTGGCAACCTCAACCACTCAAAAATATTTGGACCATTGTTAAACACAAAAAAAACACCAGCAGCTGCAAGGCTCTTATGCAAGGTTGAAATTTAAATTAAGATAGAATTGCACATATAATTTTTTTAACTATGAAAAAATACGAACATATGAAAATTATAGTCACTAGGTAAAAAAAACAAGCAACAAGCAGGATTTTTTGTTATGGTTAACAGAAGCAATATAAGTTAAAATGAGTTAAAAATAATTTCATGCATGCCAAAGAGCATGCAATAAACAGCTTTATTTACTTAAGGCATTATGTAAAGATGAAAAAATTAAATCATAATCAAGTTCAAAAACAATCTGCTTGAGGTATTTGATATTTCATGATTGCCTGAATTATTTCATAGTTATTTAGCTGATGTAATATGTACCTCACTGCTACACACATAATTAAACAGAATTGCTTTTCCAAACAAAAACAATGGAAATGCTGTGATTTTGACTTAAAACTGTGCTGATTGATTAGAAAAAAATTACTTGTAACACAAAGTTATGCTGCCAGGGCCCACTTCTGCTTGAAATGTAAGAAATTTTTAATAAAAGTAGCTTAAAAATCAAATGCCTTAGTATAGATTTAATTATTATTAATTCTGAAAAAAAATTATGTAACACAAATCCTTCAAATAATCTTGATTTGTTCTGTAAATGATGTAGTGCATTGTTTCTCAACCTGTGTGTCTCAATCAGTGGTTCTTAACCTATCTTTTGTGGCACAGCAGTGTGCTGCAAGGGATTTTCTAGTGTGCTATACAAAACTTAAAAAAAAATTTGTCCATTACTTTGCAACCATTTTTTTGGTCGACATTACCTTTCAGGGATGAAAATGAAGAAACTCAAGATAAAGTCAAACAGAAGATCCTTCTACTTTTTAGGGATAAAAATCCAAATCTGTACTCTGGTCCAAGTGTGCTGTAAATTTTAAAAAGGTTTCAAAGTGTGCTGTAGGCATGGAAAGGTTGGGAACCACTTATTTAGTTTGTCTTCAATACATTTAAATAAAATCAACATTCTGAAGTTAACTCTTAGGCTTCAATTTTCTACATACAATACATGTATGGTAAGATTAAATTACCATATTTTAAATTACCTTTAATAAAATGAAAATATTTCAAAATAATATCACACTTTGTGCAAAAAAGTGCTAATTTAAAATTTTTATTTTTTAGATTAAAATGGTTATAGCTTTTGTCAGGTTGTCAAGAAATTGCCTGAATATTTTTTTTGCATTTTCTGACAAGTGTGCAATAAATTAGTACAGAACACTTCACAAAAATTAACTGCCTTAAGATGATAAATCCTACCAAGATTCATAGCATTTTATAGCAGTAAAAGGTCTGGTATTAAGTATGTCATTATTCTCACCAACATTATTGAATAAATACACATTTTAGGGCTGGTGTGACAAATTTGTTTCACACACAAATATTTTTCATTATAAAAAAAATTTCTTTAAAAACATTTATAGAATTAAAGGAAGTTTGATAAAAAAAAATTAATTAAATTTAAATACAGTATTTGAAAAAATTTTTTTGTCTTTGTCTCTGGTTTTATATTTTACAAGTAAGGCAACCATGACTCAGATGACAAAAAGGTCCTTTTGAGTTACTTAGCACTTTATTTTTTTCAATTTTTTGTTTAATAATAAGTTTTTTGACATATTTAAATAAACTTTTCATATAGAGTAAAGTGGCAATGGTTTGTTGAATGTATTTCTAGATGATCAACCAATGTTCCAACTTATTTCAGGATTTTTATAGAATTTTTTGTTAAGATTGCATCTTGTATTACTGGGATGGGAAATTTGACAAAGGGTTGTGAGATTCTTTTTTAACTCCAACTTATCTCAACTACTTAATAAAAACTATTTCTCTTATAATCCAACATGTATGTAATGTATTATAATTTTGTTCTTAGAAAATATTACGATTAGATTATTTTTTAGCCTTACTGTAATCATTGGCTTTAGATTAATTTTTTAGCTATTGGAATAACAAATCAACGTGAAACTACCATTATCTGGGACAAACACACAGGAAAACCACTGCATAATGCAATAGGTTTGCATTTTAGTTTTGGTTATTTTTATATGAAAAAATTATTTAAACAATAAATGAAACTATTTGTTAAATATTTTTAAAAGCTCTTTTTTAAAAAAAGCCACTGAATAATATTTTTAGCAAAAAAAATCCATAAGAAAAAAAAAGTTGAGAACCCCCTGATTCAACCTATTACAGAGTGAAAATTTTCATCTGACAAATGCTGTAATTGCAAAAATGGCTAATTTGCTTGTATTATACCAAATATAAATAAAATATTGGAAGAAACTTATACTTAGTATTGCTTTGAACAAAACCAAATAGAAATTTTGTAATCCAATCTGAAATAAAACAACTGACTCAGAAAAAAGTTGGTCAAAGCTAGATTTCTAATCATGAAAAGAGTGAAAAACAAATGTTTTACAGAATTTATAATTTTTAAGACAAAAAAAGAATTTTTAATATCCTAAATTTTTTGTTTGTTTGGTAATTCTGTTTTTGTTTTTAGTTTGGTGTGATAATCGCACTCAAACTACAGTTCGGAATCTTATTGAAAAGTGCCCTGGAGGAAATCAAGACTTTGTAAAGGTAATATTTATTTTCTCAAACCAATTTGCAAACTTTTGTATGGCACTCTAATTTATATAATAACATTTTTTATCAGAATATCATCTAGGTTTAATTAAACATTTATATGATAATTTAAACCTTAACATTTCTAATTTTATGTGCTGTTACTCTAAGTCAGGTTGCAATTTTTAAGGAAGTCCTGCTTTAAACAATAAATTAAAAGTTTAAGAGTTTTTCTCCAAGATAGCCTTAGCATGAAAGAGCCCAGTTGAAGTTTTTATCAATGTTATTTATTTATTAGTATTATAATTAAAAGCTCTATATCTACATAAAAAAAAGAATTATCCAATTTTAGATCTGAGATTATTCATCTCTATTCATGCAACTTAGGTGTATAATTTTTGTATACAGAGTCTTGTATCAGAAATAAAATTTTAAACTTTAATTGAAAATGAATACTTCTTCAAATTCTATTTGTTGTTTTTCTAGTGTGCTGCATGACATCTAAAGTGTACACGACATTTGCAGTTTTTGCATTGTTGGTCAAAACAAAAATTTGTATTTTAGTCAATAGATATAACATTTTATATTGGTTAGAATCCAAAACTAGTAAGAAATGTGGTGAGCTGCTTTCACTTTAGTTAAAAAATAGTGGTGTTCAAGCATTTAAATTAACGTATATCTTTGATCTGCTCAGATCCAAGTTTGAGAGACTTCTAAGACATTTTTATCTTTTTATTATTTTATACAAAAGGGAATGTATTTTTAAAGTGAAGTGAATTTAGTACTCTATATTTTACAATGTTAATTATTTTTCAGTTAAATTTAAAATAATAATCTGGTTGTGTTGTCCTAGATCTTTACTGTGATGTATTATTTGGGATTCCGGTGCATTTTGCTTAAATCTTCAACTGCACTTAAAATATTTTAGTCTTTTTTTTACTCTATGTATCACATTAACCTAACAAAAGATTGCAATAAACTTAATTGAGAAAACTATGATGTAGTAGTTGTTTTTTTAAATCTAGTTTAATGTTCTTAAATTTTAAACTTAAGTAGTTTTAAGCCTTGGAAACACCACACACTATAGTAGCCATTTTCATGATTTCTTCACTCAACTCCTCAAAATACTATTTTGCATTATACATTTAGTATACCCTCTGTAACTGTTTTTCTTATTTTTTCATTTTTTAATCACAGTCTGAATCAACCTTAAAAGAAATATGGCTGTGATCAATTTTATGATTTAGTATCATATGCATAGTAATATTTCTTACATAGCTGCATGCCTTTCTGAGGAATGCCATGGAAAATGAAACATAAATATTTTTTTCTTTAATTAAAATTTTAATGGAATAAATGACCTATTTTTATTTTTCTATTATAATAGTATGATAAAATCTTATTATTTATATGTGTTTCTTGAGTAAATTTTTTTATTTATTTTTCCAAACAAAACAAATTTAGATTAATGTGTTATAACTCTGAGTGCCTAGGCTACCTTACCTGAGTTACTTAAGCAAGAAAGAAGCACTAGCTGGTACATAAAACGTGCTTTCAGCAAGTTCACAGTCTGACAGGTAAGCCCTAATCCCTAGACCAACGGCTCTCAATTCATTTTGAAGCCTGCACCCCATTTGGAAGGAAAAATCATTTTCAAACCCCTTGCAACATTTGATGTATTGTTTTTTGTATTATCATCACTGACATTAATAGTCACAAAAATCCCCAAAACAAGAAATTAAACAAAGAATTTAAAGAATGATAACAAACAAAATGTAGGTATGAATTTAAATAAAACACATTCAATGACAATCAATCAAGTACAAAGAAGTTTATTTACTTGTTTTTTCTTGCCTTTTCATGTCTACAAGTTTTTTGTGTCATGGTTGTCTGTTACTCAAAACAATGCATGACTCATTTTCCACAGTTTCCAACCAATTTTGATACTTATTCTTTAAGTAAACCAGGGAAGAAAACCCAGCTTCACATAGATAAGTAGTTGAGAAAGGGTGGATAATTGCCAGTGCTTTTTCTGCCAGCTTTGGATATGTTTTCTGTCCTGCACTCCAAAAATTCTGCAAAATCATTGACTCAAACTCCATTTTCATGTTTCAAGTTTTCAAATTGATAAGATTTTCCTTGTAGCTTTTGTTATCAGGAAGCTTATCTACATTGAACTTAAACAGATCAATTTTTCAACTTTGGGATGACATTCAATTCACCAGGAGAAAAGTAATTTTCAAAGGATGTGCTGAGAGATTCCATATGTGTATAACAACTGTATAACAATTTCTAACTGCACATTTCTTTGCAGGTAGCATCACCTTTGACAAATATTTCATCAAGAAAAGGGAAGTTTGCCAGGTTGCCACCCTGAAGCAGGCAACTCCAAAGAGGCAGTTTGCCAATGAAAAATTTCAGTTGCTTGTGCACTTTTACCATGTTCATTCCTTTTCCTTGTAGTGATAAGTTCAGCTCATTGAGGTGGTGAAAAATATCTGCAAGATATGCTGTCATTTGTATAAATTAAACAGATTTAAAGCAAATGAGCAAGTCATTGCAATCTTCCAAAAAGTGTTTAATTTCTTTTCAAAGTTGAAGAAATCTGTTTAGTACCCAATAGTGATGGGATGATATCAAAATTTTTAACGATTTCAATACAATTCCCATTCCTGGCTATTATTATTACATATAGGTATCACTATTAATGTGCCCAGGTATTAACATATCTAATTAAGATATAAGTTGAAAATTGATTAGGAAAGTAGATCATCTTGCTATGCTTTACAATATGCTAGGTAACAATGTATTGGGAACGTTTTATAGAAACACATCTAACAATAATTCAATTTTAACAATACAAAGATGTAATATTGAGTTGACAGTATCAATCTAAATAAAAGAATATAAATAATTCCATTTTAATGAAAATACACTTTATTTCATTGATAGTAATTATAGCCTATGCATTTAATTATAGTCAAATTGAAGCATTGCAAATTATAGTGCAAAAACATAAGCATCTCCCCAATTGTTGGTTCTAAACTGAAAAACAAATACAAAAAGGAAAGATTAACAAACCAATAAAAAAACTTATAAACAACAAGAAAAATATGGCAATGATTAAATAGTTAAATGGGTTACAAATCTTTTTAAATTGAATTTCAATGAGTAAGTTTTTTTCTTTTGCTTACACTGATGTTACCAAATAATGAATAGATTTATTAGACAAACAGAGCACCTTAAAAATCTATTAAAATAATTAAAGATTTACCAACAAAATGTTACCAAATAATGAATAAATTTATTGGATTGATAGAACACATAAAAAAATCTCTAATTAATTTAATAGCATTTTTAAGGTTGGTTCACACTGAAAGCAGAAGCGGGAAATTTAAAAGCGTAACAGAAAATTCCGCTTTCCGCTTGCTTTTTCTGCTTCCGCTTTCAGTGTGCACCACATTAAAATGTTAGCGGAAAATACACTTTTCAGTTGATTTTTTTTGCCAAGTGTGACTGGGGAGTCACAGTTGTTGGCAATTTTCTAAATTTAGTTCACTGTTGCTATTCAAAACTATGTGGAAAACAGAAAGCAGCTGACATCGTTGGAATTTTTTCTTTTTTAAATATACAGTGCCATGAAACTATTTAAACTTGATATCCCTGCCTGCAAGCTAAACATTGAACTAATTTTATTATTGAAGCACTTCTAGATATAGACAGACACAGCAAAGCATACATTTTATCAAAGCAATTACACTCTTTTATTGCACAATTGACAAATCACAATTAAAAGATGGAACATTTTTAAAAACAATGTAGCCTACACTTTTTCTATTAAGAATGATTAAATAATTCTCATTTGAAAACAGAATGTAGAAGTTATGCAAAAAAAAATATCAAAAAACTTTTTGATTTGTAAAACAATCTAAAATATGTATGGAAAATAAGTATGTTCAACTGATGTTGTAAATTGTTGCTTTTTTTTAAAAAACACATGTACAATATAATAAACCTTAGCAAAAAAATGGGGTCTCTTTAAGAAGTCACCATAATTAATTTTGGTTTGTGAAACTAACCCGGATCCCCCTGTTTCAGTTACTATTGCTTCTTGAAAGGGTCTTTTTCTCTTGGTTTCTTTTTTATTCCATCCTGGTGCAGAAAGGGGGATTCTAGGTGAATTTCACTGAAAAAAATTGCTTACAGTGACTTCTTGAAGAGACCCAAAAAATGTTTATGTATCCATAATAATAATTTTCTCACAAAAAATAGTTTTAACAAATTACTATTACTTTTTATACTTGAATCTTATTATAATCACTTCTTAAAAATTTAAGAACAACCATAACAAAGAAATGAGCTAACAAAAACGAATCGGTAACTAAATATTAAAACACATAGTGTACTGCATATGAATCTGAATTTTAAAGCATATTAACATCTGATTTACAGTAAGTAGTAAAACATCATTACGAGTTGGTTCCACACTGAATTCAATTTATTGATAAAATTTTTCAGACAATTGTGTATACATCATAAAAGAATCTACTCATGTTGAATTGGCACAAAACTTGTACCTTAAAATTGGAAAATTTAGAGGTTACTTTAAGTTACATTAAGAAAAATACTTCAAACACGTACACTTCAAAATGCACACTTTGCTTGCTACAAATGATATCAACAATGTTTTACTAACAGCAACATTTACCATCAACACTATATCTAAGCTTAGGACAGCACAAAACCATTCAAGGCAAAATAAGTCATATCAGATGCCAAAATATAAAAAACAAATGTCAAAAAACTTTACTATTGAAAAGCAGCAATAACATAGCAAAAGAATTGGTGGAACAATCTAGTATTAGGATAGAATAAATCATGAATAAAAAATACCGTCAAATTCTATTTTGTTATAAATTAACTCAAATGTCACAAAAATGAAGCCCATTACATACAATTATTCAAAAAGACATTAACATGTCATATGGGTAAAAAACTGGCACAACTCAGAATAAGCAAATCACCACTCTAAAAAAACATACATTACATTACAAATTCTGAAGTTCATGCATCACCACAGTGGCCTTGAGCTGTGCTAGAAATTACAGACAACACCAATAAAT
Organism: Diplosoma virens; assembly: GCA_963680785.1. NCBI lineage: Eukaryota > Metazoa > Chordata > Ascidiacea > Aplousobranchia > Didemnidae > Diplosoma > Diplosoma virens. The sequence continues at coordinate 45,411,417 of OY796880.1, forward strand.
CTTTTCAACTGCAACCTGGAACAAAGTACAAACACAACACCACATCACTAATCCATTAAAGATCTTGGAAGCAGTGGAGGTGATGCAAAAGTCAAAATCAAGTTTGGCTTTATTAGAGGATTAAAGAATAGCTACTTCAATATCCACCTCAGAACTATGTTAACAATAATATTTTGCTTTATTTTATATAAATGCAAAACTGTACTTTTTTTGTAAAGTTAAGTGCGTTGACAAACATGCTTAATAGAAAGAGCAATAGTTTTGTCTCAAAAACAGGATCACTCAAGTCTTTATTTGAATGGTTGGCACAGAGAACCCGTAATGGACATAACTGAATTTGAGGATGTGCCTTTACACTAGATGGAATGCAAGCATTTGTAATGAGTAAGCACAAAAAAGTATTTTCTCTAAAAACCATTAATTGATTTATCTTGTTTGATTCATGAACCATGCATGCACAAATAAAGTTGTGTGAAAATTGTTCAGAAAAATGACGTAAGCAATTAAAGTGAAATTCCATTTAAGAAAGGCTAAATGGAAATGCTGCAATTGCAGTGCACAAGACCAGAGCAATAAAACAATATAAGCATAAAAAGATGGTAATTTTATTCTTCCTTTACAAAAAATTTTTTTCAATAAATCAATTTAAATCCAAGCCAATCACATTCAACAACTAAATATTTCAAAATATTACTAGATATTTTTCATTTGTTGTATTGGCAATAAATACTTTTTTTACTTAATCTACCTGGAACATAAAATTCATTATCATGATGTGAAAAACAATTATAATAACAATGTTTTGTAAAACTATTTTTACTCAATCAAAATTAACAAAATTTGGAATTATGATAGAATAAGTTAAATAGTTTATCAAAATAATGCAAACTCACCTAAAAATAAAGTAGGCTACTGGTAATAGGTATTTAAAAAAATATTGTCTTTGGGTTTACTAAAATTGATTTAAAAAATTTAAATGAAAAACAACATATAATGGAAATGCATCCTTTAGCTTTAAAAACTTACACATTTATTACATTGCTACGAATTCATTTTAAGCTTTAAAAACAACTGAGCATAATTCTAAGAAATAATTAAACTTATTGGACTTTAGTATTAGAGATCAGTTGCTACATAAATGTGAATGAATATTATGTGTGAATTGGTAATTCACTATCTTTTTTATTTTTTCTTATCAAGTAAATCTATTTGGGTGTTTTCAAGAAGTTCACCGTAAACAATTTTTTGGTGAAACTAACCTAAAATCCCTCCTACAGAACAAGAATGAAATGATAAAGAAAACATGAGGAAAGGACCTCTTCAAAAAGCAATAGTAACCACAGAGAGGATACAGTTTAGTTTCATAAACTAGTGACTTACGGTGACTTCTTGAAAGGACCCATATACTCTTAGTATACTGATATTATGACTGATATGCATAACAGTTTACTATTGTATTATGGTAATGTATTGCGATTTAAATAAAATTGATACCTATTTATTGCTTTGATAAATGAAGCTGAAAATTAATATTAATGTATTAAAATTCTTTTTAAAAATTATAGTCTTTTTTATTGAAGCAATGAAAAGGTTACACATAAAGTGCACAAATAGATTATATTTTCAAATTTTACAAATTTTTAAAATTTAGTTGATCCACAAAAAGTTTGCCAAGACATTACTTTGTCCAAGTTTCTATGCCAAAATATGCTAGCTATTTGTGTTTGACATAATCCCAAACCAGCTAAATGCCTAAGATTTTATAAAAATCAAATTGAAGTAAATAGCATTACATTAAAACTGCACTTATCTAACTTAATACAGGTAATACCAGTTGACCTGCCAGTCCATTGTACTCTAGTGAAGCAGAAAGCGTAAAAAGTTGAAATATTTCAACTTTGAAATTTTTCACTAAGCATGAAAAATCTTGCACTTTAGTGTTTTTTTTCTGGTTTCCACTTTTAGTGTGGACTAACTTTCCGCTTTGTTTTTTTTTGAGCTTTCCACTTGATTTTTCCGCTTCCACTTTCAGTGTGAACCAACCCTTAAGGTGATCTGTTTGTCTAATAAATTTATTTGTTATTTGGTAACATCAGCGTAAGCAATGAAAAAAACTTACCCATTGAAATTTATTCTAAAAAGATTTGTAACTGGTTTAACTGTTTGATCATAGCCATATTTTTCTTGTTTTTTTTAAGTTCTTTTCCCAACTTTTTATTGCTTTGTTAATCTTTTCTTTTTGTATTTGTTTTTCAGATTTTTGATTGACTTCTGACAAGCCTAATAGATGAAACAAACTGTTAGAACTAATAAAAACTAGTTAAAATAATATTTATGGTTTCTAGTTTGATAGTTTGTTATAATAACCAGTGGCGCAACCAGAAATTATCAAAGGGGAATGGCAATTAAAGTAAAAAATTTGTCTCAAATCAAAGTCTTCACTTCAATTTCATCTCCGAATTTGCTATTTTGTCCCAAAATCGAGGCAATCTCTAAAAAAAAAAAAGTCTTCACTTTGATTTCGCCTATGAATTCGCTATTCTGTCTCGAAATCGTGGTTCGATAGAGATTGTAAAGGGGGATGGCATGTCGTCCTAGTCGTAAAACGATCCATTGTTTTTAGTTTGTTTTTCATTTAATAGGTATTGCAAAGGGGGATGGCATGCCATCCAAACATCTCCTCTAGTTGTGCCCCTGATAATAACCACTGTGACTTAACCTTTATTGAATAATTTTCTCATGTGCCATGCACACTGATCAAAATGGATTTGCAGAAAAATGTTTATAGACTGTATAATACTTATTGTGACATCGTAAGTTTCACAAGCTTGTAAAATTTTAAACCTGTTGTTTATGTAGTTCATTATTGTACTTTTTTGAAGAAAATCAAAAAAACATACTATGTTAAACCGATCTTGGTTCACAAATTTAACTATTAAAAAAACACATTTTTTTAACTTAAATATTTGAAATTAACCCATTGTAAATTTCTATAGAGTAATATCTGGCTAAGAACATGCCTAAATGTAACGCATTCAACAATTTTTAAATCTGAATTTTTATTCTTATCAGCTGAACAACGATACTAAAAACAAATTTTGGTATTATAGTTTACTTTCAAAAATGTGACAATGGAGATTGTAAGTTTTGCATATTAAAAATAAATTGTAATACAGGGTGATTCAGCGAAGTGTGCACAAATAAAAACTCATCTTTCGGACTTATAATTAGGTCAAATGAAACAAGTTATATGCTGTGAAGATAGTAAATTTAATAAGCTTTCAGAAAATATACAAGTTATTCAATATAACCCCCTTTGTTTTTGATTACTTTCCGAAGTCGTGGCAGAACCTGGGCACATGTGGCACGCACCACTTCTGGGTCAATTTCATCCCATGCCGATGTCAATTTTCGCTTTAGAGAGTCCAGATTTGGATGAGAAGTACGGCAGGCTTTTGTCTCTAAAATAGACCATAACCCAAAATCCATAGGGTTCAAGTCTGGTGAAGACGGCGGCTAAAGCTCTTTCTCCCAAAAACCTTTGAAATTGCATCGACACCAAGCTTGAACTGAGTTGGCCGTGTGGGAGGTTGCACCGTCCTGTTGAAAAGTAACTCCTTGTTCTCCGACTACTTCTTGGACCCAGGGAAGGACTTTCTCCTCCAGCATTCGCCTATAGACGGTCTGGTTTATCTTGACCCCTTCAATGAATATGAGTGGAGTTTTCAGCCCTTTTGATGTTGCGCCTGCCCATACCATTACGGAGGCGGGTTTTTGTCTTCTGAAAGAGCTGCGACGCTCAACTGGGACCATGTTTATGTCTGGAAGCCAAATCCTGTCATTTTGATGGTTATGGACAGCTTGAACAGTGAAAAGTTTTTCGTCTGTCCATAAAACTTGAGGCTGCGTGCCATCGACAAGTTTCTTGACCAAAACCTTTGCTCTATCGAGCCTTTTCTTCTTAGTGGCCTCTGACAAGAGATGTCTTTTGGTGAACTTGTATGGGTAGCTCTGGAGATCATCCTTGAGAATCCTTTGCATGCTGGACACGCTCACAGAGTAGTCTTTAGCAAGTTGTCTGGCACTTCTTGCAGGATTTCTCCTCAACTTCTCTCTGACCTTTTTGATCAGTTTCTTCGTCCTTACGGTTCTTTCAGGGTCACTCCTGATTCTTGGAGCACAAGTCCCAGTGTCCTTGAACCTTTTCACGGCTTTATAAACTCCTCTACGGCTTACAACCTCCTTCATCAACCAGAAAATTTCACTTGGTGGGAGCTTCTTCTTGCAATACTCTTCTATCATGTCATTGATTGTTTTACTCATCGTTTATTTTTACTTCAAATAATACCAGATTTTAAATTTTAACTCTTAAATAATAAGAAACTGAAATGTTAATAATTGAAAGTTAATAATGGACGAAATACATGTACATAAAACTAAGAAAAGTATTTGTTCACACTTCGCTGAATCACCCTATTGCCTTAGAGACATAACAAAACTTTTTTATGTGGCTATAATGCTAGTGAAGTTAAATCAAAATTATTTAATTTGCATCAAATTGGCTCGCTGACAAATTTATCTTGTCAAATACTTACATACCTTACAGTTGGAATTAGCTTGATTGATTGAAAAATGGTAAAGAAAGGGTGAAGAATCGTTTTGGTATTGGAATTGGGTCTGAATCATACAGCTCTGATGCTATTTCCTGATGCTTTGGAAAACTCCTGATATTCTAATTATTCCAATACAATTCCAATTAATCATCCCATCACTAGTACCTGACCCCTCAACAACCATCTTACTTTAGTGTGGAAAAGAAGAACATAGTTGTTGTTTTGATTGATGTCTTGGCAGAGCGACAGAAACAATCAGTGATTCAAAGCACGACCTCTGATGTAATTTACAATTTTCACACAGGAGTTAAGGGCATTCTTCAGACATTGAAGTAGTGTTTGAAGACAAGAGCATGTCAGTTAGGCAGACAATGAGTTGCTTTTAACTCGGGTATCTCCTTTTTCAGCATAGCAGCAAAACCAGAATGATTGCCCAACATTGCTAAAGCACCATCAGTGCAAATAGAACCAATCATTTTTAAATCAAGATTGTGCTTGTTAGAAAATCCTTTGACTAGTTTAAATACATCCTTTGCAGTTACTGTCCTTGTTAGTGGTTCACAAAACAAAAGCTCTTCCTCAACTTTCTTTTCCTTAATATAACAAACAAAGCAAATTAACTGACTGTTATTGAATACATCTGTAGAATTGTCCAGTTGAAGCAAGATTTTTTGTGGAGAAGCTTTCAAGTCCAAGATTAGTAGATTGCAAATATCAATACTGAGATCATTAGTTCTTCTACAAACTGTATCATTTCACAACACAACTTGTTTCAACTTCCTGGCAGCATCATCTCCCAAAATTATGTCAGCCATGTCAATGACACAAGGTTTAATAACTTCTTCAACAAGCATGTGAGGTTTCATTTCTTTTGCAATGCAATAAGCCACTTTCTACAAAGCAAGGAGATGAAGCTTTTTGACACTAGTAAATCCCATTTTCTTAAGTACGAGATCATTTTGTTTTTAAAGTTTCAGCATTATATCCAGATTCAATTCCCCCATGTTTATTTTTGAAATGCTCGCTTAACTTTAACAGCTTTAGATTAGAATTACAAAACACAACATGACAGAGAATGCATTTCAACCTTTCAACTCCATCAACAGTAGTGGCTGTGAAACCAAACTGACTGTATTCTTCTTTCCACTTCCTCACTTTGTCTTTTAACATGCTGCAGTGTAGATTGTAAAGATTATGACTATAATGACTTCAATGATTATTAATAGTTTATGAGATAGGCCTTTACAATATCTTACACTCTTTTAACCTTAATAATGCTTCTCGCCACACTTTCATAACCTAAAATCTTTTGTGCAAAATAATCAAATAGCTGAAAGTATCCCAACTGGTTGATTACTGACCACTGACTAACACAAACAGGAGGATATTAATGTAGGAATAGGTGCTCCATGTGGTATAGGCAGATTATGAGTTTTTATGATGTGACAAATTTCATGTCTTCAATTACATCACAGTGAATCATTCATAAAACATGAATGAAGTGGATACTCGTGGATTGGTAAAATCTGCATTATGGTCTGATGGTGTAGCTCCTTTTCTTTTTGCTTTGCATTAAAAAAGTACACAGTAGGTGGGCAGAAACTGCTTCCTATATCTCACATGTAAATCCTTAACTTGGTCAGTAAGATAAATTTAGCTAGAGTTTGGCAGAGAAATTCACACCCCAAGAAGTCCCTTCTTGCACCCCAAATTGAGAATCACTGCCCTAGACTAATGATGGTAAAACTTTTCACCAAAAATTAGGTCAAAATTCTACATCTTAAAAAAGATTTTTTTGATGTTTCACATACATTAACATACATCAAATGTAATCACAATTTCACATACATTAACATACATCAAATGTAATCACAAAATAAATACTTAAAAACCTAATAAAATGCAAAATGCCAATAAAATATAATCAAATTTAATTTACAGGCTAGTTTTCAAATAGTTTGAGTACATTATTTTTATATGTAACTAATATTATTTTCTCTCTGTTAATAGAATTAGATTATTATTTGATCCTAATTTTTATAGTGCTTCTAGCTACATCAATTTCATTGCTAATTTATGTAATGATTAGTAAACAGCTTGAGCAGAAGATTTGAATTGACAATCGACTTTGTGGCATAAGTTGTTGACTTTTGAGTTATAGCTTTCATGAATAAATATGTGAGCTGTTGACAAAGCATTGTCAGTTAAATATAGGAGTAATTAAATCTATTGCAACCATAAAGCATTAAAATATTTAATTTTTTTATTGAAACACAGTAGGGCAAATTGCATTGATGGAAAATTATTGAAAATGTTTTTATGTATTTTTTATCATTGAAGCTATGTTATTAATTTTTGAACAGCCACAGAGTATTATCTGAGATGTTTCAGTATGTTACTATTGACATGTTTGTGTGACTTGTTTGTGGTGTCATACTTATTTTAATATATTTGCAGCTTGGAAGATGTGCTGCAAAGCTAAAATGTATGTGCTACTAAAAATTTCTATGTGATACCAAACTCCACAAAAAGTTTTGCATCTCTGTATTAGAAATATGTTTTATGCATACAATCCAAATTGTGACAATACCAGTTTATCTAAATTTTTAATGTATATAGAAAATTTGTGGACTCCCAATCAGCACGTATTTTTCTGCAGTAAAACTTCGATGGCTTTTTGATAACAAACCAAATGTTAAGCAAGCTGTTGATGAAAAAAGAGCTTATTTTGGAACTGTTGATACATGGCTGTTATGGGTAAGTCAAATGCTAGGTTATTTTATAAATGTAACTCTGGATGTTGATATTACTGAAAAACTTACAGAAGTGCTGCAAACAGATTTAACACTTACAGTCAAAGGTAATTATGATTAAGCTTACCATCCATTGTTGTCCCAAAACAAGGAACATGGCATGTTTTTCTGTTGGCAGGGTCTGGCCATTGCTTTCAGCTGTGCCTGCACTCTTTTTTTTGCCTATTTTCATCACACCCTCTGCTCATGTCTTCTTGGACAACCTTCATCTATTGTTTCTTAGGTTTTCCTTTCTTTTTAATGTTCACTGTAAGTTTCATAGCCATCACTGGAGCTTTTTCTTTGCTTAAACTCTTTCAATGTGCCCAAAACATTTCAGTCTTTGACTTTTCAAAAATTCTTTTTAATAATTTGACATTTGCTATTTTTAGTATTAATTTGCTATTTAATTTATTCATTAGTGTCTTGCCACATATCACTTGAAGCATTCCCATTTGTGTGGACATGATTCTCTTCATATCATTTATCTTTATTGGTCAGCACTCTGCTCCATAACTCATGGCACTCCTTGCCCTCAACTTTATTGAAAAACCTTTCTTGTCTAACACTTTTGCAGTATCCTTAAATCTTTTTCATTCAGCTCTTATTTGCATGGTTCTGCTTCTTAAACTCCACCTTTTATACACAAAACATCTTCAGTTTTTTGGATCACACTTTCTCCATTTTTACCCTCTTTAGTAAATCTTTAGCAACCCAGTTTGTTTTGCACATATTGCATTAAAAAAGTTTTTACTTTTGCCAAGCTCCCTTTTATTTTTAAGTATGTGCCCTCATATGTGCCTTCATATGTGCCCATTTCATGCATTTTTTGCATAGGATGGAATTGATTCCTACTTGTTTTCCACAGGTTGCTCTAGGATACTTGGAGGCTAATTTTTATATTACTCTCTCACCTGTACAAAAGGATTTTGTTTTTCTTACATTGACTTTTAACTCTTTGTCTTCGATAGTTTCTTTCCATCTTGAATACCTTTTCTCTATTTCCTGCCAGCTGTATCAAAGAAGCCTTAAGTCATCTGCATAGAGATTTCTTTCAAAAGTGCACTTCTTACATTTTTAGTTATTTCATCTAATATAATTGCAAAAAGAAAGGGAGTTAATACTAATCCCTGTTGTACACCAACATTCACACCAAACAATTCTGATCTCACCCCTTCCCTTCTCACTGCTGTGCTTAAGTTCTGTTTCAATTATGGCTGCAATCTCTTTACTACACCTTTCTGTCGAAGAACCAGCCAGATTACTTTTTTAGAAAATTGGTCATGTGCTTTTTCCAAGTCTACAAGTACCATAAAGAGCTGCCTTGCTGCTGCTCATACTTCTCCATTATTGGTCATACCAAAAATATCACATCTATTGTTTCTTTTCCTGGCATAAATCCCATTTGTATTTCATTAATCTCAATTTGCTTCCTTAACCGGTGTTCAAAAATTATTTCCACAACTTTCATTTTTGACAATTTCACACTTTTGTACTTCTGCAACACTTAAGACCTCCTTTTTTTATAAAAAGTAAATTTTCATTCATTCTCAGCTTTGTGACATTTCTTTTCCATCTAACACACTATTTGCCATGCCCTTTAAATCTTTTTACACTTTTTTGTTGACATAATTAAAAAAGATCAGAAATAACTCCACTTAGACCTCCTATTTTTCCTGTTTTCAAAACACACAGTGCTGCCACCATATTATTCTTAGTGACATTTTGATTTTTGATTAATTAATCTTTTGTAACTTATTAAAGTTTTAATAAACTACTTTTGTAATTTATTAAACTACTTTTGAAAAGGAATTTTGATTGATTAATCAAGTTTTATTAAACCACTTTTATATGGCAGATGCTTTCTCATAGCTTTAAAACACAAGTAGGTTTTGTACTTGCTGCTTTGTAAGTGTCACAGACTTCTTTTGGGAATCCTAAAGGACCAGTTGAGCTAGGTAACCCAAATACCTGCGCTGAAACAAAGCTGTGTCTAAATTATATTTTATTCCAGCTCAAGAAGTAGTCTTGCTATGAGCCTGAAGCTTTTGTACAGTTGGTTTAACGAAAGCTTGGATTGGTCTCATTGATTCCTCTTCTTCACAACAAACAGAGACCACTGTCTCTAATAAAAATGAATGTATTACAAAAATCACGATTGACAAAACTCTATTCCATGCTTTGCCACACTGCAAAGCGAAAATCAATACTATAACTTGATTCAATCAACACAACTAATTCTACCTCTATAGAACACAACTCCCATCCACTGATGCAAAATAAATTCAACAATTGTCAACCGACACAAAATCTAACGGTCCACCTCCTGTGGCCAAACAAAATCACTTTCACTCAAGCCGTCCCTCGAGTCACTTAAAATTACCTCACAATAATAATAATAATAATTGCACTGCATTGGCTTTATATAGAGAACAAGATCACATGACACAAACTTGCTTGTAAATTCGAGATTTAGCCAGAACTCCCTGGAGAGATCGCTGAGCTCGAGTGCACTAGAATATTCTACAATATGCAAGCTGTAGTAAAGCTTGAAAAACATATTATGTCATACTGTCAAGCGAAAGAGAAAAAAGATACATATAACGCAATAGAAAGCGAATCAGACGTTATATCACATAGTACAAAAGCAGTGCTACAAGAGACGCAATTATTCTCTGATAATAAAACTACTAATTACTTTTAACGGGAATAAAATACATTGTTATGATTAAAATTATGAATGAAGTGTGACAGTAAGATAAAGCAAAACTTTTCCAAAATGTATCTACCTATTTATAGTTTCAAATAGGGCCTGTGATTGCCAAATGTTCTTTTCAGGATGGAGCAATGCATGCAAAACTGCCTTTTTAAACAAATTTTGTAAACAATTTTCAAAAGCCCACCATTTTCCAGCTGAACATTAAAGGTTTCACTCCAAGCAAGATAACTGTTCTTTATCATCTTACTCTACAGTTTGAAGCACTTATTATTGTACTACAGAAAACTTATTGCGCTAGTGCAGAGACAAATTTCAGAATAATTGAATTTTTCTTCAACAGGAAGCATGGCTTTGTTTATGAGTGACCAAAATGCATTTTTTACATTAATCTCTACCAACTTCAGAGATTGATTGGCTTTGAATTGACATTGATGGTTACAAAATAATCAATGTTTCCAAATCACCTTATTTCAGATTGGTTCAGCAACTTTGTTTGAATTTCAGACAATGAATTGGTTGGCAAATTGAAGAAAGAAGATTAATTTTTAATGTGTAGTTTTATGAAGATAATGTAATTGTTTGCAATTAATCTTTAATTTCATTTCCAACTCTTTAAAAAAAATTTTACTAAAATTTTTCATATTTGGACTTGCTATATGCATAAATGTGCAGTAACAAGTAATATGCTAATGAATATACCAAGTCTAAAACATTAAATTGACTCTAACAGCTTTCAGTCATATGCAATCCTTGTAAAATGTTTTTTAACACTATGCAGTGAACTGTACATACAAATTTTTTAAGTTTGTTTTCAACAGAATTTAACTGGAGGAGCTGGTAGCAATGGAAAGCATGTCACCGATGTTACAAATGCATCACGCACAATGTTATTTAATATTCATACACAGCTATGGGATGATGATTTACTTCATTTTTTTGATATTCCCAAACATATACTTCCAGAAGTGAGGAGTTCTGCTGAGGTATATGGAAACATGGTGAGAATGATGCTTTATGGTTTTATAATTTTATTATTCTAGCAAGTGTTTAAAATTATATAAGATAACTTGTTTGTTTTAATAAAAAGATAAGCAAAACTATTTATTGTAATACTGTTAAAAAAGTGTACAGACAATTCAGTCCCAGACAATTAGGATTACAAATTCTTTAAAAAAATCAATTATCCAGTAGCCAATTGTTTGAGACCAAATTGTTCTAGCACCATTAAAAATTTGTTTGTAATTCTTACTTAAGATAAAATAATTACAATCAAAAATTGTAGAAGTCAATCTTAAGTTTATATATTTCAGTCATACAAGGCTTAATTACATTTGGCCTGGCCTTGAAAAAGCACCTCCTGGGCATGGGTAAACTTAACAAAACAGTTAATCTCCAATCAGTGTGCAATGCAAGTTGTAGAGGCAATTGAATTTTTTGGCTAATATGGACAATCAATTTACTAATTTAAAAAATTTTTAATTATTGTAAATGCCAATAACAAGGATAAAAAATTAAAAATTTTTAATTATTCCATTTTACAAAACATTAGCTTGTGTATCAGTAAATGAAACTAAGTAAATGGATGTGTTAAGTTTCTTCTATTAACTTGGTGGATTGATCTTTATTATTATTCAATAAAGTAAAAGTTAAAATACACTACTTTGTAAACTAGATAATTTGTGTATCTCTCTTTATTTCAAACTTTTCAATTTTAAACAGGTCAAAAGTATTTTGAAAGGAGTTCCTCTTTCAGGTGTAAGTTATTTTTTGAATAGAAATGAATTTGCTTTTTTGTTCTAAGTAATTTAATTTGCTTCATTAAAAAAACTTGTATCCGATTTCATAATATTTATGAAATTCAGAACAGTTGTCATTTACCTTTTGTGTCCTAATGTAGCTAAATGTAATTTTATTTCATTTTATCTCTATATCTATTCTCCTGACTGACAGGAAAGCTAATACATAGGACTAGCAATTATCTCAACCTGCTTTGGAAGATGTCAAGATATTGCTGTCTGCTTAAAATTTTTCATTTTGGTTTTTTAGTTTTATAGAGATATGATTTTGAACTGCTTGTCAAGACCACCAAGCAGGGGAAAGTGCCACAAAGTGTCTTTCCCAAGGACACAACAGAATGGCATGAGTAGGTTTTGAACCAAGATCATGTCAATCACAATAATAGTGTTCTAACCACTTGACCATGCTGCTGACAAATCTGTTACGTTGAAATAATCCAAGGTTTATCATAAAAGAATTTTATGCCACTGATTTGACTCCAATGTACTTTTAATGTTTTTAATATAAGTTGAATTTTTGTCCCATTACTATTATTAGAGAAAATATAAAAGGGGCTGCCAATAAATGTCAGATCCAAAAATTAAATCACAAAATAAATTAAAAGCCATTTTACAATGTCTTTATAAAATTAATGCATTTTTGTAGTTGTTATTTATGTGTATCAAATAAAAAGTAGGAGTAACATTAAAGAATTAAATTACACAGTGTTTGATTATTGTGATGTTTTGGTTATGTTTGGATGATAAATGTACTGTTTAGCTCATTTATAAGTAAGCTGACAACTAAATTTCAATGCATAGCATAAGTTAGTTGGTAATTAAATGAAGAAGCCTTTATGAATGCTTAGTGTAGTAAAACAAGATATAGAATGTTATAATGTACTATTTAGGAAGTGCAAGCTTTAAATTTTTTAAGTAGATTTGTACACTTTATGATTACACTTTTACTGGTAAAATAATATTTTGCAGTTAGAAAATGCTTATAAAAATTTTCAATTGCATATCATCCACCTCCACTGCTGCACATTTTTTTTCATATACCCTTTCAACAATCTTCATTCCAAGTTCTAATAACTTCACCTCTCTATATGCACTGTAGCTTGTCACATCTCCTTTTCCCTTGTAGATTGGCACCATCACACTAGTCTTCCAATCTTCTGGCATTCCTTTCCCATCAATTACTCTCTGACAAAGTTCATCATCACATCAATTCCAACTGTCCCACTTGCATTTATCATTTCCATGCTCATCTGTGAAAGTTTAGATCCTTTCCCTAATTTTATTTTCTTCATTACACTTGTTATTTCCTCTGAGGAAACCTCTTTCACTGGACCTTCCACTATACCAATCTCAGTCTTTTGATCCTGTGCATTCTCTTTATTCATTGTCTTTTCCATACATTTTTTCCACACTCTCTTTCAATTCTTCTTGCTGAACACAAATCTACCATTTATTCCTTTCAAATATCACCCACCACTTACATCTTGTCCTTCCTTCTTTTAAAAACTTCACATGCTTAAATACATTGTTTGGTTTGTCATGTAAATCATACACTCTTGCTCAGCCTTTCTCCTCATTCATCTACTGACAATTTTTCTTGTTTAATTCCTCTCTCTTTTGTAATTATCTTTATTCTCCTCTGATCAGATTTAGCACACCTCTTTAATTGCGTTCTTTTTTCTCTTTATTGCTTCTTGCACTTCCTCATTTCATCACCATGTGCTTCCTTGCTCTCTCCTTCATTTTCTCCTTCCACAAAGTTCTTCACAAGCCTTCAAAACCCCATCCTTAAATAAACTCCACAAACCTTTTGGAATAAGTGTGGTAAAATCTGATTTGGGTGTAAGTGTATCCTAGTGTATCCTTGAGTGGAAAAATCTGATTTGGTTAAATATAAATGAATAGAATCTGGATTCAGTTGTAATATCATAAGTAAGGAGAAAATGATGTAAACAGATACGGTATAGAATAAAGGCAGATAGTGTGTAAGACAGATGTGAAAAAATCATTGCAGGAAAATGTTTTTTTAAAACATTTTTTGCTGCCCACTTGCATCTTTGCTAACAGCAGTATGTTACAATTTTTTTTGATTTTTTAGAAGTAATTCCAGTATAAGTAGTTCAAAAGTTTTGTTTGTAAATAAGAAAGTCATAAAAAGTTGATAGAATATAACTGATTGGTCAAAATATAGTGAACCTAATTTATAGTTTAAATAAAGAGCAATTTTGATTTTTTAAAAAGCATTCAATTGTTAAGAATAATAAATAACTACTGGTCTAATTAATAGTGGATGTAGTGATTGAAATCAATAGTCTATGCTAAAAAGTAAAATGGGTGTGTTATGCAAACTAGAACTGCTGTTTGTGTTAATTAAAACTTTCTTTAACTCCAATATTTTAGCTTTTACAAAACCATAAATGTACTTACTTATGTTCATAAATTTAATCAAAAAATTTTTTGTTTTAATCTTGATGTTTTTTTTATAATTTTAAACCATGAAAATAAAAAGTAAAATGAGTCAACACATATTGTTTTTTAAGTGTCTTGGAGATCAACAAGCAGCATTAGTTGGTCAAACTTGTTTTCAATCTGGAGAAGCCAAAAATACCTATGGTGAATTCTGTGTAATTATAATAATTAATTAAGCCACCTCTGTAACATTATGCAAAAAGTGGTTAAGTCAATGTCTTTTTGAATTGTACAAATTTTTCATACTTTCTTTTGTGGCTGAATAGCTCAATTATTAAAGTTTCAGATTAGTGACACAAAATTTTTGGTTACTAGTTAAATGGCCATTTTGTGGATTACATACAGTATAATGTTCTGAGACTTGGCTTACTTTTTTTAATAAGACAATGCAGTTTACCATTCTGGTAGCCTAGACTGACTCAAAATACAATTCAACTAGAAAGAAAAAAAAATTAGCACCTTGCATTGGAGTTGTAGATCTATATGTGAGACCTAGTTTATAAAATTATATGAAGAAGCAGGTTAGTTTCTTTACTTTAAAATATGATTGTCTTCAAACTTCTTTTTTAATTAGAAATAAATTAAAAATATCCTTTTTTGTTGTAAAATTTTTTTTGATTTTTACATATTTTTTTAATAAAATAAAAATTTTTTAATCTGCTTTGGGTGCTGTTAGTCATTGTTACATGATTAATAGTTATTATTTGTTATTAATTTAATATTTTGTCTTGGAATAAAAGTATTTTTAGTTTCTTTTTAACCTTATTGTAGCTTTTTGTTTAAGTGTGTAATCATACCCTGCATAACTAAATAGTGTGCTTGTTACAACAAAGTGCTTAGCAAATGCATTTTGTTGTTAATTTACTGATGTTAATTATTAAAAACTTTATTGCAAGCTAGAAAAATTTTTTCTCATTTTTATTGGTGATTTAAGGCTTTGTAAATTTACTTGAGTCTTTTTGAACTTGTACAAACTTTACTCTTTTATACAAATTAAACAAAGTTTTCCTTTTTTGTTTGTCTAGATTTCCATTAATTGTTGGTTTTCATCTTTGAAGCAGCAACTGTGCATAAAGATGCTCCTTTTAGAACAATTTCAGACTTTTAGATCCATTTATGATTCCAGAATCTGAGCAGAATATAAAATCTCATTTTGGAATTAATAAAATCAATGTTTGTTTAAATGTAGTTTTAATATGTTACTGCACTATTTAATTCTTTTTGGTCAGTGCAAAATGATTAGTTGATTTCAAGTGCCTAGTGTTTCTACTTAAATATATCCAATAACTTTCACAGATCGTCATCCTATTGCAGGAGACCCACTGCACTGATGCAGAGAAGTTGGTACTACCAAACTACCAACTAGCTGGGTCTTCTTTAAGCAGGAAGCATGGTCTTGCCACGTTTGTCCACGAGTGACTGAGATACATGCTTTTGGACCAATCTCCACTGACATCGGAGATCGAGTGGTTGTGTGTGGACGTTGATGGTTATAAAATAGTCAACGTCTACAAACCACTGCCAACGCGATTGCGAACCCTGGATCTCCCAGTGTTTCCTCACCCCTGTCTGTATGCTGGCGATTTTAACTGTCGTCATGCTGACTGGGGTTACGACAACAACAGTCCAGACGGTGAGTGCTTGGCTGGATGGGCAAGTGTTAATTGTCTTGCCCTCCTATATAATGCCAAGGACGCTGCCAGTTTTTATTCCGGCCGCTGGAACACTGGTACCAATCCGGATCTAGCTTTCGCTAGCGTAGGTCCAAACAGTCGCTTACCAGATAGACGTGTCCTTGACAAGTTCCCCAGGTCACAACATCGACCTTTGCTTATTACACCACCAAGGTTTGCTATGGCAGTGCCAAGCATGCCTGTTAAGCGATGGAACTTTCGCAAGGCCAAATGGAGTCACTACATTGCTTTGACGAATAAATTCGCAAAGACTTTGTTGCCGCCTGATTCACTTGATGTGGATGCGGCTTACCAGGACTTCTGTAACATCATTAAGAAAGCAGCCAAAAAGACTATCCCACGCGGGTATCAAAATACCTACATTCCGTGTTGGGATGCAGAGTGTGAATCCCTCTATAAAACCTTTCTGCAGTCTCCTCAGGGAGACGACTCAAGCTTGGCTGCTACAGCCCTGCTTGCCAAGCTTGACAGAAAGCAGAGGGATCGATGGTCCGAAGCAGTTCGGAACATTGACTTCTCACACTCTAGTCGAAAAGTGTGGAGTATTTTGAACAACCTTACTGGTAGGTCACGACACTCTCCTCGTCACTGTCCCGTTTCAGCTGATGCTATTGCATCTCAGTTGGTTAGAAATGGGAAATACGAGGCTGTTGACCGCAAGTCATGTCGACTTGTCTTTCAAGAAGTGTCTGACCTTTGGAGGGCCACAACACCAGATGCAGTAAATATCTCTGACAATTTTTCACAGAGAGAATTTACTGCTGCCCTTCAACATTTAAAACCAGGTAAAGCTCCGGGACCTGATTCCATCTTCCCCGAGCTTATACTCCATGCCGGAGCTGCTTTGAAGTCCTGGTTATGTGACTTCCTTTCTTCCTGTTTGCGCCGACTCAAAATTCCCAAGATCTGGAGAAGAGCGCTTGTGGTCGCGATCCCAAAACCAGGAAAGCCCGTGGGGGACCCAAAGAGTTATTGACCGATATCTCTGCTCTGTGTCCCCTACAAGATCCTTGAGAGGCTTATCTACGCCCGCATTGAACCATTAATCGATCCACTGCTCCCTAATGAGCAGGCTTGGTTCCGACGTGGGAAGTCAACCGTAGATCAAGTTGTTCTGCTAACCCAGAACATTGAGGATTCTTTTGAGGCTAAAAAGAAGGCCGGTGCCGTATTTGTCGATCTGACAGCTGCCCTTATGACACTGTCTGGCACCGTGGCCTTACCTGCAAGCTGCTGAGACTACTTCCGGATAAGCACATGGTCAAAATGATCATGGAGCTTGTTTGAAATCGAAGTTTCACCCTTACCACCGGTGACAGCAAGCAAAGCAGGCTACGCCGTCTTAAAAACGGCGTTCCTCAGGGATCGGTCTTGGCTCCCCTCCTATTTAACATCTATACGTACGATCTTCCTTCCATGATTTCCAGAAAGTTTGCTTATGCTGATGATCTAGCATAGTTGCATTCTTCTGGAAACTGGAAGGACTTGGAGGGGACATTAAGCCAAGACATGTCAACACTGTCAGCGTATCTCCAGACTTGGAGGTTGAAGCTCAGTCACACTAAGACGGTGACGACAGCCTTTCACTTAAACAACCGAGAGGCCAAACGTGAGCTAAAGGTCTACAACAACGGTGGACTTTTACCGTTCTGTCCAACCTCTACTTACCTTGGGGTAAAACTGGACAGATCGTTCACGTTTCGTCACCATTTAGTGGCATTGCGCAAAAAACTATCATCGCGCGTCACACTGTTGAGGCGACTCGTGGGCTCGGGATGGGGTGCTGGTGCTAAAACACTACGCATAGCCACCTTGTCTCTAGTCTACTCAACAGCTGAGTACTTTGCGCCAGTCTGGTGTTGCAGTGCTCACACTTGCCTCATTGACAGTGTCTTGAATGACGCCTTGCGCATAGTTACTGGATGCCTGCGTTCCACTCCAACGGACCACCTACCTGTACTTTCAGGCATCCAGCCAGCTGAGCTTCGCTGAATGGGAGCGACACTCTCCTTGGCTTACCGTGGATCTCTGGACCCCGATCATATTTTGCATGGTCTGTTAAATGGGTCCTTAGATACTCGCCAAGTGAGACTAAGATCCAGGCGCCCGTTTGTGCCAGGTGCGTGGAATCTCTTGGACAACCTTGCCAGACTTGGCATCCATGCCTCTGAATGGACAAATCTTAAATGGAACGCAGAGTACTGTGAAGGTGCTTCCAGGCTCCGTGCTTTTGTGCCCCGGACCGGTTCCAGGCCTGTTGTGATGGGCTTACCCCGAGCAGCTTGGGTTAAGCTCAACCGCCTGCGGACTGGTGTTGGGCGATTCCATTCGTCCATGCACATATGGGGTCTCGCTTCTTCACCAAATTGCGAGTGTGGTGCCTCTGAGCAAACCGCAGACCATGTACTAACCGCGTGCCCTATACATCGGGCACCACATGGAGCACGAGGTCTGACGGTTTTGGATGACGAAACTCGATGCTGGCTTGATGACATCACTGCCAGCGTCTGATCCAGGCAGTGCAGCAGTCTTGGGTAGTAAAAGGATAAACCCTCGGCCCCAGTCCTGTTTGTGTCTGACCTGGAGTGGATACCTCTTCAAACGACGACAACGACAACTTTCACAGATAATATCAACTCAAAGAATAATTCAATACCGATACATGTTTGCAAAATTTTCCTTAAAACCACAATACTATGCCTCAATGGTAAAAATTTGGCAAGTTTTGATTCCAATTTAAATTTGAAATAGTATTAAAAATAGTATTTGTTCTTTTATATTTGGTTTTGTTAACTATTTTTGATTTTTTTTTGTTGAGAAGAGAGATGGTTTGAGCTGTGGGTAATTTCTGACAATCCACTCCCTTATATAACTTTTTTAACAAGCTATGGAAACTATTGAAGGCAATTTAAACTTTTCTTCTTTACTTAACCCATGTCGTAATTTGAAATGGTTTAGCCCTCTTTTTTGAGACTGGTGCCCTTAGTTCATCTAGCACAGACGTTCTCAAAGGGGCCACAAGCAGAGGCCTTTTTTTGTCTTCACTTTTGGGATGAAAATGAAGAAATCAGAAACTGTTTTAAACTGATAGCTTTTTTTTGTTTAGTCTTCACTTAACTTATTCTACACATGGGATTATGGGTGTTTGAGGGTCTTTAAAAAGAGTCAACAGATTACCAAAGTTTGAGAACTACTGATTTAGCAGATTACTTGTTTCACCATTTTTTATTTAATCAATAGAATAATTTCAATTGACCTGCAGATGAGTCAATTTAAAATTTAAGTTGTTGAGTGCTTTTTTTTACCATAATTAAATCAAATAATTTGAGAAAGGCACCAAAAATAGAGATTTAAATTGGTTAATATTTTTTATATTTTTTTTACTTTTTACAGTATAGAGATATTAAGTAAAACATATTAAAATAGCTAAGCCAAACCTCATATTGAAACCAGTTTTTGTGAGTTTTGTATTGATGGGACTAAATTTTCTGATTAAGTCTTAAGTCTTTACAATCAAAAGTGATTAAGTCTTTACAGTCAAATACATTTTAAATTACAAAATCTGACAAAGGCTCTATAGTTGTTTTTTTAATAGATCTGGTATAACAAAAAGATGGAAGCCAATCTCTTTTAGACATAATTAACTTTAAATTCCTTGGCCCTGGAGATGAATTCGATAACAGTGCTGAAAATGAAGCCCAACTTCATTGTCATTTTCTTTAGTTCAGTTGGTAAAAAAATATTTTTCAAAAATTTTATAAAATATTAAGCCCTCAGGCTTACATAACCAAAAATGTATGAACTCTCAAAAATTCATTAGCAAGATGTACCCTGTCGTCCCATTCTTTTAATGATTGGATCTGTCCAAAATGAGCTTGCTAAATTTTTCACTGCCTTATTACAACCAGTTAGAGCTGTATTCAACTTTTTTCTTTCATTTGCTAAAATGATACAAGAAACTCAAACTAATTTTAATTATTTGATTATTTATTGATTTGATATCTGTAATACTAAACCCTTGGCTGAAACCACTAAAATTTGTAGTGAAAGATTTTATGAAGATCATTTTACTACTGCAGCTATTTCAGAACAATTTTTTGTTAAACTGATGAAAACTGCCATTACTTTGGTTGAATTCAGCTTTAATAACATTTTGTTCAGCCAAACTGACCTAGAGTTGCTATGGGTTGTTCCTTTGGTTCCACTGAAGCAAATGTATTTGTTTCGGTGGAACCATTCAGCTATTATAAATTGAAGCTTTTCAACAAATTTTCAAACTTGTGGTTTTGTTGACTACACCTTTTGGCTCTTTCACAAAAAAATGGACTTTCAAAAAATTTTTAATTTGTTTTAATTTATAATTAAAATCAAGAATTTTTTTCTTTTTTTTGAATGTGCTTGTTATCAAATCTATTAATAGATTCATTACATTAGTTTATAACAAGCCTACTTTTATAAAACAATATATTCTTTTTATTGATGCATTAACTCATTAAAAGTTTGTTTAAAATCTATCCTAAAACAAAAACTAGCAGATATTTGCTCATTTGTAATATGAAACAGCTATCCAGAATTTTTTGTTGATTCTAGAACTTTAAAAAAACTTCTACATTTCCAACAAGATCTAAAAAAGGCCACAAAAATTTTCATTCTATTTTAAATTATTTTGGATATGTAAAATTTCTTTTAAATTTGACAAAAAGATTAAATCATCTATCACTAATTGTTTGGAGCTTTTACACCACAACTAGTCTTTACCACCAGACAAATTTTACCTATTATTCATAGGATGTTCTTACCCCTTTTTAACAAAGCAATGTTAAATACAAAATATGTGTGCCACTGTGATTGTTGATACATGGTTCAAACTTCCTAACGTTTACAAAACAGAATCCATAACCATGTACCTAAGTTTATCCAGAACAGAACCTGTCAAAAACATCAAAGGAAACCAACTAATTCTAAACCTCTCTGTCACTCAGCAATCCGAAATCATTTCTTATACAACAAAAAATGTCTATCTCACAATATAGGACAACCAATTTTTATTCTTTCTGAAGCAAGATCCAATTGTTTTTATTCATCTTGAAATTGGTTTTTATCACTTTATGTAAATCCAAGTTATGTCACAGAAAGATTTTGTTTACAAACTTGAATTATTATTATAAGTGTAAATATTTTTTTTTAGTTCAAATCTTACCACAAAACTTTCATAACCTATTTCCTTGTTTTTTTTTATAAATTTTTATGCTGAGAAACATAGTTTTAGTTGTTGATTAATTTCTTTTTTAAAATATTATCATAACCTTTGTTACACTAATTTCAGCCAATTACAATCAGTCTTAAAAATTTTTAGATGTTACATTTAGTTTTACAATTCATTCTAGCTTAACCTCTTGAAGATAGCTAGACAAAAATTTTATGAGTTTTCTAAAACAATCTTTTTTAAAGCTACCTATTTTTTCAACTTAAAGAGTTTATATAAGGTTTTGGTTTTAAGTTTTGACAGCTATTTAAAAATTTTCTACCAGCAAAAAACTTAATAAATATTATTCATAATGTCTTTAAATAATGTAATTATTTGCTATTAAGTTAATTTAAGTCTTGCTTCCATGCTTTAAAAGAAATTGTATTCTTCTAATTCCAATTTTGCTTTTAGGTACTGGGTGTTTTCTTCTTCAAAACACTGGTATTCATCCTGTTCAATCAAAACATGGTCTTTTAACTACAATTGCTTACAAGCTTGGCAAGAATGAACCAACCTATTATGCACTTGAAGTATGTTTATTGTTTTCAGTTTTATGTATGAAAGGACATTTGTGCTGTAATGAAGTGTACGATGTCATTGTATGTGGAAGTTGTGTTGAAGCTGGTAGCTTGGTTTTTTCTTACACTTGCTTGTGCATTCAATTATTTAATTTATTACCTAAACTGTGTGTGTAAAAATTTTTTGGCTAAAAATATTTTTCCCAAGCACATCATAGATTTCAATAAATTTTTAAAACATCAGATATAATCTATGTTTTTAGTATGATGTGTATGAATTAATTCTTTTACTTGGAAAAGAATAAACATTTTTAACTAATATGAAGAGAATTATAGCTGTTAGCTTTAGATTTTTTTCTAATATATGTTGATATTTGTGCTTTAGGGTTCAATTGCAGTGGCTGGCAGTTTGGTTCAATGGCTTCGAGATAATTTAGGAATAATCAAAGAAAGTAAAGAAATAGGTAAGAAGATATCTGTTTTCAGCAATAATCATTTCAATTTGCTCTTTCATTGCTTTTAAGAACTTATTTTATTGTGTGAATGTTTTCCTGATATTAACTAGTAAACCAAAATCCAAAAATTTTGATTTGTTTGTATCAAATCATTTTTAGAATGACTGCTTAGAGCAGGGTTGTAAAGTTGAAGGAACTATTTCTCAACTGATTATCACTCCATCTATTAATAAATATATGATTTGGAATCCACCTATTTTAAAACCTCCAGCTCCTCAAGATCAAAATGTGACTTCAACTCCACCCTAAAATATCAAACTCAAGCGACTCTGACTCCACAATTAAAATTAGGCCTATAAATCACTGCACACTTTGAAAAATCTATAGGCTATATCTTACTTCAATATCCATCATCATCCATTATCTCTATTTACGCTGTGATTTGCAGTAAATACTTAAGGCATCTCTTAAGCAATTACCCTGACCTGCTTATAGACATATATGGACAACAGCTCGACTCTAAGCAGCTCAGAACACCTTCATTGCTTTCCTGTGAGTCAGGAGGATAAATATAGAGATGAAATGAAATATAGGCTACTGTTTATTTCATGATATTGTACAATGTAACAAAGTAATTGCTGCAGTAGTTTCTAATAATTTTTAAATAATAATGCAAAACTTTGCAATTGCCACTTATTTTGCTAAAATAATTTTGTTTACCTTAATAATAATTTTGCCATTGACAATTAAAAGTTTTGGTTATCACACTATTGTAAAATTTGCAAAAAATAAAGTTGCCTACAACTTCATAACTTGATTCTTTATATCAACTATGATCTAACAGAATTTTTTTCTTGACTTATTTCTGTTAGTAAGACCTTGCTAATGAGCAAGAAATGATTTCACATTGCAAAAATCACTCCTAAAGTTAGTGAAGCAAGTGAAGTGAGTGAAGAGTTTATTGTGAGAAATAACAGTTAATTTTTTGATTGTACAGTAAAAGTTGCATATTGTATTTATTCAAATATAAAGCGCACTCATGTATAACACGCACCCCTAATTTTTGATTAAAACTTGGTATAAACTATTGGTATAAATTAACTTTCCCAGTCCTTGTATATAACACATGCCCAGACATTAATTTATACCAAAAGTTTATACCAATTTTTAATCAAAAATTAGGGGTGCATGTTATACACGATTGCGCCTTATATTTGAATAAATACAGTAATTAAAGTTTTTGTTTGTTTCAACTATCTACATGTGCAAGACTGATTTTTCAGCTCTTACAAATATGAAAACCCAAAACAGGACAAACTTACATAGTTTCTAAGATATGAGTTAAAATGCCCAGTAGCAATCAACCCTATTTGTCTTATTGAAAAACCATGGGTTTAATGTGTAAATAACAATTAGATAATTCTCAATTTGCTTAAAAGTTTTAATGCATAAAAATTTAACCCACAATGTACTCAGCAAACCCCATTTTTAATTTTTTTATAATGTTTTGAGAATAAAAGTACAAATGTTTTATTCTAAGTGATTTTATAAGCTAATGTTTATGTTAGCTTTTAAATTTTAAACTTTTTCTGTAATCTGCAAAGGTTGAGTTCATTGAGTAATTGTCACAGAATTCCAAATGTTTATTGCTAAAATCTTTTGGCAAGTTGACACCCATAAAAAAGTAATTAATATTTTTGTTAGCATAAATTTGTAATAGTGTTGCATTATTACTATATTACTTTTCTAGCCAGCAACTTCTAATAAAAAAGATCTTGTTGTAACCTTTCTTTTTGTTTTTTTGCATGAAACATGAAATTTTATCTGTATAATTTTCAGTTAAGAGTAAAAAAATAGTAAGCCATTGATATACACATATTGTTTGTTAAATTAAGTTCTAAATCAAACCAAATCAGAGACAAGAAAAGTTTTACTAAAGGCTGCCAAGTTTTACTTGTTCTATAATATTTTAAAACAGTTTGATTTCCACAAATTTACTGATTATCAATGGATTTTGAACTGTGCTTCATATTATCTGAGATTTCAAGATAGGACATGTATTGCAGACAGCAGTTACAAAATTAACAGTATAAATACTTCTAAATTTTTTTCCAAAAGTTTTATTATTTTCTAAAACTTAACTACGAGGTCTGTTCAAAAAGTATCCGACTTTTTTGTATAAAGCACACAACACAATAAATTTTGCAAGTTTTATTCAATCTCCTTCAAAATATTCCCCTTGGTGGTTCACACACTTATCCCAGCGCTTCTGCCACTTCTCAAAACACTTCATAAACTCCTCCCCCGGAATGCTCTGAAGCTCCTCCGTCGCTTTTTTCATAATGTCTTCTCTTGACTGAAATCGCCTCCCTTTCAGAGTTGTTTTTAGCTTAGGGAACAGCCAGAAATCACACGGTGCTAAGTCGGGAGAGTAAGGAGCCTGTCTAATAAGTGGCATGCTGTTTTTGGCTAGAAAAGCTTGGACCACATGTGCAGAATGAGCGGGAGCATTGTCGTGGTGAAGCTGAAAATTCTTTGCTGCCCACATGTTTGGCCGCTTTCTTAGCACAGCATCACGAAGGCGACGTAGAATCTCCAGGTAGTACTCTTTGTTGATTGTTTGACCTTCTGGTGCGTATTCATGATGCACGATGCCACGGGAATCAAAAAAACAGGTCAGCATAACTTTCACATTGCTGCGGACTTGCCGAGCTTTTTTTGGGCGTGGTGATTCCGGATGCTTCCATTGTGATGATTGAAACTTGGTTTCTGGGTCATAACCATAAACCCAGGTCTCATCACCAGTGATGATTGTCTTGATAAATTCTGGGTCATGATTTGCAACATCCAGCATGTCCTCCGAAATTTCCTTCCGGAGTTCCTTCTGTTGCTCCGTCAGCAGCTTGGGGACAAATTTAGCCGACACTCTCCGCAGGTTCAAATCCTCAGTTAGGATTGAATGAACTGAGCCTGTGCTTATTCCCATTTCTGCAGCAATCTCTCGTACTGTTAAACGACGATCCTCCAACACTTTTTCACGAACCTGATCCATCGCCTCCTCGTTTCGGCTTGTGGATGGCCTTCCTGAGCGAGGATCACTTTCCACTGATGCACGGCCATATTTAAAGCGTTTAAACCATTGCTTTATCTGAGTTGGGCTTAAGGCCTCATTTTCAAAAGCTTGTTGAATCTTTCGAATTGTTTCAACTTGAGTATCACCAAGTTTTTGACAAAACTTGATGCAATACCTCTGTTCGATGCGTTCTGTCATTGAAATGAAATTTTCTGAAAATCAAAAAACCGATGAACACGTACTACACGCCTGCACTAAATGCTTTACACAGAGAGATACGAATGACGAATCGGCCTGAAACGCTTCACGATTATGCGTGAATGTGTGTGTGTGCAGCCACGCTTTGCACGGGCAGTTTGCTCATACCTTATTGGCGAGAGGGAAAAAGGTCGGATACTTTTTGAACAGACCTCGTACTTTGGACTATTTAAATTAATGCCTGTAATTAAATTTGCTTGCCAATGACTGTAACTGACATCTATGTCTTATTAATGAACTAATCTTTGAATTTTTATTACATTTTGACTTCTATGATAACAACAGAGGCATTGTAATCATGTGCAATTATATTTAATGCTTTTGAAGTTGACAAGTTTATCCATGTTTTATGTTTTCTCTGCCAAGTAGACTTTACTACTATCACACATAAAAAAGTGCCCACCAAGGTTATCAAGTTTCTTTTAATTTACAAGTTGCAAATTGTTTTTTAGATTTTATTTTCAATGTATCTTTTTTAGACTGCCCATATGTTTTCCAAAAAATTTAGACAAGAAAATTTTTGTGCATGCTAACAGCAAAGAATCAGTAAAAGCACTAGCTATATTCCTAACTACGAGGGTCAGTCAATAAGTAATGAGACTTTTTTAATAACTCAAGTTTGCAATGACTGGTAATCAAAAAATGCTTTTTTATTTTTCAACATAGTCTCCCTCCTTTGCAACACACTTGTTCCATCTTGATATTAGATTGTCTATTCCTTTGGCATAGAATTCCGTGGACTGGGTCCTTAGCCAGTTGCTCACAGCAGCCTTCACTTCTTCATCAGTCTGGAAGTGAATTCCCCTCATACTCTCTTTGAGTGGGCCGAAGAGGTGAAAATCAGATGGTGCAAGGTCTGGGCTGTAGGGTGGGTGTGTTAGAAGTTTCCAGCCTAAATCTTCAATTTTGGCTAGGGTTCTTGCTGCTGTGTGGGGCCTTGCATTATCCTGAAGGAGAATCACACCTCTTGATTGAAGTCCTCTCCGTTTGTTCTTAATGTCTTTTTTCACTTGAGTTAGCAGCTCACAGTAGTTCTCTGAGTTCACAGTATTGCCCCTTTCCAAGAAACTGATAGTGATCGGCCCATTTCTGTCCCAGAACACAGTGAGCATGACTTTCCTTAAACTTTTCTGAGATTTGAATTTTTTCTTCACTGGGGAAGAAACATGCTTCCACTCCATTGATCGTCGTTTCGATTCAGGTTCATAATGAAAGACCCAGGTCTCATCAGTTGTCACTATTCTCGATAGAAATACATCTCCCTCCTTTCTGTATCTGCGTAGTGATGCTCTAAAAGCCATCAGGCGCTGCATTTTGTGATCATCCGTTAACATCTTTGGAACCCAGCGACAGCTGACTTTTGAAAAACGCAGCTTCTCACGCACAATTGCGTACACTGTGCCATGGGAGATGTCCAAGTTTGTAGCAATTTCATCTAAAGTGACCCTTCTATCAGATTTGATCAGGTCTTCAACTGCCTGTACTGCTTCTGGGGTAGAGACATCCACAGGTCTTCCACTTCTCAGATCATCAGTAATGCTTTCGCGTCCATCTTTGAATGCTTGCACCCATTTGTAGAAGTTTGCTCTAGACATACAGGAAGGACCATATTGTCTTTGCATTCTAGACAGAATCTCACATGATTTTACACTCTCTGCCAACAGAAATCTGATGACTCCTCTTTGTTCCAAGCATGAGCTGTTTCCTAGCCTAGTAGTCATTTCAATTTATCGTCACACCTACAGTAATCTGAAAATAAACAAGTTTTGTTGTAAATAAGATGACAACTCCATTCATAATCATCACATAAAATTTCAGTTGCATAACTCCAAGAACACCAAAGTAATTGAGAAAGTCTCATTACTTATTGACTGACCCTCGTAGTTGACATTTTTCAATCTCCAAGCAACTAAAACTTCCATAAATTATTTTAACTGATTACATAATTGTAATAAATAATGAACAAGTGTATAAATAGTATATTGTCTAAGTTTTTAAACTTATTGTTAGCATCAAATATGCCTTTGATTGTGTAAATTAAAGAGAAACACATTTGAAGTCAGACTGTTAGCAACAACCTGCAAAATGTAACAAATCAGTCCATATTCTTAGCTGTTCATGGATAAACAGAAGGGAATATTCTATACATTTGAGATTGCCCAATTTTAGATATAAAAACACTATATGGAGCTCTTTTCATATTTAACAAAAGAAACAACAAACTTTCAATTGTTTAGAATGCAGCTTTGCACATTGACACTGTTTACACATAAGATTTGAACACTTATTACCTACATGACAAACTTCTATTGTTTTTCAATGGAGACCCATCTCAAATATCCTGCTGCTTATCTTAAACAACTGATACAAACTTCTACATCTATTTAATGCATATTCGAAACCACCTAGAAACATGAAGGCAATTTTTTATATACAACAACTATTACACTAACATCATCATTTCAGATTCAGACATCAAGAATTAGAAATATAAAACAATTGTATTCACATTATCTCAGCTCCATAAAAACTAACAAAGTCAACAACACTGCATGTTTTAGCATACATCCATCAGATCCAACATTACTACAAAATTGGCACAGCTCAAGACCAATAAATCATCACTTTTGCAAAGTTACATACATACAATAAACAAAAATACCCACATACTATAACACCACTTTGCATGACACCAACACTAACACCAATCACCTTTTTAACTGCAGCAAAGTATCAGAACAATGACATACCATTAGTCTGTGAAAGAATCCAATGCAAACAGAAGAGATGTTTAATAGGCTAGGTTGGTCTTGTTATTGAATTAAGAGATGGCTCTTTCATGCCTTGGAATAGAAGCAATAGCATACTGTGTTTTCTAATTCTTTTTTGAATGTATCATTTTTGGCCCATATTATGGTTTTGAGTTATTTTGTTGCAATTATTGTTGGTTTATTTTTTCAGCATTGTTTTGCCATGACATCAAGAATAATGAGTCAAATGTTCAACAGAATTTTCTATGTTGTATGGTATTTAGTCACTTTAACCTAAAATTTTTTTGCCAGAGGAACTTGCCAATACTGTTGAGGGTTCTGGTGATGTTATGTTTGTTCCTGCATTCTCAGGATTGTATGCTCCTTACTGGAGAAGTGATGCTCGAGGCACAATTTGTGGCCTCACTCAGTGGACTAATAAAGGTCATATTGCTTATGCTGCACTTGAATCAGTATGCTATCAAACTAGAGAGGTATATTCGAAATACTTATTTTTTCATTTAAGCCTAATAAAGATACAGATGTGTTATATTAAAAATAAAGTTTCAAGTTTCATTTATGTGATTTTATTACACACATTTTACATAAAAATATTGTTGTTTCATTTAAGCTCTTTTCTAAGTTTAAATTGCCACTTGGTTGCCTGCTTGTCAAAATAATATCTATTAGCTTTTAAAAAAATCTCCAAATATTACCTTATAGTTATACTAGAAGTTGTGATGACTGAAACTATTCACTACAGAGCAACACTCAAAGTTTGTTTATGACTCATTGTTGCAAGATTTGATTGGTTTGCATCTTGAATGCTATAAAAATCTTATCTTTAAATTTCAACTTTTAATTATAAAAATCTCAGTTATCAGTAATAGCTGCTAATTTGCCTCATGCAACAACAGTAATGTTGTGACACAATATTTATTGTCAAGTGAACAGCAATGCTTCTGTTTAGCTTGGTAAATTGTAGGTTTAATTTCAAAAAGTGTGAAAATGAAATTTTTCTGCTTACTACCTGCTTTTTAGATTATTTATTGTTGCTCTTGCATAACCAGAATCTCATTGAATTTTTAGAGAACCAAGAAGCTATGATGTCTTTTGTAAGGTAGCATATGGTATTCATTGTCACCAGATAAGCACTGTCAAACGATTCTTTTACTTTTTTTTGATGGTGATAGCTGTTAAATCTTGGCAGAGTAAAGAAGGAATATGATTGGAATTAGTAGCAATGTTTGAATGTTGAATAAATCCAGAAAAGTTTTCGTTTCTTTAATTAGAACTGCTGCTTTTTTTATGTTTTGTAAAATGCCTAGTTTTCTTACAATTAAGCTTCTTTTGCAGGATATTTTGCTCTTTGATGCTTTTTTACCACATAAACAACATTGTCTTATAATTGAATCAGATTAAAATTGTTTGCTGTTTGCGGAAGTTTTGTGTCTTGAGAAAACTTGGTATAATGTTTAGAATTTTCATTAAAGTTGTCATGGTAATGATATGATCTCTTTTTGAGTTGATCATTAAAGGGGGTTGCACTCTACTTGTATATTTAGTGATGATTCTTTTACCAGCTCATAAAAAATCTGTATCATGGACAGACACTATTTTAATTTACTTTTTATTTTCTTCTGTCACTTTAGTACACATTTGGTCTCAGTCCTGTCTGTGATTAATTTGTAGTGGATATCTTGCTTTGCAATAACAATGACAAACAGTTACTTAAATCCACCAAAAACAAAACATGATTTTTAACAACACAAATTTATATCTTTTTAGTTTTTATTTTAAACAAACTCTTTGCAGTATCTCATCACCATATTTTATTTTCAAAAAATTTTTGTTTAGTTAATTTCTAAAAAATTCAACCTCCTGCATAAGCAGTGAGCATGTTGCTCTTATATGTACCAATATACAGTATGTAACACCACAAGTTAGTGCTTCTTCAACACAAAAAAAGTAAAAACTTTTTTTAACTGCAAGGCCAAATTGGATACATTTATGCAAAAATGATAAAAAGCATTTAAAAAGCAATAAAATACATTGCAAGCTTATAGTTGTTCATAAAAACTTTGTTTATTAAGACATACATTTTTTGCACTGCTGTTTTTCACCAATATTTTAATAATTGAGAAAGTTTCGTTTGGTTTTAACCTGTGTGTAAACAAGTTAGGAGGCTTATATTGCTTTACTTAACGTGTTTATTTGAGAAACCTATTTTGCATTAATCTTCAGGCCTGGTTTAAAAAAGACCTTTTCATTGTTAATTATTAGTACTATTATTTATAAAAAAAATTGTGTTAAATTACGTATGTTATGGTCATATTATAAAAAAATAATTATGAACATAAGCAATTTAAAAATATACATTTGTATCAATACAGAATTTATTTTATTTTTGGTTATGTTAAGAAAATTTCTTATTCCTAATGTGTAAGAAAGTGTCTATAGCAAAAAAAAGTGAAAAACAAGGGCATAAATGAGTGAAATGACATAATGTAAATTACATGCAGCAAATATTTGGTTCAATTCAAAAACACTGGCTATATAATACTGTTGTTTTTTCAGGCATTAATGGCTTGAAAAAACTTTTGTCCATTAATGTAGTTGTCTATAGCTATTATTTTCAAACCAACTAAATTACATTGTAGACTTTAATGTCCTGTTAACAGTTTTGTTTTTACTGTAATTGATCCTAATGTCAATCCAACAACAATCATCCAATAATTACTCAGGAAGATGTCTGTGTTTTTTGTATTTTAGAATTATTATGATTTGTGTTATCAATGTCACATCACAATGCTTGAACCTACACTTCACTTTAATATCTTTTATTTAGATTCTTGAAGCAATGCTGCAGGATGCCTATGACGTTGGAAAAAAAGAATTTCGGCTTTTATCTTTGCAAGTAGACGGAGGAATGACTAGCAATAAATTATTTATGCAACTGCAAGCTAATATATTGGGATGCACTGTGTGTAAGTCCAGAGAAATTTTTTTAATCATCAAGTTTGTTTGGTTTAAAAGAAAAATGTAAAAGTTTGCTCAAAATATTTGGTCATAACAACTTAAAGTATAAACATTGTGCAGCAGTGTGAATATAGATCAATTATAAAGACACAAGGTGATCATCATCATTATGATCATATGTTCTTTTGATGTATGATTAAAATTTTAGTTTTTTGTAAGCGTTTAAGTTTGAATTAAAAACTTTCAAGGTTGCTTTGTTTTAGTTTAACTGTTAACTTTTTAGTGAGACCATCAATGCCAGAGACAACAGCTTTAGGGGCTGCAATGGCTGCAGGAAAAGCTCTGGGTATCTGGAGTCTGGATCGAAAAGACCTTACTGTTGTGAATTTTGAACGTTTTGTCCCCAATGTCTCTAAACAAGGTAAGATTTTCTCTTTAGTGTTAAAAGAATTCAAAGTTTTAGATAACTATACAAGGCCTAACTAACAATAAGTGGTAGATTTTCAGATTGGGAGAATTCTAGAATAACTAACTATAAGAATACATTTTTAGGAAAGAAAAAAATGTTTTAAAGATTTATAGGCCAACACTCCAGAAAAATACTACTCTGTATAAGCTTACATTTTTTCTATTTATATAAGTAAAAATAATGAAAGTCAATCAAAAAAAATTTTTTAGTTTATCAGCTGTAAAGTAAATCAGTTGATAAATGTGCGCCAACAATTCGAAATCGGTGACAAAGAAACAAATCATACTAAGCAATATAACGTCACCATATTCCCAATGTAGTATTCATATATGAATTGCTGTTTTTTAGAATATTTTTGCATCAAGCAATCTATAGTACATTTCTACATATGAAAATCGTAAATAATTGAAATTTAAGTTTTTTGTTTAAGAAAAATAGCGAAAAAAGAAGTGATAGTCGTTTTTGTTAGCCTTGTAAAAGTAATGAAAAAGCCACCTTTTCTTAAGGGGCTCTTCTAACAGTCGGTATTTGGGCTGTTGCTACTTTGTTGCAGCTAAAGAGGTAATTAGTGACTGGTTTGTACCAAATTTAGCGGGAATGGTAGTATGTACATGGTTTATTGCATATAGAAAACTTCACAAGAATAGAGATTTGTTGGTTCTGAATTTTGCCAGTAGTTTCACATGTGGCATTGTAATGTTTGTTTTGATATACTGCATGTTAACATTATGCATAAACTAGTAATCATTATTGTCCAAATGCATACGAATATTTTTTTCAATACTTATTGAATTATAGACTTTACCCAAATGGTTTACCTCTTCACCTTTGCACCCTTTCGATGTGTACCAAATTTTTAAACTTAATAAAACTGTTTTGAATTTACAAATTGCAAACATTAATACATTCTCTTAATAAAAAGGATTGCATATGCTTGTACTAACATTTTGAAAGCCCTCATTTTCACCAAATGGAGTAAACAAAAAAACTAATTATCTGTACGAGCGTATATTTAAAGCTATTACTCGCCCCATTTTGGAGTATACAAACACCATATAGTGCCCTATCTTATATAACACCAACATGAAGAAACTGCAAACCATTTGAAACACAGCTTTGCGCATTACCACTGGCTGGACATGAGACATAAACACTTAACACTTACAAGACCAAACCAGTCCAATGTATCTTTCAATCACCCATCTCAAGCTTTAAGTTACTCAACTTAAACAATCAACTCAAATACATACACACCTTTTACATCATCTTAATACACATCCAAATCCATTTAAAAACATAAAAGTCACAATCTTTCATAACAATAAGAACACTCACAGCATCATCTCGAATTCAGACATAACACCTGAGGAATGAAGAGAAAGCTTCAAACGCATTCACACTAGCATCATGTCATAAAGTAAACCATAAACTAGGCTTTTATTCACAAAAATTATGACTAAAATCTGAAAAGAAAGCAATAATAATAATTGAAATAGAATTAAGCGTTTGAAATTAAATTAGCTAAAATCCATTAAACAAAACCAGAGTGCTATTTAAAGTTTAAAAAGTTCGCGCAAGGCAGCAAGTTACATAAAAAGATGACAACGAGAGAAATGAATAAACTTATAAGGCAAGTGTTACGGTGGTTCGAGTCCAGGTTAAATCATGATACATCACATCACAATGCCTTCACTTCAGAGAAAATAACAAAGTTACTAACACCACCCCCTATACCATTTATTCATTAGAACAATCGTTACCATGTCACATGTGTACAAAACTGAAACATTCAGAGCCAACAAGTCACTACTCTTGCAAAGCTACCTACACACAGTAAACCGCAATACGTACACACTACAATGACCACTAAGCTTGACACACACATGACACTAATCTCCTCTTTAACTGTAACCAAGTACCAACACAAGACGGTTGGCAGCGTGTTCAAGTGGTTAGAGCACCATGTTTGTGTTTAACATGGTTTTGGTTCAAAACCTTTCACGGCATTCTGTTGTGTCCTTGGGATAGACACTTTACGGCATTTTCCCCTGTTTGGCAGTCTTGGCAAGCAGTTCTAAATTTTACTCATATCTCTATAAGAACTAAAAAAAAAATATAAAATTTCAAGTCGACAGCAATGTCCTGGCATCTCTGAAAGCAGGTTCTAGTAATTGCTTGGCCTATGTATAGCACCTCCATTGCTTTCCTGCGAGTCAAGAAGATAAATGTAGAGATAAAATGTAATGGAAATGAGCACCACACCACTAGTCTGTAGAAGCTTTTTGAAGCAGCAGAAGTTGTCCAAGAGTAAGAATCTAGATTGGCTTCTTTGGAAGGTTGAGGAATGGCTCTTCTAAGATATCCTTAACAACAACAACATTGAATAATACGTACTTTATTTCTTCGATTGATTATCAACTGTTTTATTTTTAATATCAGAAAAGTTGTATAAATGTAAGCTGATACTGAGTGATATTTTTTTGAAGTGTTAACTTCAAAATCTGTCTAAAAAGAAAAAAAAGCGTATATTTAGCTTACTTATATCTCCGTCATAAATAAACTCTGCGTCTAAATTAAGGCTAAAAATCCACTGTTTTTTTAATTAGTTGTTAAATTTTTTTTTAATTGTTTGCAGAACTATAATTCTAACGACGATTTAGCAAGCTTGTGAAGTTGTTTTGTGGTTAGACAACTCCGATTTTGAAAAAAAATATAAAATTCAATTCAGCTCTATGTACTTCTAAAATGCAATAATGCTAAAAATGCCCGTAATAACTTAAAGGGAGTTGGTTAGTTTTAATTTCAAGACTCCAATATTCTTCTGCTAGGTCACTGGCTAGTTCACATTTTTATGTGCGATTGTCACTTGACACGAAATTGTTTTTTTACTTATGCATAGATTTTTTTTGAATTTGGTTAGTTGTTATCATATCCAGCTATCATATTTAGTCCTGCCTAGATCCTGGCTTGGATCGACCGGAAAGACTGTGTTTGACTCCGTTTGTTATTGTTCTGGTTTTTGTGAGTACAACAGGATGATAAAAAGAAATTGTGACTTTGTAGACATTGCTTACGACAAGTGGAAGCTCGCAGTTCAAAAATCTATGGGCTGGCATTTTGCTGATACTTCAAATGCACAAAGTTCTTCCGGTAAATTTTTTTCTATCATTTATTCTGACTTATACTAACTGATTTTGTGGTTCTGTAGTTTTTGAATTGTATTTGTATAAGATTTTCTTTTCGTTCTTAACTTTTTCACTCATCAGCTTTATATTATTCCAGTGCGGGAAGAAACTGCTAGCACTTCTCCTAATTCTCCTGAGATGAGTCCGAGATAAGATGTGTGCAGATCCTTTTGTATCTTCCATAATATTTGTATTGCCTTATATCTTTTAATCTTTTATTATTGATTCCGTATTTGATTTTGCAATAGTGTACTGAACAAAATAAATTCGTCGCAGTTTTTCATAAGAAAATTTTGTAACGAGTCCGAAAACCTACAAGACGGAGAGAACGGTCCCATAAAGCGAAAAAAAAAACCGATAAAATCCAAACGTTGATTTTTTTAATAGTTTACAATTTTTTCAAAACTTTAAGAAATTTTGATTTTTAAAAATCAACATTGTTTTCATCCCAAAAATTGCTGTAAAAATTCACTGGAAAATGTCGCAAGTTTCTTTTTTTTATTGCTTAAAATAAGACGATTTTTTTATTAAAAAAGTAAGAGTATTTAATTTATGAATAAAGAATAAGCGCAAAAAATTACTTTGACATATGTGAAAGTTTATAATAACAAACAAACATTTTAGTTCAATAATTATTCGGTTTTATCTCTGTTTTCATAGAAGTGATAAGATTCGCTTTCCATTTACAACGATCTTCCACTTCTCAACTTCAATTTTATCCATTCTGCACCCTTGATGTGAAGACCACTCCTTTTTACATCCTGCTCCATTTGCACCTTCCATATGTTTTTTGCGACATTTATTTCCCTCTAAAATCTGAACCTAAAATCATTTCACCAGTATTTTACAAATTAAAGGCAAAAAAACTATTTTACAAAAGCAATTTTGTAATATAGTTGCATATTTTTGTCCTTTAATTTGTAGTGTATAGGGTATGCACGAAACCAGGGACGGGGTGATTACATGACAAATGTAATCGATTACGAGTACTTACCCATTTCTGCATTTATAATTACTCAAAATGATTATCTGTTTTTCGAATGGGACTACAGAAATTTTGAAACCTATTGGTACAATACTTTTTTCTTGAATCAATATCACATTTAGCATTGAAAATGTTAAATTTTATAAATATAAGGTTTTGAAATCATCTGAAAAGCGGCAACACGTGACGTCACAAAATGGGGTTCCTGCGCTTGAATGGTAGCTCAATATAATCGATTACACCTAAGTTTTTCTCGATTACAATTACACAAAAAAGCGATTACGATTACCCCATGTCTGGCAGATTATGGTGGGGCTATTGGGGCTCCCACCATTTGCAATTTACTACAAAAAATTAACGTAATTTTGGTAGAAAAAACATCAAGTTGTTATATAGGCTAGATATTCCGTCGACCGCTAGTACGAGACTAGTGATATTGCTGTGCTCTCTCTTTTTTACGCTGCAATGGGCACAGCACTCTAAGTTTAAATTTACAGTAGCCAATATCGAAAAGCACATCGAAAAAAACTAATCGGAGAATGGCTGATAGAAAATGAATTTCGAACTAGAAAAGTCAAATTTGAAAAACTTAAAGAGTCATAGAATTCATCACTTTAAAATTCGTACACCATGAATTTAAGTTATCTTCTTCTGGATTACTCTCTAAATTCACTATTCATTGTAAAATAGAGAGACCGAAAAAGCAATGTATATAAAATGCAAAATTACATAACTAAAGAACTCAAAACATTAAGGTTGGTGATAAAGGATTCAAGGCGAATCGGATGCAATAGAGGGCAAAATAATTTCCAAATTATTGAAAATCAAAAAAAGCTGCTATAACTTAATTAACACAATTAATGTGGCTATGTAAATTTTTCCAATGTAACTTATTCCATTTAATTGAACAAAGTCCAAAATTCAAATTTCATAAACCTTTTCAATGTTGCTTCAACGTCTTTTTCGATGAAATTTATTCCAAATAGTTCACTGCCGTCCAAAATTCAAATTTTGAATTCTCTTTTTGATTGGTGCTTTTTCGATGTTGACTGTTAATATTTAAGCTCGTAATTGTATATTACTAATTAAAATTTCCATTTCCAAAAGAGTTAATTTATGGGATTCTTACCTTTGCCTATTCGTCTTAAGGCGCGTTTACAGCCGTTTACAGTACTTTTTTCTTTCAGTGCGATCTTGGTTTGTTTTATTGACGCTCAAATCCACTCATGTTTTCGAGAAAAAATGAGTGAATTTTAGCGTCAATAAAACAAACCAAGATCGCACTGAAAGAAAAAAGTACTGTAAACGGCTGTAAACGCGCCTTTGGAGGTTACAATAAGTTATGCTTGATGAGGTCCGTAAGACCGAAACAGGCCTGTCGCATAATCATCGTCCTCTCTGTTAATTTGTTTTAGTCGCTTTTTTACTGTTCCTGTTTACTCATTGAATTTACATTTAATCGGTTACATTGTGATCTCTTTAGAAAATACATTGTACTTGTTGAGAATTGATTATTCACATGTTGCATCCGCTGCGGCCTGGATACCTTTTAAATGTTTTTTTTACATTAATTGTGTTGATTAAGTTATGGCAGCATTTTTTGATTCTCAGTAATTTCTCTGCTTGGCAGTAAAACCCCATCCTTGGAGTTATTTGGAAAAAAGAAGGTATGTTTATTGAAAT
Source organism: Diplosoma virens (assembly GCA_963680785.1). Lineage (NCBI taxonomy): Eukaryota > Metazoa > Chordata > Ascidiacea > Aplousobranchia > Didemnidae > Diplosoma > Diplosoma virens. The sequence continues at coordinate 45,449,103 of OY796880.1, forward strand.
ATTTTTATCTATTTTATCTCTACATTTATCCTCCTGACTCGTCGGCAGCGTGGTCGAGTGGTTAAAGCACCGGACTGATGATCAACATAGTCTCGGTTCAAAACCCACTTGCGCCATTCTGTTGTGTCCTTGGAAAAGACATTTTAGGGCACTTTCCCTTGCTTGGTGGTCTTGACAAGCAGTTCTAAATTATAGTAATACCTCTACTACAGTAATATCTTGGTATCTCCGGAAGCAGGTCGAGGAAATTGCTTACCCTATGTATAGCGCCTCCGTCGCTTTCCTGCGAGTCAGGAGGATAAATATAGAGATAAAAAATAAAAAGACTTGCAGAAACCGACTGAGCCGCTACTACATAGGGCAAGCAATTACCTTGACTTGCTTCCGGAGATGCCAAGATATTGCTGTCCGATTGAAATTTAATTAAGATAGGCCTATGACTAAAATTTAGAACTGTTTGCCAAGACCACCAAACAGGGAAAGTGCTATAAAGTGTCTTTCCCAAGGTCGCAATAGGAAGGTGCGAGAAGGTTTTAAACCAAAATCGTGTTAATCACAATCACGCCACTTTAACCACTTTAACCACTCGACCACGCTGCTGACTAAATAGTGACGCCGACTGAGACGACGTAATGCCGACTAAATAAAAATAGTGAAAAAAATAACTTTAACTTAAAATTTGAACTTCTATATTTTGTCTGAAAGTAAGATTACGTGGAAAATATCTTGATAAAATTTATTAAATTCGTTTTTTCTAAAAAAAAAAACTAACTTTCCAACCAATCCTGGTCGTTCCTACCTGTTTCTTTGAGTTGATTGCACCAAGCACAATTTAAAATAAACCAACAAATTTAAATAAGATTTTCCCTGGCAAACAAAACGCGACGAACAAAAGCGAAGCTCTCATTAACATCATCAATGTCTATTCCAACATTTTTTTTAGTGCAAGATAGATCTAAGAAATTTATCCTTACTTGACCGGTAGATGAACGAAGTTGATTGTTCAATCTTTTGAGCACAGAAAATCAACTCTAGCTTGAACAAATAGAAATCATCAAAAAAAGTACATTTGCAACAAAACTATTAGCCTACTTAACAAAATGCCTGCATGAACTTATTTTCATTGATGAATCTAGATGTTTGCATTTCTTTGCTGTAATGCAGTTAAAAAGTTTTCCTTTAACAGCACAAAAAAATAAATCATTTCTTTAGGCGGTGGCTCTGCTAAATCATTTGGACAATATTGAAAAAATGTTGTAGTAATCTCTTTAATTTTGCATTTAGACTTGATGTTTGATTTTATTATAAACAACAATCTTCTTTGAAGACGACCGTAAGCTACAATTTGGGTTTTCGTCGACATAAAAATTTGGCAAATATGAGTCTGCTTTAAATCTGCTCAATGGACAAAGTAAAGTGTCTTTAGATCCACTTTTGCATTCAATGGCACAATTTTTTCATTCTTTCTTATTGTTTCTTTAATGTAGTGATGACAGACACAAAGTAGTCCTTTCTTCGAATTCATAAAATCATAATTTTAATGTTTGAACAAACTCATGTACACCTTGCTGCAATTTGGTTGGCCTGTTTAAAATGATTTTTCGGTTTTTCAAGGTTTGACTGGTTTTATAAAGCCTATGCCACTATGCACAATCATAACTTGAATAAAATACCGGTTTCGAGCTTTTTCAGTGAAAAGAAAAAACCTTTGGACGTTTCTTTATTGAGCTACTTTTCATCATTGTCATCAGATATTTTAAGACTTGTAAATTAACTTGGTTTACATAAACATAATTTGTAGGGTTTATCAAGTGCAGAAAATCATCTTGTCAAGGCCTACCAGTCTGCCCGTACATTCATTTTTTAACGCTGTGGATCCACATTTTATGTTTTTGGTAGCAGTTGAATAAGCTAACCTACAACTACATCGATATAAGATCAGCTAAGCTTACCTTAGCCTAAATTGGTGAAATTTTTGCGTGGTGGTGACATAACCACGGATCCAGCTGGAGTGATATCAATCGCTCCGTAAAGCTGTGTTAAATTTGTTTAAGCCGATATAGTTTGCTGCGAGACTGGAGTTCTTCAAACAGCTAGTTCTTGCTAAGTACAAATGGATTCGACAGAAAAACTTATCTCTACAAATAGAAGGAAACGTCGGTTTCTAACTATAAAAAACATATTCACAAAAATCAAAAGAACTTGAAAAACTTTCTTTAAACTGGGCTCTCAAGCTTCACCAAACTTCCAAGCTATTTACAGCGTCAAAAACTGCGAATAATTACTCAACAACTTCGTACTGACTAAGTATAAAAATAAATTAGCACCTCTATGGCTAATATTAAGCTTATCAGTTTGTCCGACACACAGGCTAAAACCATTCTATCTCACAATAGATATAACTTCCAAGGCACCAACTCTGACCTTTAAACAACTTAAACTCAACCACACAGGCTACAGTAACACAAAGGACTCCTAAACACTTTTCTAAAACAAAACCGAAGTCCTATCATCATACTATCCATTTTCCTCCAAAATTGAAGGTGAAGACTAAAAAAGTTATCACTGCAGCTTTCAATTCAGGTTGCAGTCAGTTGCTCGCGCCCTTTTGATAAATTTTTCAAGCCCCCCAGGTTTAAGAACATTAAATATTAAAACTTCAAGCCTATTGAATATTAAAACTTCAAGATGCATTCAGAAAAATAGTTTCACACGTCAGCAATCGTAAATTCGATATGGATCTAAATTTTTTCTCCTTTTCATTTTATCTCTATTCCTTCTGACTCGCAGGAAATCTTCCAACGTACTATGCTTCGAAAAACCGTCAATTTTTAAGCGATTACACTAACCCACTTTTAAAGATGCCAAGATATTTTTATTCTGTTATCTAAGATATGACCGAAATTTAGCGTTGCTTGCTAAGTCGGCCAAGCAGAGGTAAGTGCTATATAGTGTCTTTCTTAAAGACATAACAAAAAGACGCAATTAGGTTTTGAGCCATGACCGTGTTGATCACATTTGCCATCAATAAGGCTCGCTTAACCACCCGTCCAAGCTGTCTAATTTTTGTAACACACATTTAGAGACATTTCTTTACTTACATGAGAATAATACTTTTATTTTTATTAAATTTTAAATTGGTAATTATTTTTACCAAACAGATTAAGGATTCTTAAATCAAAATTGTAAACCCTGCGTTGGGGCTAAAAGGAGAGGAGGTTTAATGTTGGAAAAATCTTGCTTTTTGCTTTAAACTGAAAGTTAGAGGCTGCTAAAGTTAATCAAGTCAAAACATTTTGTGGTTAGAATTGCTGTATCATCGAAGATACGCTGGCGTTAATTTTAGTTGCTTAGAAGTGTTTTTGGTGAGTTTGATAGGTTTAAATGAAATGAAAATTTTGTTTGATCGACCTATATTTACGTAGAACTAAGTTTTTGCTTATTAAAGCAATTATAAATATTTTAAAAACTCTCGTGCAATGTGATTTGCAGAAAAGTCCTTCGATCCAAACTTTTGCACAAGTAAAGCATTATCTTATCACCATATAAATGCTTTATTGAAAAAGAAACGTGTTTATGCGTTTTACTTGGAAAATTATTCATTCCAAAATCTTTATTTTGTGATGCAGGAATACATTCATCACTAACTGTAAATTGCTGCTTCTATAAACTAATGCAAATTGCATTTTCTGCAGATTTTAACCAATATTTCCAGAAACATTAATTTTTGCCAAAATTGTTTGGTCGAAAAAGTCACTTAAAATTTTTTTTCGCTCAAAGTAAAGTGGATCTTCTAAAAATCAACTTTTATGAAATATTGAGTGAAAATAAAAATTAAGCATTGATCAACTCATGTTGGCCGAAAGTTACGAAATGTCAAACTTTGCAATTGTCAACTCTATGACTTTTTGACATTTTTTTGTTTTTTGATTTAAAAAAAAGAAATTTTTTTAAAGATTGGGTGAACAAAATCCTCTCGAAAAATGATTTTACAAAATTTTCGCCGTAAAAAAAAGAAATCTGGATGCGGCAAAAAGACTAAATTGCTCAATGAAGCAAAACGGCGAGGTGCGTCATCAACAGGCGCAGACCACCTGTGGTTACATTTGAACAATACCAATCGATTGCTTACTTCTAGCATGGCTGATTGCTTCGTAGCGTCTGTCCGTCAAATCAATTGATCAAGTAGCCGCAGCCGGTTGCTGGTCTACTTTCTGGTGATGGAAAAAAAGCGGCGGCCCAGTTCCCACGGCAGTGGTTTAATCGTTCGAATTGATTGTTTTAGTATTGGCGCAAGATTGTGACTTAAAAGTCTTGAGCAATTGAATGTGTTGACGCAATTTTATTGCTTTATTTTTATAATTTTCTCTCATTGACAATGACGTAACAAAAAAGTCAACTTTTTTAAGCGTGACACCGAACAAGAAAAGCGTGGGATACAGCTTGCTGTCATTCGAGTATATTTTAATTAGAAGCTTAACTTTTAACCTTTTGCCAACATATTAATTATTTTTGTCAAGTTTTTTTTAGACGTAGTTTAGGAAATTGGTGGGCAAAATTCACAATTTTTTGTTTTAAAACCTGGTTAAAGTTGCCTTTTATACACAACTATTTCCTGTATGTCCCTACCTGTTCATGCAGTGGTCGCGCGTTCTCCAGATTCTGTTTTTCCAGATCCTGAAAATTTACTTTTCCAAACGTATCATCATTTGTTTATCACTTTGTTTTCTATTTACCTTCCCCACGTGCATAACAATAGTGGAGTATTTGAATTTTAATGAATAATTTTGCAGTTGTCTACCTATTTAGTTGCCTTTTTTTAGTTTTATTGAGCGATACAACTTTAATCACAAGTACAAAATTTTACTGTTTTAAGGGAAGCCCTAACATGTTTTTAAGATTCCTCAATACAAAACTGTAAAGATCATTTCTGCTTCACAGTCACTTTCAGATATTGATAGGAAAAACTATCTATTATAAGAAAAACTTGCGAACAATGTGTTGGGTAGCTTGTACAAATAAATTCGTATGTATATTTAGACTGACCTTCTATAATTCTTTTAAAAAATTTTGAATTTGTAACAACAGCGTAAAAAAAAATAAAGAATAACTGTCTTGTCGTCAGATGCATCATAAAAGTTTATTTCAATGCTTTTCTGGTTTATTTCGCAATTGCTCTTGGTTCTATAAATATAGAAAATATTTGCTTTTTAAAAATTAAAAAAATTTAAACTCAACGTCTTGAATGTTACATCAGGAAAACCTGCGAACACTTGTGAACAATGATGGCCTTACAAAATGTGGGGCCCGGTGCAAAGAAAATTGGGGGGCCACTTTTTAGTATTTCAAAGCATTTTAGGGGGACACTTGTTAATGTTCCGAAACAAAGTAATCTTTAAAAAAAAGTCCCAACTTTAGGGGTGTCACCGTCATGGTACTACTATAAAAAAATAAAGCAATATTTTGCTTAGGGGGGCCACTTTTTAACGTTTTTTACGGGGACTTGGTGCGGCCGCACCACTCGCACCGTACTAAAGTCATCAATGCTTGTGAATACGTACTAGGTGAAGTGTGAAACAAGTTCGGTATTTTTATTTGGTAAGCGTGCCAAAAGAAAAAAAACGATAATTACTTCTTAAATTTGAAATAGCTAAATTAGAAAAATTTTTGCAAAATTTACTGTTACTATTAAATAGGCTTGCCCGATGTAACATTCAAATTTTTTAATTTTCTTTTCTTATCAAATAAATAAAAATTTTTAAATAAGAGACATGTTTGAAAAACTCCATTTTGATCGTTTGAGAAAATCAGAAAAATAAAGAGAAATAAAAATAGCTTCGAAAAGACAAAAATGTTCATAAATTTGACAGATCGGTTGCGACAGTTTATCTTTTCTTCCTTCACCCGTCAAATCAGTCAAGATCAGAATAACACGCATTATAATTTGTCACGTCTCTTTCGTTTCACAGAAAGAAAGTTCCAAAGGATTTTAACTAAGTTTACGTCTAGTTTTGGTTATTCTACAGATATTTTCTTTTACTGTGGTACGTAAAGCTTGTTTGGAAGCTTTTTTTGAATATTTTGCTTAATAGATCAAACCATCAAAGTCAGGAGTTTTTAACTTGTTTAAGTTCATGAAGTACTGAAGTCTAAATTATACAAGAACGACTCTTTGTAATTAATACGTAGTTTAATGAATTTATTTTGAATGTCAATTGAAAAGTTTTTTTGTTTTCGACTAGTTTTTGTGTTTCCTTTCCAGGTTTTAAAAGATAGACTTTATTAAAAATCCAGAAGCCGCCCCAAAAAAAGGTCTTTACTATTTACATTAATGGTTTTGTTAGCTACGGGCGGTAACCCAGATTATGCACAAGTTCCGGCGCTCCCTAATTGCGGCTTCTAGTGGGCCTGCCCTGGTGACCCTTTCTTGGTATTTAATTGAGTCATCAGGGCGTCGCAACGCAGTTGGAAACCTCTGATCTAAGTTGGTCTTACAATTAGTAAATTTTGAAATTTTGCAGTTTTTTAATATCAGAACTATGTTAAGTAAAGACTCGCTTTTACGTAAAAATCCTTTTTATAAGGGTCGCACTTATGATTGTACTATTTTATTCATTATACAAGACTAGACGAAAATGGGGACAAAATAGATAGATATATACTGTATATAGTGAGTTTTGCCGTCTTAGACAATATAATCGTTTCATGACAATCAAATGTTGCCTATAAATTTTCAAAACGGTTGTTGTATTGAGAGTACTCTAACTCAATTGATATGGATATAATGTTGCAAACAAAAACTTAACTTAAACACAAAATTAATACTTTTATTTCTTTTATAATCATTCATCTTTATAATAAATTTTTTACAAAATCTAATGCTTTTGAAAAATAAATCTGTAAAAAACAAATGTCATAATAAATGAAAAATATTTTTTAACGTGCAAAGGCGTGATGCGGCAAGCCACAAAAATGTCTTTTTGCATATTTTTGTCCCATTTGAGTATCTACGTGACAGATTAATGCAAACAAGACCCAGGCAGCAATCCGTCAGGCAGCACCTAAAAACGACAGGCGTCAACAGCCAAGCTGCTGCTGTTGCGTCACTCCGATCACGGACGACAACCTGTTGATATTCCTATTGCTAAAAGGTGGTTTTGACGTCATTGTCTGCAATTTCAATGAAGCGGAGATTGGCCCCTCCCGTCTTGCATTCCGGAGAGAACAAGTTCGTTTGATACCCAAAAGAAGCTTTTTGCAGCGGTAAAAACCTGAGATCCCTGTCTACAGCAAGGCTCCAGGGGATTTTGCTTTAAATCGATAAAAGCTGTAAAGTTGAGTTGCTGGTAGCAGAGCTTATTGCTTTATCAATTTCTCTTCTTCAACAAAGCAATTTAATATTTTATGCTTGAGTCTTGATATTAGTTCATCACGACCAATTTAACAAAACGAAAGATTTGTAAGCAAAAGACGCACCTCTTTGGGGAAGCGTTTAAGTCTTTGATCACATGATATGATTACAAATGTTATATCTGTAGAGCTACCGTGGCAATCTTGCTGGTAAACTTGATTTTCCATTGTTTGGGCCTGATTTCTATTGAAATTTATCTTATTTATAAAATTTTAGAAATTAGAAATACAGCACATGTATAAAATAACTAGTCGAATAGACTTTCGAACAAGGCTTTTAGCGTCGTTAGATGACGTAATTACAGGGGTGGTTTTCTAACGTTAATGAAAATATAGTAGAAACGAGTATAAGTGCAGAAGAAGCAAAGAATCGAAATAAAAATTATGCAAATCATTTTATTTTTTAGGAACAAACTTAATTTTTCGAATCTTAAAATCATAGAAAATTATTCAAAGGTTAAAAAATTTATGGATAGCCAAAAACATAATCTGAAGCCAAAAATAGCGAATTAGGCATATAATAATTTTACTTACTGTTTTATATTTTGCTTAAGAGAAAATTAGAAGACAACCAAAAACATTAAGTTATTTAATCGCATTTAAACTTAATTTTTAGAAAAAAACAGCTAATTGGAAAGTTTAAAAAACCAGCGGCAAATATGTGTTCCAAGAATGGCATCACTCGTTTTCTGACTGCATAGGTGCTGGAATCATCAGAATGGTCTGACTCCTGAAAAGAGAGCTCTTTAAAAATAAACTTTTTTTGTAAAAACTGGGATTCTAGTAAAAAAAATCAAACTAATACTTTAAATACAAGTTATTAAACTTAACTAGATTTAAATTCGATTTAATGCCATATTATCCAGACAAATAAACCACCAAATGTCATCTCAAAAAAATTTAATTAAAGATACGTCGTCAGAGCAAATCGTTTTACAAGTTTTCATTCTAAAAAGAATTTTATCCACTGAATTATTAATATCTAAAATATTTTATTTTAATCATACATCAGATAAAATCATATATGGATTATATCACAATAGTCTAATTTATTTCATTCAATGCAAGTGTCATTACCAGACTATGAGGCAGGAATTCTGCTGAACTTATCAATTTCCTTTCCAAACAATCTAATAACAATGATTTTTTTAATTTTGAGAAGCAGCAAAAAAAAAAAGAAAAAGAAAAGTCAAAAAAGTGAAAAATCTCTGTTTACAATTTTAAACGCCTTGCAATGCCGGGGACCTGGAAAGCAACGAATAGTGGTGAAAAAATATTTAAAATCTTGCGACAATATGCTCATTTGTAAGCAATAGATATTTCTGAGAAATCTCGAAACGATTAAAAAGATATAAGAAAAAAGCTTGAATTGTAAAAGTTTTTTTTTTAATAGAAATAATATTGTAAAATAAATGATATTCAATTTTTTGGGAGTAGCTAAAAATTAATTGCATTTTATTTTTATTAGTTTCAAAGATTTTTAATTTATCATTTTTTGCAGTTTTTTTGAACAATTATGGCTCATCAGACTTTTTTATTTGGCCTGAAGTTTGGCGTATTTTTATTCGTTTATTTTATTTTTTTGCTAGCGTATACGGGATGGGGCAATAAAATTATGTAAAGCAAACCTTTAATGTTATGCCGAGTTTTAAAATAGGAGCTTGATATTGATTACATATGGGTTTGCAGAAAAAATTAAAATCTTGGTGCAACTGAAATACAATTTCTTATTCCGATATATTTGTTAAAAGCGAAATTAAATTATTTTTGGCTGCCCAGTGAAATGACTGCAAGAATAAAAAAGTAGATTAAACAAAAGTCCTAAATTTTATAAATTGGCCTATTATATATTTGAACATCACGTGACTTAATGCATCTTAAGAATAGTTCAGCTTCTCTACACTTTGTTATGAAAACACTATGACTTATGCTAGCTAAGTAAACAAGATTCAAAACTAAAACCAATATTTAAAAAATGATAGCGATTTTCCTTCTTAATACTTCAAACTAGGCCTAAAACTTAATTCAAAACAGCAATTCACAACCATTAGCGTGACGCTGTTGAATGCTGAGCATGATTAATGTGCCATTAGCACCAAATATAGTCCCTTGCACAATTTTATATGCTTTATGCAAAACAAAGCTTTTTCCTCAGTTCTACCCATGGATTTCAGAAAATTGCCATTTGTTTCTGCTCAGTAAGTGGTGAAGAAAATACTATTTTAAAAATTGTTTTAGTGTTTGAGTGGTTTTACAATTGAGCAAAAGTGTTCCAACAAGACTACACGTGCATATACAGTAGTTATTGCGGCCCAAATGGATAAAAAAAAAACAGAAAACTAAATTATATTTTTGTTTAGCTGAAACTACAGTAGTTTTACTTGTTTCTTTTAAGCGAGCACAAGAGTTAGAACACACCCGTGCCTCGGATTGCCGCTGTTTTTGCTTTAAAAAAGCAAATTATTTTTTCTGTAAGGAATTAACAGTTTCCAGATTTTTTTCTGTAAAACTAGATTTTTTCACGAAAAAAAATAAGACTAATTTGTCTGCTTAGTTTGTAAGTAAAGAGTGGATACTTATTTAAGAGATGTTTTAAAGGCGGTTTTACTTTTGAACAGGGGTGGGGAATCTGATTGCACTCGTGGGCCTCACCTCCAAATTACAAAATTATGTGTAAGCCGCAATATACTTTTTGTTGATTTAAAGAAATGGTAGGCTAAAGATTCGACAGACCACGCTTCTTTATCTGGTCCATCACGTGAAGATCTTTTTCTTTATCTTGACTTGCATTCAACAAGTAGGCTTATTTCTCCATTAAAGTCGAGTGTAGATCAAAAAAAGTCTTCACATAACAGCAAGATAAAAAGTGTGGTTTGTCTATTTACCAGCTTCTTTTTTATTATGATGATATTTGATATTTTTCTGGTGGGCCAACTTTTCTATTATCAGCCCCTGGTTGTTAATAAAGCGCAAAAGCATCGTTTTAACCTATGGGATTGACCTGCTTTTTCCCAGCCACATGCGGATCGCATTAAAATATCTTGAGGGACGCAGATTCCCCATCTCTGCCTTACAAAGTTAAATTCAAATCTGTTTAATTACTTCAAGGGTAAAAAAATATATGCATAACAAAAATTCTATAAAATTTTGATGCTTTAGAAATCGTTGGCGAAAAAGCACCTCTTGTTTTTTAAATTTAAGTTGAAAGCTAAGAGATTTTTCCCTCTAAAAAAGAAAGGGAGGACTAAAAAAAAATTTTTTTATTTACAGGCCAAAAAAATTTTCCGATATTCATATTTTTTCCGGAATAAGCGGCACAATTTCTGCACACTTATGCCCCCATGCTTCCGTGATAAGGAATTGATTGAATCTAACATAAACTTTAATCAACTTTTCCTACAGCATCATATAACCAAAAGAATGCATTTCAAGCAACCTAGCAATTAGCTTGTTACACAGTTGCAATAAATTTGCTGTAAACTGCACTTTTTATCATTTTTGACCCTTCGTAATCATAACTCAAAGAAACAAAAGGCGCTTGAAACCTGAGAAGAACGATAAACAAATACAGCTTGGCCCAACTAATTACCTATTGTAACTTAACCAGTAAAACGATTTACAAACAAGTGACTCAATTAAAAAAAAACAAATGAGAAAAAAGCAGAAAATCGATGTTCATGGCCCTATATAAGCTAAAGGACCAACTTCATTTATCACTTTTCGCAAAGTTATTTCTAACTTAAGAAGCTCTAGAATTTTGATTAAAAACTGGTTCAGTTTTTTTAATAGGGTTTTTAAAGATATAAAATAGCAGAAATGGAAGCCCAACAAGGCTTTTTTTATCTATTTGTTTTAAAAAAAAGAGTGACAAAACTAGGCATTTAATTCCAACACATTATTCATTTGAAATAGCTTACATTTATAATTCTTAATTAAAATTATAAAATGTCGAGCAGTTTAAAAATGTAGAAGTATTGCCAGCAACCAACTTATTAATTTCACGGTTTCTGCAATGTTTTGTCAAAAAATAAATTCTGATTTACGTCATTGGCCGGTGATATTAAAATTATTTTTTTCCAGATTGTGGTTTGTCGAAAGTGTTTTTACCACAACAATGAATGATGAGCAGTTAAGCCAGAAAAATAATATAGGTGATATAATTAATGCAGCCATGTCACCTTTACGGGCTCAGAACTTAATTATTAGCTCGTTTTTTCATCAAAGAAAAAGGAACAAACGAAAACGAAATTTCAGGAAATTAACAAATGAAAAAGACTACAAAGAATCGCTTGTACTGTGTGGGTCGAAAATCGAGTTTTCTACTTTTTCACTTACTACACAATTGACGAAAAGCGTGATCGAAGTTATCTCTAATTGTTCTGGTTTCACCACTGACTTTTCTTTTAACTGCAATGGTGTGATAACCTACCAAATGCGACATCTTATTTATAGTGTCATAATCTTGCTGGCTTTTGTAATAAACGCTTTCTCACACCCTATCTCGGCGTCTTTCGAAGAGCCGCTGAAAAATACAAACCTGGAGAAGAAGTCATTCGACTCGAACGAAACAAACAGCAGACAGAAAACGTTTGCTAACAAAGGGAAGTTGATCGAATTTTCATTTGTTTTGAAGCGGTCTGACGCGGGCCAACGCCCCAAGAAAAGAAGGGCAGCCCGGCAAAGCGGATTGATGAATCGACACAAAAGGCTGCAGCGCCTTGCGACGAAAAGTGGGTTTTATGTCGAAATTCGTAAGAAAGGAAAAGTGAAAGGCACGACCCGGAGAGCAAGTCCCTACAGTGAGTTGAATGTCTTTACTAATTCCTATAATGCTTTTACTCCCCATACAAGACATGCATGAAAATCCTCAAACCTTAAATTGATTGATCTGTATTCGCAAGCTAGGTTTTGTATAAAAACGTATAAAGTAGACATTGAATGTAGTGCCAAGTTGTAAGAAAAAACTTAAACTTTATTTCTTGTAACGCTATATTTACGAAACGTTTTTTTGTAAGTTTTTTCAAAACAAAAGCTTGAACTTATAATGTTTCAAACACAACTGATATCATTAAAAATTGATGACTTTAAACTAAAAAGGAAGTTTTTCGTTAAGGTGTGAGAATAAAATAAATTCGATGATTCAAAACTTTCTGCCAAAAAGCTGAAAGCTTCCTCATAAACAAGTCAAATAAAATAAAGATTTTCCGTATGAAGCGCGAGCAACGAAATAATGCTAGTTGTCCCAATTAAAAAAAAGAGATTCATCTTAAACTTTCAAATATTAGCTAAAAAACTTTAAAAAATTTGAAAAATGTTTATGGGTACATTTTTCTCATATTAAAAACAAAAGAATTAAAGCAGGACACAGCAGGTTGAAGCACGCGCGGTCTTTCGCGTTTTCTGACTAATTTAACTTACTGTTTTTACTGAAGCGCGACGATCAATCGGTGTTAATTTCTACCCCCCACAAGGGTCGCAGCTGAAGAATGTGACCCAAGGTTGTCGTACTTGTCTGTTTAAAAAAATGCATTGAATTATGTACGTGCTTTAAAACTAATTAACTTTTAAAAAACGAATTTTTTTGTTAAAAGATTTTTTTAAACAAAATACCCAAGACTAAATTTAAAAGGACACTGCATAAATGTAAATACTAAATATACATAATCTTATGCATAATAGTATTTATAGGCTTGTTACTTTAAAGCAACTTCTGTTACAAAAACATACTTTTTTAATTGGTTGTGTATCGTTTTTACCTGTGCAACATTTACTTCGTAAGAAATTTTAAAAAACGGTTAGACTACTGTTTAGTCTAAAGCAAAATGCATTTGACGCGAGTGATAAGCTTACACCTGGACGTTATGCATCTTCCCTTTTTGTCATCAAATGCAGGGAAATTACCAAGTTGACTCAGCCACACACACTAGCACTCAAAGTTGGTTTAGCTGGGTCATTTTTGGTTTTCTCCTCGTATTTGGTTTGAACAGATGTTGAAGGTCTTAATCTGGGCGTGGGAATTGCTTTACCTTATTTGAAAAAAGCTTCTAAAATTTCAGTCTTCAATACAAATAGTGACTTCATATCTTGCTTTTTCTTTCCAACTTGCTTGCACTCTTCTTTATATTCTTGCTATCAACTACGCATATTATGCCCAAGATATAGAAGATAATTTTTATGGAAAGTATTTTTGATCGGACATTAAAAATTTAGTTAATGATGGAATGACTTACTATTTCGAAATGTCCTCAAATAAACTGTTTCGCAATATATTGGCTTTGCTTTTTTTTTCGGATATTTTTGATTGAATAATGAAATCCAAAGGCCAAGACAATTGATCCCACCAACATGTGTATTATGTTGATTGACATTTGCTACGAGATTCCGGTATCTTCTGCTTTTGTTTGCCCTCATATCTTTTGTTACTTATATAAATGCACTTGTGTATGTAGTCAAAAAGATTACAGATTTTTTGTTAAAGTACAAATATCAAATAGCTTTATTAATAAACATGTGTAAGTCTACGCTTCTATTCCTTCTTCTTTGGTTCGGGAGCATTCTTTCAAGAACTGTGCAGCGCAAGTTCATTGGCGAAAAGGTTCTCACGTTTCTAGCGAGCTTCTTCATCGATACTCGCAGTTGTTCGCAAGCATTTTCAACTTCTGTCATTTCAACACTTTGATTGCTAATCGACAATTTTTCTGCGAACGGTATCGATTACTTTCCGCAAGATTGGGACGTGAGCTCGGCGAGCTTATAGAAAGTAATGACTAATTATCAAATCCAATCAGTTGTAACAAGCCTCGACTTTCCCACAGCGACCGCGCTGGTGTTCGGTTGCGAGACCGCATAGTGACGAGCTAATTGAAGCGTGACGTCACTATGATTAAGGTGCTGTTATCTGGCACATTGATTGAGTTTTTCTCTCGTCAATTCGTTGCCGTTTCCAAAGTTTTTTTAATAGAAACAACGTTTTTTGTAAAACCCGTTAAACAAATTCTATTCAAAAGTATGACTGCTCTTTCAGCTGAAAGCTTTAATGTTTTAACTATTGATTGCAATTTCAGTAAAATATAGTAAAATTTCTTGAACCTTTTGAACGAACTAGTTGAAATCCGATGATTGCAATCGTGGCAAGCTTACTTTGGTACTGATCTTGAATTGATGACGTTTCAAGCAGGGGCAGAAAAAAACGAACAAACGAATCATATTTCTAATTTCGAAAAAAAACAGATTTTTAAAAGTTTCTAAAAATCGAGGTCAAGGATGCTTTCCGTCAATATACTTACGGCATCTTTCTGCCACTACTAAATTGATCAATTTTTAAGAAAAATTTTTAGCAAACAATGAGCGCTGCAAAGGAACGTGTCTTGATCGACTTGTCGAATCGCACGTCTGTTATTCAAACGATTAAAATGTTCAGAAACAATCAGCTAGAAAACTGCTAACTACGACGTTAATAATAGCAAAGCTTTATTGAATAGCGATAAGGTATTAAAAAAAGCAGAATCTTGTCAGTGTCACAAGTTCATCGCTGTCTGTCATAAGCATGGAATCCCTACATGGAATCAGTTGAACTTAGAACAAAACTTCTAACTGAATATATTGACACATTTGACTTGCAATTAGGCATTTGCTAAATTTTATTATTTCTTGATAAAAAAACCGTAAAACTAGTAATCCAGCAACTTTTTTGCTTGATTTCAATGTTAAACGGTAAAATTTTGTCTTTAAACATTTATAAACGGGATTCATTTGATAGAACTTCTCTAAAATTGCAATTATGTTTTCAATAAATAAGAGATCAACCTTCTGCAACACCCTCTGACCTAAGTTTTTAAAATGCCAAGATGTTTTGAAATTGATAAATGAAGCAAATCGACGAGAGAGTGGGCCACCTGGACTGGCGATTGCTTTACAAACTTATCTGAAAGTATTTTTAATAGTTTGTTAAAAACGAATAGCAAAGATACGATATCATGACTTAAATTTGTCCTTAATTTTTATAATAATCCATCTTGTCGTGTCCGTCTTTTGGGAAAAAAAACGTGATTATCTGCTATTAATGTTGTCTGCCACCAATAAAGAAAACGGTAGTTTCCTTGAAAGGTTGCAATCATTCGGCTCATTAGCAATCGACGAAAATCTGCACAGGTTTAGGGGCCGAGACTGGAAACGGACCGTGTTTGCGGATAAAGGCGAGATCACAGAAAGATTCAAATTTCCCACGACCTTACGGGGCCAGGGGAAGCAGGATTGCTTCAGCTGCCCCATCATGTATTTTTGCTAATCTTGACAAAGCTTCGCAACCAAGCGGATAATGGCAGCTACCACTACTTACTGCCGACCGAGATTGAAGAGCGCGTGTTCATTGCATGTCCAAGCGCGGTTAAAAGCTTTGTCAAAAGTCATGAACCGATGGTTTTGCTTCAGAGGAATTTCCATCAGAATCGCAAACAAACTCATCTTTTCGTCTGGCTTAGTTATGTCGTTATAAAGCGTTGTTCGCTTGCTTTGATGTATTTATCTTGGTTCTTGAATAGCTGCAAGGATAATTGAATGTCTATGAATTATGTCATGCTTGTATGACAAAAGTGCTTAAGTTTCTTTATGTCGAAACGCACTTAAAAAGTGACACGATTTTACAAATATACTTTATTATTTAGAAAAAGAGTATATTTTCTTTACAGTTGCCCATGCTCTCGTCCATAAAAGGCTCACTTTGCGTTCTTGACGTTTTTTCGCAAATATAAGCAGCCGATATTGCATCGGAAAATGGTTGACTTAATCAAACAAAACCGCACATATTTGGGTGTGGGCTAGGTTAGTTGGCTACCACGATTGCAACGATGTACAGTTCTTCACGGTCAGTCAGACGTATTCTATAGTAGGTTGATTTATCGCAGTTGAACATTGACAGCTAACACTGCAAAAAATAGGTGAGGCAGTAAATCAAAAAATCATCTTTTTCCAGGTGTTTTGTTGCGCATTTCACCGAGCCGTGGCCACAACTAACTCTAATTTTAAAAAAACAGTATGATAATTAAAATATTTTTTGAAATCTCACCACGGAGAAGGTGCAAATTTTTAATAAAAAAAATAATGTTTAAATTTGCTACTATTCATTATCAGCATTTTCAAAAAATGTATCATTTTTACTTTTACTTATTTCTATGAAACAAAATATTTAATTTTTTGTTCACTTTAAGCTCTTCTTGAATTCATCTCCATCAAGCCGGGCCTGATCGCTATTCGCGGCAGGAGATCTGGTCGTTATTTGGCCATGGACAGGAAAGGCAGACTGGTCGGCTTGGTGAGTAGCATTTGCATTCTTTTCGATAAAAATTTTTTTACTAAAAATACTTACTGAAAATACTCACCACCAACGCTGGCACTTTATTTTTTCTAAAAATAAAATTGTTTTCTTAAATACAATTCTTTGAAAAGTTTTTTAATACACCAAAGTATCTTGAATAACTTAGCAATTTTTGAAATAATATGTAAACATCTGCTTATTGATTGAAATTGTACGTTTTTACATTGCTTTTTACCAATCACATTGGTTGGGTAGCAAAAATTTTTATTTTATGTTTTCTAGCGGACCTACAATAGTGCGTGCAACTTCCATGAAAAGCTCTTGCAAAACAAATTTTTTGTGTTCTATCAAGTAGTCCGCTACAAAAAGAAGAAAAGAGAGTTTTTCAGAAAAGTTTACATGGCGTTCGGCAAAACTGGGAGGCCGAAAAAAGGAAAGAAAGTGCACCCTAACAGCAATACCGCGCATTTTCAAAAATTGGTCGCAAGAGTTCGGCGCCGGAAAATAAAAAAGTTTCGTATGCGGAAGAAGTCGTGGAATGCTCGAGTCAAAAAAAAGAAAACGTGAAGCTCGGCAATCGCGCGCAGCAGGTGATCTGCAAAAGTAAATTCTACGGCTCTCTCAATGCGAACACCGGCGATTTCAGTCATACCTAAACCGAACAAAAATTTGGCCGGGTTGAGGCGAAGTGAGTTTGGATTACCGAGAACTTCGATGTCCAAGTGCAGGAAATAACAAGTTTTTTTGCGCTGATTTGAAAGCAAAAAATATATGACTGAAAAATTTATTGTCAAGTGGAAACTCTCGATAGTTCCTGGGCGATTAAGGATTACTTTTAAAAATAGCAGCTTCACTGTACTTCAGCAGGAGAAAAAACAAGGTTATACACGGTTTAACTTAAACTGAGCCTAAAAAAGTTTCTCTACTCAATCGCTGGTAATGGGCGCCACAGCCGGCCAGAGATGAGTTGAGAGTGAAAATGTCGGAAAGAAACTTTCGTTGCGGAACAAGTTGTAATTTCTTTTATTAAATTCTCTTTTATTTTTTGACTGCCGTAGACAGAACTAGACCTACATTCCATATTTACAAAATGCTTTGGTACTCTTTATCTTTTAAAACTCTGCAAAGAATTTGTTACAATTAAATACAATACTACCAAATTATTTTTACGTTTTATTCACAAAATTAAAAAATTGAAGATTATTATTTTTTACGTTCTTCTTTTTACTTTTTATGCACATTATTGAATGTATAAGTTTTAATCAGATCATAAGCTTTATAAAAATCTTTTTTGTGTTTTTTATTATAAATTTTATTTTTTAAAAAGCGTTTGAATTTTTTCTTAATAAAGCGTTATCATTTTCTAAAAACTAAAAATCTAAATCAAAAGTAGAGTATCAGGAACAACTAAAAATGCTATAACTCAAAAAACATTTGCTTAAACGCAAAGAATTTTTTCTTTGGAATAGCAGAAAATAAAAGTCTTCAAATGCAAACGATCGAAAAAAACTTTTAACGGCAAAAAATCGTTTAAAACCTTTTAAAGGTTTTTTATATAAATTGTTTCAAATTAAAGGTTTTGTTAATGGTTCTAAAGTTCTACTAAATATCAAAACAATAAACATCAAGAACTTTGGCAAATATTTTCAAAACTAGTCTTTTCGTATTTGGTGGGGAGCATATTTTTTAACTAACTTTTTAAAAACTCCTCGATTTTGTGATATATTAATATAATTGGTTCTTAAAAATTATATCAATATCATCTCAAAACTGAGCAAAATAGGCTGAAGGGCTATTGTCGTCTAAAGATAAATAAAACTTTTAATTAGAACTTTATTCAAACTTAATTAACCAACACCTTACTAACTTAGAAGATATCTAAAACTTTCTACGGTGTCGGTTCTATGTAGAACTTAGAAGATATGGGGCCATTGCCCCCTGCCCTTTTCCCTCTTGAAATTTCTCCCCTGCCCTTTTTAAAAAAAGAGGGTACATGTGGGCAGATTCAGAAGCATTGGGTTAGATTTACTCTTGCAGTCGTAAAAACTCGACCAAAATATTAGCTCAATTGAAAGTAAAAATCTTTTTTTGACTTCACCTTGAATTTTGGCAAACGAATATAGAGATTTTGGACACTGATTGGAACTGATTATTTTTTTTAGTCTTCACTAGATTTTTGCAATGAAAACGGAGTGATTCAAAGTGGCAACTCTGTAACATTGAACAAAATCATGATTCGTTGAATATCAATAAAATTTGGGCAATATTGCATGACCTCCCAAACTTTTTTCGGCTGGTACACCTATGAGCTTTAATTCAAAATTCAAAAAAAAGTTGCTTTCTTTTGAATTTTGCTCACCTCGCCAAAAATTTTCCCGCGCCCCTGTCTGTGTACGTTACTGAATCTGTATAAAATACATAGTACAACTTTATCTTATCAATTTTGTAGACTGCTAAAGCAAGCTGGTTTTATATAATTAAATATAAAGCCAATATAATAAAATGAAATATTGAAATATAAACAAAAAGTTGAAAACTTTAAGATTTTAAGATAAAAAACGCAGAAAATGAAAAAAATTGCTATCTGATTATTTTCTAATTTTTTTCGTTATCAATATGCTCCTCCAAATATATAATTGTATTTTATCATTCTTCCATCATCATCTCATCCTATTACAAACACTAATTTTTAAATAAAGAAAAGGCTTATTTTTTCTTATTATATTTTTTCTTATAAAGAGAAGGCTTATTTTATTATTGAAAGATCAATAACATCTTTCCTTATGATTTTCTCTACTTGTACAAATTCTATTTCTTTCTGTGTTATAAAATTAAAACAAAAATAAATTTTTCTTTAAATTGATATTAGGCAATCCAACCAAGGCTCTATGACTGCTTACAATAGGCAACATTAAAAACCATTTAATTTGTCGGTGATTAAAAATCGGGAAAAAAAATTTACGGTGACGTATTTAAAAAGATTGTTTTTAATTGATGGATGTTTTTTCTACTTAGCTCATGCTTTTAAAAAACATTTTAAGTCATTTCATTTTCCTTTGGAAACATTGCAGACGACTTTAGTTAAAAATAAATCTCGGCTGCGTAGTCGAATTGTTAGAAGCGTCGTATTGATGGCGAACGTTATCGATTACGAGCGCGTGTAAAAACCCACTCGCTTCATTTTATTGTGACGTTGGCAAAGGTACTTTATGTCACTTTCTTCTGCTTTTTCTTTGCAATACTTTACAGCCTTAATAAGTAGCTCTAAATTTTAGTCATAGCTCTATATAAAAACTAAAAATAAACAATATAAAAATTTTAACTGGACAGCAATATCTTGGCATCTCCAGGAGCAGGTCGGAATAATTGCTTGACAGTTTTTCTAAGGATAACATCTCCGATGTTTTCGTGCAAATCAAGAGGATAAACAGAGATAATGATAAAAGACAGCAATAGAAAACTGCCAGTATGATTTTTGTTGAAATCGCAGTAGTTTCGATCATTTTTTCACTTGGGTTTAATTAGAAAGTTTCAATAATCAGTCAACATTATTTTGAAAACTGTGCAATTCCTTTTCCGTAAAAAATCCTAAAAAGCTTTAAGAGTTGAAAATTCTGTTCTTAAAATTTTTGTGTAAAATCCTTATGTAAAATCAGAAAAAATTTGATGCGATTTACCCTGTAATTTGCTTGAAACTTTTGGGAATCATTAAAATTTTTTTCTTTTTCACCCAGATGACGCAAGTCCAGATAGAGCCCCCGCATCACATTTATTCATAAGAAATGAATTATCAACATTAATCATTTGTTAAAACAAGAAACAAAAAAGTTTTGGCAAAATTCTGGGCGAAATACAAATAAATCTTTATCATTTATTTTTTACAGTTGTGAATTACAGCAGCAGTGGTAAGGATTCATTCAATTCATTATTTGTAACTGTCTATTTATCTATCTCTATCGGTGTCAAGGTGACGCAGAAAAACTGGAATTTTTGAAGTGCGTAGCCTATTGGCGACATGAGCAACTGGCAGTACTGCGAGACAGTGATCTTGAGCAAGTAAATACTCAACCATTTCAGTAACTATGGATCAGTGGAACAAGCAATAGCGTGCGTTAGCCATAAAAACGTTTTATAAAGACGATGATAGTTTGAAAACTGCGCGAAGGGAGTTCCGACGTTTTTACAACTTAGGACGTCATGGTGTTGTTTCATCAAAACACGCGATAAAATGTTGGATTAATAATTTTAAAGAGATTGAATCAGCCCTAAAGAAAAAACCAACAGGACGACCAAGAAAGGCTTGTACTCCACAGAACGTTGATGTTGTACGCGAGTTTGTCTTACGGAGCCCACAGCATTTAATTCGTAAACAAGCAGCTGCAGTTATAATGTTACAATCCTTCGTTAAACCTGAATTAAACAATTTTCCACACGTTCAAGAAACTTGGTTTCAACAGGATAAAGCGATATTACACACTGCACGGCAATCATTGAATGCTGTGCTAGAATTGTTTGGTAACCGTGTGATCTCAAGATTTGGTAACGTTCTCTGGCTCCCTGGATGGCCAAATTTGTCAATTTCTAATTTTTTCTTGTGAAACTATCTCAAAAGTAAAGTTACACGACTCCACCAAGAACTCTGAATGAGTTGAAACAGAGATTTAAGGATGAAATTTACAGTATCCCAGCTAAGGTGTTGCAGCAGTCAATGTGGAATCGCAACAGCAGATTTCAAAAATTAATTCATAGAGGATGACGCCATCTACCGGACGTAATTTTTAAAAAATAAAAATTTTATTATTGTTTCTAAAATGGCATGTTTTAAGGTTTATAAAATATTTTTCTTCCGCTATTCTTGATTTTATTTGATTGTTAAAAAGTTTCCGTTTTTTTGTGTCTCCCTGTATTATTTGATTACGAAGTCAAAAAATCCTTGGCAATGATGGCTTTAGTACGATGCAAACGGAGTTAGTACGGTGCCACCTTTAAAAAACATCAAGAAGTGGCACCCCCTGAAAAAATATTGCTCTATTTCTCCGTAGTAGCTCCATGACGGTGACCCTCTGCCTGCATCTTGACTTAAGGACAAAAGTGGAAATGATGTATTCGACTGATAGTGATGACCTTTTTGTTAGAAATCAATATAATTTTGGGACGACATTGAAAGTTTTGAACATTAATTAAAAGTGAAGACCTAAGTTCACTTTATTTTGGGACAAAAATACTTGGCGCAAAAAAGTGCTCCCCCTATTTTTCTTGCACCTGGCCCCCCTTTTTTAAGGCCATCAATGGTCCTTGGCAAATTTATAAGGCCTAATTCTTTGGCACTGAAATGGTTTTGTCTGTTAAATGTTTGGTGCATAATTCATGTGACAATAAATAACGTTCTATTTATGAATCACGAAGTGGCGACCCAGCGGATATATTTATACTCGAGAAAGTTCACATCAGGTGAAAATCTGCTTGTATGATAAAAATGGCTCTTATGATTGTAGACACACATTTTATTGTAAACGAAAAACAAGCAAGTGGATCAGCAAGCAATAGTGAAAAGCTTCGGCTAATTTTTGTAAAAAATAATTGGTACTAACTTCCAAAAAAGAATGCGCAGCTGCAAAAAACTCATTTTTTGGTACCCGGTAGTAAAATATTAGCACGCGAGATCCAGACAGTCAAAGCCAATCTGCTGTCGTACAATGCTCTACTCTAAGAAGCGATGTTTCTAATTTGTTCAAACCAATTGCATTAGATCGTACTTTTTTTGGAATATTTTTGAAAACACTTTCATTAGAACTTTTGCCACCGTCACGCGGCTGCGGTGATTTAAACAACTTTTATTTTTTCCAATAATTTTGTTTTATGTTTGAATAAGTGAATTGTTTTTTTGTTTTTTTTTGATTAAAAAAATACCTCATGGTTTTCGATAATAGTTTTGCACGAAAAAAATCATCGGCCGACATCTAATATTTTAAAAACATGAGAAATTAATAAGCGACATACAAATACACATTAGACTACACTGCATT
The DNA here is from genome assembly GCA_963680785.1 of Diplosoma virens. Lineage (NCBI taxonomy): Eukaryota > Metazoa > Chordata > Ascidiacea > Aplousobranchia > Didemnidae > Diplosoma > Diplosoma virens. The sequence continues at coordinate 45,471,852 of OY796880.1, forward strand.
ACAGACAAAAATACCGCTGATGGCCTATCGCTTTGTATACCAGAACATAACTTTTTTCTCGATTCATTACGTATTCCATTGAATACAAATGTTTGAGTCATAAAATAAGTACGTCAGAGATTTTTGAAAATTGTGTTCAACAAGACGTAGCTAGACTGTTCAAACATAATCTGTTGGTCTGTTTCGAGTAGCTTTGCTTTCATAAGAGGGAGCTGAATATCTGGATGGTCCGTAATCATCGGATGAAGATGTACAGTTTCCACAAAAAAACAGGATTCCTGATGTCACGGAAAGAATCTAAAAATAATTTGTATTAAACGTTTGAAAAAATGTGCTGTCTAAGTACGCGAGCAATTAATAGAAAAGGTTTTTAACTAGAAGAACCAATTTTTGTTCAAAAAAATATTATCAGTCGCCCGAAATTGTGATCAAAACAACATAATTTATGTCTAACAGGTAAAGTTTAAAATATTGTAATACTTCAACAGGTTTTACATATTATTCAAAACTTACTCCTGCAACCCATCCTATCCACAAGGCGATGCCCCATTCGTAAACAAAAGTCTGATTGAACTGTGGCAGAGAAGCAGTAAATTGGAAATCATTATTGACATCAATAGCATACCAACTGACTGAAGCTAAGCACAGAAGACCTGAAAAGAGAGGCTTAGTTGAAGCAATTTCATGATAATGTTTTCTGACCTATTTGTGACCAAAAGGGGTAAGGTAGTTATGATCGGCAAGGTATAGCCATAGTTCAAGGTTTACCCTCGCTTTGTTGTTGTTTTCTTGAAAAATCTACTTTATGTTGTTTTCCTCTGATTGCAGTCTTAAAAACAGTCATACGCTACTGGCATATCATCAAAAAAAAATCAAAAACAGATAACTGATTTTACGAGGACAACAACATCTTGTCATTTCCTAAAAGTGGTTTAGTTATCGCTAGAATATTTCTTAAAGTTTTAACCAACATTACTCTTTTCCTAAAAGTTAAGGAGACAAATAGAAGATATAAAATTATTTGTCTACTGTCATACTCACTGTGGACTCTATAATTTTGAAGAGAAACGTAAAAAATTTGTTTTTCAAACTAAGTTTTGCTTTTGCAAACGACCTCAAGCATACCTGCGAGAATCATGAAGCATCCACCACTTCGTCCAACACATGCTTTCCATGGCGAACCATCAAGCACTGACACACACTGCATACTCATCAGACCGGTAATAAGGCCGATAAATGATGCGATACACGCGAGGCACATCATAGCACGGAGGGCTTGAAGGATCGCTGAAAAGAGAAGAAATTAATATCTCACTTTTGCCTCATATATTTTATTTATGCTTCCTGCACTAACAAAATAACACTATGAGTTAAACTTGCGCGGTGCTGGAGAAATAACAGGCTTGATTGCACAGTAAAACAAATTGGTTCCAGCGTTAATATGGCTGAATCAGTCACAGTTTGGCACCGTTTTTTAACCAGCTATCAGAATCGCTTAAAGAGAAAAGCTTGTTGCGCTTTGTCTAAGAGCCGTAAATCGAAAGCAACGTCTACGCAGACCAACTTTTTCTAACTAATTCACATGCATGTTAAGTCGAAAACAGCTGCAAATCAATGCAGTTTAGTTCACAGACCTACTGCTACTAAGTGTGTCAGGTTATTAGTGACAAGTTTCCAGGTTGCTCCAGTTATTTTTAAGAGTTACGACAATTATATTTTGATGCGGTGATTATAATGCACATGATAAATACAGATTATATCGATATGTTTAAAACAAACATCAAGCAGCTAGATTTAAAGAGATTTCAGAAAGCTTCATGGTGCGAATTTTTAAAGCGGTGGTATTAAGACTTATATGATTCAGGGATTATTATCAGTGATGGCTTTAGTACTGTGCGAATAGAGCGGCCACACCGGCCCCCCTTAAAAAACGTCAAAAGGTGACCGCCCCTAAGCAAGATATTGCACAATTTCTTCGTAGTAGCACCATGACGGTGGCACCCCTAAAGTGATGACTTTTTTTTTAGGGTTCGCTTTATTTTGGAACACTAAAAATATTCAAAATCGTTTTTGTTAAATTTGTTTACTGGAATTTTTATCTTGCAGTACGATCAAAAGTGCTTAGACTCACACGCATCTGCACTAATCAAAGAGTGAATGTACCAAAGACGTTGCTTTCGATTTACGCCGCACATCAAAAGGCGGCAAACTTTCTCTGTCAGCGATTCAGAGACCGCTTAAAAATCGCATCTAAAATGTAACTGGTTGGGTTCTATTCTTCACGTAGGCTATATGCATGCAACTTGAAAGTGTTATTTTTAATCTTTTTTGTTTTCGTCAAGCCCAACCTCAGATGCAAAAGTTTGGTAAAAGTAATTTGATTGATATCCGAAATCTGCATTTTCAATTGAGTAATTAAAAGATTTTTGAAAAATTTAAGTTTGACCACCACTCCTGAAAGCTTTTTCAATCAGAGCTGCAAATAAGTAGTAGTCAATCCCGTTGGTTTAAACAATTTTTAGGTCTTGCTTTGAAAACTCGCCATAACCTAAAAGTCTAAGTTAAAAGTGCATAAAAAACTAAATCGATAAAGCTCTTAATTTTTAAAAATTGAGATTTAAGATCTTACAAATTAACTGTGAAGCAACTTCACAAAAGTTTGTATATGCCGAACGGTTCTATTCCTCTGAGAGCTTAGCCACAAGGATTTAAACGCTGTTTTTAATCAAAACTTACGCTCTAAGTCCAAAAAACTGACGTTATATTGATCACAGATGAACGTTCCTTGTTCAGGACTTGTGCAGCGGACCCATAGCCCCTGGTACGATTGTATTCCTCGGAGCGTGTTTTGCGACGAGACTTGAGAGTTTTGCTTCCAGTGTTTTGACGAAACCACGTAAAGGACCCCGGCGGTGCTGGCCAGCCCGAGGACGAGGGCTATGTTTGTACAAAAGTTTGACATTCTTTGATATTTAAACACGAAAAAAGTTCGGAAAAAATCTTCAAAACACAAAATTGCTTTCGATTGATTTGTTTATTTTAAAGTTTTTTTTTTTAATTTCAATTCCTTGCGAAAAATTCAAGTAAAAGTTCATTTCTTAAAATTCTTTTCGAAAGATTTTTTACTTCATCTTCAGGGCATACGAAAAATTAATAAATGTTAAAAATTTTTGGGATTTTAATGAACATTACTTTTATGTTTTTTGGCTACGAGACCACTATGATGAAACTAAACTATTTTAAACCAAAAAAGAAGATAAACTGATTAACTAAACTACTGAGGCAAAATGTTAACAGTAAACATTTCTTTAGGTGGAATATAACAGTAACTTTCAAACTATGCTTCGCTTGCAATTGTAATTTTTCAAGAATGTTGTTTTCTCACAAATTTTATTCTTGAACAATTTGAAGATAGAATTTTTCAGCTGCTTAATTCAGGATAGTTTTAGTAGTGCAATTACAATTGACTGTTTTAGAAAACTAATAAATTCTTGCTTTGGTTTTTGTATAATTCGTCTATTTTGGCACTTTTTGAGCGTCGCAATTTCAATACATCGTTCAGAGACCATAGCACTTTTAGAAGTTTAAGCACAACTGATAAAAACAAAATTTTTACAGAAATAGTTGTCCCTAATCAGTTGCTACTAAAAGCTTGCTCTTACAAATTTCTTTGATTCGAAAAAGAGTTGGTGCTTCCGGTTAAATATTTTCAATTTTGAAAGTATCATTTTTCTGCTGAATTGAAAAGTCTACGATCTTTTTCGGTGATAAAATCAAAATTGAAAAATCTTTCTCAACGCTTATCGTTTTTTTGCGATCTGCTTACAGCGCATATAAAAACTGCTCTTGTATACAATGTGAAAGAAATACGTAGTTCTCTATTCCATTCGCAAAACGACGCTTTTTTTATAGTTACGAAACAAAAGAGTTTTTGGGTGTTCCAAGTTAAAAATTAATTCGTGAAATCACTGTTTACTTTAAAAGAAAAAGAAATTTTACAATTCGATTACACCAAGAGGAGAAACGATTAAAGAATCAATGCAATTCAATACCAAATTTGGAAAATTGGTGTAGGAAAGGTTTCTTCATTACAATAACACATTTCTAAAGCAAGAACAATTTTTTGTTTGAATTTCTTATTTGTCAGACTAAGAACATTCGGACAAAAGAATGTTTTTATGATCATGTCGAATCTTTTGACGTCGTGCATAGTAGCTTTATGATTGGAATTGAAAAAAGAAACGATCAAAATTGATCAACATGTCTTTAAGTGAAAAAAGCAGCATGAAAACAAGACGTTTATTTTTTTGAAATATCTTATCTCCTTCCAGAAAACTTTTGAACAATGGATCACAAGTTCAAAGACTATCTTAGAAAGAAATCAAGTTAAAGGAATCCAGCATTACCATGTCACGTTTAAGGAACCCAAATTATATTATGTCAGGTTTAAAGAATCTAAAATTTTTATACGATTATCTCAATTTATATATTGTAAAGTAAAACACAAACTAAAATAAACATTGCCATAAATTATTTCACATCATTTTAGCAACCCATTATCTTTATTTCTTTTAACCACAAATACTGGTATAATATTGTGGAACCAACTCCCACTTGCATCCACGCATTTGTTTAATTTTTTCTTTCTTTCTGCCCATGAGAAGGACTAGTATTTTCTATGCTCGGTATCTGTAACATGGGTCTCACTATATATTTTTTTAAAAAAATCATAGACTCTTCATTTTGGTATCTCTTAGTGGGTTTCGAAGAACCAGAAACTTATTTTTTACAATTATAACTTTATAGAACATCATCTAAAGCAGGGCTTTTCGAACTTTTTGTTCGGCAACCACATTTCAAAAAATAAATTTTTGTGTGACCCCAATATATATTGGCTAATTTTACGTTAATTTTTTCGTATGGAAAACCACGCATGTGCATGAAAAACTATACAATAACAACGAGACATGAAAATAGTAACTTAAAGCGAATTAACAAAATTACAAAAATCAGATGTTCTCTCTAAAAAAAAATCTTCACTTCGAATCAGGCTCTGATTTGGAATTTTCGTCTTCAAAATCAGGTGTTCTCTAAAAAAAAGTCTTCACTCTGATTCAGGCTTTATTTTGTCGATTAAATGTCTTAAATGCCTACTAACCTTTAACAATACTGGTGTAATGACACTTTTACCTTTTCTCGTTTTTGATTGTCAATAAATATAATTGTAAAAAAGCCAATTTCAAAAGCACAAAAAGCTAATTTGTTTCGCGACATACAGTTTTAGAAGCCCTGATCTAAAGGACATTTAAAGGTCAAATCAGATAAAAATAGCACAAAATTATCCAAAATATTGCATACGTATATAAACACAAATGAATATAACGTATATAAACACAAATATTGCATACGAAAAACACATTTAAATCACTTTGTCAACAGCATTATTTTAAAATCGTCACTATAAAAATTTTAAAATATTGTTAAACTATTGGTCACGTGGCAAAGTAGGCTGGAGGGCCGTATGGATGGCGAACGCGATCGACAATGTTCAAAAGTTACTGCTGTCGTCATGTTGTTTTCTTTGAAAAAACGCTTTACAACGTTTTTTATCTGCTTGGCGGTTTAGCAAGCACTTCAATTTTCTCATACCACTAAATAATAATAAAAACAAAAAAAATGGTTCTTCAGTTTGCTTTGTAGGCTTCCACGTTCGATCTCGACCACCTGCTATACACAAGAGGGTATAATAACAACACAAATTTCATTTAGTTTTTTGAAACTACGGCAATTCTTTCGTGATTGACGGCATTCATCACACATGTTCTTCTTCTTGTGGCCGTATTGATTTGGTTCCTGCTTTTTGTTTATGCGGATTCATTGAAACACCATTAAAGGCAAGCAGCGTATAGAGTTACACAAGTGACTTCATATAGAAATATATCGTAGGGTGTCTTTCCTATGGGCACAGCAGTAATTATCCAGGTGGACTGAGCGTTGAACTCGCATCCTTCTGCTGGCACGTCAGGATGTGATCACACTGAGCTATTTATTGTGGTTTAACGGTCTACGTTAGGCATTTCAAACTCATGAGTGTATGCGGGCCGTAATCTAATTATTAAACAAAGCGAAGACTAAAAAAGGTCTTCACTTGAATTAATTGGCTGATCCCGGCACTACTTTGAAATTTTTCGTTGCAAAAACCCTAAACAAAATGAAGATCAAAAAAGATTTTTATTTATGTTGTTTAACTGATTTCGGCTAAAATATTAGTTCTTGCTAAAGAAATCAAGTTGTTTTAAATACAGTATTTTAATTTAGCTTTTGCATTGAAAATGCACTTAACTGTCACCTAATTGGTCCCTATCTTTAGGTTTGAACCGGATATAAAATTAAATCCGAATCTAGCTCAAATTAGACGTAAGAAATAAACCAAAAAGTCGAAAGAACATGTAATTACAATGCATGCACGAAAAATTGAGCCCGAATCAGATAACAATTTTTTTAATAACTCAAGTCCGAAACTATTCCAAACCTGTAAACGACCCAGAAAAAAACCCAAAAAGAAAAAAAAGATTACAAATCTTTTGAGATATACCCCAAACAATGTCGTACATTGATTATTTGTTATGAAAAAGTAACGACGATACATGCTCCAATACTATTTAAACTAAATTATTAAATGTATTTCGTGTTTATATGCAATATTTTGGATAATTTTGTGTTATTTTTATCTGATTTGACCTTTAAATGTCCTTTAGATGACATTGCATAAAGTTAAAGTCGTGAAAAATAAGTTTCTATTTCCTCCAAATTCGTGAGAGACACCAAAATGAAGATTCTATTATTTAAAAAAAAATATAGCGCAAATATACTTATCCTTCTAATCGGCAGAACGAAAGAAAAAATTAAACAAATGCGTGGATGCAAGAGGGAGTTGGTTTAACAATATTTATACCAGTATCTGTGGTTAGAAAAAATAAAAATAATGGATTGCTTAAATTATGTGAAATAATTTCTGGTAAATTTTATTTTATTAAATAGTTTTATTTAATTTGTGTTTGATGTTTATTTTAGTTTGTGTTTTACTTTACGATATACATTACATACACACAGTGGCGTACCGAGGATTTTAAAAAGAGGGGCCATACGACTACAGCTAAATATGCTTTGTGGAAAAATATAATTAGTTGGTAGTAAAAAAAAAGGTCTTCACTTTCAGTCGGTTCTGGAATCGATCAATTTGGTCAAAAAATGGGTTTGCACATCAAATCTTTCTTTCTTTTCTGCCCAAAAGATCTCCAAGGGAGGGGTATGGCACCAAAATTACTGTCCAACATATGGTAAACCTAGCTATTGGTGATCTTCAAAGGGGGGCATGGCACAATGCCCCCTCTCTAAATACGCTAGTGCATACGCATGTATGAATTGAGATAATTGTGTAAAAATTTTAGATTCTTTAAACCTGACATAATATAATTTGGGTTCCTTAAACGTGACATGGCAATGCTGGATTCCTTTGACTTGATTTCTTTCTAAGATAGTTTTTGAACTTGTGATCCATTGTTCAAAAGTTTTCTGGAAGGAGATAAGATATTTTGAAAAATTAAAAGTCTTGTTATTACCAAAGGCGTAGAACCGTTTAAAATAATGTTCCGTTTCAGGTTTGGCAAATTTAATTTATCTGGGTTTAGTTCCGGTTCAGGTTCAGCAAATTTTATTTTTAAAACTTTAGTTCCGGTTTAGCTCCGGTTCGGGTTCGTAGAAAACAATTAGTAGTTGATAGGGATTTTTAATTCATATTCGGTTCAATCTCTAATTTAAAAAAATATAGTTTATGTCATTTTTGTAAGAGTATAAACAAAGGACATGGCTCATAGATTGTGGTCATAGACATATTATACCAAAAAATATGAGAAAAAGGGACGAAACAATTTTGCCCCAATCATGGTTTTGTGCTATTTTACCACAAAACTCAAATATAACTGACCAGAATACATTACCTTTGTTATGTACCCGAAAGCTTTTTGGCGCCAAATTTATGTGTTGAAATATTCAGTTTTACCCCATACAAGACAATTTTATGATTAAATCTGCTAATCAGCACATTCGAATAAACTATTTCGATGTAAAATAACTTCTGTGACGACTGCGAAATTTGAACCAGCTTTTTTCGTTGATCTTGTTTTGGTTCATTATCATTTGTACAGTATTTTTACTTTCACATCATTATTTTTGCAGCGTTTTCGATTTGCCGAAAGTGTTTTGTTTGGACTTTTGTGCGACTGAAAGATATGTAACAAAAGAGGTACAGTTACAAGTTTAAGAACTAACAGTTGTGTTTGAACAATAGAGAAGAACAGAACACGCAAAAAATAGTAGCGACCTTATTCTTCTGATTAGAATAAAAAAAGGAAATTTCCTTTTTGGTTTAGATGAAAAATAAATAAAATAAAGAAAAATTAGCTAAGCTACACTTCCTCTCTTCCAAAAAAATTTTTTACAGTTGCTGCTTCGAAAAACAAACTCAATTCCAAAAAATCAGATTGTTCTCTAATATGTATATATTTTTTTGGTAAACAAGTTGAGATGGCGACGATGCCTCATTGCCTCCCAATTAGTAAGGCTGTGTTGGTAGTCAAATGATATCTAATGGATGTCAACTGGCATGTATCATGGAGGAACATATTCATATTTTTAAGTTGCAAATAAAAAATTTTTAAAGTGGAGGTATTTTTAATAGATTTATGGGTTTTCAAAAGTTAAACACTAAATCTATTCACTGGCAAACTATTTAGTAGTGAATTTCCAAACCAACTTTGTATATTTTAACAAAGTTCAATGAATCAAAAGTACAAACAAAATTTTTTTGTAATTTTTGATATGAAGTTTTTCGGGCTATTTTACGTTATTGTCAAGGTCTGGTATATGTATGGACATTTATTAGATCTCTTTTGTACTGGCAACTTACACGCAAATATATGACAAATAAGGTGTAGGACTAACAATCGTGCAAATCTTTTTATTAAACATTTCTTTTCTACTTTGTCTGCATGCTATCGCATTATAACTTGGGCCACTAAAATAAATTTTTTTCAGGGCTTTATTACGTCATAAAACTTATAGTTTTGGTTGTTCTGAAGTCTTTTAAAGAGTTTTACGTATAAACAAAATTAAGCCAAATTTGTCAAAATTTGATCTTATTAATTTTTATTTATAAATACTCATTTTTCGCTTATTTTTGTGATTTTTTAAGGAGCTCTGAACAGTTTTAATATTTTGTTTCTGCGTTCTAGCAGGTATTCTAAACCTTTTCGAATTGCGAACCCCTTAGCGTCAACATTTTGGCTTTTTTTGTGTTATAAATTTAGAATCAGCAATATAAGTTTTACACGTTTTACAATATTTCACCAAGTTCAAACCTTTCCGAGAAACTTTTAGCATTTCCATCTGAGGTGCGAAATTTTTAGTTTAAGAATCTTTGATCTATGTTAAAAATGTTTAGCAATTTAAAAATCGAAAAAAATAGAATTCTCATATAAATGAAAGAATATGAGTTTGTAGGCATAAATGCATATTTGTTATAAAAAGTCGGCACCGTGGCTAAGTGGGCCTAGTTTAAGAGCGCCTATTGATGGCGAACATCATTGACAAGGTTGCGGTTCAAAATCTACTCGCGTCATTATTTTATTTAGCCCACATGACCAATTTTTTAACTTAAAGCCTAAAAATTTAGACAGCGGTTAGTAAAGTTTAATGTAACAAACTCTCTTTGTTATTGTTTTTCCAGCTTATGAAATAGTACTGCTGCAAGCGTAAGGACTACGGTATGTCTAGCAAAAAGGATTCAAATAGAAAGCTCAAACCTGACTTTTCAATCACTCAAATCATAACTTCTTTCAACGAAAGAAGTTTATTAACAGAAAACACAAATCTGATCACTGACTAATAGTATTACGTGTAGCACCCAGATGGCTAAACTAAATCTACATAGCTTAATCAAATAGAATAATCACTATTCCCACAAACTAAGGCGTTAAATCTCATTAACTCTTAAAACTCTAACTCCTGTCACACAGGCAAAACAGTGACACAATAAAACGCTGACTTTTGCAGCACAAATTACGAATTTACCTATTTATATAAAGTGGGCAAAATTTACCAGAAAAAATTAGCAACTTTGAAAAGGTACTATATTTTCTTAATTAATTATTTTACGACAATACAAGCCAGCCAGATACTTAAAAGTTAAAAGGCTAGTAAATAAGTTATGTAACATGTGATACTATTAAGTTATTGGACTATGGTGAAAAATTTTAGAATTATTTTGAAACCATCACGTGACATTACATATGACTACGTACGTCGTAAAGTAAAACTTATAAACAATTACAAGGTAAAATAAAGTAAATAAATATGATGCTATATGATCATTACAGCTTGAGCTTATTTTACTAAATAAACTTGAGTGGGGATAGCGTAGTGATTACGTGATGACTACATCACAGTTAAAATAATACATCACAATTGAAACTTTAAATATACTAAGAAATACTTCAAATAAATTAGATGGTTAAATATAAATCAAAATTATTAATTAAGTGTGACATTTAATAATAATAAGTTTACTTGAGTTTTAACGAAAATATTTTAGAATAAAATGTAGCAATGCGGGGCCTCCTCGTGCTGAGGTCCCGGTGCATTGTACCGGCTGCACTGGCGATACGGCTTTGGATCATCGTTTTTGTTAATATATTTTAGATTGTTAGTTTTATTATTTGGATTTTGCGTGGTATATTGGCTTTGCTGTTGTTATTTTGCATTTTCATTTTTAAATCAATTTTAAACAATATTTTGAAGGATGAGAATAGGGTGCGAACGGTGCGGGAGCACCGAGCCCCCTAAAATGCATCAAAAAGTCGCCCCCTACGCAAGAAATTGCTCTATTTTTTTATAGTAGCACCAGGCATGTCAAAAAGAATGTTAAAATTTATGGTATGTCAAAATGAAAAGAAAAAAGTTTTGAAAAGAGGGGACATCGTTGACTGATGACCTTTTTTTTTAGAGATCACAATGTCTTGGCGCAATATAAAGTGACTCTCGATGTTTTGGATCACTCAAAAGTGGCTTCCCCTAAATTAAACACCTTTTTTTTAGTGACCACTTTGTCTCACCCTGCTTTGGTTCACTCAATAGTGGCCCTCCCCCTAAACTGAGGACATTTTTTTTTAAAGATCACTTTACTTTCATACACTAAAAATGGCTTTAGCTACTTTTTTTAGTACGCTAAATAGTGGCCCATCCTTGCGTTTCTTACACCGGGCCCCCCTTTTTGTAAGGTCATCATTGCATGTAATCCCTGATACTATCATAGCCAACTATCTATTTGAAAATCAGCTATTTTTAGTCCGTCTATATGAACGATTTTTTGTGGTCGAGTGGTTAAAGCGCCGGGATCGTGATGGACACGGTCTCGGTTTAAAACCTACTCGCGTCATTCTGTAGTGTCTTTGGGAACAACACTTTACGACACTTTTCCCTGCTTGGTAGTCTTGGCAAATAGTTCTAAATTAAAGTCATATCTCTATTAAAAATTTTAAGCGGACAGCAAATCGTACAAAAAAATATCCCGGTAAACTGGTAAAAACCGGAGTATTTTAGCCGGTAATATCCTGGTAAAAGCTTGTAAAAGTAAGGGTATTATGACCGTTTTTCTAGCATATTTTTTCAAACAGTGTCCTGGTATAACGTGAAATACCGGGATTCACCGGGACCTAATATTTGAATCGAAGATCATGCTGGTAAACCGCAAATTACTGGGATGGATTACTATAGTAATATACCATAAAAAACCGGGAAGAAATATTGGAATGAAAATCATGCTGGTAAACCGTAAATTATTAGGGTGGATTACTGCCCCGGTGTAATATGTTAATTCCTTTCATCTATTATTTAACCTTTAGTAAGGCTTTAAAAGCCTCTTTTATTGACATCTGAAATATAATACATAAATAAAAACATTGCAACACACATGATAATACTATGTCTTTGTTAGAACTGAAAATGTCTTTCTGAAAACCCATTCAAATAACAATCATGACAATAATTAGTATGAATTGAAAAGCGCGCTTAAACGAATAATAAATTGAATTGATCGGAACGATTGCCGAGTTCAAAACTCATAACATTCACCCCCACAAAAATTATTGAAAACACTACAAAAAATAATCAATAATATACAGGATCGCCGTAACGTTCAATAGGATGACGAACTCGCGACGAGCGACGTAACTGCGTTTTATTTTCAGGAGTTTTGGGTTGGTCCTGATTTACGTCGTTTTCGACTTCGTAATTACTGTCAAATTGATTTAAAGAAATATTAACGTCATCTTGCAAATCATTGCTAACAGTTTCGTTTTGTTCATGCAACGAAGTTTCTGTTGCCGCATCATAATTGTTGAGATGGTTTTCTTCCCTGGATGTGATAGCCTTTGGAGCCAAATCTCGAAGAGAAACCAGGATTTCTCTGCCATCTTCTAACCTTACGTAGGCATATTGTGGATTAGCTTCTAATAGTTCGGCTTCTTCCACTAGTAAATCAGACTTATCGTTTCGATTATGATTTTTTACATAGATGGGTTCCGGCTTTACCCAAGATGGCAACGATACACCATTAAATGATTTTCTATCATGGCAAAACATACGTTCGTGAGGAGTGCAATTTGTAGCAGTGCATAATAATGAACGAATAGAATGTAACACAACTGGTAAAACATACTCTCAGTGCGTAAGCGATAGTTTTTTTCGCACGAAAAGCCAAAACGATGGTTTTCCAAATACATGTAATACCGTTATAACGTTCGACTTGTCCATTGCCTCTAGGATTATACCTGCTAGTCCTGCTAGTAGGAACACCCAAGCTGTACAACCACAATTTAAATTCGTAAGACATAAAATTGGTCCCCTGGTCAGTATGTACATAGCTTGGCAAACCGAACATGCAAAATAAATCGGTAAGTTTTTTATAATGGTTGACGCTTTTAAGTTTTTGCATGCATATACAAAAGGAAAGCGCGAATATTCATCAATAATTGCAAGCATATATTTGTTCCCTGAAGTAGTCGGGAGCGGACCTTTAAGATCAAAACTAATTCTCTCAAACAGCTTGGTTGCTTTGATTAAATTAAAGCTGTTTTTTGGTTTTAAAAATTTAACTTTAACTTCACTGCAGTCGGTGCATGCTTTCACGACGTTTTTTACATCATCAAAAGAAAAAGGCAAATTTTTTATTTTAACGTAATGAAACAATTTGGTTATGTCTGGGTGGCACAATGCTTTGTGTAATTCGTCCAAAGTTTTTAGCGAAGTGAGCGATATTGATGCCGCAGGGGCTCTAGAAAAAGTGTCGGGCGCACAATAAAGGTTACCTGGTCGATATATGGTTGTAAAGTCATAAGGAGCAAGTTCTAAGCGCCATCGTTGAATTTTATCGTTTTTTATTTTTGAAGGATGCTTTAAGTCAAGCATAAATGAAACGTTGCGTTGGTCAGTGACCAGATTAAAATGCTTCTCAATAAGCAAATGCTTCCATTTTCGTAGAGCTTCAACGATAGCGTATGCTTCTTTCTCTACAGAAGAATGCTTTTGTTCAATTAAAATGTTTCCCAATAAGCAAATGCTTCCATTTTCGTAGAGCTTCAACGATAGCGTATGCTTCTTTCTCTACAGAAGAATGCTTTTGTTCAGTACTAAAGAGAGTCCTTGCATGAAATGCCACTGGCTTGTTGTTTTGATTCAGAGTAGCAGCAATAGCAAAATCCGAAGCATCGGTTTCGAATGTAAATGGTAAATCTTCGTCAATAGGTTGTAAAGTAGCTTGAGACAGTTTATTTTTTATTACGTGGAAAGCGTTCAATGTGTCTTTTGATAATGGAAACGAATCAGTTTGAACAAGCGGTCGTATAAGAGCAGAATAATTAGGAACCTTTTTGAGTAATAACTAAACAAACCTAAGATTCACTGCAGTTCTTTCTTTGTTGTAGGTTGTTGTATATCATTTAAAGCTGCGACTCGCTCAAGATCGGGTTTAATTACACCATTTCCAACTAGATGTCCAAAAGTTTGATTTGAGTACAATTATAGAGGCATTTTTCTTCATTTAATGTGAAGCTATCTTTTTTGGCCGCTTTCTTCAATGCTTTCAAATTCTCATCATGGGATTTTTGATCCATTCCTCCTACAGTTATGTTATCTAAATAAACATTGACGTACTTCAAATCATGGCGCTTAATGAATTGGTTCATCACTCGCTGGAAAGCTGGGACGGCATTAATGAGTCCAAACGGCATTACTTTTCATTGATACAATCCCGATCCTGATTGAAAAGCGGTGCATGGACGGTCTTTCGGTCGATTTTGAATCTGATGATACGCTGATTTTAAGTCAAGTGTACTAATATATTTCCATTTTGCAACTTGGTTTACGATTGACGATATGCTAGGTAAAGGATATTCGTCTAAATGCGTGAATAAATTGATGGTTTGACTGTAGTCAATGCACATTCGCTTCTTCTTCCCATTGTCGACCACAAGAGGCTGTGCCCTCCAAGGGGAGTTACTGGGCTCGATTCGGTTTTCTTGCAGAAGTTTTGCGGTTTCTGCTTTTATAATTGCCATATCAACAAATGAAAATTTTCTCGCTTTTATTGCTATAGGTTTACATCCCGCCGACAGGTTATCGCCAAACAATTGTGGGTAAGGTACATTGGCAACAGACATAATAGTTGAAACAAAAAGTTCTGGTAATTTACCTTGAAATTTAAACGTTACACTTTTATGTTGTTGCAAAAGGTCGTCCCCAATTATTGCGTCACAAATTAAGTTGGGCATCATATGAAACTTGAAATTCTTATAGAAGTTGCCAACAAAAGTCAAATTCAAATAACACACGCCAAAGATTTCGGTTTTAAGGGACGAGTTAGCCATATTTGCAGCAAATTTTATACTTTTATAGTTCAAACCATGTTGTTTTGCAAAATTTTTACAAATATAACTATTTGTACTGCCGGTGTCAACCAAAGCATAAGCATCTATGTTGTTAATACGAATCGCTGTTAGTACGTGCTCCGAAAATTTGACTGTAAGTTTGTCATCAAAGCTAACATAGGTTTTGACACGCAACTTTTAGCATAGTGTCCAAGTTTACCACAATAATCGCAAATTTCGCTTTTTGCAAGACATCGATTTCGTGGATGCCACGTAAAACCTCTGCAAAAATAACACACAAATTTTCGAGACTGTTTACTCGATCGATTTCGTATAGCATTAACATATTGATCGTTTGTGTCGCTCTGTTTAGAAGTTAATTCATCAAACTGGGAGTTATTTACGGTACATACCCAACCAGAATACGAGGCTTGATTTGAAGAATATGATTCTGAAGAAATTGTTGCAAGATCAAGAGCTCGAGCTTTTTCGTAAGCTTCGACAAAAGTTAACGTTCGATTCTCCAAAAATCTCTGCCTAATTATGCTTGACGAAATACCGCTGATAAAGGAATCTGTTTTCATAGCATGTTTATATTCTAAAGCAGTTACAGCAGTAAAACTACAATTTTGGCTCAGTTTGTCAATGCGTAAGACAAACTCATCAATAGATTCACCAATGTTTTGTCGTGCTGTTGCTAGATTCACCAATGTTTTGTCGTGCTGTTGCTAGAAGATGCCTGGCATATATTTTATTTCTTGGTTTAACAAAAAGTTTTTGCCACGTCTCAATAGCTCTTTCATAAGTAGTTTCTCCTTGTATAAGTTTATACAAAGGAGCTGTTAAGTGAGCGGTCAGCAGATCTAATTTTTTAAGAGCATTCTCACCTCCTGGCAACGCATTGATAAAGTTGAAAAACGTTTTAAACCAGAATTTCCAGTTATCCTCAGCAGATGATGAGCTAGGGTCAATAGCTAATTTCTCCGGTTGCAAAAATTTCAAGTTTGCTTGAGCCATCGTGTAAAAAGCAGAATAACAAAAATAGGCTTTTAAATTGTAATATGTTAATTCATTTCATCTATTATTTAACATTTAGTAAGGCTTTAAAAGCCTCTTTTATTGACATCTGAAATATAACACATAAATAAAAACATTGCAACACACATAATAATACTATGTCTTTGTTAGAACTGAAAATGTCTTTCTGAAAACCCATTCAAATAACAATCATGACAATAATTAATATGAATTGAAAAGCGCGCTTAAACGAATAATAAATTGAATTGATCGAAACGATTGCCGAGTTCAAAAATCATAACACCCGGTATACCGTAAAAAACCGGGAATAAATATTAGAATGAAAATTATGTCGGTAAACCGTAAATTACTAGGATGGACTACTAATACCAGTATAACGTGAAAAATTGGGATTGCATCTTACAATGAAGATGATGCCGGTAAACCGCATATTACTAAAATTAATCAATATAATGTTAAACCACTAAATATCAGGAAAAACCATTAAGATAAAAATGATGCGGGTAATCGTAAATTACTGGAATAAATTATTGCCACACTGGTAAACCGCTAAATACTGGGATCAAATATTACAATAAAAATGATACTGGTGAACCGCAAATTACTGGGATAAATTATTATCACACCCCTATGCCATGAAAAACCGGAACCAAATATATAGACGAAAATGGTGCTGGTAAACTATAAATTACTAGGATGGATTATTGCTATACACCTACAGTTTACAGCAAATACAGGGACCAAATATTACAATAAAAATGATGCTGGTAAACCATAAATTATTTTTTTCTTGGTGCCAAAGATATCTCAACTGTTTTAACCTAATTTTAGGGCGCTAATTTCAAAAATACAGTCAATTTTTCTCTATCAGGTCTAATTTTTCTGCCATGATGCACCCACTATTGTGACAAAATGAGCTTAGGCAGTGTTTACTACAAAATGATAAAATAGTATTGTATGAACACAATTGCATATTTATTTTTTTGGATCTATCAATAACAAGCCAAATCAATGAGTTTAAGCAAGCATACCAAAAATGGAATCCTTTAAAATGGTCAAATGTCAACCATAAATTTGCGTTTTAATGATCTCCAAGAATGAATGGCAAAAGCATTGTCACGTGTAATTGACCAACAGTATGTTAGTATCTTGTACTAAAGTACAGCGGTACTGTACCACAGTACTTTTTAGTACTGTTACCGGTACCGTCGGTACTTGGTACCGAGTACTGGTACTCCGTCTAATTCTAGGGTCATTGAAAGTTTTTTGCAAGCATTGCGACATGTTTTTGTTTTTCGGATTCATTGCAGCTTCAAAGGAGCTTCTTGATTTACAGTAGTATTATCACAAATTGACATTTGCCATAGTTAAATGTTTACCAGTACTTTCCCCATCTTTCCGGTACTAGTTACTAGTTAATTTTAAGTAAAGTCAGGTGTCACACTTCATTCCTAATAATTTTAATCATGGCGATATGGCTTGTTTTCCGCCTTGAACTGGTTCAAAGTTTTGTTATAAAGCAGAATTTGCTTGGGCAAGGGATAATCGCTTTTGTACTGTGTTTTTTAATTATCTGCTCGCAATTGGTCGAATGCAACTTTCTTTTTTTTCTTTTGCCAGACGGTAATGACGTAATGCGCTTTGTCTGTATCGTATGACCGAGTTAAGTGCAGTCTGGAATGTTCTCACTTACCATGAAAAATGCGTTCTAATTTAAACGCGCGTGACCGAAGCGTTTTCGAGATAACTCCAGCCGACTTGCATCATGTGACCTTTTGTCTATATATATATATATATATATATATGTACGCTCGCTCGATTGCATGCGACGACGAGAGAACAGAGTTAAGCATTGGTTTGGCGTGGAGCGCGGCGAAGGATTCTTTGATCGTATTACAGTGATAAGTGTTGAATTTATTTTGCACCAGTGTTTTAGAGTTTTGTTCTACGAAGGTAGAATCATTTGTGTTGATCGAATTAAGTCGTAGCACCGATTTTCGCTTTGCAGCGGCAGAGCGCGGAAGAGAATTTTCGTCAGCCGTGAGTCCAAAATTTTATACTACATTTGTTTTAGTTAGAGACAGTGGTCTCTGTTTGTTTGCAGAGGAAAGTCTTCAACGAATCAATCAGAACTTAGCCGAAACCAATTGTATAAAAGCTTCAGGCTTACTACTTCTTGAGCCGGAATAAAATAAAATTAGACACAGCTTTGTTTCAGCGCAGGTATTTGGGTTACCTTGCTCAACTGGTCCCTTAGGATTCCCAAACAAAGTCTGTGACATCAGGTTTGGGAACGCTTTACGCACTTCATAGCCGGTAGCCCTTTTGCGACTTTTATTTAGGCTTAGCTTACTCAGGTTAGTAGGGTAGTCTGGGTCAGTGCTTTTTTAAGGTTATTTGAGGAACAGAAACGGTCTCTCAAAATCTGCTTCTACAATAGTGTAAACAAAGCTAAGTACGCTCAGGAACAATAGGAAAAAAAATTAGCGGTCTTTCAAAATTGCTTAGAGGCTCCTCAAGCCAAATCTTAAAAAACACTGGCATGGGTAGATTAGCATTTTAGTTATGTTTCAAATAAAAACTAAAAAAGTAAATTAAAAATTCCAACCCACTACAATATCTTGGCATCTCTGAAAGCAATTATCTGCTTGATCTTCTGGTTGCTTGCGGGCCCGCATATACTGTAGTATATAGCATTAAATAAGCAGGTACGGTATCGCTTAAAAATTGCCCTTAGTATAACGCCTTCAACGTTTTCGTACGAGTCTGGAGGATAAATAGAGTTGAAATAAGATAAAAATTAATAAAAATTTTAAATCTTGAAAACGAATGATGGGTTTGTGTATGAAGCTTATTTTGTCTTATTTTTTTCCATCAATCTTAATCACGTTAAAATGTGCATAGAAAAAGAAACAAAAGTAAAATTGGTTGAAAAAATATTGTTTTAACTTATTATTATCGGTTTAAATATCAGATTTTGTTTTGACTAAATTGAAGAAAGATCGTTCATTACTTATGCGCTTGAAATTTTACATTATATAATTAATTGTGTCATTTTTTTATACGCCAGCGTCAGTCTATGTCATTCGACCTTTACATGCTGTACTTATACAATATCTGTGTTTTTCTTGAAACCTTATTCAAACTCCAATTTTTGACCAATTTTAACAAAATAAAAAGAGGTTGCTGAAATAAAATCAACTAATAAAATTCTAATTACCACAAAAAATAACACAATCATTTTTCAGTGTTAATATTGAACTTAACAAAAAACGCACCCACAGGTGTTGTTTGACTTTTTTTTATTCAAGCAGATGACACATCAAATGTAGCAGAGTTAAAAGATTCCTGCTTCAGCTTTTTCTTATATTTTTGCTTGCAACAAGAACAAGCAGTGGAAATTATTTTACAACACCAGGCACCGGTATTAAAATTTAGCATAAATGACTTGGCGTGAATAACTATTTCATTTTTATATGTTACTTTCTTTACAGCACAATATCTAGATAGGTCTGCTTTCAGTTGTCCTCCCTGTAAATTTATGTTAGAAATGACTTTAAGTAGAATAGCCTACTTTTCTTTGTTGCACTGAGCATGTAATGAAAATGACCAAAAAATTGAACTATATACGGTAGATTCATTTAAAAAGTGAAATTTTAAGAAATATTTGTCGCAGTTTGCTTGAGATAATGGAAAATTATCAAAGGACTTCCGTCCTACTTTTGAATTATGCTGGGGATTGTATAGAACATTTACGTAAACAAGGTCAAAAGACATTTGAATAGAATAGCCTATATATTGTGCTATACTTGAGTGTAATATCATTAATTGGTTGTGCCGATGTTTTATTTTTTATTGTAATGTCAAAATTCGTGCTAAAATTGAATAATTCTGAAAGAAAAAGTGTCAGTGTCGTAAGTTGTGACCAAATCAATATTAAAATCCAAAGTTACTCTCAGTAGAAATTTATTTCGATGATAATGACTGTTTTGGATAATGTTAGGTGGTTTTATACTCTGACGCAGGGATGCTCAATCTTTTAACCATTATGGTCCAACTTTTGTCGAAAAGTTTATTGCAGATCGCAATCGGTGCAGAAATCACAGTATCTTCTTTTTTGTCTTTACTTAATTTTGACGTGTCATTTTTAAATGAACCTCCTTGATAACAGGAATTCGGACCACATATTTACTTAAAGGCCAAGCAAAAAACGTCACCAGTTTGATATATGGTACCTCCGTGTTTTATTCTTATATGAAGCAAAAAATCTCTATTTGAGACGAAAATTATACTGTATATTCCGAGTTTTCTGGCGTCATTAAATTGATTCAAAGCATTACAATAATTTGATCGATAATGACAAATTCTTTGGCGGGTTTCAGCAATAGACTTTGCGGGAATCGAGTTGGGCAGCCCAACTCTGACAAAATGTAAATAATTCAATGTGCAGTAAATTTAAAATCCAAAAATATACGCTGGAGCATTAGTCAAGTTCGACTATAAATATTCTACTATGCAGGCTAGACTAACCTACTAAAAAAAAGCTTGCAAAAATCCAAAAAAATTAATTCATCAAAGTAATCAATCCTAACTAAATTTTTTAAATTAGGTTTATAATAACATTTTGAAATAATTATAAAAAAGTACGATGTGAAACTTAAAATTTCAATTTTTTCTTGGAATGAATTGTATTTCTTTTTATTGTATGAAAAGTTCATTTCCAAAATTGTTTAAAAAGTCCAGTAAATTTTGAAAACATTCGTTGTTGCCAAGATCAAAGAATTTTAATAATGAAGTCAGATTTGCTGAAATACAGTTTCTTCTTCTGTGAATTGTAGTAACTTTCCTAAGGGGATTCCAACTGTGAAAGAATTTTACATTTAATCATACGGTCAATCAAACCGCCGAAGTCGTTAACTTTCTGAAACCAATCTCTGCTTTTCGGCCAATTTATGAAAGTTGACTACCTTTCAAAAACTCGCTTTTTTAATCCGAAATAATATTTTATTATAACATATACAGTAAGTATCTCTATCAAAGAGTATGAAATTCTTTTTTTATACTCGTACAACCTTGAATGACACTTTTAGCGCTACTAATTGTCGAAATATAAGCTAACAAAGAGCGGGGCACTTTCTGGCTCGCCTCCCCTCCCAGTCTTACAAGTTTTCTAAAAAGCCCAGTCTGAATAGCGTTAATGCTCACTGCAGAAGCATTTTTATACGCTAACCCTTCCGTCATAAAATCGCGTATTTCGCATTTTTTGGCGGCTATCTCGGAAGACTGTTAAAAGCGTATTTTGTAATACAATCAAACAGCCATAATCTCTAATAAAATGCTTTCTCTTGCAAGTTACAGTTACTTAAAATTATTGATTTTGTTTGGGTTTGCAATAGCTTACTAGCAAAAGCATATATTTTTTTCGCATTGTGTTACTGAAATATGAAAATCTATCGCAAGAAATTTCTCCCAATTCTGTTTTCCGACATACGTCTGCATATCTAGAACGCAGCAAAAACAAAAATAAGTTTAGCTATTTCTTTAAGATGATTAAAAGAAAATAATCGATATGTTAAGGTCATTATCGTACAATAAATAAAACTTGGAATTTTTACTTAAACACACAGTAGGCTGCCTTCAGTGTTTAAGTCAACGTTATTTGTAAGTTGAAAACTAAGATAATGGCACAAAAATGCCAGTATACTAACCACAGCTTTTTCAATAGAACAAGAAATTGTTTTATAGAAAGGCCTAGACGTTGTAGGCTATTAAAATAGTAGTAGTAGTAGCAGTTCCTTTTTATTTGCATCCAAAAGAACAATTGATTATAATTGAAAACAAAATAGAGCAAAGGTTGCAAATAGGTAGACGGCAACTAAACTATATACGTTATAACATGTACAAAAAAATTGTGCATGGTCACCGCACCAGTTGTGCAAAAAAAGAGTGATTATCATGTTTAATGTGCATATAGTAATTATTATGCAAAAAAAACATTGTAGCTTTGGAAAAAATAGTATTTTTGCGTGCAATTATGTCAAATCTTTAGCGCTTTCGGCGCTAAATATGGTATTTCAAAAATTATAAAACTTAATCTTAGTGTAGTAAATATTTTCTGAAGGTATTGCATTTGCAAGAAACATTCTAGTTGTCTAATTATAAAAATGAATATATTTTGCATAAAATTAAAAATCCACTAAATACCAGATTTCATATTCTTACCAATTCGAAAGGGACTTGATGAAATTTTGATTTCGTTGCTTTGCAAACAAAAATATAAAAAATTACCATAACATTTAACGGCCAGAGAAGGTTGAGTAATTTTACTACGTATATCACCAAAACCTAGAGTTTCCCAAAATGAGGTCTATGATGAGCGCAGAAGGGGTCCGCGACGATGTGATAAAATTTGTCAACATATATACCTGGCAAAGTAATCAATACCAATCCGAAACAAATTCGAAGTGAACACCTTTTTTTTAAAGAACACTTTTTTTTAGGGAAGAATTTTTGTCTATAAACGAGCGTCCCGGTTTGCCCCTACGGAAATATGGTATGCTTGTTTATAAGCATTTATTTTTTAACAGATTTTGTGTTATTTATTTTTGGGTTTGTTTTATCTTTCCTCGTTAGTTGGGCAGAAAATTGATATGATATAAGATTGGGTCTATGATAAAAAAGATTTGCAAATAAAGATCCGTGGCCCAAAAAGTTTGGGAATAACTCTGACTAAACCACTGTAACAGGTTATATGGAAACTAGTACGATTCCTGACGAACTTCTTTTAACATAAAAAACAAAGCAGAAGACAACGTATTCATTTGGCCTTTCATATATCCGAAGCAAATTTATCCAAAAAATCAAGTTAAAAACACGTTCACTGCATGCAGTGGTGGATAGTGGGTGAGGCGAATGAGTCAGTTGCCTTGGGCCCCTCCTCGAAAATAGCTCTTATAGTCTCATTTTGCTGTATATGTTTTTTTAGAGATCATTATGAAGTTCGGATGAAAAGTGGGAAATAAGAGATCGATAGGAAGTGAAGACCTTTTTTTAAGAGATTACCTTGATTTTGGGAGAAAAATAGCGAAGAGTGAGATCAAATTGAAGTGAAGACCTTTTTTTTTTTAGAGATCACTGTGATTTTGGGAGAAAAAAGGGAAATACGAGATCAAAGCCATCTTTTTTGGGAAAAAAAAGGGAAATACCAGATCTTAGATCAAAGCCACTGACTGCATTCTTTTTACATGCAAAGCATAATTAATTTTTGAAAGTGAACAATTGGATACGTACGATATTGCTTTCGTTTTGTTAAATGCAATTTTTAAACGTCAAATTAAATCCAATGTATGACAGAGTTTTAGTCATTATCATTAATTTGTATTATTCAGAAGTAGGCCGAGGACCGGTACCGCGGTACTATTTTAGCCAGGTACCGAGTACCAGTATTGCTGTACGTTTAAGAAGTTCATCCCACCTCCCTTGATACCTTACTTCCATTTTACTAATTGTTGATCAATCAGATCGTAAAATGTAGACAGGTTGTCACTTTTGCCTGATTCTATTTGTCTTATCCGTAGTCGTAACTTGCTCTTGTCTCACTAATATAAGAGTTTTACCAATTACAATTAGCATATTTACAAATATCTATTATTTCTGGTGTTACGATCTACTAAATCGTGTTCTAAATAAAACAACAAAACAGCGCAGTTACTGTTAAAAGGCATTAAGAACAAAGCAAGACTATACACTGCAACAAATTGGGCTACGACCTAGTTAAAAAGTGAATAGTTACTTATCATGCATCTAAAAATTTACTATTTGGCTTAATTACTAAACATTACTCATCACGAAGCCTAGACTTACTAACAGCTAATAAACAAACAAGTAACAAACTAGGAAACACAGCCTCAACACGCTTGCGCAGCCTTCTAGCACCTTATCAGTTATATATATCTGCTGTCACTACTCAGCAGATAAAACCGTAATTCAGCAAAAAACGCACGAGGTAACAAAAGTTCTGACGTTGTTACGTAACAATTATAGAAGCATGGAAACAAAAATACAGGACATATGCTCACCACGGCTATCGCCTACACTAATGTCGTGATGAAACCGCTCCCCTTGCTCATCACTCAGATCACCAAGATTTTCGGGGAAGCGGTCAAAATGGCTGTATTGGAAGTCAAGCTTGATACCTCATGTTGACACCCATATCTTGTAAACTGCTTAGTAACTTGGCTACAATCCCTTTGTACTTGACTGCTTTTCTATTCCCCGAAAAATTCTTGAGCCCTTCTACAAAAGCATTTCAAATACGGGATTCTTTTTCATTCATGGAATTTAGAAAGTCACAATCATTTACAGTATTAGTGTTCTTATCTGAGGGCCATCAAAACTAACAACTTTTAATTTTTTTATGGTTGATCCCGGAAATTTGGTGCAAATACATTTGAAGCAGTCACCATCCTTGTTAAGTGCTTTTACAAAGTTTTTCATAATACCCAACTTGATATGAAAGGGAGGTAAAATAATTTTAGACTTTTCCACCAGAGGGTGAGCTTGAACATTTTTCTCACCAGGCACCAATTCTTCTCTTACAGGCCAATCTTGTTTCATCCAGTACTGGGCTCTAGCTCTGCTGTCCCAGAAGCATAGAAAGCGTGGAAGCTTTGTATAACTGTTACACTTCATTCATAATTTTAATCATAACGATGTAGTTTATCCCCGTTAAAAGCAATTCGTAGTTTTATTAAGATAATAATTGCGTTTCTTTGAGTCTTTGAGCGCTGCTGTCGTATTATCCTATTCGCTCTATTGCTCGATATATGTATCTTTTTTCCTCTTTTGCTCGACCGTATTGAAGTAATATGTTTTTGATCTACGTTACTGTAATAGAAAATTCGCGTATATACTAGGTGGCTCGAAAAAGATCGTATTCTCGAGAGAGTTGTGGAATTGTCTAGTGTTTACGAGAATTTTGCGTCACGTGATCTTGTTTTCTATATAAAGCCGATGCGTAGCGAATTATTATTATTAGATGTGATTTGGAGACGACTCGAGTGGAAGTAATTGGTTGGGCGCGGAAGGCCCGTTAGTTTTTTGTATTGGTCATCGAGTGTTGAATTTATTTTGTGTCAGTGGCCGGGAGTTGTGTTCTACAGAGGTAGAATTATCTTGTGTTGATTGAATCAAGTTATAGTGTTGAGTTCGCTTTGCAATTTGGCAAAGCGTGGAACAGAAGTTTTATTGGTCGTGATTTTTCTAATACATTCGTTCTTATTAGAGACAGTGATCTCTGTTTGTTGTAAAGAAGAGTCTTCAACGAAACCAATCCGAGCTTTCGTTAAACCAACTGTATAAACCGTCAGGCTCATAGCAAGACTACTTCTTGAGCCGGAATAAAATAAAATTTAGACACAGCTTTGTTTCAGCGCAGGTATTCGGGTTATCTAGCTCAACTGGTCCTTTGGGATTCCCGAACAAAGTCTGTGACAATAATCACACTGCAAAACATTTGGTTCATGTAAACAGGGTCCTCTTGATGATGTAGCCATAATCAAGATTCTTATAAACTTAAGCAACTTAAATTAAGCAACCTGTAATATTAATGAGTTTTAAGTCACAAACTAGAATAAAAGAGAGGACGTGCAGTTGTGTATTGTGCAAGCAATTAAACATAATATAGAGTAGGCTACAGTAGCCAACGTAAACATTAATGATGTCACAAACAACCAATGAATATTTAAGACATGCAACAGATAGCACATGAATTGAAATCTGTGATGTCACAGGGAAGTCTAAGAGAAGAGCTAAACCATTCACCAGGCCTTCACAAAAATTTAAATTCTTAGATAAGTTAAAAAGTTGACCTGATAGAAAAAAACCGACTGCATTTTTGAAATTAGCGACCCCAAATTAGTTTAAATTAGCTCTAAAACCATGAGCACCAAAAATTGTGTTGGCCAATTTTATCATACCCATATACTGTGAAATACCGGGACCAAATATTAAAATGAAAATGATGCTCCGCAAATTATTAGGATGAATTATTATTTCTAATAAATATCTCACCCCCTAACAGTTTAGGAACAAAGTTGAAATTTGGTGTGTAAGTTCATTAAGAAAAGCTCTTTAACGTATTAAAAACTGTTTTTAAAAACAGTGTTTTACCACAAAATGGTGCATTTTTAGCAATTTTACGGCTGGTCCATACTTAGAAGTGGTGTCACTTTTTTTTAAACTGTTGTTTTTCTTTATATTTGGTGAAGTTATAGTCCACTTGGTAGGGAGTACCCATGTTAAAAATTGGAGCAGTGTTATGCTTTGTATGGCAGCTACAGCTTTTTAAAAATGGTCAAAAATTTGTTTTTGGGTCAAAATGTGGACATTTTGGGACTCAATATTTTCATTATATTATAAGATAATATCATTTTGACACTTGATTCATGTAATATGCCAGAAAGTTTGTCAATATACCAAAAATCAGCTTTCCACAACTTTTATAATTGGAGAAATGCTTGTTTGAAAATGGCCAAAAATGACCAAACACTAATCGCTGAAATGGGGTACCAAATTTCCGTAAATCATATTTCATAAAATACAATAGATATTGAGCTAAAATTTTCAGTTTCCTGGTTAATTATGATATACAACATTTTGACAAATTTTGAGCAAATTTGGAGGGGGTCAAGCTGAAACATTTTTGAATTTCAGGACGTTTGACACGGAATGACTCTATTGCCATTTAGTTAGCTTTTATATAAAGCAACTAAAACTTGAATAAAAAAACTGGAACTTAAAAAACATGGTTATTAAAAGTAATAAATGTGAATGCATTAACTTGATTATTACTGTAGATGTGTCAAAATCAGAGCTACACCTTTGTTGCTTTAGTTTTAAAATATTTGAAACCAGATTTTGCATGATTGTTTATGATGTGGGCAATTTTTATCACTTTAAAAAAGTACTTAGTTAAAACAGGCTATCTGTGAGTTGACTAAAATTTTACTATTATATCAGCTTGTGGTGCAGTGAAATCACTGCAATTGATTCTACTTGAGGTGATTCTTACTAACCAATTTGTTTCCTTATTATTCAAACAGAAAACCAAAATATTTGTTTACCAAAATTTAACAAATTATTTCTTTATTTTAAGTTGAAGTTGAAACACCTTATTCAAATAGAAAAACAAATTAAAACTGTCGAATTGAAAACTAACTCAAGCTCACAAAATTTAAAACAAATTAAACTGTACAATTGCTCACGCTTAAGCCAAAAAAGCAGAGCAAATCAAAGCGACCTAAATTCAAACGCATGTTACGTGATTGAGTCACAATGCTAATTGTCTTAACTTTTTAACCTTTTTCTTTCGCCAACGAGGTAAGCACAGCAAACTAACAATAAATCACGTTACCATGGCCGGCCCAAAATTGAGAAAGCGAGAAGCGAGCAAAGCAATTTTCATACTAGTCAGTGATTTATAAAGAGTTAGGGGGAAGGGATTTGAGATCTAAATTTAGTCAAAAAATTCAACGTATTCGAGAATGAGAACAATAACAGCGGACCAAAATACACAACGAATATGTACACACAATTACACAAATATCGCTAAGCATAGGACGCAAATTTACATATCACACTCCAAAACGCAAAGGTTTCGAATGTCGCGAGTGAGCTCTTTACCGTCGGCAGTGCGGACCACTGCCCGTCGACAAATGTTATCGCGGTCGTAAATTATCGATGTTACTATTCCCCTGGGCCAGGTGCAGCGTGGCGCCTTGTCATCTTTAATCAAAACCAAACTGTTTAGTTTAAGATTTTCTTGTGGAACAATCTACTTACGGCGTTTTTGCAGCAATGTCAAATATTCGGAGCGCCACCGCTTCCAAAATAGGTCGGCCTGCAACTGAGTCGCCCGGTACGAACCGTGCAAACTGTCTGCGTCAATGAATACGTCGGAAGGTATCTCTGGTTCGATGCATCCATTCAGCAAGGTCATGGGCGACAACGCCCTCAAATCATTGGGGTCAGCGCTGACCCTTGTCAGTGGTTTACAGTTTAGTATGCATTCTATCTCTTTGAAGAGAGTAAGCAGTTCTTCGTTCCTTAAGGTGCGATAATACTTGTCTGCGGTTAGAGCAGTCATGGCTTTACGTACAAGTCTCACGATTGCCTCCCAAGCTCCTCCCTGGTGGCTTGCAAGTGGAGGGGAGTGACAAAACTGAATACCACGAGGAGACAACTCATTTACAATCTCTCTTGCTCTTAAGCGTTTCAAACCTCGTTTCAATTCTGCTTGAGCACCTATAAAGTTCGTCGCATTATCGCAATAAATTGTCCTGGTAGATGCGCCTCTGACAGCTAACAATCGGCGTAGGGCCATCAAGAATGAAGCAGTTGTCAAATCGTAAGCCATTTCAAGGTGGGAAGCCCGTGACGCCAAACACGTAAAGATGCAACAGTACCTTTTCAACGTGTTGCGTTGACACTTAACAGCGATCGGTGCCATGAAATCGACGCCGGTTGCACAAAACAAGCGCTTTCCGGGTTCAACGCTAGCACGTGGTAAAGGATTCATTATCTGGGATCCAGGGCCGGTCCGTCGATTCCGACAAGCCATGCAATAGGTCTTAATGATGCGCTTCACAGTCCTTTCTTGCCCGACTACATAGAATCTTTCACGAAGTGCGGTTATGACGTAGGGCGCTCCATTATGACCACTTTTCTGATGCAAGTGGTTGACAAGGATTGAGGTTAAATGACTCTTTTTTGGTAACACAATGGGATGCTTGATGTCGTAGGTTTCTTCAGATCGTTGAAGACGACCTCCAATGCGCATGACACGATCTTTGACGGATGGGCAAAACTTGACAAATGGCTGCAATTCTTCTTTTAGTGCGACCCCAAGCTTACCGCTAGCAATATCATCATACGGATGCGACTCGAGTGCCTCAATCAGTCCCGAATATTCCTGCCGCTGAGCTAAAGAAATCAGGGCAAGGAGAGCTGCGTCGTACTCTTGCGCATCAATGAAGTCAGTATTCCGATTGATTTTCCCAGTAACACGATCATGTAAGCGACCTTTTAGTTTCAAGAACCAAGCGGCTGTTCGTACAGCACGCGTTAGGTCGCTAAATCGAGTGATGATTCTGCCGAGAGGACCTTCTTTCAGCCCAGAATATTCGCTCTCTACTGTACCCAAACACGCAGTAATTGGGTCGGCAGCATTTGCATTGTCAGATGCTACATCCTCGATTGGCCGTTTCCGTGAAGGCCAAGCTTCTTCTTCCTCAAGTAAAAAAGAAACGCCTTTGAGCCATTTCTCGGCTTTACACGGTTGTGATGGTGAAACTCCGCGAGAGAACGGATCTGCGGGATTGAGATCCGTGCACACCCAGTGTCATTGTTCAACAGCAGAAATTTCGCGAATTAACTTGATACAGTTCGTTTCGAATACAGGCCGACGTTTTAAAGTGTTTTTTAAGAAACTCAAAACGACTGTCGAGTCAGTCCATAGCACAGTTTTTTCAATGTCTAAATTAATTTCGCGGTTTACAAACCTAGCGAGGCGCGCTGCAATCACCGCGGCAGAGAGCTCGAGCCGTGAAATTGACATCGGTTTTAACGGCGACACACGTGATTTTCCCAAAACAAATGACACAACACAGCGATTTCCAATAAATATTCGCAAATAACACACCGCGCCTATGCCATCGACGGACGCATCAGCGAAAACATGTAATTGAGCACCCTTTATAACTTCAACATTTTGAGTGGGTATAAAACAACGAGGTATCACGGTATTATTTAAATCCAACAAGGTATTAATTAACTTATTACAAACCGTCTTATCCGGTTCCGGTATCTCGGCGTCCCATGCCAAGCCCATCTTAGTAAGGCGTTGAATTAGCAATTTCAATGGCAGGAGGAATGGCGCCACTATTCCCAAAGGGTCAAATATGCTCATTGCGAGTGACAGCAACCCTCTACGTGTAAGTGGATGAGCAAAGCGTTTAACCTTAACCATAAATTCGTCTGTTTGAGGATTCCATACAATACCTAACGTTGTGTGACCAGGTAGCTCATCATTATGCAAGTCAACTTCACTCAAATGTGGTGCCAATAAATCAGATGGCAGCGCCTCAAGTACCTTAGCACAGTTGCTCGAGAATTTTCTTAATTCAAACCCCCCACTCTTTAACAAGGACACTACATCATTTATATGTGTGATCGCGCTATCACTATCAGGAACTGACTTGAGCAAGTCGTCCACATACATATTTCGCTCAGCTGTTTGAACAGCTTCGGGCGTTGAATTTGAGCGGTTTTCTTCAGCAGTTTTGCACGCGCTACAGAAGGGGAGCTGGTTAAACCAAAACAACGCACAGTTAATTGGTACGCAGTAGGTGGCCTCGACATATCATTGTCTTCCCACCAGAAAAATCTCAACGCGGACCGGTCACAAGGGTCAACCATAACCGAGTGAAACATGGCACGGATGTCTCCAACCACTGCCACCGAATGTTTGCGGAAACGCGTTAAAACACCAATCAAATTATTAGTGCTCAGTTGAGCTAAATTCCCATCTTGGCTAGCTGTGCCACCCATCATCATTACGCAGCCTAGTCATGCACTGGTTATTTAATTGTTCAGTTTGTTTCATAATATTATTGTTACGTATTTATTTATTTATTTTGTTTTTTTTCTTTTTTCACTTATGTCTTTATATGATTAAGGTGTTGCAGCCATGCTTTATACTATCTTGTACTTTTACTTTGTTTGTCATATGCATGTTTTAACGTCTGACGTTGTGCTGCTTCTTCCTTTTCTTGATCTTTTTAATGTTTATAATTTTTGTGTTAAACTGTTTAATAATGATCGAGAATAAAAAAACACTGACTGACTGACTGTTATCAGGCCCTTGGAGTATTTGCTTATTTAGAGATGTGCCTCCGAACTGAGCAGCACAATCGAATACAATGCGAAACTCCCCTTTGGTGCAATGATGGGGAATGTACCTGGTTTTATTCTGGTCCTCATCGTGTTCGTCACTGACCGGCACGGCGTGGCCAAGTGAAATGAGCTCTCGAATTTTATCACGGTATTTGACAAACAACTCATTATCCCTTACCAAACGTCGACCCAAGGATCTTAATCGAGAGAGCGCCATCGTTCGATTGTTCGGAAGATTGGGACAACCTTCTTTCCACGGGACCCTCATCTGATAGTGACCATCGACGAATTTACACGAATTCTTCATTACATTTTCAGCCCTCACGTCATCTAACGACGGAAGCAATACTTCCGGGTCGCACGACCGATCACCATAGTCAAATTGACACGGACAAAGAGCCTCAAAGGCAGGCATTACTTGAGAGTCTATCAACAGGTTAACATTACACAAACTACCGATGTTGGAGGCTGTAGTGAGCAGGTTAGACGCAACACCGTTTCGCTCGTGGAGCACCCAACCAAGTGGAGATCTACCCGCCCAAAGTCTAGCGTGGCCATCCTGCCGTATTTCGAAAAAGACATGCAGTGAGGGAGAGTCAATTCCTATTATTAGCTCCACGTTTCTCGCACCTTGTATCGTGGGTATTTTAATACCGTCAAGATGTGGATTCTGGTCAATGTCCTTCTGCGAAGAAATGCTGGTGCTGAGATCTGGAAGTCGTGGAACAACACGGACGTTTTCTAACGTAAACACTTCCTCTTCGAGAATGCCCCTTACCGAGCACTCAGCGGAAAGCGTGTTTAAGTCCTCGACCCGTCCATCAGCTAATTGGATCTTAGCCTGGAGGGCTTCCCAGTCAATCCGAGCTTGGATGACAAGCCCTTACACATTAAATGACAGTCTGCCCCACTATCTAGAAGTGCCAAAGTGTCTTTACAATTCCCAGTTACATTATTTATGACACAGACTGGTATTACCTGCAGGCGAGTTGCTGCACCTTTCCGAACCAATGCACTTTGAACCGACGAAGTCGTCGCGTTGACCGAAGGTGACAAGTCATCTCTCACAGAAGCAGTAGATTCAGAAGATTTTGATGTAGTTCCACCATCATCTCGGTGTATCAGCGTATAGTGTCTTCCATTGCATTTGCGACACCTGGATTTACTTGGGCAGTCCTTTACACCATACCCTTTTCTTAAGCAGTTAAAGCATAAACACTTTTGTTGAACAAACTATTTACGAGCTGCGCAGGATTGCTTCTGAAAAATTTCGCATCTCGCTACCGAGTGACCTACTGCGTCGCAATAATTTCACTTGGGCAAAATACTTTCGTTAGAGGGCGTCCGGGGTATAGCGTTACGATCATTATCTGCAGGAGTTTGAATCAAATTCGCCCTTGCCTTATATCCCTTAGCATCTACCTTATTCCTTGATTGCCTCAGCAACCTACCGAAGCGGGAGCACAGCAGTTTATGCTCTTGGTCAACATATTCGATAAACAATTCGAACGGCACCACATCCATATCAAATCCCCGCTCCAAGGCAAGTCTGGCAAAGCCCATTTGTAAATTGTGAGGTAACCGCATAAAGATCCGTTCGGCAGTGGAAGCTGCATTTAATAAACGACCAGCCCCCGCAGCTTCCAACACAATCTTACAGTTTATCAGGCACGAATAAAAATCCTCTAGCCCAATTTCGCTATGGCTTATCACCCCTCCCTCACAAACTGAATCTATGAAGGCGCGAACGGCAACTTGGGGTGAACCAAACGCCTTGTGTAACAGTTGTAGAGCTTTATTTAAAGCCCGATCTGGTAATAGCATAACACAGCTAGCGATCAACTTATGAGCACGCCCCTTTGTGGCGTCGAGAAGCAAATGCAGTGCATGACCCGGGTCGCTCCCACTGTAAACGTTTAAGATACGATCCTCGACTTGTCGTATGAACTGGTAATATTTAAGCGGATTACCATCAAACTTGTCCACGGCACCGAACCAGCATTCTAGCTAGGTCATTCATATTACAGCCCAACTCACCTTGCGACCCAGTTCCTCGGCCGCGATCTTCGGTGTACGAAGGATTGCTCAGAGTAGGCTTGAAAAGACCATCATCACGAACAGCCGGCCCATGGGTAACAACAGAAGCCTTCTTGGCTGGCGGAAAATGCAACTTGTTGGGCATTGGACCCAAAGAGAATTCTGAAAGGCGACATTGATAGACCTCTGAACTGGGTTTGTTCTGCACTTGCACTAAAGGTGCTGATTCCCGAGAATGATCTATTTCTCCGTTTGAAAGCTTAAGTTCCTGGCGCTCGCTATTTCGAACGCTGCAGAGAAATTCAACTACTTTGTCGTGCGCAGACAAAGGGGAAGCAATGTTCTCTGGCACCGACAGATCACTGCAAGCTGAAGAAGCGTCGGCAATAATGTTGGCCTCTTTGACAGCAGCTTCGGCTTGAAGGACAGCTCGTTCCGACTCGAGCTGCCCCTGCAAGTGTTTCGATCGCAACTCCTCCTCGCGGCGTACGCGCTCGAGACGGGCTTCAGCCAACTTGACCTCTAAACGTCGCTTAGCTCTAGACGACAACGACTTCGAACTGGCAGCAGCTTCAAAAACATGTTTTTGACTAACATTCGCTGACTCTAATTTACGAGCTTGATTTGCTGCTGGTGCTGAAAAGCTCCGGGCTGACACATCCGGAATATTTAACTTTGAACTTGAGCTACTGTCCATCTTGCATAAACTTAACCCGGATAGGCGAACTAATGAGCGTTCTTCAACTTCCAACAATGTATCTGGGCACGCAAACCAATTAGCTTTCTTCAACTTAAAACTATGGTGCAGTGAAATCACTACAATTGATTCTACTTGAGGTGATTCTTACTAACCAATTTGTTTCCTTATTCAAACAGAAAACCAAAATATTTGTTTACCAAAATTTAACAAATTATTTCTTTATTTTAAGTTGAAGTTGAAACACCTTATTCAAATAGAAAAACAAATTAAAACTGTCGAATTGAAAACTAACTCAAGCTCACAAAATTTAAAACAAATTAAACTGTACAATTGCTCACGCTTAAGCCAAAAAAGCAGAGCAAATCAAAGCGACCTAAATTCAAACGCATGTTACGTGATTGAGTCACAATGCTAATTGTCTTAACTTTTTAACCTTTTTCTTTCGCCAACGAGGTAAGCACAGCAAACTAACAATAAATCACGTTACCAGCTTGTTTAAATTATTTATAGGTTAAATTAAGTGAAAAATATGCCAAGAGTATACAGTAATCTCCCGCTTAAGTTCGCAACTTGAATCTGAACAGCGAGCGCGAACTTCCCTGGTAGGTGCGAACTTAACATTTATACCTAAGCGATTATTACGTGACATAGAACCTGTACAATTATCAGTTAAAGTGAAAACTTTCGTCATTTAATTTAGTGTTTTGAAAGTAATTGCTGCATTGACTTAAGATAAAAATTAATTTTTAGCAGGCAAAATTAATATTATTCACATAATAATGTCAGGCAAAGTTAAACAATTGAATGAGTCAAAAGATAAGAAGTAATCTACAAGTTAAATCAGCCAAATCCTCCTAGTAAACGAAGTATTGCACGACAGTACGGAATCAGTGAGGCTACTATTAGAAAAGTCTGATTGAAGCGTGAAGATATTTGTAAGCGTTCTGCTCTTATGTCTGAAGAAGCAAAAAAGAAAACATTCAGCGTCTGTGGGTAGGTTTACAGAGGTAGAAGATAAGTTATACCTGTGGATTGATAGCATGCGTCGAGCAAACCTGCCTGTTCCACCTTCCCTCGCCATTTTAAAAGCAAGAAAAATTGCTGAAGAACTATTAATATTGCAGGATGACTTTAAAGCATTGTCGTGATTCGTGTATGCCAAATGCGTGATTGCGGCATGCTCGGCTTAAGCTTTGTTTTATCAATCGTGCCCCACTTCTCATATTATTCATCGTGTGAAATTTTGTGTGAAGGCGTTTCTGTATCCCACGGTCGGTGATTTGTTGGAAGTATCTGTAAAGTGTAAATTGTTTTCGTACGGCGGTCTCCGTGAGTCCTTTGTCACAGTTGCCGCAGAAGTTGACGTTGATTTGTTTCTACTTGAATTAAAAAAATCATTATTGTTTGTACTCTTAGTTTTATGATCATTAACAAAGTCAAATGTGTAAGCCGGTTTTAAGCGATCAATTGAAATCTTAGCACTACCTTTAAATGTTTTAATGATAAAATATTTATCAAAGCGTTCAAGAACTTTAAAAGGTTTAGTGAAAGAGTTTTCAAGTCCTTTTTTCACACGATCAACTCTGAGATATACTGCTGGGCAAGTTAACAATTGTTTATCTACGTGAAAATTAGTGTAGCGTTTTTCAGTGTTAATAGGAGCCGGGCTTCTGTTGCTAAAGAAATTCATTAAAGATTTCGTCAGAGCTGGATCATCAAAACGTGGCTTTGGCGTAGTTTCATCGAAAAAGGATAAAGGCAACTGTATCTTTTTGCCAAAAAGCCATTCAGCTCTGCTTATATTTAAAGCGGAATGATAGCTAGCCTGGATTCCTAAAAGACAAAGTTCTAAATGATCAAACCAATCCCCATTGTTGTCATGACATCGTAAAGCAGTGCGCAAACATCGATTAAATCTTTCAACTAAACCGTTGCTTTGGCAATGATAAGGAGTAATCAGCTTGTTGTGAATGCCTAAAAAACTCATAAATTTAGTCCAAAAATAACTAGTAAAATATGGAGCATTGTCTGTGATAAGCACTTTTGGCACACCAAAAATTCTAATATAATGATTTTAAAAATATGTGGCAATTGTGTCACTTTTTGTATCCGGAAGTGCAAACGCGAAACAGGCTTTAGTGAAGCGATCGCATATAGTAAAAATATACCGATGGCCACGACTTTCAGGAAGTGGCCCGATTAAATCAACATTTATTTCACTCAAAGCTTCTGTGGAAATCGGATAACTTACAAAAGGTGCTTTTGTATGACGTTTACTTTTAACTAATTGACAATTAGAACATTGCATTACCCAGTCTTTAGTAACGTTGTTTGATTATGTATCGTGAAGATTTAATGCTGGCATGATTTAGGGAATGAATTATGTTAAATGCTTTACGTCGAAAGGCTTTTGGAAGCAAGATACGAGGCATAACTTGAGAGACATCACATAATATAAAATTTGGCGAATTTCGAACAGGCAAACTTTTAAGTTGAAGAGAAGTAATTCTATTGCACAAAGATTGAATATCCGCGTCAGATTCTGCGCTATATTTCTGCGCTATTTCAGATTTCTACGACAGCATCATGGCAGTAGTTTAACAGATTTAAAGAACGCCGTGGAATACAACAGCTTCTTCTTCACGGTGAAGGACAGAGGTGGACAGAGAAATTCCTGATCTTGTTGCAGCTTTGGATAAGTTGTATGCCATAATTGCAAAGTATGATCCCGAAAATGTATATAACATGGACGAAATAGGCTTATTTTTTTGGCTGCTGCCCAAATACACTATGCTTATACCGTTTGAAGATGTTAGCAACACACGAGGAAAGAAAAAAGCCAAAAAGAAAGTGTCACTTGTAGTTTATGCAAATGCCACAGGAACGCACAAAATCCCATTCACATTAATTAGAAAAGCCCCAAGTTTCCGATTTGTATTAAGAATCGGGAATGGCCTGTCAAGTACATAAGTCAAAATAAAGCATGGGTGAACGTCTCCACGTACTGGAAATGGTTTGAAGAAGTGTTTTAAGTAAGAAAGAGAACAGGACACCCAGTTCTTTTGATGGATAATGCTTCTGGGCGTTTTCCAGCTTTTGAGAGAAATAACATAGTGGTGTTTCTCCCACCCAATTGCACAAACTGGAAACAGCCTTGCGATATAGGAATTACTGCAGCACTAAAAGAAAAGATATAAATATTTATATTTCAAAGATATTGAGGGTTTCTACGACCTGGATGAGAACCTAACAGCTCGCAAAAAACAGCGAACAAAAAGACTTTCTAGAGGAGCAGCAGGTGTTGTTTATGTTAACCCTGCTCATATGCTGGATGCAGCTTAATGTATCAAGCTTGCTTGGGATGCGATATCAGATGCGGCAATAAAAAATGCGTTTAACAAGGCTGAATTAGCAACTTTGAAAGGTGGAGCTCATGAAGAAGTTGATATGATGGCTGATCTATTGTGCAGCTTCAAAGCATTAAATACTCCAATAGATGAAAGCACTCTAGACGAGTTTGTGCATGTTGATGACGAAAACAGTGAAGAGTTTTCAAATGAGATTTTGGATGACGTCAATAAGGTGTTGGCAAGTATACAAGCAACAAATGATAATGAAGATGAAAACGTGCACACTGTGGTCGAAACTTGCGCACATAGCCCAGCAACAAGAGAGAACGATGTGACTTTTGGTGGGTTTGAACACATATACAATAAAGTTCTTGAAATTGAGGATCAGTTGTTGTGTCCAGATGTGCAAGCTCAAGCAGGAAATTACTATAATGAGCTGAGAAATTCCTTTGAGCTTTCAACAAAAATTAAGGCAGTTTATTTTGGACGCAAAACGCAAAAGAAAACTAAATATACATTAACTGACGATTCATGACTTGTTTAAATCTTGAACATTTTTATGACGTGTCTGATTTGTTGTAAACATTAAAACATTTTGTAAAAGTTGAATCTTGATTTTTTGAAAATTTTTTGCGAACTTAAACGGGTGCGAACTTAACTGGGAGATTACTGTATGCGACATGTGCTTCCGGAGCAGAAAAAAGAAGAAAACGAAAAAGAGAATTTGAAATTGCAGCAAAATTGTCTGGTAACATGGACAACTGGTTGAGTAAAAAAGCAGCTTATTTGCAGAAAGTAAGCCCAGTTTCTAAAAATAGAACTACTGTAGTACAAAGTCTATAAATGATAATTCGCCAGACAGTGAAAGCCTAAGAGTAGTTAGTTCTACAGGGTGTGCAAAAAGTTTCCGGACTACTTTTTATTGATTTAATAAATAAAAAAAATAATACTTTTTTTTATTAAATCATAAAATTAATGTTCTAGACAATTGTTTGTATTTTACGCATTGAAATTCACAAAAATTTTAAAAACTAATCATTAAAAATGGAGAAAAGAAATGCAATCATTGAATTACACCTCGCGGGAATATCAGCCCCTCTTATTACTGTATAAGACAACTTAAAGTTGCTAAATCGGCGGTCTATGATACAATTAAAAGATACAAAGAACTAAGAAATAACACTAGACCATCCCAGAACTGGTCGACCAAGAACGGCGCGAACTCCAAAGAAAATTAAATTACGAGGGAGGATTAGTAGAAACCCACGAAGAACAATAAAGGGGATGGCAGAAAGCCCAGGAATATCTCCATATGCTATGCTTTCCATAGTCAAAAAAGACCCTATAGGAAATTCTGTCTCCGGCACTGATCGAAATGAAATCAAAATGAAAAAACAAAGTGTTTACCTTTCAGCACGATAGTGCACCATCGCACACCTCGAAAAAAACTCAATCATTGTGCAGAGAAAACTTTCCCTCATTTTGGGACAAAGAAATGTGGCCTCCTTCCTCTCCTGACCTAAACCCACTCGACTTCAGCATCTGGTCAATGCTCAAAAAAAGACACATGCCGCTCGGAAAAACTTGTCGACCACTTGAGAAAATTTTTACAAAATGCATGGGCTGATATTTCCCAGAAAAAGATACGTGCTGCGGTAGAAGCGTTCAAATCAAGACTGGAGAAGGTATCAGTATCAGTATCTTTTATTTCAGTTCCGCCATAAAAAACATAGTGAAATAGGAAATTTGTAAGTCTAAAAAGCAGAACAGAAAAAGGAAGAGGCAACAAAACGATAAACGTTGTGGCATGCAATCAAGATAAGAAGAGATTTTTAAGAACAAGTGTGCATGGTTGCAGCACCTTTTAAGAGAAACCAAAAAATAAAAAAAGAAATGAAAAGAAAGAAAGAAAATAAAAAGAAAAAAAGCGTAATCCGAGTCATATGTAGACGCTGTTGTGTCGGCGGAAAATGTGGTGGGATACACAACAGGTCGCTGGCAAAAAAGGCCTGACAGGCAAAGAAACCCACCCAAAGAAATCCTGTCGCGGGTCAAAAGGACCATTTCACTCATATGACAAGGAAAAAAAAATTTAAGATTAAGAATTACAAAAACACACACACAAAAAAAAACAAACAAACAAATAAAAGGAAAACACAAGATGCAATGCACAAATATTTTAGAAATAATACAAAGTTTATAATAGTATGAAAGCGATATTTGAATCTGCTTTGTGATAATGTCTTCTATTCATCGTAATACAAAGAAAGTAGAAGTGGGTGCGTCATCTTATAGGGTACGAATTTTCTGAAAAAAAAAAGCAACAAAAGCAAGCACCAGAAGCGAGAATTTTTAAGTTTATAAAATATAAGAAAATTGATTAAAAATGTTAAGAATTTAAGAGGAATTGGTTTAATTTTTGTTTAAAAACATTGTTTGTTTTAGAGTCTCTAATCATAAGAGGAATATTATTC
This sequence comes from Diplosoma virens, assembly GCA_963680785.1. Taxonomy (NCBI): domain Eukaryota; kingdom Metazoa; phylum Chordata; class Ascidiacea; order Aplousobranchia; family Didemnidae; genus Diplosoma; species Diplosoma virens. Next base: position 45,511,384 of record OY796880.1, read on the forward strand.
CAAACTTTTGGTCCAATAAATTTTAATGATTGTTGAATAACAGTAGATCGGCAAAAGCTGGTAACAACATTACTGCTGCTTCTGGTTTTCATATGAAACGATTTTTGGATGAATATTTTGTTGAAAGATCGAGGCAGTAGGTTTTTATGATATTTGAATATAAGAATACCAATTTCCGCTTTATACATATGTTTTATAGTAATTAAGTTGTGTTCTGACATCGTGTGACTAACATTTTCCCTGTGAGAAAGATTAAAAATTATTCTTATGAATTTGTTGCACAGTCTTTGTAATTTGTCAATTAATGTTTCATTTCCAAAGCACCAACTTGATATACAGTAGCGTATGTGGGTCATGAAGAGAGAATGATAGAGCATTAGTAATGTTTTTTCATTTAGATTAGGTTTTATTTTTACTATTATGCAAAAAATTTGTCTTAATTTTTTGTATATTAACATGATGTGTTCTTTCCACGACAAATGTTCATTAACAATAACGCCTAAAAGTTTTATTGATGATACTTTTTCTATATTGCATCCTCTAAAGGTTAAAAATAGGTTAATTGGAGGTGTTTTTGAGTTTGGCGTTCTGAACAATATATATTTGGTCTTGTCAGAATTTAGAAAAAGTTTATTGGCAATTAGCCAGTTATCAATGTTCAGGAGTTCGTTGCTACCCTTTTTAAATAAGCATTTAGTATTTTTGTCAGACAGTAGGATAGTGGTATCATCTGCAAAGGACAGGCAAGAGCTCTGATTTAAGCAACGAGGAAAATCGTTCACATAGATAATAAAGAGAAGTGGGCCGAGTACAGAGCCTTGAGGAACACCAGAAGTTAATTTGTTTATGGTAGTTGATCTAGCACTACAACACTCGGTCTGCTGAGTCCTTCCAATAAGGTAAGTTTCAAACCATTTTAAAACATTGCCTTGAACACCATAATGTTCAAGTTTGCGTAATAAGATATTATGATCGATGGTATCAAAAGCTTTGGATAAATCTAGAAAAATACCCAAAGTTGATTGTTTTTTCTCAAAAGCAGCAGTAATGTTTTCAATTAACAAAGTAATTACATGTGAAGTTGAATGACCCTGTCTAAAACCGAATTGGTGATCTGAAAATAAGTTAAAGCGTGTAAAAAAAGAGTAAACTCGATTGTACACAATTTTTTCAAGAATTTTTGAAAGGTTGGAGAGTAGGCTAATGGGACGATAGTTCGAAATATTGTTGGTACTACTTTTTTTTTAAAAAGAGGAATAACTCTAGAGCAGGGGTGGCCAACTTCAGATCGTTCGAGATCGACTACAAAATTTCTTACAAGCTCGCGATCGACCGGTCAATGATGCGTTGCAAAAAAGTCAAAACTTTCCTTTTACTTTTTCGGTACTATACTTCATATCTTTAATGCATATTACTGCTGTCAACAGAAATAAATTATTGATAAAAATCGTTTATTATAATAATTGGTCACTTCGGTTTAATGAATAAACCAGCAAGTTAATTATGAATGAATAAAACACAAAACGAATGATACATAGTTCATTTAGTGAGATGTTTGAGTCATCATATTGTTGACCAGCTTTTCATAATCAGGAGTATATCCCGTCAAAGACAACTTCAAACAATCGGCCATGTGGGAATCGGTTAGTACAGAACGTTGTTTAGTTTTAATAGCATTCATAAATGAAAACGCGGATTCACATAAATACGTTGACCCAAAACAAGAATGGATATATTCCGCACATTTTTTCAAGTTGTTTCAAACCAACGAACCTTCATAAGTCTGGTTCGGATGCCCGGGCCTTGAGGAACACGTCTACTTTCAATGCTAACATTTCCATTTCAAGGTCACCTCTTTCCAACGCAAATACGTCACTTATTTGTTGAGAAACAGATGACACGTTTAAATCCGACTTGAATGGGTATGATACGAATTCAACTATTTCTTCTATCTTTCGAAAATCACTGAACCGATCTTCAAATTCATCAGAAATCAAATTTATTTCATGAATATATTTCTCATGGTCCCAAATACCAACAGAATGCTTTTCCAAATGGTGTTTAATGTTTGGGAAAAATTTGAACTGCTTTTCTTTTAGATCGGAGATCAGTGCAGGAATTTAAATTTTAAAGGCACTAATAGCACTGATCATTTCACTAATTGGTTTGTCCTTTCCTTGCAACTGTAGATTTAAGGCCGCTAATCTGCCAATGATATCAGCCAGGAAAGCCAGGTCGCTCAGCCAATCCAAATTGTTCAAATTGGCGTCGTTATCACCTCTGTTTTGAAGAAAAACACGAATTTCCTCCAATAGATCACGGAATCTTTGAAGAAATTTGCCGCTACTTAACCACCTTACATCCGTGTGTAAAATAAGCTGCTTTCCCTCAAATTCCTGCGTGAAAAGGCGTCGTTGAAGGGCTTTTGCTCTTTATGGAGTTTGAAATTTTGAATGCGACATCCATTATCTCTTTTGTTTTTAGTCGCTTGCTGCATAGAACTTGCTGGTGGATTATGCAGTGGTACTGCAAAAAATCTGGAAAATCATCGTCTCTTCGGCACAAGGCAACAAAGCCGTTTACACTGCCCACCATTGACTTTGCTCCATCTGTTGTAATTGCAACCAACTTCCACAAAGGCAATCCTATTTCTGTGCAATACTTTTTAAATGAAGTATAAATATGTGTCCCCCTCGTCCTTTCTTTCAAAGTTATAACACCAAACACTTCCTCTTTAACTGTCCAATCATTAAATACCATTCTAATGAACACAACAATTTGAGCCCCATCTCTGATATCCGTCGACTCATCAAGCTGTAATGAAAAACACTCGCATTTGGTAAAATCATTTCTAAGCTGGTCTGCCACATTTTTACTCATCTTTTCTATTCTCCTCATCACAGTGTTTCTTGATAATTGTAGGTCTTTAATTGCATTTTTAATATCACTCTTATTATAAATATTCTGAAAAAGACTATCTGAAATTTCTAGAAAACATTCCTTCAGCAATTCTCCATCTGAAAATGCCTTGCCTTTCTTTGCTAAGAAACAACTGGCTTTGAATGAGGCCAAAGTAGTTGCCTTTGACGATGTGCAAAATAGTTTTAGGCTTTTTGCTGTCCACGTAGATTACTTTTAAGTTCATTAAATTTTATCTTTCTCACTTCACTTCCGAGGGGAAAATCGTCGTTATAGTTTGCATGGCGTGTCATAAAATGTCTTTCGATATTTCCTTTTTTGGGCAAAGCAAGAGCTAAATTACAAATAAAACAGGTACAGTTGTTGTTTACCATCAGGCAGAAGTAAGCCAGCTCCCATTCTTCATTAAAGTGGTACGTTTTCTTCCTCTTTACAGCACTCATTGGAAAAATTAGACTAGGCTACCACTGAAATACAACAAACACACCGTAACTGAAGCAATGAATTAACACTTTGTTACTGTTAGGGCTAATGAGCAAACATTCTTTCCATTTTTACTTCTAACACGTCACAAATGATATCTGTCATATACGTCACAAATGATATTTTGGCGATCTATCACTTGATAGCTCGCGATCGACCACTTGATAGCTCGCGATCGACCGGTCGATCGCGATCGACTTGTTGGCCACCCCTGCTCTAGAGTGTTTGAAATATGAAGGAAATTTTCCCTGAGATAAAGATAAATTAAAGATGTAACTGAGAGCTGACAAAAAATTAAAAGGCAAGTACTTCAAGACAAATGAAGGAATATTATCCCAACCAGCACTGAATTTGGAAATAGTTTTAGAGATAATAAGTGAGATTTCATAGGGTGTAGTAGGAAAAAAGAACATTGAGGAGGGATTTGCAAGAGTTTAAATAATCAGAAAATTTAGTGCTGGCTGAAGGAAGCAATTTTACTAAGGATGATGAAATGTTGGAAAAGTAATCGTTGAATATGTTAGAAATCTCAACAGGATCATTTACTAATTTTTTATTGTAATTGATATTAAACGAGTTAGATTTTGAAGTTTGGGATTTTCCAAGTAAATAATTTATGCATTGCCAAGTTTTTTTGATATTCCATTTATATTGATGAAATTTTGACTGATAATATTCAGTTTTTTTAAGGTTTACCAGATGGAAATATAGATTTCTTGCTTTTTGATACTTTGATTTAATCTCTGTACATCCAGTAGCCATAAATTTTTTGTGTAGTCTGTCTTTTTTGTGAAGCAAAGAGCGGAGCTCCTTGCTGAACCATTTAGAACCAGGCGCTTTTTTTTAGGTGGCTTTAACGGAAAAATATTTCAAATTGATTATGTAATAGTTCATTAAAAGTTGCATAAGATTTTTCTAAATCAAGTTCTTGCAAAACGGGTGATAAGTCAACCTTTTTTAGAGTTGAATGAAATTTTTCAAGAGAATTAGGTGTAAAATATCTTGAAGCATGTTGCTTTTGAAGGATCGGGTCTCCTAATGCAGAGCATTGAACAACAGGAAAATGATCTGCAATATTGTGAACAATAATACCACTTTTTACTTCGGTATTAGTAATGTTTGTCCAAATGTGGTCAATGGCGGTGGAGCTGGTTTCACCCAATCGCGTCGGTTTATTTATGAGTGGATAATAGTTGAAACTGAACATGGTGTTGGTGAACAATTCTGTTTGTTGATCAGTTAAGTTTAATAAATCAATATTAAAATCACCCATAATAAAACATTTATGTTTGGTCTTGTTAATTGCGTTTAAAATCTGAAGAAGATAATTATTAAAAATATCAAAAGAGAGTTTATCATTTCGAGGGGATCAGTAAATTGTTCCACAAATGATTGACTTGTTTTTAAACTGTATAGTAATGAAAATAGATTCAAAGTATTTTTCGTTCATTATTGTTAAATCAGAATTGAGGAAAAAAACTAGCTTGTCTTTTATATATAAACCAACTCCACCTCCTTTACTTTTTAATCGAGGATTAGAAATATAAGTATATCCACTTAGGTTTCTATATTCTCCAAATAAATCGTGTTTTTCCCAAGTTTCATTTATTGCTATTATATCTGGTTTGTTAGCTAGGACAGTAATTAGGCTTTCAAATTTGTTAAAATTGCGAGAATTTACCAATGATCTAACATTTATACACATAGTTGAAAAATAATTAGTGTGATTTTGTGTTAACTGATCCAGCTCATGAGGTGTGAAATATAAATCCTTTAATGGCTGTTGAAAAATTTTCTGATTTTCAAAATCCTTTGAGGAAATATTTAGGCTGTCATCATGAAAAATTGCATTCAACTCATCAGAAGAAAAATTTTTTAAATAACAATTTTTAAATAAATCAGAAAACTCTTCATTATCAATAGAATAAAAAGGAAAGACAGAATTTACACAAGAATGACACATCCACTGTTTAGAATAAAAATTTATAAAGGCATTTGAGTTAATATCAATATTTACACAACTTGGATGATGATATAAATTGCAACAAGAGCAAGTAAGATATGGCAGCTTAGCAGAAATTTTTAAATTGCATATAGAACAGATTATTATTTTTGTTTTGGACATTGCAAATTATGAAAAGAACACTTCAATATTTAAGTTAAACTAAATTAAGAAGATAAAAAAAATAAAAATAAAATAAAAAATAAAAAAGTAAATGCAAAAAAGCTAATAAACAAAAAATAAACAAGTAGAAGGCTCTACAGCCAAAATTAGCTCTTAAAGTTTAAGCTGGGTTTCAATTCAACTAACTGTGCCAGTCATGTTATTTATGAATTAGATTTTTTAATTTTTAGAACTTTTTATACTTTGCTATTTGCAACAGCTGCATATGTGGATAGATTTTTAAACTTAGCTATGTCCTTAAAGTCATTAATATGAAGCTTTTTATTGTTAAAGAATGCATACACCTCACCTTTTAGTGTCCATGTTGAACGTAAGCCAAAAGCTGTTCTTGCAGCTTCAAGTAGCTGCAGACGGCGTTTTGTTAATGATTCCGTGATGACCAGTCCACTGTTTTTCAAAGATCTTTTTTTTGCATAGATTTCATTTCTTTGGTACCTTCTAAGAAATTTTACTATTATGGGGGTGCCTTTTTTTGCAGGAAGGGCATCGGCGACATCTAAGTCCTTGACCTGCAAAGGATTATCCAAACTGAGGTGGGTATTTAAAGTCTTACATATATAATTTTTAGTTTCTAAATACTTCCCTGATTTAGGCACTTCTTTGCATCCATGAACAATAAGGCAGTTTGATCTGCCATATTGCTCAAGATCATCTATTTTTTTCTCAGCAGATACCAACCTTACCATTGCTGAATCAACAAGATTTTTCAGCTTGGTAAAAGCCAGCTGCATAGAATCCAGCTCTTTTCTTTGGGCTTCCTTATGGTTTGGGTTATCTAAAGAAGAAGGCACAGCAGCAGAAACAGAGCAACTACCATTTGAACCATTTATAAAATCATTCAGATATTTGTCTAAACGTACCTTTATTGTTTCCATTTCTTCAGTTATCTTTTTAAAATCTTCCATTAGTTTTAAGATTTTCTTTTTTTCAGAATGAAAATGATTTACAATAAAATTTTATTATTAAATAATATTAACTAGCACAAAAACACAAACCCTTATTCCATCAACCTTATTCAAATAGAATGCAAATGGTGCAATGGTAAATAGTAATTGATGCAAATGGTGGCCAAATCAAGTAAAAATAGATTCCCTGGTTAAACTTATGTCTTATCTTTGCTCACACAAAAAATCATTCAAAAAGTGCATTTAATATTATATATATTTTATTTTAAACTTGTCCGGGAACTTTTTGCACACCCTGTAATTCATTAATTGAGCAAAATATTCCCAGTGGCAGTGAAGGTTCTGCTAATGACTCATTATTTCTTGTTGATGTTGTTGAACAACATCTTCTCAGTAATGATCCAGGCCAATGGCAAAATCTTCAAAAACTGACAAAGATTATTTAAGTAAAAAAGGTCCAGTTAGAGTGTCTAAATATTTTAATTATCCAGTCAACTCACAAACTCAAAGAAAATTTAATAATAATCTAATGTACTGTTGTTTAAATAATGGAGAAAAAGTTTTTCGTAGTTGGTTAGTATATTCAATTTAAAAAGATGCTGTTTATTGTTTTCCCTACAAGTTATTTTCATCATCTACTTCTAAATTTGCCACTACTGTATGCTCAAATTGGATTCACTTAGCAAAGAAATATTTCTAATCATGAAAAGTCACAAGATCATTTCCATTCTATGCATCAATTTTTAATATGAAGAAATAGCTCTGCTTCCTTCACATCTCTTGAAAGGTCTGTAGCGTTTACTTACTAATCACACTATCTGACTTCGCGATACATGACCCGTTTCTAACAATGCACTTTTAATAATGAATGCTCGAACAAAGAACGCGCGTACAAAATCATAGTAAGCGTTTTCACACATGCTTGCGCACCGACGTCTCTTGTCACATGAGTCTTTCGCGCGCGCCAGCTGATTGGTCGCCACATAGCTCCCCCCCAGCGTTGTTGTACGACTCTTGTATACCAGCGATATAGTCTTTGACAATATGTGGCGGTCGTCGAACTGATCGTCCACTGCGTGTAGTTGTGATGCCTGGAGATTTATTAGGGAGCGGCGACGAAGAGGAAGGCGTCGAAATGTCTTCTTCTTGGTTGTTGAATTGTGGTGGATATTTTCCTGTGGGGAGGTATGCTGTCTTGAGACGGTCAACTGAAACGTTTTCTGTTCGTCCATTTACGTCGAGGGTGAAAAATTTCTCAGATGTGGAGATAATTCTGTATGGTCCTTCATAAGGTCGTTGCAGGGGTGTCTTGTGTTTATCGATTCATACATAAACGAAACCTGTATGGCCAAGAGAGGGTGGGTAATAGGATGTAAGAGATGAGTGGTGTGTGGGGGGTGGTGCAAGGGTTTCATGTATCGACTTTTGCAGGTCGCGAAGAAATGTGGTTGAAGGTTGTAGAGAGTGGGGTCAATGAATTCGCCGGGGATGCGTAGAGTAGATCCGTACACTAATTCGGCGGGAGAACATCCCGGTTCTTCACGCCAAGTTGTTCGTAAACCAAGGAGTGTGAAAGGTAGGTGTTCCATCCAATGTGGAGATGTAATGCGGGCTTTGAGGGAATCTTTGAGTTGTCGATGCAAGCGTTCTACCATGCCATTAGCTTGTAGATGGTAAGCTGTGGTGTGTTGTTGTTTAATGCCTAACATTTTATTTAAATTTGACCATAAAGATGAAGTAAATTGTGGACCTCGGTCTGATGTGATATCTGCCGGTACTCCAAACCGGGAGATCCATCCTCGTATGAGAGCATTTGTGCAGGTAGGTGTTTTTGCGTCGGGAAGGGGAATGGCCTCGGGCCATCGGGTAAATCGGTCGATAATGGTGAAGAGGTATGTCATTCCTTCGCTCGGAGGAAGTCGACCGACTAAATCTACGTGGATGCTGTGAAAGCGCCCTGTTGGTTGAGACCTATGAGAGAGTGGGGCTCGGATGTGGCGATGCACTTTGGCTGCTTGGCAACTCTGGCATTCTCGGCACCATCTGCAAATGTCTCGTTTAAGGCCGTGCCATACATAGCGGTCTGCAATTGCCCGTTGAGTGGGGCGTGGTCCGGCGTGAGCTAAAGAGTGTATAGCTTGGAAAACTTTGTAGGTCCATTCCTTTGGAAGCACAGGACGAGGTTTCCCAAGTGACATGTCGCAAAGGAGGGAGACGTCGCCGAATGGTATATCTTGAAGCAAAAGGTTGGTTATTGAGGTTCGATACGCTGCAATTTCTTGTGAAACTGCTTGGTCGTTTGCTAGTTGTCGAAAGTCAATGGGAGGCTCTGTGATAGTGTTGATTCTTGAGAGTGTATCGGCTACCACGTTAAATTTTCCTTTCACATGTCGTATGTCAGAGGTGAACTCGGCTATAAACGACAGGTGGCGGGATTGACGGGGCGAGCGGTCAGCATTGTTGGACAATGCGAATGTTAATGGCTTGTGGTCGGTGTACAAGGTAAAGGGCTTGCCTTCTACGAAATGCCGAAAGTGGCGTACAGCCTGGTACGCTGCCAGTAGTTCTCTGTCGAAAGTACTGTATTTCTTTTCTGCAGACGACAATTTTCGGGAAAAGAAAGCGACGGGTACCCAGTAACCATTGTGCAATTGGTCAAGTTGTGCTCCAATGGCCAAGTCAGATGCATCTACAGTTATGCTGGTAGGTTTGCCTTAGGATGGTGTAGTAAAGTAGCATGTGCCAGCGCTGCCTTGGCGTTTTCGAAGGCCTTCTGACATTCTGTAGTCCACGTAAGTTCTTTGCCTCGGCCAGACGATGCGGCATGCAGAGGCGCAAGCTGCGAGGCGATTGTGGGGAAGAAACGGTGGTAGAAATTTATCATGCCCAAGAAACGTTGAAGAGAAGAACGAGAATCTGGCGTGGGAAAATTGCGGATAACCTCAATGCGGCTCGGGAGAGGTCTAACACCTTCGACTGTGATAAGATGTCCTAAATATTCGAGTTCTTGAACGCCAAAAATACATTTGGATTTTTGAATTATTAATCCGTTTGAGGACAACAGTGTAAAAATCTGTCTAAGGTGATTGTAGTGTTCCACCGATGATTTACTAGCAATTAAAATATCATCTAGGTAGACGAAAACAAAATCTAAGTGTTGGAAAATGCTGTCCATGAGTCGTTGAAAGGTTTGTGCTGCGTTTTTTAACCCGAAAGGCATCCGAAGAAATTCCCAGAGGCCAAAACTAGTGGCGATTGCGGTCTTGGCAATTGAATCTTCGGCCATAGGAATTTGGTGATAACCACGAATGAGGTCTATTTTGGAAAAAATCTTTGCTCCAGCCAGTCGTGTGTTGAAATCGTGAATATGGGGTAGTGGATAACGATCGTCGGTGGTAATTTGGTTAAGGCGGCGATAATCGCCGCACGGTCTCCATCCCCCAGAGGGTTTAGGCACCATGTGTAGGGGGGTGGACCAAGGTGAATTGGAACGGCGAATTATGCCTGCCCGCTCTAATTGTTGGAATTCGGCTTGGGCTAGAGCTAGTTTTGGGGCAGTTAAACGCCGAGGTCGTGAATGAACTGGTGGGCCGCTGGTGACAATATGGTGTTCGACACCGTGTTTACTCACCTGGTTTTGTAGACTGGGGGCTAAAATTTGTGGAAATTGTAGCAATAGTTGATTAAAGCGGCTAGGTGCGCCCAAAACTAAACCACAGTGACTGTTCGGTGTGCGCTCTGTATGTGCAGCGAAAATATGGCCGTGATTTAAATCGACAAGTCGGCGTCCGCGTAAATCGATGGCAATGTTATTGGCCGTAAAAAAATTGGCGCCTAGTATAGGGCGAGCGACGTCGGCTAAGTAAAATTTCTGACGATATTGCTTTCCGTGTCCGAGAATAAAAGTAATAACACGTTGTCCCCATGTGTTGATTTCGGAACCGTTGGCCGCTGTGAGGTTTTCTGTAGGGGTACGTTTGCGCTTGTCGTTTGGGGAAGCAGGGAAAACGCAAACGTCAGCGCCAGTATCTACTAAGAAAGATGTCCCTGTGGCGCGATCCCACACTGACAAGGTGTTAATTTTGATTAAGCCGACCGCCGCGGTCATTGGCGGCCGGCTTGCCCGTTTTCCTGCACGGTGATTGACGATGACGTTGCCACTGGGAGTAAGCTTGCAAAGGGGCAGCCGGGTCTGCAGGTACGTGCGTTAGGGCCGAATTTTTTATGGTAGTAGCAGATAATGTGATGGGTGGAGGGATTAGGTTTGGGTTTGTGTTTTGGTTGTAAGTTCTTAAGATGTCTGGGGCTTAACGCCGATACCGAGTTGATAGGGAGTAACTCGTTAGCTTCGATAATACGGTCTGCAGCTAAAGCTGATTCCTGTAGATTTGGAAATTCTTGGGTCGCTAGAATTGCACGAACCTGTGAAGGAAGTTGTGCTAAAAAAAATGCTCGCCGAAGGGTGTCGGCGTCATTGTTGAGGGACTCGAGATAGCGTAGAAATGCGGAAGGCTTCTTGTCCCCAAGCCCTGAAATATTAATAAGCTCGGCGTCTTTTTGTAGTTGAGATTTACCAAACGCGTTGAGTAAAGCTGTTTTTAAAGCATTATATTTTCCTTGCTCCGGTGGGTTTAGAAGAACTGCTTTAACTTCTGCGGCTGCCCGATTGTCTAATGCTGTAATTATGTAGTCGAATTTAGTTTGATCAATAATTATAGAGTTAGATCTAAATTGTGCTTCGGCTCGAAGAAACCAAATCTCTGGGTCGTCTGTCCAAAACTCTGGGAGTTTAACTGCTACTGCTTGAATCTTAGTCGTTGACAAGGCATTGTTTGTTAACTTGCTGACAGCTTCAGTTAACTGCGATAAAATTTCACTGTCTGCTGACATATCAATGTTTAACAAAGTTAATCCAGTAATTTCAGCTTATTTTCTGCTATTAGAAAATTTTGGGCGTATTCGACTTCCGGGGTCACCAATGTAGCGTTTACTTACTAATCACACTATCTGACTTCGCGATACATGACCCGTTTCTAACAATGCACTTTTAATAATGAATGCTCGAACAAAGAACGCGCGTACAAAATCATAGTAAGCGTTTTCACGCATGCTTGCGCACCGACGTCTCTTGTCACATGAGTCTTTCGCGCGCGCCAGCTGATTGGTCGCCACAGGTCTATGTTGAGAGAGCATAATGCAGAGGTACAGCATTGGAGAGATGTTCTGACCCGACTGCTTTCTTGTATAAAATATCTTGCTGAGCATGACATAGCAATTCGTGGTACAGGTGGTCATGAGTACTTGGGTGATCAAAAAAATGGTTCCTTTCTAAGTTTGGTAGAACTGGTTGCTACTTATGATGTTGTACTAGCTGAGCATTTCAACAGAATAAAATTAAGAAAAAATTCAGATCACTATTTAGGAAAAAACATACAAAATGAATTCATACAGCTTTTAGATGACAAAATTCTTGATGAAATTATTTCTCAAATTAAACAGGATCGCTACTATGCAATCATCCTCGATTGCACCCCACATGCCAATAATGATGAGCAAATGACTATGGTTATTAGACATGTGCACATTACTAATGATTTTGATGTGGTCATTCATGAACACTTTACTGGATTTATTGTTGTAAAAAATTCTACTAGTGCAGCATTGACTAAATTATTGTTGCAAAGTCTTACTGAAATGGGCCTTGATATTCAAAACTGTAAAGGACAAGGATATGATAATGGAGCAAATATGGCTGGAAAAAAAAATGGCGTACAAAAACGAGTACATGAATTAAATCCACAAGTACGCTTTGTTCCATGCAGCTGCCACTCACTTAATTTAGTTTTGTCAGACTGTGCAAAAAGCAATCATGTATGTATTTCCTTTTTTGGAGCACTTCAAAAGTTGTATGCAAAATTGTCAGTGTCAACCTCGTGATGGCAAATTTTAAAAAAGGAATGTCACTTGTGGTAAAATATCCTTCAACTACACGGTGGGAAAGTAAGATTAATAGTGTTAAAGTGCTTCATCTAAATTTGGTTGGTGTCATCAAAACTTTGCATAAAATTCTTGAAACTGTATATGATCCTAAAGACTGTAGTGACATTGAAGGACTTTTACACCAATTAACAAGCTTTGAGTCACTTGTAACTTGCTGTATTTGGCACAAGGTGTTGAGTCAAGTCAACTTTGTTAGTAAGTCTTTACAAGCTAGCAAAATGAATATCAATCAAGCAATTATTCTTTTGGAAGGTTGTTTAAACTCACTTAAGCAGTTTCGACTTTCTGGTTTTAACGATGTTATAGCTGAGGCACAAGAAATTGCTAAGGACGTGAACAGTTAGCTAAATTTTTTAACTATACCCTTGGATTTTAAGCAACAGCGAATACAGATTCACAGAAAAATGGCAGATGAGATAGGCAATGACAGTGTTACTTACACTCCACAAAAAAAATACGAAGTTGAATGTTTTAGTACTATGGTAGACAAGTTTATATCAAGTGTATCAAATAGATTTGAACAACTGAAACAGTATAAGCTAGAGTTTGGTTTACTTTTAAATATAAATCAGTTGACAGATGACAATTTTAAAGGTGCTGAAGGAGAGCTGATGAAATTAAAATGTATGAAGTTATCTTCAGACTTAGAAAATGCTGTTGATGGACTTGACCTGTACAATGAACTTTTATGCTTTATTAACCTGCCAAATCAAAATACTAGCAGTGAAATTGATTTACTAAAATGCATTGCCAAAAATGGTCTAGTTGACACTTTTCCTAATTTATTTACATTATTGAAAATCTTGCTTACAATACCAGTTTCAGTTGCATCAGCTGAGCAAACCTTTTCCAAATTGAAGCTAATTAAAAAATTTCTTCGATCCAAAATGTCTGAAAATCGCCTGAATGGTTTAGCATTAATGTCAGTAGAAAGAGAAATTTCAAATGACATCGACTTTAATGAAATTTGCTCTTCAGAAAGCTAGAAAGCAAACTTTTATGTAACTTTTAACATTATTATGCAAAGTTGTATGTTACACAATAGTTTTAATTTTGATAAGAAACTTGCAAAATGTTATGTTTATGTTTCACTTTTAGCAGCAAATTTTCTTTATATATATAGTAAATGTGTGGCCTGCCATGCATGTCACAAGCAGACCATTTTAGGCCATCCTTTTTTCCTAAAGCCATCACTGACTGTTATCTCAACGTTAAATCGTGAAACACCCGGACAAAACATTAGAATGAAAACCATTCGAAAAATACTAGAATGAATTATTATACCACGAAATAATGGGACAAAATTTTACAATAAAAGGTATCCCATTAAGTCGTAAGTTACAAGGGTAAATTACCACACTGTTTTACCGTGAAAAATATTTTGATAAAAATGCAGTAAACTGTGATTTACCCCGTATATTACAATTAGTTGTGGCTAAAAACACCGTTTTGATGGAGACTGCGATGGTCATGGCCTTGGTTTAACTATAGTACAAGAACATTTTTTAAAAATATCATTTCGATTAAGGAAATATCAGCACGAAGTAATCAACATAAAAAAACATTTATTTAATATTTTAAACACAATTTCCTCGCATTTGATGTTTTTGTGCGACACATGTTATTGAAACCTGCGTTCCAAGAAATAACTCTTTTTTTCATCACTCATTTAAACATACAGGTAGAACAGGGAAGAGTTCTCTCACATATTCTGCAAAAGCAAAAAACAAAAGATTACGAATTTGAAATTATGCTTAAAATAGTTTAGATGCCTCTAATAGCGCCTAATTTTTTCTCATCCAAAAGTGCCCGATTTTTTTGCTCTGTTTCTCACGCATCAAACACCTGTCGGCAAGATGATCTAAGTAAACAAAAAAAAAAATGTAATTATTTAAGGTGAGCTTAAACAGCACTAGGTAATCAGAGAAAACATAAACTTTAAGAGGAATGATAAAATTAAACACGTATGGTTAACCTTGCAGTAAAAAACATGCAAGAGTCGCAAAGCCTGAAAGTGTACGGTTCAAGGCTTAAGCTACACGCCCTAAGCGTTAATGCTACTCTTATGTCAAATAAACAATGCAAATTACAACAGCAAGTATGCTATTCTTTTTCTGAAACCTAACAAACGGCCACACGGGTTTAAAAAATCAACAAATTGGTAACACATGACGTGCCTTAAATTGTAAATTTAGTATTAAAGATTTATAGACATCGAAGTTTAATTTACATTAAAACAATGCATTTCTACAGCATCTTTCTTTTACCGTAATTTGAAAAGTATTTAGTTAATGTTTGGCATTTATGGAACAAAATTATCGCGTATACTTAATAAAATATTTTTCTAAATAATTCAAAGGTAAACCAAAAGAAAATGTAAAAATAGTTTACCTGGGTATGGAGAAAAACCAACTTCCAATAGGTCATCAACAAGTTTTAAAGGGCAGCTGTGATTACAGCGACATAACATTGTAGCTGACACTATGTAATGATTTATTAATTTGTTTGATCGTTTACGCCAAGTTTTAAAATCCAGACCTTAAAACCTAATTGATATCGTTTCGTTTTAAAGCGCTTAATTTGATCATCATAATTAGTAGTTTTTTTATTTGAAGCTTTATGCTGGCAGCCAGACATTTAATGTTAAAATCTTTTTGTTAGTGATGATCTCTCTTTTAGTTAATCTTGGCAACGTTGTTTTGAGCGTTATCGTTCTTGTTGGTTAAAGCCACAGATTTAGTGGTATTAAATAAAGACAAACATTTATAACACACTACAACATTCCCTTTACGATCTAATATCTTAAATATAAAAGAAAGTTTACGATAACAATCAATACACTGTAATAGTTGCAATTAGAAACGTTTTTTTAACTCTAATGGTTCTCGGCTGACTTCCGAAGTCGTTGCCACGAATCTTGGCTGGAAGTCCATATTGCTTTTCAATTTTTCCATGTTGGACATCACTGTATGTAACTTGTCAACAAGGGCAGGTAATTCTATTGTAAACAAAACGAAATCCACTTTACATGAAGTGTTGTCTTGAATTAAAAGTCGCCGATTAAAAGCAAAATATTGTAATAGAAAATATAAATTACACCTTTAAGTATCAGAATGTACAGTACCTTTTATCAACTGTCTCATAATTGATATTTTACACGTGCTACTTTTATTTGTCAAAACATAGGAAAAATATTGTGCGGTTTTAATCAGCAGCATGTTAATTTGTTAAACATTTTTAAACATTTTCCACGAATTACTTAAATTAGTGCTTGCCTAACTATGTGACGTAGAGGAATCGCGTGGATATTATCTTTTATTGTATGAAAATGGCAACCTAAACCTGAAATTGTCCTTATTTTTCCAAGAACCAAATCACTTGTTAACCGGTTGAAAAAACAAAGTCATACCTTGCAAAGCATTAAAACTGGTTTTTGTAGCTCTTGTGACATAAAAGCAACAGAGAAAAAGGTTTTTTTATGCATTCTGCAAATTAAAAAAAAAACAAAAGATTACAATTGAATTTAAGAATAAAAAAGCTTAGGTAGGGGAAAGGCAGGTGAGTTGATACGGCAGGTCAGTTGATACACCTCCTCCCTAGAAGTTTCAAAAACATTTGTTAATAAAATACCGCTTCTTAGCGGTGTAAAAGAAGAAAAAATTATCTTTGGCAACGATGTCGTGTTGATACAGGCGGAAAAACTGATTCAAATTTTGATTTGAAAAATTTTTCTTGGTTTGAGTGAATTTTTTAGTTTATCTTTATGAAAGTTTAAAGACTCGGTGGAATATTTTTAGCAAATGAAAATACTACAGATCTTAAGCATGGTAAATCAAGTTTTGAAAAATATATTGGCTGTTTTTTAACACTCTCTGATAAAGCCAAATTAAGTTGCTTTTTACTAATTTTTGAAGTAGGGTGAGTTGATACACTGGTAAAAGGTTAGTTGATACACCTCACAACAATTACAACCCTTAGATGAATCAGTATTTGGGCCTTTTAAAGCAAGCTATTGTAGAGCAATGGACTACTGGATGCGTAGCAATCCTGGCAAAAATGTTACAATAGATGAAATTCCTGCACTGGTAAAAAAAGCTCAACTTGCTGCAATGACTCCGAAAAATATTTTGTCTGGATTTGAATGTACGGGCACCTGGCCATTTAATAGGGAAATTTTTACTGAACTAGACTTCGCACCTGCTGCAGTGACTGATCGTCTTCTCAGCACAGATACTGAGATCCAGAGTAATCGTCGTCGTCGTCGTTTGAAGGGTATCCACTCCAGGTCAGACACAAACAGGACTGGGGCCGAGGGTTTATCCTTTTACTACCCCAAACTGCTGTACTGCCTGCATCAGATGCTGGCAGTGATGTCATTGAGCCAGCATCGAGTTTCGTCATCCAAAACCGTCAGACCTCGTGCTCAATGTGGTGCCCGATGTATAGGGCACGCTGTTAGTACATGGTCTGCGGTTTGCTCAGAGGCGCCACACTCGCAATTCGGTAAAGGAGCGAGATCCCAGAGTAATGAATTTATCCAGAGTAATGAATTTCAGCAACAAAGTCAAATTGTAAAACCTTATAGCTCTTCTCAAATATATTCTTCTACATCAAATTTTTCTGAGCATTCTGCTGCTCCAACACCAGAAGTAGATCAATATGTCTCGCCAAAAGAAATCCATGATATTCCAAAAGCAGCACTAAGAAAAGCGACAAACTCCAGAAAAAGGAAGACAACACGAATTCTGACTGCGACGCCCGTGAAAGATAGCATTGCTGTACTAAAAACAGAAACAGAAAAGAAAAATATTTCTCAGACAAAGAAGGCTAAGAAAAAACTTTTTTATGAAAAAAAAGCAACAAAGTCGCTAATTGAAAGCTCTTCTGAAGAAGAAAATATAGAGATTTACTATGATGATAATTCCGATTTTTCAATGGACAAAAATATTGTTGAAGGAGATTATGTTATTGTGAATATCAGGGGTAGATCAAGAGTGGTTCAATATATTGCTAGAGTCGATGAAGTGGATGTCAATGAATATGAAGGAGTTTTTTTACAAAAACTTTCTGGATGCATTACACACCATGAAACCATCACATTTATTGTAAATGAAAATGATTGTGCTTCATTTGTGTCAGATGACGTTGTGTTTAAACTGCCACCCCCAAATGTAGTTGGTGGGACTTCTAGAAGAGCTAATCAGCTCCGATTTAATTAAGACTTTACAAAATGAGACTTGAGCTACTGAGCCTAGTTTTGTGTGTATTTACTGTGTATTGGATTGCTTGTTTCAGTTTTTTCTTGCAATAGCGCAATTTGTTTTTTGGTCTTGCATAATTTACAATTGTACAAACTGCCTGATATTGCAATATCTTGGATGTCTCCTTACCTTAAGTAATACGTTTGCTGTTGTCAATGCGATATACTCATATAAAACACTAAAAACACAAATCTGTGAACAATTACAAAATAATACAGCTGGCAGAGAGAAACATTTGTTTGTCATGTAATACTATAAAACCCTTATGGTCATTTGCTGAACACATATTTGTAAGACTCAGGGACCTGTATTATAATGCTTATCTTTGTACTTGCTAAATAAATCTGTAATTATTGGAAAACATAAAATTATCTTAAACTTTCTCCACTCCATCAAAAACATAAAATTACCTTAAACTTCATGGTGTATCAAATGACCTTCTCTGTATCAACTGACCCTCCACAGTGTATCAACTGACCCGCTTGTGCAGGTCAGTTGATACACTTAAGTGAACAATTTTAAATGGCTGTCATTCCTTTTGTCATTGAGCTGCAAATCAGATACTCATCCAATTTATAGGCAAGTATTTACTGCTACTTTGGTGAAAATTTCAGTTACAAATCTAAAATACTTTTCACAAAAATTCAAAATATGTAAAAAGTGTATCAACTCACCTGCCCTTCCCCTACCTGTAATTGTTCTATGCACTCAACAACGCGCGCTAAATGTTTTTTCAGCCAGGGCAATCGATTTTCTTTGCTTTGTACGTATTAGTGACTCCGTCGCTTTCCTGTGAGTCAGGAGGATTAATATAGAAATAAAATAGGGGCGTATTCTCCATGCATGCCTAGAAATTTTATAAAAAAATAATTATATAAAAAAAATAAAAAAATAATCTTTAAAAAAATTCTCAAAGTATAAAAATTTTGATGATATTATGTTGATTATTTTTTTAATATAACAGCATAAATACGTTTTATCGATTGCAACTCGGATCATTCAGTACAGCTTCAGCTAGAGCTTATCACTAAAATACAAAATAAAATTGGAAACACGCATGCAAAATCTAAGTTGCATTTTTTGACCCCGTTGCTAGAAGGAATTACGAGACCTACCGGTAGTTCTAAAAAATATTATAGATGCATATTCCATTGCAGACATTGTTTTATCCGAATATTTCTTTTCTTTTGCGAAATTTTTTTTAAATTAAAATCTAAATCTCCGATTATTCAGCAGTTTGATATCGTATCTATGCATGCAGTTTTGATATTGCATGCACGCCCATGTTTATAGAACGTGACGTTGTTGAAGAACTGATCTAGTATCGCTTGCTACAAACTGCTTACGTTTACTCAGTACTCACAGTCAGATGCAAATTATAGAAATTATAGAAAAAAGCAAGCTTACTCAGCACTTTTGCCTACTTCGAAAGACAACTTCCATATACAGGAAAAACATTTTATATTTTTGATTATTGAGAAACCCTAGAAAGTAGAAACTATTGTTTTTACCTTTCATTAACTAATGAAAAAACTTCGTGTATTTACTAGGACAATAAATCGCAAAATTTAAAAAATTGTTTGTTTTATCAAATAGTTAAAATTGAGCTAAATTTTGAGACTAATGACGTCATCATTTCATCATTGCATGCCTGACCTGAAAAGTCACGGTACGCCACTGCTCAAAGGACCTAGTTTGCTAGAAAATTTTGGGGGGGACAATTTTGTGTGGCTACGACATGTTTAATATTTGATAACTAATAGATTCAGTGTTGGATTAAGCACCCTGGAGCCTATGGGCAGTCAAACTTTTGGGGCTCCAGAAATTTTTCTCTATTTTTCTTCATTCGATTTCACTATTTTTCTCCCAAAATCATGGTGATCTTTAAAAAAAAAAAAAAATCTTCGCTTCAATTTGTCTCCGGTTCATTATTTTTCTCCCAAAATCATGGTGATCTCTAAAAAAACAAGGTCTTCACCTTAAATCGATCTTTATTTACCACTTTTCTTCCCAACTACATGATAATCTCTGAAAAAACATCTGCAGCAAACTCAGACAATGAGGACAATGTCCTTGAGTTTTCCATAAATTTGGGGGGACAAAAGGTATTTTATCCCCCTCTTTCCAGATATTGGGGGGGACATGTCCCCCCGTCTTCCCCTTAAAATAGGTCCCTGCCTGTCTCTCTAGCATAAGTTGCTGATGCCCATATCTTGAAAACTAGAGCTAACCGACAATTTTATGGCTCATTTTCGGATTCAGCGTCCCAAAATTAGTAAAAACGGCGGCTACTTTCATCCCAGAAAGAAATTGTGTGTTGACCAGTGTTATAGGATATTAATGAATATAAAAAGGTATTTTCGAAGCTTTTGGAGGTTTATTTGTACCACCTTTTGGCAAACGAATAAATACTCGTAATAATTCAAGCATTGTTTTTTTAGTTTACAGAAATTTGACCGAGATTTCTGGTAACGTCGCATAACAAAGATTACTGTATTGAGCAATCGTTGCGAAAGTATTTTTTTGTTTCTTTTATTGATTTTTTTGCTTCTCTTAGCGCTTTATAGGTTTTCTCCTGGTGTTTCTTTTACTTTCTTGGTTTATTATTAACCAGTAAAAGCAATCCCGGTACAACCTTGGTTTTTCTCAGTAAATATTTTATAAAAATAATGTTTTAGAAAATTGAATATACCAGGTTGTTAAAATGTGAGCCAGTATTTTGCAAATTTTTGACAACAAATTGCTTATATGCTATGGGGATTAGTATTTTACAAGCTTCCTGATGTTGCGACGGATGTGCGCCAAGCTGTGAGGTCCGTCAAGAAGGCGATCAGTAAAGACCCGTTTCCAGTACGAGCGTGAAAAAGAGCATTTTTTGTTTTTTTTAATTAATCTTCGATTGAAGCGAGCGAAAAAAAATCAATAAAACAAACAAAAAATGCTCTTTTTCACGCTCGTAGTGGAAACGGGCCTTAAAACCTTCCGCTTGGCAAAAAGATTATTATATGTTTTAAATTTTGTTATTTATTGTTTAACTTACCGTTTTTGTTGGATTTGAACTCGCGTCGCTAATTCTTCAACTTAGTTAATCAGTATTGTAATTTGTTTTCTTTCTGTTCGATCTCTCGCGGCGCGTAATTTTGTTCTTAAAAGCTTTGTTTAAGTAACTTTTCCATAGCATTTCTTAATTTAGAATTTTCCTTGGTTTGACTTTAAAAACAGTTTATAGTGACGTAATAATGCGTTGCAATCCGAGTTTTTGATTTATTTAACATGGTCATTTTTTAGCTTGGCCAGCTTAGGGTTAGGTTAGTGTTTGTTTATATGCTAATTTAGCTAGAGTAGGGTTAGGTATGTTTTGTAATAAGTATTTATTTGCGTTAGTGATGTTTTTCTAGTAATTCCTTTGTATTTATTGTACATTCTATTTGAATAAGGTCTAGATCATTTGGTAAATCTAGTTAAATTGTTTCTGATTTCAAATAGTTTTCTGGCTAAAAATTGTGTAGCCGAAATTGTTTTGTATCATATTCAAACGCTATTAAATCATTTGTTGATCCAAAACAATCGAATTTTCAAATACCTGACTGCGCAGGTTTAGACGAGTCAGTCCCCTCGTCCCGTAGAAACACCTGATTTATCAGAATTTAGTTAAAGTAATCCCAGTAAATCCTGTTTTTTTTGCTATAAAGATTTTGTAGACAAATATTAAAAAACTGAACGAGTTTTTTTCATGGTATACCAGGTTAATATGTTGACCAGTATTTTACAAGTCTTTTCCTGGCTTACCAGGATTTATGCAAAGTAATTCCGGTAAATCCTGGTCTGTCGCGTTAAATATTCTATAGACAAAAATATCTTAAAAAATTTAACAAGGTTTTTTTATGCTACACCAGGTTGTTAGTTTGGAGGCCAGTATTTTACAAGTTTTTTTTCTGGTTTATCAGGATTTAATCAAAGCAATCCCGGTCAATCCTAGTTTTTCGCGGTGAATATTCCATAGACAATAATATCTTTAAAAAATGAACAAGGTTTTTCATGTTATACCAGGTTGTTAATTTGGAGGTCAGTATTTTACAAGTTTTTTTATGGTTTACCGGGATTTAGTCAAAATGATCCCGGTAAAATCATGGTTTTTCTACGTTTATTCCGGTTTACCAGGATATTTTTTTCTACGGGAATATCTTGGCATCTTCGGAAGCAGGTCGGGGTAA
Source organism: Diplosoma virens (assembly GCA_963680785.1). NCBI lineage: Eukaryota > Metazoa > Chordata > Ascidiacea > Aplousobranchia > Didemnidae > Diplosoma > Diplosoma virens. The sequence continues at coordinate 45,533,351 of OY796880.1, forward strand.
TTACTTGCCCTACGTATAGCGCCTCCGTCGCTTTCCTGCGAGTCAGGAGGATAAATATAGAGATAAAAATAAAAAATATCTAAAAAGTCGTTAATGACGTATCTATTTTACAATACAGCAAGTAGGCTTATTGTGACAACTTTTAATACAATATTGTAATTTATTTAGGCCAATATAAATAAATCAAAAATTAAAAGCAGAGCATCGAACCGGAACCGTTCAAAATAAAGTTCCCGTTTGCGTTTAGGTTCAGCTTCGGCAAATTTAATTTTAACAGGTTCGCCTCTGGTTCAAGTTTATTTTTCGGGTTCTGTCCTGGTTTAAATTCAAAGAAAAACATCGGTTAATACGGGATTACGGATCCAGTTTGGGTTTAGTTCGACGCCCTGGAATTATATGATATCCCTATCTTTAATAAAAAATTTTCTCCCGCCGTACAAATTAATTTTGATTAGTGTTTTAATTATAGGAATTAGAAAGTTTATAGCTAAAAACTTCAAATGTTCTTCCGGTGATAATACCACTTACCACACCAAAATTAGCAAGCTATTTTTATTTAAACTGACGTTTCGTTGGCCAGAAATCAACCCACATCTTCATAGACAAAATGCTCACAGTAACAACTGCTGGAAACTCGTCATCACTAACCGCGGAAATGCGCCCAACGTCGAACAACGAGTAGTTAACTTCAATGATCGCTACGGCAAAAAAGAGAAATAAGCAATCAAAGCATAGCGTTAGTGATGACGAGCTTCTAGTAGTTGTTACTGTGAGCATTTTATCTCTGAAGAGGTCGATTGATTTCTCACCAACGAAACGTCAATTTAAATAGAAATACTTTGCTGATTTTGGTACGGTATTATCACCAGAAGAACATTTGAAGTTTTTAGCTCTATTAATGCCTGCTGAGTGAGGTGAAACCATTACATGTTTAATTAGAAAGTTGTTGGTCTTCGCTGGTTTTTTTAAGAAGTCGCCGTCAGCGATTTTTGTTTGTGAAACTAACCCTGATCCCCCTTGTGGTTACTATCGCTTGAAGAGATATTTTCCTCTTGGTGGTAAAGTCGTAGTTTATGTTCGCAAAATAAAATATTTGAATTTTTAAAATTTTTGTTAAATACTTAAAATTAAGGCACCAAAATTAATTATGCCTCGTGGACATCCTCCAGCACCCCGCTCTATTGTCAACATTAATGAAGTCTTCACTGCTTCCCAGATTATCCAAGAAAACTAGGTAATCCTTTAGGCTACTTTAGCGTGGTAAATAAATTCATGAATGCTTTTCATTCTAAGCAATAATAACCACGGGGGATCCGGATCCGGGTTAGTAAAAAAATGGGATTACCCAATTTTTGATAAGGAAACTAACCCAGATAAACCTACCTTTCATTTTCTAAAATACTTTATTTTACAAACATACATTTTCTGAAATAATTTATTTTATGAAGGTATTTCTTTTTTTCCATTCTTGTGTTGTGAAGGGATTCGGGGTTAGTTTCACCTAAAAAATTGCCTAACCCAGAATCCCCATTTCAGCACCAGGATGGAATAAAGAAGAAATCAAGAGAAAAAGGATCTTAAGAAGCGATAGTGACTGCAGGGGGATTCAAATTAGTTTCACAACAAAAATTGCATACGGTGACTTCTTAAAGACCCAAATTTGTTTTTCACATTTTACTTTTCTAATTTTCATATTGATTTGTTTGTTTTTTGGTTTTATTTTGTAATATCTGCAAAATGATAGTAAGACAAATAAATAAAAGTTCTGAATTGTATTATACACTCTCGGTTGTGGAGACTTACAGCCTCTTAGGTATCTTGTCTTAAAACAAAACCACTATATTTTTGAAGCAAAAATTTTTAAACATATTTTATGTAAAGTTTTGAAAAGTAAATATTATTTGTTTGCAAGGTAATTTTCAATAAAAAGTTGAGATAACTTTAATTTTTTTTTGCTGCTTAGAAACTTATCAAAAAAAACTTTACTGTAAATGATCTTTTCAATAAGCCATTGTGAGCAATTTTTGTTTAGTGAAACTAACCTGGAATCCCCTGTGGTTACTATTGTTTTTTGAGGAATTCTTTTTCTCTTGGTTTGTTTTTTATTGTTTTTTAGTGTTGTAGGAAGGATTCTGGGTAAGTTTTGCTGACAAACAAAAGTGATTGTGCTTACAGTGACTTCTTGAAATTGAAAACTTAAAAATTGTTTACAGTGATTTCACAAGACCTCATAAATGTTTATAGCAGGTGTAAAAAATTATTTAGGGTCTTTTCAAAAGACACTGTAAGCCTTTTGTTGAAATTAACCCAAAATTCCCCCTATAACACTAGGATGAAATAAAAAATGAATCAAGAGAAAAAGGATGTCCTCAAAAAGCAATAGTGACCACAGTGGGAATCTGAGTTAGTTTCACAAACATAAGCTGCTTAAAGTGACTTATTAAAGAGAGCCATATCTCTATTATATTTATCGTCCTGACTTGCAAGAAAGCAATGGAGGCGCTAATACATAGGCTAAGCAAAATTACCCCAACCTGCTTCTGAAGATACCAAGATATTGCTGTCTGCTTGAAATTTAATAGAAATAAGACTGAAATTTAGAACTGTTTGCCCAGACCGCCAAGCAAGGGAAAGTGCTGTAAAGTGTCTTTCCCAAGGTCTTGAAATGAGTTTTGAACCAAAACCATGTTGCACTACCCCAGCACTCTAGCCACTCGACAATACTGTCGCAAGGCCACATGAGAACAAAAAAATATTAGAGCACTGGTCATTCATTTTATTTTCATTTTATTTTTTACTCAGTTGCTGTTAAATAGTTCACACAAAACCATAAATATTAAAGATTGAGAAAAGAAAGAAGCAGCACAACCTTAGACATTAAAGCAGATTGAAGATAATTAAAAAACAACACCTTGATCAGTTAAAATATTAGAAATGAGAAAAAACGAAAAAAGGAAAGAAGAATATATATGATATTACAAAAAAAATACAGTAATTAAACAAATTAGAAGGTTGTATAACCAGTAATTATTACCCAGTGCATGTCTAGTCAAACAAATTAAAGGTCCTAAAAGCAAAGCTAAAGTCTTGTTAATATTGTTTTTTCTTAAAAAGCAGTACATAGCATTGTTTTATTGGATCTTTTTAAGAAGTCATGGTAAGCAATTTTTTTTGGTGAAACTAACCTGAACTCTCTCGTTTAGCACCAGGATAGAATAAAGAAACCAAGAGAAAAAGGGATCTCAAGAAGTGTTAGTAACCGCAAGGAGATCCAGGTTAATTTTACAAACAAGTTTTTAAAACTGTGAAGATTATACTTCAGGAACATGCATTATTTATGTAATACGAGGGGCATTCAAAAAATACGTGGAATTTAATAATTTTTTATAATTTATTGATACAATCAATCTACTTTTCAACGTAGTCTCCATCAAGGTCGATGCACTTATCCAGGCAGTGCTTCCATTCTTTTATCCCATTTTTGAAGTAATCTGCTGACCATTTTGTGAACCATGTTTTTGCTGCTTGCTTTGCCTCATTAGTGTCATTAAAATAAACACCTTTCAAGTGTTTTTTGAGTTTTGGAAATAAAAAAAAGTCAGATGGGGCAAGGTCTGGGCTATAAGGTGGATGTGGCAGCAATTCCCACGGAAATTCTCTGAAAACATCTTTTACAATCCAAGAAGAATGTGCTGGGGCATTGTCGTGATGGAAAAGAATTCCACAATGGAGTTTTCCTGGATATTTTTCAGCTAATTTTGCTCTCAATTTCCTTAGAACTTCTATGCAATAGGCACCTGTAACAGTTTTTTACCTTCTAAAAAATCTACTAGCACAACTCCTTCAGAGTCTCAAAACAGTTGCCATTACCTTCTTGAAAGACCTCTCAGACTTGAATTTGATTGGGCCAGATGATCCACGTGGGAGCCACTGTTTGGACTGCTATTTTGTTTCAGGATCATACTGATAGACCCATGTTTGATCTCCTGTGATAATTTGATCAAAAAAGCGGTCTTCATCTGCTTCAATTTTGAGCAAAATTCTTGTTGATAATTCACTTCTGAGATTGAGCTGATTTGGGCACAACACTTTTGGCACCCATTGTGCCAAAAGTGCCAAGGCATAAATCGTCATGCAGAATTGAATGAGCTGAACCAACTGATATGCCCACAGTCTCAGCTATCTGATAAACAAACCGTCAATCGTCTATCTTTTTTGACTAGCTTCCTAACAAAATCAATTTTTTCATTGTTTTTTGAGATTGTTGGTCTTTCATGACCCTCATTATCTTCAACAGCTTCTTTACCATCTCGAAATCTTTCAATCCACTTGTAAACACAAGTTTTCTTTGGAGCATCATCTTTATAAATGGTCTGCAGAGCTTGAATGATTTTCGTTCCTTTCCAACCAAGCTTTACCAAAAATTTGTTGTTGGTTCTTACCTTGAAATCCTCACACTCCATGGGTTAAAAGCTACCTTAAATAAACTAGCTCTTGACAACTTTGTTTACAAGCGCAAAATGAGTGATCACAAATAACATGCTTTTTAATGGCTAGCATGCTAAAATACATTTTTTCTTGCTGGCACTCTTGTCATGGGAGAATTCTGCGTATTTTTTGAATGCCCCTTGTACCTATCTACAATTTAAAAAAATCGAGTCTTTTCAAGAAGTCACTGTATGCAATTTTTGTTAGTGAAAATAACTTGGATGCCCCTGAGGTTACTATCACTTCTTGTGAGACCCTTTTTCTCCTGGTTTCTTCTTTATTCCACCCTGTTGCTGAAAGGGGTATTCTGGGTTAGTTTTACCAAAAAAAAAATTGCTTATGGTCACTTGAAAAGAACCCAATAATCAACGTAGAAATAAAGCAATTTACACATTTAATTAAGCAAGGGTAAAATAAAAGACGTTTTTATTTTGTAATTTTTTTAAACCTTTTGTTTTGGAACTGGTCAGAATCAACCAAGGGGGCTCATGTGCAACTCACTGCCCATAAAATACTCAGGCCTGATTGAGAGTGTTTATTTAATTATTAATTCAGTTAAATAAGATAATACATTGAAGCTATTTTTGCTGTATAGTTAATTGAATGATTTTTATTTTTATATAATAATACTGATTGCTAGTATCAAAGTATCTAGCTGTTATTCATTTAATAATTTGTTGGTAAAACTTTTTTGGATGCCATGGCGCCTACTTCTTTAAAGTTTCTAAAAGGTCCTTCAACAAGTGATCCTGCTCATGTCCCAGTTGCTGTGATTGGTCAAATCTCAAATTTAAAAAGGATTTCTTGGAACGAAATTGCTCATCGCTTGAAGCCAACAGTCAATGAACCAACATGGAAGCAAGCAGTATCTTCACTTCACCCTGCTCCCACTGACACATGCTCATTGTTTATGAACAATGGAAGTGTTGGAGCTTTTTCTGGTAAAACAAGTCGGCACAACATGCCTTCAGCAGCTTATCATATTTCAAAATTAATTCGAAATAGTTGTTTGCATGGAAAATCAGATGAAGTAATTTTAATTGTTTGTAAAGAAAATGAAGCATTTGCATGTGGTTGTGCAATTGCTAGATCTTTCTCATTGTTTTCAATGCGTACAGACTCTGGATTTCAAAAACATTCTCGTACCGTAACTGTTGAATTTGCAATTGTTGGTGAACGAACATGCTCTCTTCCAGAAATTGCTGATTGTGTTCAAGATGCAAGTGATTCTATTCAAATGGCTGCTAGAATTGTTGATGCTCCATGCAATATTATGAATACAACTGCATTAGTTAATGAAGCAAAAGTAGTAGCAGCAGAGTTAGGTATTGAACCATTTGTTTTAAGCGGTGAAGAACTTAATGAAAAAGGATTTGGTGGTATATATGGAGTAGGTAAAGCTGCAGACCACCCCCCAGCTTTGGTTGTTCTCAGCCACCTTCCACCAGATGCTTCTATTTCAATAGCTTGGTGTGGTAAAGGCATTGTTTATGACACAGGTGGTTTAAGTATTAAAGGTAAAACAACAATGCCTGGAATGAAGCGAGATTGTGGTGGTGCAGCAGCTATTCTTGCTGCTTTTAAAGCTGCAGTTAAAAGAGGTTTTAGTCAAAATTTGCATTGTGTTTTGTGCTTAGCAGAAAACAGTGTTGGCCCATTAGCAACTCGTCCAGATGATATACATATTTTATATTCAGGACGCTCTGTTGAAATTAATAATACTGATGCTGAAGGAAGACTAGTTCTAGGTGATGGTGTAGCTTATGCTTCTAAAGATTTAAAAGCTGACATAATTTTAGATATGGCCACTTTGACAGGTGCTCAAGGTGTTTCAACAGGAAAATATCATGGTGCAGTTTTAACCAACAATGAAACGTGGGAGAAAGCTAGCGTTGTAGCAGGCCGCATGTCTGGTGATCTGACCCATCCAATTGTTTACTGCCCTGAGCTTCACTTTTCAGAGTTTAACTCTGCTGTTGCTGACATGAAAAATTCTGTTGCAGATCGTTCTAATGCTCAATCTTCTTGTGCTGGTCTTTTTATTGGAAGTCATTTGCAAGGGGCCTTTAATTTTCCTGGTGTTTGGGTCCATGTAGATATGGCATATCCTGTGCACAGTGGAGAAAGAGCTACAGGATATGGAGTTGCTTTGCTTTTAGTTCTTTTTGGCCAAGTATCTCAAGATAAACTTTTACGTCTACTTTCACCAAGTGATGTTTTATTTAATTTTGAAAATTTGGATGAAATGGATGGTATTGCAGAAGAAATGATTGCCTCTAAGCGATTTAGAAATGCTTAAAAAAGCACTTAAATTGTTTTTAAAAATAATGAATAATAGTTGATTAGTTTGTCTTTTTCATAATAAAAAAGTGCCAAAATATATACTGATTTTTTAGACTAATCTTCTAATTTTTACCATGCAAATTACTATACATTACAAATATAATATTATAGCATTAAATGTTTGTATTTTTAACTATCTTGTTATGCTTAATCTAAAAGTAACCATGCTTGTATAATCTTTTTGGCACTAATTTTTTGGAAGTTTGCTATTACAAAGTTATCAATTATCTATTTTGCATGCTATTAACTTGAACATTGTGATCATGACAATAATCTAATGAAAAACAATATAAATTTGGGTAATATTTTTTTATAAAAGTAGTTATTTTATTGCATGATCATTCAGTCTGTGCTTTTGTGAAACAAATTTTATTCAAAAATAAAAATCACCTTTTCGAGTGATGTTTTTAACTATATGATGACTATTTTATCATTTGTTGAAATGTATCATGACAAGCTTAAAATTGATATTCATGTAGAAAGCATATATATAAACAACATCACTTATAAAGCCTCGATTTATTGCACTGTTTTTTGTCCATCATTACTTATTTGTAATATAGCAATATCATTGAACATGTTTTAGGTAAAGCAAAATTTTTTATTAATAGTGTTTTGATTTATCAAATTATATACATAGTGGTGGTAACATGAAAGCTTGTTGCATACATTTCTAAACAATATTACATTTAAAATTAAGCACAGCTTGTTAATAACTGGTCTTCATGCCTTTAAAATTCAAGTGAAAAATTTCTATCATTAAATATTTGTGAAATTATTATTAGCATCAGCTGAAATTACAAAGGCATTTTTAATTTACCATCAAGCTAGCATAACTTCGCTAATTTTGTTTTAAAAAATGTGGTTGTATGTTGATATATTTTCTGTGATTATAAATCTTTTTGCTACTTCTTATGGCTTTACTTTATCACTTAAAGATTCATCCTATAAAACTATAAAAATATTGTAAAAAAGTTAACATCTTTTGTAGTCACAATGTCTGATTTTTTAATGATGCTATAAGTATTTTTTTGGATGTAAGGGGTTGAAATTTTTAATGGTGAAATTTAATTAGTATGCAAATGGTTTATTTGAATATATTTTTTGCATGCTGTTTACTTTTCTTTTTGAAGAATAAAAACTTTTTTGAATCGTGATTGAAACATTGCAAAAACTATTAAGAAATTTTACATGATTTGTTTTAAATGCCACAAATTTCTTTTTTATGAATTACTTTCAGCATAAGAATACAAGTTATATGATTCTATCTACTATGATTTATTATAAAGTTCATTCTATAAAATGTGATTTTTACTTATTTTGTAATTTTAAACAAAAGCTTGCTAATTACATTGTATATGACAATTTTGTATTCTTATTTAGATATATTACTTAATTACCAAAATTGTAAGTTTTGTGAAGCTAAACCATTTCATAATTTTTATACTTAAATTTATTATACATAAAATGTGAAAGAGATGCTTTTGATATATTGGTCATATTCTTGGTAAAGTGAAAGAAGATTTGCTGGAATACAAGATTTAGAATAAATTATAGTTTGCAGTTTTGCCATTTTTGTTGAAGTTTTTGTTTACGCAAATTTTCAACAATAATAGCAGTTTTTTTAAACGTTTTTGAGATATACAGTACAATGCAAAAGTATTTAAACAAGAGTATTTTTAAAAAATTTTTAACTGTATCCTAAAATTTATTTGAAGAAAACCAACCTCTTTCACCCAGGATTATTTTCATCCTGGATTTTTTGAATAAATAATTGATTCTCACAGAGTGAGTCACAGGAAATGGATGCTTTTAGAACGCCCCTTGCTCTTCTAGAGTAAGTGGTTAGGGAGTGAGAAGGTAGTCTTTGAAACCTTCTTAAGATGCTGTTTAGTTTGTTGTTATTTGTTTATCTTTTGCGTTAATTTTTGTATTTGTTAGTCATTAATTTTGAATTGCTTTTCTTTTTAGTTTTCCTTTTAATTTTAAATTGATTTTAAATTGCTTTCCCTCATGCTACTGTGTGTTTGCTTATGACACCTAGATGAAAAATGGTGAATCAGTGACAGAACCCAGCATAATCACGTGTTTATGCTGGGAATTGAATTGAAGACTGCAATACATGAAAATATCCAAGAAATAGGTGAAGAAACTTTAATGAAAGTGGAAGATAACTTTAGAAAGCAGCTTCAAATTTGTACTCGTGAAAATGGCCATCATTTGTCAGACATAATTTTTTGCTCCTAAATATTCCATAATGGCATAGTTTAGTAAATGTTTTTATGTACATTATAAAATTTTTGTTAAAATATTGGCTGAGTTTGTATTCCTTAAAAACATCTGTTTCCATGACTCACCCTGTACTTGCTTTAACCTTAAAAAACCTAGGTTACTAATTTAGAAGATAAAAAACAAAATACAAAGTGAAAAATACTTTTTCCTTTGTAAAATGAGGCATGCGTTTCATGGGACATGTGTTCCATTTATAGTCAATGCCAAAAAATTAAAAGCTAGAATTACAAATTAATTTGAAATGAAATTAAAATTAGAAATTAAAAATTGTCCTTCAAATCATAATGTAGATCATTATTGTGGTACAGAAAAATAGCAAGATTTTATTGAAAATTTACTCTGAACCATGATAGATTGGAAAGCATTTCAAACAAATAGGGATTTTGCATTCTGAGCACATAATTTTCGTTCTGATATCTTTGATTCCTTTCTGAGAACATGAATGGCATCATCCTCATAAGTAACTTTTTTTTATGGAATTTAAATAAAAACGTATTAGAAACAATCACATACAAAATTGAAAAAAAATTTATAAAGAAACTTGTGTAAATTGTAAGAAAATTGTGAGAAATCATGCAATTGGTATGCTCCCATGCAAGAATAAACAAAAAAATGGCATGAAGGCAGACAAGTTAGAGCTGCATGACTTCATCTTACACCTATATATATGTTCCATCCAAGGTGAAAGGGTAATAACAAAAAATTTTTTAATTTAAGTTTGTACTATAAATTATTGACACAAATAAATATTTTGTAAGAGATTTCTTTAGTTTATTGAGTGATTTAAGTGCTGTTATAGAAAGATGTATGCAGCAAGTTCATTTAACGTTGGGAACAAGTGTAAAGCAGCAATTGTAATTGATCAAGACAAAAAAAGTGAGTCACAAAATTAAATACACTGTAACTTGGATAGCAACAATTAATTTCAACACTTAATAAGTTAAACAAAGGTTTGGTAAATGAACCTAGAATACATTCTTTTTGTTAAGGTAATGTTAGAAGCCTAAGCTTGTGTTAATTAAAAAATTTTTTTATTGATTCAAGCAAATAAATATTTATTGGCATTTTTTATTTATTTTATTAAATTTTAGGATACACCAAAAATTTACCAAAAACTAGACTTGTTCAAATACTTTTCACAGTACTGTGTATACTGTATATATGGTAGAAGTGCAAGACTGACAGTAAAGATCTCAATGAAATATGTATGTATAATATATATACAAGGTGGCAGATAAGTAGCCTAACAGTTAAATGAGTGATGATAAATAATCAATACGTAGCCTAACAGATTGTGTGTGCACATGCGTAGCATGCAAGGATGTCTAAATTCATCCAATCATACAGTCATAATTTCATTTCATATGATTTGTATTTAAAGAAATGACATAATCACAATGTCATTATTTCCAATCTAGCAGATTGTCAGTGGAGCATTATTGGCAAACTAGTAATTGATGCATGGCAAGATGAATTTGATGAAGCACCACCACATCAAGAAACTATTTACAACATCAGAGACCGATTTTATCAAATTGGCACTGTGGCTGACCTCAAATATTCTGGAAAATGAACATCAGTTAACAAAGCTGCTAATGCAGCACTTGTCGTCACATCACTACAGCAGAGTCCATGTAAGAATGCAAATCATTTGAGTATTGAACTTGGCATTAGTCACTCATCTGTACAAAATATTCTGCGCAAAAATGTTAATCACCAGGGCTGAGGACCCAGCCTAATTTAGGTTAGGCTCCGGCTCTGGAGCCAATTAATTTTAAGCTCTGGCTCCAGCTCCAACTTGATAATATATTTATAAATATTGGCCAAAAAGGGATAACTAGATGGTATATCAATCATCAAAAACTTATATATATCAATTATCAAAAATTGCACTCATTTGCCAAGGCATATTTGCAAGTTCATTCAACAACGTAATCACACTTACCAACAAAACAGATCATCACAAATCATTACTTTAAAAATCACATTAACAAGCAGATACATGAACACCAAACAAACACCCAAAAACAACTGTGGTTAAATTTACCTACGGTGGAATTTACAATTGTAAAATTTACTGGTCACCCCTGAAACACCTTGGGTCACTTTCACAAATACCTCACAAATATGTAAAACACTGCTCCCAACACTAACACAATATTACATCTTGGAAAAGGTGCCCCAACCATTTCCACTTTGAAACTAAACAAGGACAACAGCATTGGCACAAACTACAGATTGATATAATTTTTATCAACCATTGCCAAAGCACTAGATAAAACGCTATTACCATAAATAACAGAAAACATTTCAATTATTTCTTATTTGTATGGATTCCAATATAAACACTCAACATACACTTCTTTGCATAACATCTTCCACCACATTACAAAAGGCTTCAACAATCCAAGGCAACATCACACTGTAGCAGTAGCTTTGGACATCAGCTAGGCGTTTGATACAGTAAACAAAAACAAACTTATACTAGCAAACACCGTCATTAAGTTTATAGCCAACTACATTTAAAGGACGACAAGCATGTATTCAACACAATGGCACACTCTCAAAATTCAAATAAATCAACATCTGGAGTACTGCAAATTAGAATTTGGTCTCTAACATTATTTAAAATTTACATTTCTGAGATTACCCTCCTTGTAAAAGTTGTACAAATCTCAACATAAGCTGATGACATAACAATCAAAGCATCTCACACCAATCACCATTTAAGGACCAACAACTCATTCAACCATATTTTTACAAAATATTACACTTTTTGTACCCGACCCTGCTGAATATGTTACAACTTTATCACTTAACTTAAACAATCAAACACTATCAACAGCAAAACACCCAAAAACTCTTGAAATTACTTTTTACCCAAAACCAACATTTTCACAATTTACATAAATCTCACTATGCTTAACTTTTTCAAAGCACTTACTTCAAACAAATGGGATAAACAAAACAAACTAATCATTTCTACATTTAAAGCTATCATTTTACCATATTGGAATATGCAAATGCCATATGGAGCTTTATCATATTAAACACCAACATTAAGAAACTGCAAATCATTCAGAACACAGCTTTGTTCATTTCTACTGGCTGCTTACGAGGCACAAACATTCAAAGCCTGCAAGACAAAACCATTGCCCTACCAATGAGCGCCTGTCTCATACTCCATGCTACTCGTCTTAAACAAATTTGACTCAAACACAAACACACTCTTTACATAACCTTAATGCACATTTAAATTCACAAATTAATGAAATATGTAAATGTAAAAAAATGTAAAAAATTAAATGTAAAAATGTAAAAAAAAATTGTTAGAAGCTGGAGCCAGCAAAAATTTCAATGGCTCTGGCTCCAGCTCCCGGTCCACACAATATCAGAACTTGGCTCTGGCTCCAGCTCTGGCTCCTCCAAAATTGGCTGGCTCCAGTCTCTGGCTCTGGCTCTGGCTCCCCAGCCCTGGTTATCACCCATATCATCTGCACTTGGTACACAGACTAATAGATGATGACCCAGATTGCCAAATGCAAATGTGTGAAGCTTTTCCGTCTTAATTCAAGGAAAATGACCAGCTGATGAGAAAAATAATCTGGTCAGACAAGGCCAAATTTGTTATGCATGGTTCTATTAACAGACACAGTGAATCCTTGTATGTAATTGGTGAAACACAGCTTGTCACTGCCTAGGGTTGTGTGATTTCCACTGAAGGTCTCATCTGTCCTTATTTTTTAAATGAAACAGTTAATGAAATGAATTATCATGACATGGTATCCAATTATTTTCTACCACAATTACAACAATGAATTCTGACTATAATTTGCTCATTTTTATGCAAGATGGGACTCCTCTGCATCATGTCAATAGTGTAAGAAATCTACTGAATACACTACTTGGTGGTTGAATTGATAGACATGGTACAATCGAGTGGGCTCCAAGATCAACTCATTGTATGCCCATGGATTTTTTCTTGTGGGGTGCTATGAAGGACCAAGTTTACAATAGCAAACCCTATATAGTTTGGATGATTTTGAAATGGCTGTCATGATGCACTTTAATGCTATTAACTCAAACAAGGAGCTATGCGCCAGAGTCTGTGAATCCATTATTTCCTATATATAACCAAATGCATCAAACAGAATGGTTGGCAGTTTGAATATTTATTATAATCATTTATTCTTGCTCTGCTTTCTATAAATTTGTAGAATGATTAAAATGAAGAGCTTCTTGTGGTACAGAATTTTAATATTGCTTTAAACAAAGTCGATTTTATCGGAGCCATAAGCTTTTGGTGATGCTCTCATCAGTGGCAATTGCGTCAAAATGGGACGAACCAGAGAAAATCAAGGTATTTATAGTCTCAACAGTTGGGAGAAAGGTGCTGTAGTCTCAGAAAGGAGAAAGGCACAATTGCACAAAATCAAAGAAGTGTGGTGCAATACAGTGTAATCTTGGAAAGGAGAAACACACTATGTGCAATTACCAAGGAGAAACACTGTTACTTGCAACTTAGGTTATTTGAAAAGCTTTAATGTGTAAACAAATTCCTTTTGTTTACGTAAAACTGGATGTCTGGTTTTGATAAAAGTTGCCTCGAGTAGACACAGATGGAACGAGTTGCGGGCCACAGCAAGAATTTTAAAAGGTTTGTCATTATAGTTTGCAGCACATTGCTCGTTATCAAGGAAGTGTTGTCCTATGGCAGAGTCACAATCTGGGTTATTACATTTTAGCTTACAGGATCTACTGGGTTGAGATCATGTAGGGCGCTTTGCTTGCTGTTGTAGCCATTTAGGAACATGCTGCTTGATTCTATCTTGTAGTTGCTGTGATGTTCGTCCTATGTACCTACTGTCACAGTGCCATGAATATTCATAAACAACAGAGCTTTCCAGCGTGGTAGGTAAAACATCTTTGCGGGCTACAGGCAACATGCGTTTGGATGTAAATACCACTCTGGTGGTAACAGAGTCATAGCAGGCTTTCAACAGCCGTTTTGACATTTTTATCAAGACCAATGGAAGCTTTCCCTATCCAAGGAACTCTTAAATACATGGGGCACCTCTCAGGGCCAAATCGTTTGGGTATAGAAAACTGAGCAATTTTTTTGGAAATGTTGCAGTCAATAATGATATTACTCTCTCTCTCTCTCTATATATATATATATTATATATTGTTGTATCTTTGCACGAATACACAGGTTTATTAAATAACAATAATTAAAATTCACAAAAATCACTTAGCCAAAAAACAACCATATTGAAATAGAATGCTTTTAGTTCGTTTGCTGTAGTAGCTTGATAACTTTGAACTGACTGAAGAACCGAAATAGATGCGCAGATTTAACTGGTTACAATTATGCTTGGAGATACGCGTGTCCAATAATTGATCGAGCAGAAGGCGCTGATTAAGATTAGAAGCGTTTAAGAAAACACTACGTCATCGATTGCACAATATCGCAACACTTCCCCAAATAAACTATGACAAAAAATATATATACATATTAGCAACAATATTTTTTTGGAGGTCTCTTTGTTCTTGCTGATTGTCATGGATTGTATCGCCCATACTCGTCTCCAGTTGGTAATCTCGGATTGTTGCGTTGGTTCATCGAAGAAGAACTAGATGCGTGGTCAGTCCCGGCTGGAAGTGTTTCTGTAGACAAAACGCTCGTTGGGATTTCACAGGGATCATCATCTTGATCTGAACCGTATTGAGGTCGAAGTTGATCAAGATGTCTTCTCCAAGTTGGTCCTCGAGGAATGACTCGTACATTGACGCTTCGTGTACCATGGACTTTTGTAACTATCGCAGGCACCCATCGTGGGTCACGAACTCTTCTAGGGCCGAAGTACAGTGCGTAACAAGGGTCTCCTAGTGAGAAATGATGTTCGACTTTCGAAACCACTTCCGAGTCTTCAGCATTTGAATGCTTGCTTGCTTGTCTTGACTGTCTTCCCTGCAGGAGATGCGGAATGGATGGAACCAAAGTGTCAATTTTGGTGCGAATTCTTCTTCCATTCAACAATTCGCTTGGTGACAGTCCCGATGCAAAAGGAATTCTTCTATACTGCATTAGAAATTCTTGCAAAGCTTCCTTTGGAGGTAACGAGGATTTTCTCAATGCCTGTTTGAAGGATTGTATCAAACGCTCGGCAGCACTGTTTGTTGCTGGATGATAAGGTGCTTCGGTGAGATGTACAATGCCTCGTTGTTTGCACCAAGCTTGGAACTCTTGAGACATGAATGTTGTGGCATTATCGGTCACCAATGTGTGGGGATATCCGAAATGAGCAAATTCTTGTTCAAGTATAGCAGTAGTACTTTTTGAAGATGTTGAGGTTGTTGGATGAATGCAAGGATATTTTGAATAAGCGTCTACAAAGACTAACCAGTTTCTTCCCAGAAAGTTGATCGCATGGTCCAAGTGGAGTCTTGACCATGGTTTTTCTGGCATCATCCACGGATGGATTGAAGGTTTATCCGGCTTATTTTGAAATTGGCCACAGGAAGTGCATTTGCGACATAAATCCTCAATGTCAAAGTCAATTCTTGGCCAATAGACAGTTGACCTGGCAAGTTGTTTCATCCGTTGCATGCCGAAATGTCCAAGGTGTAATAATTTAAGAATATGATTACGTAGGGTTGAAGGAATTATTACCCGTAAGCCGTAAAAAACGCAACCATTCTCTGTTGACAACGAATTTTCCAACTTTTTGAAGTCTTTAAGCTCTTCCGAAAATGCATGCGGCCATCCCTCCTTCACAAATCGCATTACTTGGGCAAGAATTGGATCCTTGGCAGTCTCTCTGACCACAAGCAATGGATTGTCAGGATTGATTTGACGACTGATTGTTCGAACTAAACAAACGCTATCGACATCATCTTCCATCTCCTCCCCATCAAAACTTGTGTCATTTGAAAATGGCAAGCGACTAAGAGCATCGGCATTGCCATGGTCCTTGCTTCTATGGTATTCCACCATGTAGTCATATTGATGGACTAGTAATGCCCATTGTGCAAGTCGATTCGCGGCCATTGCAGGAGTACCTTTATCAGGGGCAAACAAGGTCACTAAAGGTTTGTGATCGGTAACCACAATGAACTTACGACCGTACAGAAACTGATGAAATTTCTTCAAAGCGTACACTAAGGATAGTGCTTCTTTCTGTATTTGGCTGTAGCGTCTTTGTGTTGCCGATAAGACTTTAGAAATATTGAGAATCGGACGCTCGCTTCCGTCTGCAAAGCGATGAAATAATACCGCTCCAATTCCGCATTCTGAGGCGTCACAAGATAAACCCAACGGAAGAGATGGGTCATAGTGCGCAAGTACAGTCTCTGTGCATAGTAACCGTTTGATCTTTTTGAAAGATGTCGCTTCTACTTCACCCCACTTCCACTGTTGTCCTTTGCGTGTAAGCTTGTACAACGGCTCGGTGATTTCCGAAAAATATGGAGGTAAGAATTTAGAATAAAACTGCACAGATGCTAAAAAAGATTTTAACGTAGAAATGTTCTTGGGTGTAGGCATTTCTAGTATGGCATCAACTTTGGACCCTTTTGCAATTCCTCGACTTGATAAAGTGTGACCCAGGTAATCAATTGATACTTGGGCGAAAACACATTTCTGACGGTTGCAGCGAAGACCTTTTTCTTCTAGTCTTTTGAACAAAGCTTGCAGGTTCATCAAATGATCTTTTGCGTTGTCACCACTTACCAAAATATCATCGAAATACACGGCAACTCCTCGCAAATTTTGCGTTAACTGTTCCATGATTTTTTGGAAATACCCTGGTGCGGATTTAATTCCGAAAGGAAGTCTTTTCTGAAGTAAAACTCCTTTGTGAGTGCTGAGAGCCAGCTTCTTCTGGCTGTCAGGAGAAAGACAGATTTGATTATATGTATTAGCTAGATCAATCTTACTAAAGCAGTAACCACGTCCTAGCTTGCGCATTAGATCTTCTGGGAGAGGGATTGGTTGACGATGGTCTTCCAGTTGCGAGTTTACAGTCACCGAATAATCTCCACAAACTCGGATGCTTGCTTTTGCTTGACCTGGCAAAGGAGACTTTCGAATAGGAACGACGGGGGTGCCGTACGAGTTAAAATCTGTAAGCTCCCATACACCTCTCTTAATTCCTGCTTCATATGCTTCGTTTAAATCTTGTAGGATTGAGAACGGAACAGGTCTTGGCTTCTTGAAAATAGGTTTAGCTTCAGGTTTAAACCGTATGTCCAGTGAAAAATCTTTTAGACAACCAGCCTCATGAAAATGTTTTTGTGATCTTTATTTTTGATTGTTGTTGCCTTTATTGCTACCACATCATCAATATACCTAAATTTGCGCAGCACAGTTATGTAATAAGTTTTTTGCCATGCAGATGGTATGCATTAAAGAAGGGTTTAATATTTTTAATGTCTTATTCCTGACAAGCTGCATTAGCTAAAAGAAATGCAAAATTTTTGCACTTGGTTTCCAGTTGTTGCAATACATCATTTGCAGTATGCTAAATAGTACTGCTACTAACACTACAACCACTTTAAAGTGAAATGTGACCCAACACTTGATCAAAGTGACCCTTGATCAAAACAAGACTTGATCATATGACACTTGATCGAAATGACACTTGATCAAAATGACACTTGATCAAAACAATATTTGATTAAAACGACATGTGATTGAAATTATACTTGATTGAATAATGAAAAAAATTTACAACTTAAATCTCTGTATGTCAATTTTTTGTGATATCTAAAAAAAAGATTTTCACTATGAATCTGTCCTGATTTTGTTGATTTTTTGTCCCAAAAACATAGTAATCTCTAAAAAAATAGCTTTTTTCTTTGAATCTCTCTCTGATTTTTGCTAAGGGTCTGCAAGGGTGGGGCCATGGCAAAATGCTTCCCCTTAAATAACTGACTACAATGTAAAAAGAATGGACATTTGGTGGTACAGAATTTGAAGATCACATAAAGTAAAAGATTTTTCTTCCCAATGGTTTTCATCTGACACTCTTCAGGAGAAATCGTCAGAATAAAGCAGAAATGAAACTAAACTGGATTATAAGAAAGAAAGCAGAGTTCTCATTGGCTGGAAGAAGTTAGCCAATGAGAGAAAAGATTAATCATTGGCTAACTTCTTTCAGCCAATGAGAACTCTGCTTTCTTCTTTATAATCCAATTCAGTTTTATTTCTGCTTTATTCTGACGATTTCCCCTGAAGAGTGTCAGATGAAAAGCTTTAGGAAGAAAAATCTTTTACTTCACATAAAAAGAATGCAAAAAAATGGTAGCAATAGGCATCTAACAAAACATAACCATGAAAAGAATTCTACTTGTTGCCCTCTTAAAAATACTTTGCCCTGGGACCTTGTTGAGAAAAGCCTGACCTTGAAATTATAAAAAATAAAAAGAAACTGTCTACTTTGGCCTCTGCTTTTCATGAATCTAATTTACAGTAACAAAGAGATTATTTAATTGCAGTAAATATTTTTTTTTATCAACTGTTATTTCAATCAAGTGTGGTTTTATCAAATGTTATTTCGTTCAAGTGTTGTTTGATCAACTGTTGTTTGATTAACTGTAGTAGCACTGAAGTGGGAGACACTCAATCAAAGATCTGTTTTTTGAGTTTTTTTAAGCTTCTTAAAAAAGCACTAATAAACTTTTGTTAATCTGTTTCTGCTTCATCTACAATAAAAAATTTTATTATTGTGATCGAATTTGTTTTATTCTAGCAAACAGATTTTAAAGCTAGATGGTTTAATTAGTGAAGTGGTATATCTGCAGCTAAAAAAAAAGATGCTACTTTTTTTTTAATTTTAGTTGATCTGACTGTAAAAAAGCTTGCTTATCTTGAGATTCACTTTTTTTTGTTTTTGGCTTGGTGTTATTTTTTCTGTGACTTCACAAAAATTTTTTTCCTATTTTACTAATTCTTTGCAAGTGTTGCAGTGTAAATTGCCTGTTGGTGTTTCAATACCAATTGCAGGTTTTTACTATTGACTTTACCAGGGCCTACTTATAAGCAGGGCATGTTATGAAATGGAAAGAAAATTGTAGTATGGAATGGAATGGTAGATTTTATCAATAAAATAGATTTTATCATTTCATCAATAGAATTTTCCATACTTATTTTAATGTCGTTTTCATAGCAAGTGCAGTCAATAAAGCTGCCTTTGATCAGACACACAAAATGATGAAAGAAAAAAGTAGTAGCTAAAGGTTTATCGAAATGAATAGGGTAGGAAAAAAGAATGCAAGTTACAACCAGATTAGTGATATTTCAAGATTGATGTTTAAATGGTTTGTAACTTCAATATAAGGCCAGTTTTAACCTTTAGGTTTAAGTGCCTAGCTTGCTTGTGTGTCTCCCTTAGGAAATGTAGTGATAAATAACTTGCTAGGTCGCCCTGTTGGATTGTTTGCAGTTTAAATAATATTAATAAGTTGTATTTATAAACTGCTCTATACTTAAAAAGTTCGTGTACATGTAATCTCAGAGTGGTTGAACATGAATGAAAAACATCACAAACAACTACAAAAAAAATTGTTAGAGCTAATCAAATATTGATGCAGATTATCTACACATTTAAATGCACATACCCAAAATAAAGACTAAAATTACAGATCTATCATTTAGACATATCATCTATAGTTAGACTTACAAAAGCACCTCTTAAAATTTACATGGTATGAAATTTAGGGTTTTTGATATAATACAAAGTATGGAAAAGATATGGAATATGGAATGGAAGAATTTTAGTATGAAATGGAATGGAATTTTTTTTAGTATAGAATGAAAGATTTCGAAGAATATGAAATGTGGGAAATTTCCATTCTATTCCTTAGCATGCTGTACTTATAAGCTTAATTTTATGAGTTCCACCATGTGTCTTTTCAATATTTTAAAAATGTCCTTAAATATTTTTTTATAGTCTATGCCAAAGGTTGGAAGTTTTTTTGTTTTGGAGGCCAGATTGAAAAACTTTTAACAATGGAGGCTGCATAAATTGAAATACCTAAGAAAATAGCATAATTACTTTGATTCTGTCCGAGTTTTCTTGATTTTTGTTGCCAAAAAGTAGTGATCTCTAAAAAAAAGGGTATTTTGAATTTTTTCTCTAAAATACTGATTTCTAAAAAAAAATCTTTACTTAGAATTAGTCTCACTTTTATTAGTATCACTTTGAATCTGGCTCAAATATCTTGATTTTCATCCCTAAAATTAAAGTGATCTTTAAAAAAAGATTTTCTTTTATCATTGATAGTCATTGACACATAATTCCGTTGTCATGGGACTGCAGGTTTTCCACCTCTGGTCTATGCTTTCTTAATGGTTTGCTTTTAAGTAAACAAGTCATCTTTTATGGTATTTGTTGTATTAAAAAAAAGCATTTTAGTTATTTTCTGATGTTACTTTCTCTAATTGTTATTATTTTTATTTAAGGTATGAACTTTTAAGATATGTCTAAAGAGTAAATATTGGTGGCTTTGTGCAATACACATGCCAAATAGCTGGACCATGTTTTCAAGTTTTAAACTTTTATTAGGGATAGTCTGCTCATAGTAAAAAAAAATCTTAAAACTTACTGGTTCTTATTAAATGGATTGCTGTTCCTATCAATGGAGTAATGCATCTGATAAGAGCTCACAAGTCTTAGATACTTATTTTTATTTGAAAGAATATGAAGTTAATTGGCAAATTAATCAAGGTTTTCATGTCATATATATTTAGTGATTTTTGTTCAATAATTAAACCACTAAGAACTAGTAGTAATATGTAAAAAGTTTAATACACCAATAAATATATATTTTTAGTGCTTTGTAATATTGTAAAGTTTAGTCAATAGTTGTTATGATATGAATAGTATTGGGCCAGAGTGTACTTCACTTAAGCAAGAATATGACAAGTGTTTCAATCGATGGTTCAGAGAATACTATTTAAAAGGTAAAACAGAAGACATTTGCTCAGAGGTTTTTTACAAATATCAAACCTGTGTCAGGAAGGCAATGGCTGATCAAGGTATGGATTTGACAGAATTGGAACAAAGTATTTTGGGAACCCCAAAAGAAAAACAAGCTCCTGAAGACTCCTCTAAATAGAATACAAAAGTTTGCTTGAGTTTTCCTTTATTTAACCATACCACAATTATATTCAGCAGCACTTATCCATTCATACCAGATTAACTTATAAAAAAAACAAAAAACATAAACATTTTTGGTTTACATTAGCCCTCTTGAGATGAATAAAATATTATTCTGAAGAGGGCTATGTTAGCTGAATATGTTTATGGTTTCTTTTTGCTTAATTTTTTTCTTTTTTTAGTCTGGTGTGAATGCATTAGTATTCCTCCATATAATTGTAGTATGGATGAAAAAAGTATGCTCTCTTTCTAAATAGTTTTCTCTATTGTTTACATACTATAGGCATGATATGGATATTTTTAGTTTTCAATCCTTTGTTAAGCGTTATGTAAAAATATTATGTAGCATTTTAATATGTTGCTAGTATTACTTGGTATACTGTTATCATACTGTTTCATTTTGGTTTAAGATCAGTCAATATTTAGTTGAAATATAAAAATTAAAACATTTTTTTAATTGTAAGTTCTACATACAATGAAATATTATAATATATTAATTTCTTTATGTGTTTTCATAAGTTGTGTAAACAAAATTTAAATATTGACTACCAATGGAGATTGTAGCTTCTGATTCTACTTTTGCAAATGGTTTACTGAGTTTCCAAGTTAAAAAAGTGATATTTTATGTGGTGAACATATTATATATATAAATATTAATGTAAATATGTAAAATGAAATGATATGAGTTATTTTATTGATGGTATTATCTATAGAATTCTGATGGATATTCCAAGTATGAGTTCTCTTGTAGCAATAAACATTTACATATTGGTCATGAAAACTTTAAAGACAAGTTATTTATTATTAACTGTTTCTCAAAATTATTTTATGATTTTTACAGTCTTTATTAAAGTTAATTTTGAATTAATATATAATGCCTAAGGTGCTTTTTCATAAAACTTTGTGGGAATATTGCACAGTTAAACTCTTAATAATGTGTGAATTAGTGATTCTTCATGTTAACAAG
This sequence comes from Diplosoma virens, assembly GCA_963680785.1. Classification (NCBI taxonomy): domain Eukaryota; kingdom Metazoa; phylum Chordata; class Ascidiacea; order Aplousobranchia; family Didemnidae; genus Diplosoma; species Diplosoma virens. The sequence goes on from OY796880.1 coordinate 45,555,602, forward strand.
ACTTTCTTAGATTTAAATGCTTGTTCATTTAAGCTTATTGCAGTAAAAATATTCTTGGATAAAAATATAAAACAATTTATTTTGTACTTGGCTAAACTAAATTGATTAGACAATTCATAATATTCCATTGATGTATTAAAGTATTATATGTGTTTGCTATATGCTTAACTTGTTAATGGCTTTTTTCACCATGAAAATAAGTGAGAAGAATGAAAACTGAATAGTTTAAAATGGGGATTTATCAATATTATTGGAAAGGTATTGGCCACTTTGCTGATATATTGGTATCAGCCATATTTTGCTGGTATGCCCAATATTCTTTTTGTCAATATTGATGTAGGAATCACTACTTTTTTTGGGACAAAAACCAAAAAATCAGTGACAGATTGAAGTTAAATTTTTTTTTGAGATCATCCCTTTTTTGGGACAAAAACTGAAAAATTAAAGACAGATCAAAAGTGCCAATATATCAGTATCGCCCAATATTTTCTGGCTGATATATTGGTTATTAGGCAAATGGCATATCAATGCATTCCTTTTCAATTATTCTATATTTTTCTAATTTGCTTAATTAAGTTATTTCAATATGTTGTAAATTATAGTTTGTTTTTCAATTTTTTATCAAAGTAGAAGTTAATTCATAAAGTAAAATTTTTTAAAAAAAGCCTTCCATTTTTCTGTTAACTTTTTGCTATGTTGCATTATCTAATTTTATAAAAAAAGGTATGTTTTCTTCATTTACTATACTTTTTTCTTATTTGGTCTAAAGAGGACTCTTAAAAACAATCAGATTTTTGCATTTTAAATTATTTTTTTGATTAGTGAATGCAATAGTGCTACTTTTTACTGCTTTAATATGTTGTGCAGAATTTATTATCATTTTTAGTAAAAGTATCAAGTTGTATTTTGGACTGCTAAATATTCTGCTTATTATTGATTGCTAAACAACATCTTGGTAATGCCTTTTTTACTACACATTAAATTTGTTTAAAATATTTCAAAAACAATGTTTTTCTTTGTTAAAACAAGAATAAGTTAAAGCTTTGTATATATAAATTTTAATTTTATTTCTTTTTATTGATGAAAACTTATATCTTTGGAAATATGCAAAGATTTGATATGAGATTAAAAGAAATCACATGCCTTATAAAGTGGTGGAAAATAATTACTAAACTTGAAAATGCTTAAAAGGCATTTTGAAATATTTTACATTTTAACTCTGGTTTGATGACTACAGTGCAACCAAAAAGTTTATGCAGAGTAAATAATTGCTTTTTTCAGTTTTTTATTGCAAATTTTTAGAAAATGTTGGATATTTAATGTTTAGTTTTCTTTTCTATCTTGTAAGATTACCGCTTTAAAGTATTTATTTAAAACAGCCATATAATAATTTAAAAAATCATTTTCTTCAAATTAAAAAGTGACGGAATAGTTTAGGCACAATTGGTATAATGGGAAAATGAAGTCAACTTTGTCAGGATGAAGTTCAGAACATTGTACAATTGAGTTCAAAAGGAAAAAGCACTCTTGAAATTGATTGAAAATTGAAAAGAGATCATTGTACCATCAAGAAATTTTTGACTGAAAGGAAAGTGACTTGTGCAAAGCAAAAACATACCAAACCCAAAGCATTAAGTACAAGAGATAAAAGGAAAGTAAAAAATACATTATTAAGAATGCCTCATTCAACAAGCAAAACCATTTTTAAAGCTGCAAGTCTTTCCGAAGTTCCAAAGTCAACTAGAAATGACTATTTAAGAAAGATAGGAAATTTTAAGAAAAAGATAAGCACCCCTGTTCTAACCAAAAAACACATACAAAAGTGAGTTGAATGGGCCAGAAAGTATTAAAGCAAGATTTCAATAAAGTTACTGTATTACTGTTATTGCAAAAAGGTGCTTTTTTCATCTAAAAGACTGTGTTACTGTTGGTAAATTATAGCAAAAGACCAAATTTTGCATGAAAATAGTTCATTCATTTGGTAATGTATGCATTTTAAGCTTTTCCTACAATAGCTTTTGTACATTTTATAGAGCATTTTTTTAAAACATAAACATGTCTTAGTCTTAAATTTGTTAGTGAAAAACTGCATCTTTGGTTTATTGAGTAAATTGTCTTAATCATATGCTTTATTTTAATATTATATTTGTTTCTTCAATAGATTTTTTTTTAGAATAAGCTGCTGAAATAATTCAAGAAAAAATGAGTAAGTAAATGTTTTATATGAAATTCTTTTTTCTTGAATCTTCATTGATACTGTGTGCTTTTTCAAACCTACCACATTACTTCATAGAGAAATAGTTCAAATATTAACTTGTGCAGCTGCCTATATTTTACAATGGTATACACCAAACTGTACATAAAACATGTACAATAATGCCCTTAACACTAACACAATACCCCATCTTTAAAAGCATGCCACAATCATCCCAATTCCAAAGCTAAATAAAGACCACAACATTGGCACAAACTACCAACCCATATCACTTTTATTAGCAATTGCCAAAACACTAGAAAAAACATTTGTAGTGGTAACAGTGCTGAAGTTGGCCAATTACCACAAAGTGAATTGTCGATTAATGTGCTTCTGGCTTTGATAAAAGGCAAAGTCAAAAATAACCAAGAAATTTAATTTAAATGAAAATAAATTATAAGGCGAATCAATAAGAAGCATTAAGAAGCAGTAATCTGTAAATAAATAAAACAAACTAAAAATTAAACACAAATAGAAAACACATTGTTGCCTTACTGAACAGTTTATATTGGTGCTGACTCATGGGGATATGGGAAACACACAACAGGGATCATCAAAAACTCCACTAAATCTACTCAAACTTCAACCAGCTGGCCACAAATACTGCAGCTGGTTGCCTCACAGATTGAGAAGTGACAATCCAAACAGGGTTACAACAAATAACACTAAGTCTACTCAGACTTCAGCCAGCCACCACCAATTGCTGTTGGTCACCTCACAGATTGAGAAGTGGAAGAAAATGCAATAGAGCCAGCCCTGAATAAATGTGCTCCAGAAACGAACTATGCTTGGGGATGAAATTAACTAATAATTAAAGTGTAAAACATAAAGGCACTAGCAGCAAGTGCACACACAAATTATGATTAAGAAAGCAAAAGAATTTTCTCTTGTGTTGGTAATTTTCTACAACACTATTACCATACATAACAATGAATGTCCCAATCATTTCTCATCAACATGGATTCAAACATAAACACTCAACACACACTGCTTTGCACAACATCTGCCACCAAATCACAAAAGGTTTCAACAACTCAAGGCCTCCACAACGCACTGTAGTTGTAGTTTTGGACATGGGGTTGATAGCTTTGGACTTGGACAGCAAGGCGTTTGATACAGTAAACATACACAAACTTATACATGAACTCACACTAAAAAACATTTGTAACATCATCATCAAGTTCATAGCAAACTACAAAAAAGGATAACAAGCATGCACTCAATACAATGGCACACTCAAAACTTAAACAAATCAACACTGAAGTACCACAAGATGGAGTTCTGTCTCCAACATTTACACCTATGATATTTCAGTCCCCCCAAAAGATATACAAATCACAGCATATGTTGATGACATAAAAATCACTGCATCTCACATAAAACGTTGTAAGGCCCAACAACTCATTCAACCATATCTTTACAAAATACATAAATGGGTGACCACTAATAATCTTCATATAAACATAGACAAAAATACCACCACACTTTTTACACCAAATCCAGCTGAATGTGGCACAACTCTATGACTTAAATTAAACAACCAAACATTATATAATATAACCAAACAACCAAACATTATATAATATAACACACACACACACACGTGTGTGTGTGTGTCAAGCATAGGAGCATTGGAGCAGCTTGTAAGTATCAGGGTTTGCTCTATGCAGGTAATTTTACAAGAGGGTGATTTATTGGTCTGAGCTGTGCTGGTTTTGTATGCGGGTGACATGGTTTGATCTTATGAATAAATGTCACAGGATGTCATATTAATAACTTGTTGATTTTTTCTTCAACTTTTTTTTTTGATAACTTGTTGATATGAAAGGGTTCCATATGGTATTTGTATATTCCAACCAGGGGCAAATGATGAATTTAAATGTAGAGAGGATTTTTATTCAATGTTGTAATATCTAAATCCCAGTGTGTGGAAATTATTTTGCAAACCATTGTGAGAAACCTTAGTAATCAATACAGAATATATATAAAAGAAAGGTGTAAGTTTTATTTAAGATTATAGATAACTTAAAAAATTTTAATTCACTGTCTATGCAATAAAAAAGAACAAATGAGACTATGTATGTATCTATTTTTTCTGTGAAATGTTTTTAGCTCTTCGTCTTGGTCTTGTTCAAATGGCAGTTGGGATTAATAAAATAGAAAATGTGACCAAAGCATGCCAGATGATCAAGGAAGCTGCTTTAAAAGGTGCAAAATTGGTTGCTTTACCGGTAAATAAACATCTTTTACCAAAGTTCAAAAATACTAGTAAAATTGTTTGAATGCTTTTTTGATTTAGCTATAAGCAGAAAAAATTTGCGAGCCACATCAAATTTTTTTTGTATCATTGATGAAGCTTTCATATTCTTAAACAGCCATGGTTTATACAGCTGAATGTTAATCAAAAAAGACTGCTGACATTTCTATCTAAACAAGATATGTCATTTAATGATATTAAGAAACAAAGCACAATAATTTTTAATTAGTTAAATTATGCACAGCAACAGCTTTTTGGTAAGACATCCATAACAAAATATATATTATCTCCAATTTTTTTAAGACTTTTCATCTTCATGCTTGTATACTCTGCCTTGTTTTGTCTTATTTTTTTTTTTGAAATCAAGTATAAATATGTTGATGTTTTCTAAAATAATAAAAAATCTTTATCATGAAGCTATATAGTATTACTTTATTGAGAGAATCACAAAATTGCTACTGTACTTTTTAAAGCATTCCTAAATACCCACAAAATTTTTAATATTTTTTTTCATTTTTGTTATGAGTCATAAAAAAATTGTTGTATCATTATGTTATAATGTCATAACTTATAACATTACAATATATAGTCATTGTACAAATGCTCAGGAAACTTTGTAAAGAGTTATATAGTCAAACTGGCCAATGCACAGTGAAAACGCGGAAAATTTTAACTTTTGATTAAATAGCTTGCTTTTTGAATGCAATGAAGCCATGAATTTAACTTATTTTATTTAACAATTTATTGACGTGTTTAAAAAAAATATTTTTTTAAAATTTAACTTCCGTTTCCGGAGCCAGCACGGCTTTTTACGAGATACGGGTAATGCGCAGGCGATTGCGGTTATTGCGCATTTTTTGTACTTTAAATGTTAGACAATCATAACTTAGGTAGAATGATTTAAAAAATTTTAAACATGGAAAAAACTACCTGAGGGGGGGTTAAAGGGCCAAAGTCCACCAGTTAAACAAAATAAAAATTGCTTTAAAATTTTTTTTTGCAATTCAAAAATTTGTCTCAATTTTTCTTGCTGACCTCTCCTTTCACATGTTGTTTCTGTTTCATCAACGCATTATATACAACTGGAAGGGAATAATTAAGTGCACTGATCACGGGACAGAATTCTCCGTTCCTGGTAATGAAACTACATCTCTAAATAACCTATTGCATAGTTCATTATTTTTAAATCTATTCGATTATTTATACGAGCAAAGAGCCTAACCTGCTTTTTCCTGGCATAATTAGATTCAAATACGGTTAAGGCAGGCATAGAAATAGTTAGGCTACGCATGGAACCACATAATGAATAAAAGATTTTTTTGTGATTATAAAAAAAAAAGAAAAAAAAAGTTATTGGAATTCTAATAAGGTTTTGTTGTTTTAGAGAAGTGTTCAATCAGAGAAGAATAACGCTATATTAGTTTTGAAGAACAAATTCAAATCGACAATGAAGATTAGAGCACACTTAATTTATTATAGATTACGTTGATTCAGCCTCTTGTTATTCGTAGTGGTATGCTTTTTATAGATATCAATTTATTTCAGAATTTAGTGTGTTTTATGTTGTCCCATTGCGCGTCATTAAGTAAGCAGTAGTTTACGAAAGCTAATGCAATTAAATAAATTTTGATCAACTTCAGTGCATTTTTTTTGGTTCATTTCTGAAGAATTTTCATGCCAGTTGTTGTATAGGCCTATTGCTCAAAATTTTTTTTCTTGTCCACTGTTGATTTTCCCGATATGCTTTCGGTGATGCCAAGATATAGCTGTTCGGTTAAATTTTATTATTTGGATTTTTGTTTATTCATTTATTTCGATATAAATACTGTAATATGTAAATATGCTAACTAAGAATTTCAAGCAGAGAAAAGTCTCGTAAAATTTCTTTTCCAAGGATCAACAATTTGACCCAAGTAACTTTTAAACCGCAACCATGTTGATGCGGCGCCATCAAAATGGCGCTCTTAACCACTCGACCAGGTTATATGAATTTTTGTAATTCTTAAAAAATAATTGTCATACGTAAGGATAGGCTACTTAACCTTTTTCTCAATTTTTTTGTTACTACGTAATTAAACAACCAAAAAATCTCATTGAAATTTTGTTTTCGTATCTAAAAACATCTAATTCTCCAAATAGAAATACTTTAAATATAATTTCAGAAAAAAAAATCATCAAACCCTAAAGAAATCTCTGCTCTTCCCTTGCCCTTGATCATAAACATCAAATCATAGAACTAAGTTTACTGTTTCTGACAAAAGATGCGAGTTGGAAGCACGTTGATGCTATTATGCACGGTCGGGTCTAATTTGAAAAAAAAAAAAAGAAACGATTGAAGTGAAAGTAAAAGACAGAAACAGAGTTAGTTTTAGAGAGAAACTAGTTGATTGAAAAAAAACAGCTCTTCTCAAGCTTCTTAACAAATTAAAAAAAAATTTTTTTAATTTTGGGCTCATAAATTCAATTTGCGCAGGTTTTTTCTTTTTTTTATCTCTTAGAGCAACTAGTTTTGTTTCTTTTTTGCTCTCACTCCAATTGGTTTTTCTTTAAATTACACTTGAGCATTATGTGCATTGGACAAAATATAATGAAAAAAATATGGGTAAAGAACATCTTTTTATAAGAGAAAGAGAAAACATTTTTTTTCACTGTTTTTTGTTCAGATATGTTCTTGACCATTAGTAGACTGGCTAGAAACTATAGATTACATTAGGCGTTCAGTATATTTCATGATGTAAGCAAAGTTAGCAGGTTGAAGGGCAAAGTTAAAAGTTAAAAAAAATGAAGCGGTTTGAAGAACGTGTAGTTTAATGTCAAAAAACACTTGGATTCGCTTGATTTTGATACTGACACTTTTTAAAGATATAAGATAAATCCTGGAGTAATTTTTTTTTTTTTCTTTTTTTTGTTTGTTTATTAAAAAGCTTCTGCGCATTAGGCGGTAAAAAATGGGTAGCTGCGCATTGCCCAGTTTGACTATAAATAAAACATATTAAACATAGAATTAATATTTTTTTTGCAAAACTTTGTTCATCTATTACTAGGAGTTTCTCATATAAAAAATTCACTTGAATTGTTTTCACGTTTCTGAGTTATATGCATCCAACCAAATTATGTGCTGCACGCATTTTGCATATTTGCACATCATCTTGTACAAATGCGCATATTTTCAAAAAACTCCAAAGAAATTACGATACAAAGTACTATCAACGGCAAGTTAATTTGTGTAAATGTTTTTACACTTAAATTAATATTTTGTAATTGTTTTGCAATAATTACATATAATTATTTTGAATGCAATAAATGCACAGAAAATTTGTAGTTCGAATGGGACTTAAATGCTTGCTGATGTTGAAAAGAAGTAGTTGCCTAAGCCCTGAGTATTTAGGAAAAGTTATATGACCAAAAAGCTTTTTCTTTTCAAATGTCTTTTTAACAAACAATTATGTTTATTTCCAAACATCTGTACGTTCCAAAATTATACGAGGGCTGTTTGAAAAGTAACGGGACTGTGTAAATAATTATTTTATTTGAAATGCCACGTAAAAATTACAACTTGTCCCCTTCAAAGTAATCTCCTTGAGCTCGAATGCACTTTTCTAATCTCTGCTGCCATGCTTCTATGCACTTCTGGAAAGATTCCATTGGGATCGCTCGTAGTTCCTTCGTTACGGCTGTTGTTATGGCTTTTGAGTCTTGAAAACGACTCATCCACGACTCATCACCGGTAACAACTCTACTCAGCAGATCTGGTGTAATTTCAAGTTGTTTCAGGATGTCTTGACACACTTGCACACGATTTTCCTTTTGCCCATCATTCAGCAACCTTGGTACCATTTTCGCACAAACCTTCCTCATCCCCAGATCTTCTGTAATGATCCTCCACACCCTCTCACTATTCATGCTCAACTCATCTGCTATCATTCTAACAGTAAGGTGGCAGTCACTGCACACTTTTTCTCTCACATGCTCAACATTTTCGTTTATTCTGCTTGTTGTTGGCCTTCCACTCTTAGGATCATCTTCCACATCCTCTCTTCCCTCTCTGAACCTCTTGTGCCACTCAAAAATCTGAGTTCTTGACATCGTAGCATCTCCGTAAACTTCTTGGAGCAAATTGAATGTTTCAGTTGGAGTTTTTCCAAGTCGAACGAGAAACTTCAAGTTGATTCTTTGTTCAATGCTCATTATTTGTTAACAAAAGAAGAAAAAAAAAGAAAAAAATATTTACTAAATAAATTATCCCAAAACGAACTACAGTAAAGCACCTTTCAAGAAAAGCCTGTAAAAAAGCATATGGTTGTCACAGAATGCTGAAACTACATTTTTACAACCACAAGACATTGCGCCATCTTAAAAAACAAAGCTTTTATCACTGTTGCAAGTGTTGTTTGTGCAAAGCATACAGTCCCGATACTTTTCAAACACACCTCATATGATCAAACCAGGATGTACCCAGATGTAGGTCAAGCAAAGACATAAATATAGTTGTATCCTCCATGTGTATGCTACTCAATTCTAAATATTGCCAACCAAAACTTACCATTATAGTAAAGTCAGCCTCTTAAATATAATAATAGTTATGCTTACCATATTTACAAAGTGGCAAACCGGGACGCTCGTTAAAAGAAAAAAATTCGTCAAGTGTTTTCTGTAAAAGAAAGGTCCTCACTTGAAATCAGTCACAGATTTCCTTTTTGTCTCAAAATCATAGTGATCTCTAAAAAAAGTCTTCACTTAAAATTGGTAAAACCGGGTCATTTTGGTCAACTGGGCAGGATGCTGTGACAAGGCCTAAAAAATAGGACTGTCCTGGCTAAAATGGGATGTAAGGTAAGCCTAATAACAGTCAGCTTTTTTATTTAAACCTTCTATTTTTCCCCTTAAGCATGTTTTTATATTTTTCCAAGCAAAAAACTTAGTTAAATTCATTATTAAACTTAAATCTTTCAAAGTAAAAAAAAGTAAAAATCACCATTTTTCTGTGGAAGCATTGTTTATTGCAAATTGTTAATGTGTGTGCGCATTCATTGTATAAAGTTTCAAATAAGTACGAATGCGCATATTGCTCTGTACAATTACTAAAGTAGCTCTGATTTCATTGGTTTTCAGTGAGTTAGTTGCTCTTGTCATGCGGAACAAGAAAATAACAAGAAGTTGCAATGTAATTTCAAATAAATTGATTTAGCAATAAAATTGAAGAAAGTTTATGTAACCTAAAAGTGGTACCCATTAGTTATATCAAAATTACAGTTAATATTATTTGACAGAATTATGATATTGATATTCTTGGACTGTTTTTAGATTTTTGCATTGTTTCTTAAACATATTTTTAGTTTTCATTTTTTTTTGTTTGTTTATTTATTATAAATTAAGCAATGCGCATTTGTACTCAATAATAACCAATGCGCATTCGTAAAATTGCTATAATGGTAAAACAATCTTTTCTAACATAGAAATGTATTGTCTCATTTGCCAATGAGTGAGGTTAATTTTAGTACGATAGTTGACTGTTAATTTTATACTGTAATAATTACAGCAGTTTTCTCTTCAGGAGTGTTTTAATGCACCATATGGAACTCAATATTTCAAAGAATATTCAGAACCAGTTCCTGGGCCCACTACCAAGTCCTTATCACAGGTTGCAAAGGAATGTCAAGTTTATGTTGTTGGCGGTGGGTTGTTGCATTGGCTTGCATGATCTAATGACAGATAATATAATCACTACTCTTACTCATGAATTTTGAAAAGGATTGCTGAATTTTTGTAAAAAATATTGCTTCTGGTTAATTACTATCAGGGTTATGGAATCCCAATAATTATTTTGCAATTTCAACTCCATTGATATTCTTTCTGCTAAGAAGTTAAATTTATATAACACATGGTGGTTTAGTATTTTAAACCAAACATATAAACAATAAAAAGCCTGGTATATTTAGATACAACTTTAAACCCTAATTAATCCACTTTCAATTTTAAACATATACACAATTTGAAAAAAGTTGAATTAAGATTGCAGAAAACAATAACAATTCCAATGTCATACTTGATTCATAATGTTAATCTAACTTCATAACTCTATGGTTGATTTTTAGTTTTTTTTTTACAGTAAGTTTAAGCTTTTGATTGTGATGCAATCTTTTTCATTGTTATGTAATGATTGCATAATCGATACACCACCCCCAATTGATTTAATTTATTTGCAAATTGTCTTTTAAGTGTATAGTAATTATTCATTTTCTTACTTTTATTTTATAACCGATGGTTAGTAGCTTAATAGTATTTTGTTTTTTGGAACTGTTTTGCACAATTTTATCTCTCTCTTTGTTTTTTTTTTTTATATCTCAAAGGCTCAAGAATATTGTCAGATACCTTGTACAATTTAAAGCTGATTTGATATTATATAATTGTTTACTGCTATGTCTTTTGATTGGTTGAGTGGAGAAAATCTCACTTGATCTAGCAGCTTTAGCTGTTGTTTAGTAATATTGGCTGATGTATATCATTGCATGTGTTATTCATTTCATACTTCTGTGCCTGTCTGGCTACATTTAAGTTGTTTAAGGGTCCGTATTAATGCCTTGGAGATTCAACTATATAAGTGTTTAGAAATTGTTTTGAGTTACTATTGCCTTTGTAACAGACAAACTATTAAATTAATATTAGCCTTTAGGGTGCTAATTTATTAGTGAGTCAGTATGAAGTTGTTGAGTGATCATTTGCAGTTGTTTGCACTGTGAATTGTTTGAAGTTAGGTGAAGCTTGGGAGAAAAGTTTTACTAGAATTTGTTCAAGTTCTTTTGATTTTGTGAATATATTCTTTATAGTTACAAACTGTGATTTTTTTTATAACTGTTTAGAGAAGTTTCAATTGAATTCATTTATACTTAGCTAGAAGTAACTGTATTAAGATCTTCGATCTTCGGTCTTATGACACACTGTTTCTAGAATCAGCATAGATAGAAATAAACACAGCTTTACTTTAGCACAGGTATTTGGGTTGCATAGTTCAACTGGTCTTTTTGGATTCCTGAGTAAAGTAGTGACATCCAATTACAACAAATTAAAAAAATTATTCCAACTTTATCCCAAAACATTTAACCCTGGCAATCCTAATTCTGATTCTATAACTTTGATTAGAATTAAGCTGTAGTCCCATAAGGTATTATCAATATATCTCATTTCTGAAATTTTCAACATGTCTCAATTATTAATTTTCAATTTAAAAGTGATTAATGAACTTGTTGTTGGCGTTAAAATAAATGATGTAATAAACAGATCTAAACAATTGTTTTCAAACCAAAAATGAAATACAAGATAAAAATTATTTTCCATTGTTTGGAAGGGCATCCACTCTGGGTGAGGCACAAACAGAACTGGAGCCAAAGGTTTAACCTTTTACTGTCCCATGCTGCTGGAAGAAGACCTTGTTTGAGCATAGATAAATGGAATTGCCAAACACCAGTCTGCAGGAAATTTAATTTAACCCAAGCTGTTTGTTGTAAATCCATTTCAACAGGTCTGGCACTGTTAAGGATATAAAAGCATTAAGCTTGGATGTGTTCTCACAGTACTCCATGTTTCATCTATAATTTGTCTACTGAAAAGCACAAATGCCAAATCCAGCAAGGTTATTTAATAGATTTTGTGCAGCTGGCACGAACTGGTGTGTAGATCTTGGTCTTTCTTGGCAAACATTGGAGGACTAACTTAAAAGGTTATACAGGATATGATCAGGGTCCAGAAATCAACAGTAAGCCAAGGAGAGTGTCACTCCTCATCAGTGAAGCTCAGCTGGCTGGATGCCTAAAACCTGAAAGTATGCCATTGGAGTGGGAAGCAGGTATCTAGTGACAATATGTAAAGCATTGTTCAGAACACTGTCAATGAGGTGAGTGTGAGCCCTGCAAAACCAAACTGGTGTACAGTACTCAACTATTCAGTAAACCAGAAATAAGGGCAGCTGTGTGCAATGTTTAAGCACCAGCAGAAGCGCACCCAGGGGGCTGATTTGGAGGTCATGTCAGCCCCCTTTTAAACATTTTTGTCAGCCTCCTTTTTGCCTGGTGTCAGTCTCCTTTGCGCGCTGATACGCAAAAAAAGATAGAACTTTTGCGCTGATAAGTAAAGTTATGTTTCGTGCCAACTTAACTATAACAAATGGTTTTTGTTTTTCTTTTCTCAAAGGGTAGAGACGAGAGCGTTTTCGCACGTTTTCGCTTCAGTGTTTTTTTCGTAAAGTGTCCCAATTTTTAGCACAATTTTGATCTATAATTGCGTTTGCCATTTTTAGTATCTACAACGTTCAACAAAATTTTTACGTGATGCCTTAAGTATACACTAAACATCGTTCACTTCCTAACAGACGCCCCTATACGGTGGATGAATTTTAATTGCCAAAACGATTGCGAAAACCATTATTTACATTTAACGGCATTTAAAAAGAAACTTGAAACCTTGGATCTTTAGTCTAGTCAAATTTGCTGCTTTTGCGCTGTATGTGGCACCCGATGGCCATTGTTTAAGCCTGGGCAACAATCATTTTATTTCAAATTTTTTAACCAAGAGTTTATCCAGTTTATCATAGCTTTTATTATGACATCACACTGATCTTTTGTAACACAGTTTGCTTTCAAAACATTATGCTGCACAATGCAGGATATTGTAGTTTTGCTTAACTCAGTGGTTCCCAACTGGGGGTCCACAGAGTGATTTTTGGGGGTCCATGAGCCTTTTACGGAAAAAATGAAAGAATATGTCATAGTAAAAGTAGTGGTGGATATTAGGGGAAGCAAATTAGGCAGTTGCCTAAGGAAAATAAAAGATCGATTCAAGGTGAAGACCTTTTTTTTTTTTTAGAGATCACCATGTTTTTGGGAGAAAAAACAGCAAAATTGGAAATAAAATCGAAGTGAAGACCTTTTTTTTTTTTTTAGAGATCACCGTGTTTTTGGGAGAAAAGAGTGGATTTTATTTCCTTTTTTATTTAAGGGGTCCACAACTTTCAGGAAAATCCTCAAAAGGGTCCATGACATTAAAAAGGTTTGGAACCGGTGGGCTTAGCTGAAGCGAATCATTTGCTAAAGTAGGAAAGTGCTTATACAAGTTGAATTTTGCGATTGCAGATTATTAATTGTGATGTAATAGTTTACCTTACGAAACGATTTCTATGACATAATAATTTGGTTAGTATATTCTAGCAAATTCTGATGCCCATAGATATAAAATTGAGATTTTAATATTCAGTCAATTACAGTAAAAAAAAAAAATTTCAGTGTTTTTTTGATATTGAGTTTTAATTTTATCACAAAAACCATTAAATCTCCAAAATATCTGTTAAAATTTATTGCTTATATGAAAACAAAATTTTTGAGCAACTTGAAATTCCTCTATTCTGTAAAATTTTAAGTAGCCTATAGTTCTTTAACGTGGTTCTGATCAGAACTCGTTTTGCAAAATAACAAATAAGGCAAATGAAAAAACAAGACTTATAGGTTTTCAACAAGTACAATGTATGAAAATGGGAATTAATGAAGTGACTCTTTTGGAAATGGGAATTCTTATTTCCTTTTCCAAATCTTCCAAAAGAGTCACTTCATGGAATTCTCACCTTAACTTTTCGCGCTACTATTTCACCTTAGAGCTTACGATAACTTATGCCTGATAAGGTCCAAAGATCAAAACAGGCCTGTCGCATAATAATCGTCCTCTTCGTTAATTTGTTTTTGTCGCTTTTTTACTGTTTCTATTTAACTTGTTGAAATTCCATTTGATTGGTTACTGATCTCTTTAGAAAATATATTGTACTTGTTGAGAATTGATTTTTCACATGTTGCATCCGCTTCGGCCTGGATCCTTTTTAAATGTTTTTCACATTAATTGTGTTGATTAAGTTATAGCAATGTTTCTTGATTGTCAGTAATTTCTAGGTTTTAGTTACTTTCTTAAAATAACACTAGAATGATTGGTAGCACTACTTGGCTTTTAGATAGCGAGCTGAAATCTGCAGAAAAAAACGCTGCCATCAGCAATTTCTCAAGACACGACAAAGTCTTTGTGACGGCGCAAAGCATCAGGCGCGTTCATAGAGTTTACTGAAGTAGGCGGTAATTAGAAAAAACCCTGGGAGGGTGTGGGGGGCTTTGCCTTCCCACATTTGAAAAAAATTTGAAATTCTGTCAGCCCCCTTTTTGGGGGGGCTGGGTGTGCCCCTGAGCACCAGCACTAAATTGCTGCAAGTTGCCTCAGCAGTGTGATGTACAAAGATAGTTTTTGCACAATGCTACTGGTTAGTGATGGAACATGAGCAATTGGTCCAGTTTTACTCCAAGATAAGTAGAAATTAGACAAAATGGTAAGAGTTTATTGCTGTTGTAGTTTTTTAGCACACATTTGGCCTCTCGGTTGTTAAAAATAAAGTCTGCTGTCAACAGTCTTTGTGTGACTGAGCTTTAAAAGATTTGCTGAAAGTGTTGTTATTTCTTGATCTGAAGTCCACTCTTTAGAAGACTGCAACAATGTTAAATTGTCTGCACAAACAAATTTTCTGGATACTTTGTAGAGCAGGTCATACGTATGCATGTTAAAAAAGGGGGGGCCAAGATCAATCTCTAAAGAGCACTGTTTTTCAGATAGCAGAGCCTGCTTTGCTTGCTGTCACTGATAGTATGGGTAAAACTTCAGTTTTGGACAAGCTCCATGATTATTTTGACCATGTGCTTATCCATTAGAAGTCTCAGCTGCTAGCAGGTAAGGTATGGTGCCAGACAGTGTCATATGCTGCTGTCAAATTGACCAATATGACACAAGAATTCTCAATGTTCTGTGCAATAGAACCAGCAGTTGCTTTCTTGCAGACTGAGACGTAAGTATGTCTGCTTTGTTGCTATACATGATAGAGTGAAACCAAAACTGCCAAAATGGAAGGGTATCTACCCATCTTAATTTTCAATGAGGGTCTTTGGCAAATGTCATTTTCAGGACAGAGCAGTGCCTAAAAAACTAAATTTTTTATGGCACATTACTAACAAGTTTCAAAGGCTCACTATTCTGTTGCTGAACCTCACTGCCAGCAAGATGAATGTTCTCATCATAGTTTACTGATTACACTGGGCAACACTAAAAAATAATCAAAGCACTCCTGCAGGCTGTTTCAAAGTAATTTGGGTGCGCTGGTCACAAATCTGAACTCCATTTTCCTGTAACGTGTACAAATTTTTTGTAATTTTCAAATAAAATTTTTTTCAATAGGTTGCTGCACTAGTTAGCATATTGCTTTTTGTATATTCAATAGGAGGTTTGAAGAACAACATCAAATGAATTGATTTTACAACTGACAATGTAATATTTTTGCTGTACTGATTTTCCAAAACTTTATGTCAGCATTTGTCTGCTGTATACATCACTACAAGGAAAAGATAACCTGATCGAACATAAGAGCATTTTATAGCTTCTTTATCAGTGCAGTTCAGCCTTGAACAGCTGCTTGTATATGGCTTCAACTTTAGCAATAATGATAATTTACATTTCAAGTGGCATTGAAAGCTCTGACTTGATAAATTTCCTTTTCTTGCTAGCCTAAATTATGTGCATAGTAAGTTTTGAATAGTTATTTACTCCGGTTGCCTTAATTCTGTTTAGCTCACAGATTGTAATTTTTTAAAATTTAATTTGATTGTAGTACAAGAAGTTGATTTTGTGAATTGCAAATATGTCCAACCCCCAGCGTTTACATAAAAACAACCCTAGTGTGTTCTGCTATATCTGTGGAGAGTTAACTTTGAGGAAATACAAAAGAAATCTAACCTTCAAAGTCAAAAGTTTGTATTATGCTTATTTTGGTTGTACCATTGATAATTAGGACAAACATTGAGGTCCACATTTTTGCTGTGTGAACTGCAGTAGCAGATTTCACTGATGGTTTGCTGGAAAAAATATTTCTTTAGGATTTGCAGTACCTATGGTTTGGAGAGAACAGAAGGATCATGTTACAGATTGTTATTTCTGCCTTACCAATGTACAAGGTAACAGTCATAAAACCAATAAGAATATCCAATGCCCAAACCTTCCTTTTGCCATTTGACCTGTTTAACATTCTGTTGATTTGCCCGTACCAATGCCTCCAGCCAGTCTTCCAATATTAGATGAAAAATTTTTGACATGTTCTGAAAGCTCGGGTACAAATTTCAAACCTTGTCAAAGCAAAAGTTTACCACATTTGATTACTTTGGAAGATCTGAATGATCTTGGTCAGGATTTAAATCTTTCAAAAGGTAAAAGTAAACTTTTGGGCTCACGCTTGCTGCTGTGGAACTTGCTTTCTCCTGGAACAAAAGTTAGTTTTTATCATCAAAGGTCTAAGTGTTTATCTAACTTCTTTTTACTGATGGTGAACTTTGCTATTGTAATGATATTCCTGCACTGTTTAAAAGTATTGGTACAGATTATGAACCAAATGACTGGTGGCTTTTTACAGACAGTTCCAGGGAAAGCATCAAGGCAGTTTTTTCACATAATGGAAATATTTTACCATCAGTATCAGTCCCATATTCAACAACCCTAAAAGAAACCTACTACACTTTGCAGTTTATCTTGACTAGAATATGTAATGAGAAAAGCAGATGGTTTGTGTGTTCTGATTTAAAAATTATAGCTTTAGTGAGAGGTCTTCAATTGGGCTACACAAACTATTGTTGTTTTTTGTGCTTGTGGGATTCCAGAGCTTGTAGTAAACACTAGGAGCAGTGGCCTATGAGGCTAGAAACTGAAGCTGGTCAACATAATGTCATCAATGTACCTTCAGTTCCTGTGAACAGAATTATTCTATCTCCTCTGCATATTAAGTTAGGTTTGTTCAAGCAATTGATCAAAGCTTTGAATAAAGACTCTGAAGTTTTTAATTTCTGGTAAACTTGTTTTCCTCACTTGTTGATTGCAAAGATAGAAGGAAGGTGTTTTTGTTGGTCTAGAAATAAGGAAGTTGATGCTCAACAAAGAGTTTGATAAAATGCCGAACATTAATGAACTAGAAGCATGGAAGTGTTTTAAACAAATTTGCCTCAATTTTTTATGTTCAAACAAAGCTGAAATTTTTGAAGATGTTGTTGCCAATTTATTATGTAGTTATGATGTATTAGGTTGTAAAATGTTGCTAAAAGTGCATTTTTTGGAATCGCATTTAAATTTTTTTTATAAAAATTTGGGAGATGTTTTGGATGAACACGGCAAAAGATTCCATTAAGATGTTGCTATCATTGAAAAAAGGAAAATGTTCTGTGGGGATGCTTGCAGAGTACTGTTGGTCTATAAAAAGAGATATATACTTGTGAATTCCTGCATAAACAACAAAGACAATGATTGCAGAACATTTTTGTGTTGTTTCAATGTGTCAACTTCTATTCATTTTTGTATATTTGATAATCTAAATTTTTCATTATTTTGTCATTAATTTTGCTAAGCGATTTGTAATTGTATTGTACAATATGTTGTAACTGTAATGATGTTGCATATTCTGATCCTTGTACTAGAGATATCAGTTATGCTAAGCATTTTCATAAAATGCAACACAAGTAAATGTCATTAAAACTGATTATAATTTTGAAATGGTGCTGGTTAACAATGCATAACTACACCAAACCATTATATGATAATTTTTAATAAAACACATATTACAAAAATTTAAAATGCTTTTACAAAATTTTTGACAACTTCTTGATTATTTTTGACAATGAAAATTTATTGCATTGTGTTATTTATTATGCAACACGTATTATAAATTAATCAATAAACTTATTTATAACACATTCAAGAATAAATATTTGCCAGTTTTTTTTTATAATAACCATTTATACCATCTGTAAAGATTTTTAAGCAGTTGATCAGGTGCTTTGGTTGGATTGCAGAAAAGGTTATTTTTTTGTAAGAAAACCCATTTTGACTGGAATCAAAACAAAAATTGATCTATTTCATTCATTCTTTTGACTTTACTACACTAATTAAATAGCTTAGAGTAAATCGTAAAATACTAATATTAAGTTAATGGCAATTAAAGTTTTTGATTTTTTGTATAAATGCTTATTTCTTATTAATGGTCATTGATTTAAGCACAGTTCTTGGAAAAAATTGAATTGCAATTTATTAAAGAATTTAATTAACAAAATTTTGGACTTAGATACTTTTATTTAAAATGGTAGGCTAAGTCACTTCTCATTTAAAGCTTTGAACTTGAGTTTTTTCATAGTTTTTTTTTTGCATAAAAATTAATCATTGATAATGCAAATAGAAGTCATTTATTATATCTTTTGATTGATGAGTTTATTGAGATTTCAGTTAAAGAAGCAAAACTGGCTAATTTTTATTAAAATAAGCTTGTTGTCGTGTTGCAGTATCACTTGGTTGATGTAGGTGTTAAATGAAACTTTTTTAATCATTAAATAAATTAGTATAACCTACAAGTTGTGCATTTGTGCTACCTATTCTTTCTCACATCTAGATGGTGTACAGCAGGGGTGGGAAACTTGCAGTCTATGAGAGGTTTCAATGTGGCTTACATGCAGTTAAGAAAAAAGATATCAAAAAAGCTTTAAAATTAACCAGTGCTCTGCAACTGGTGTACCTCGTTTTTTTAGCCATCACCACATTTTTGGAGGGAAAATGAGAAATTTCGAAATGTTTTCAAAGTGATGACTTTTTATTTTTTAGTCATTACTAGTTTTTTTTAAGAAAAATAGTGAGTTTGGAAATGTTTTTCAAAGTGATGACCTTTTTTAGTGATTACCAGTTTTTTGGGATGGGAAGGTATCGCAATGTGTCATAACTTTAGAAGTGCAACATGATCAAACTTCAAGTAACTGTCAATAAAATTTAAGCAAAGCTATATTGCTCCCCCAAAATTTTATGTGAATCACACAATTTTTAATTTTGGGATGTGGCCCATGAGTGCAATCAGATTTCCCACCCTTGGTGTACAGGACAGCACTAATACTTATTGTTATACCTTCTCCTCCACCAACGTCAGAAAGCCTAGCTTTTTCGATTGGCAAAAAAGTGTCATAAAAGAGCTTTTATTAATGTTGTCGCTTTTTGTCCCCAATTCAAATAAGACACTATTATTTTACATGATCCTGGTATGATGTATCTGTAGCCAGTGGGTATCATCTCCTTTAAAACACAATTTCTGATGGTGGACATGCCTGTTAATTGTTTATTTGTTGATAATCAACAAAAAAAATTTTAAATAGGTAAGCAGCACAAAAGTAGATGTTTTTTTTTATCTTCGTTGTCTTTTTTACTAAATTTTTTAAAATATAGATCATACATTTAAATTAAGTTTTTAGAATAATATCTCAAGTTACCAGATGTATTATCATAAAATTTGCAGATAAAACAGATTTTGTTTAGGTTAGCACTTTCTATTCAGGGCTCTTTATTTCAACAAGCCTTATTTTGAAAACTTTAGTAATTATTTATAGAGTTTGTAATCCTGTTCAATTTTTATTTTCAAAAGATGAGCTTGAAAGCTTCACACTTAAAAATGTGATGATATTTATTTTTAAATAATTCAATGACAAAAAGGGCATTTAGCTGTGAATAAATTTGACTTTTTAATGCTCTAATGTATACTGCAAATTTTTGGGTATTAAAAAAAATCTTCAATTACTATCCAGAGCATATTTTTAAAAATTTTTCTTGTGCAATTAGTACATAAGTGCTAAATTTGCAAGATATGTTTGTACTGCTTCTAACAAGTCACCCCAATCTAAAATGATTTAAATACAATTTTTTTAATCATTGTAAATAGAAGGATATAATTTTTAACTTTTTGCTGAAAAGCACCACTGATTAAACCTAATCATTAAAAATAAACGCATCACAAAATTATGTTTCAATTTATAGCAATCTTAATTTAGAATTTTTTATTTCTTTATTACACAGTTTATAAAAAAAACTACAATTTCGGAATCAAAAACTTGTTTAAATGTTTTTGCAATACCAGTTAGTTATTTATCAGGCTTTTTGTTGTTAATTAAATAATTATTGCTTCTAAAATCATCACTACAAGCAGTTTTGGTCTTTGGTATTGCACTTAACAAGTTTTTTTTTGATAAAAATGGCTATATATTTTTTAGCAAAGATTTGCTTAATTTAGTTGGAAAATATCCATTACACAAATGAGTCTGCAAACTGCACAGTTTTTAACTAGTATGCCAATGATTTGACACTTTTTTGTTAAAAATTATCACTGTTTTTCATAATGCTATTTTGAATGCACACAAAACAAAATTTGGCAACTTTATCTTACTCTTGTATCCTCATTTTCACTTGTACAAATGATTCTTTTCTCTTACAAAAAAATAATAAAGATGTTCCACTAACAACACTTTTATAATTATGTCAACCTACTGTAGGACAGGTATGTCAAACTTGTAAGCCTATGTGGGCCACATCAGAAAATTTTTTAACCTGAAATGGTTGCCTTGGGCTGCAATCCATTAGCCCAGCGTTTCTCAAACCATGGGTTGCAAAGGCTTGTAAATTACTGCATGCAAAAGAAAAAGATCTGCGAACACAAGATTTCAAAAGGGAAGACCTTTCTTAACTTTTTCGCTCCGGGTATTTTTTTGGTACCGAACAAGACAAAAATTTTCTCTAAGTTTATTAATTAGTTCTGATTGTATTTGTTTAAGAAGCATTTTAAAGTTTATATCATTTAAAAAGCTTGTTTCTTTGTAATTAAAATGATATGCAATTTATAAAAATTGAATAAAAAAAGAGTTAGTAATAAATAAAAGTATTGACCCTAGTTTTCATTCAAACTTGTCTTTTTTTCTTCTTGTGCCACAGTGTGGCAAAATATTTTAACTTTTTTAATCACTAACAGTAGCTAAAGATCTAAACTTTACATTGGAAAAAAAGTTTTTTAAAAAGAGAAGAAACAAATGATTTATTTGAAAAAAAGCAATTGACATACATATTTTTGCACACGCGAGTGATCTCGACAAAATTGTGTCTGTTTGCAGGTGGTTCTAAAAGCCACATATCCAATTGAAGCAAAAAAGCCAGAGAACTAAATAATTGCACAATAAAAGAAGATTTTCTGTGTTGAAACGTAAACAATTGTTTGTGCAGCCAATCATTTGCAGTCGATAATCCTTTGCACTGAAGCATAGCACCACACTAATTTGCATGCTATGCATGCAATGCAAAACAGGAAGAGATCATTATGATCTTAAGATGAAACTCATGAAATCAGAGTCAGATTTAAGGTAAAAACTTTTTTTTTTGAGATTACTATGTTTTTGAGCTGAAAATCAAGAAATCAAAATAAATATGCTCATGAACAAATTTCTGCCCACACATATACAGATAAAAATTGGACGACCATTGTTGGATTACATAACAATTTCGTTTTGTTTCAATAAGAACTCACTCAAATTTATTTGGGTTGCAGTCATCTTTATAAATCGTTGTTTTTAGCAATTTTGGGTCACAGAAAAAAGGTTTGAGAAATGCTGCATTAACGAAAAAAGGTGAAAACCTTTTTTGGCTTGACTTGGATTGCATCAAAACACTTAAACCATTACCATATGTTACTTTTGTGAAAATGTAAAGACTAAAAAAACGTCTTCACTTTTGATTGTTGTCTAATTTTTCAATTTTTATCACAAAAATTTTAGTAATGACTAAAGTAATAACAAGTTTGACCCATCAAATGTTGTTTTTGAAAATAAAACCTGGCTTTGATTTTATCAGTGAGCTTCACAAGTTGCACCATGTCAATGCATTGCAATGATTGTCAATAAAATTGCCTTTCAAAACTACTTACCCATGCTGTTAATAAAAAAAAGTGTACTAGCCAAAACAAACTAAAAGATTCAATGCAACAATTTTTTAGGTTCAATTCCTGAGAATGAAAATGGAAATATATTCAACACTTGTGCTGTCTTTTCTCCTACTGGAGAAATGATTGCCAAGTATCGAAAAATGCATTTGTTTGACATTGATATTCCTGGAAAGATTAGATTCCAGGAATCTGATGTGTTAAAACCAGGAAATCACTTTGCATCTTTCCATGCAGGTTAGTGTAACATTAAGTATGCTCTGAATTGAAAAGTAATGTTACAAAACTACCATCCTTTAATTTTTCAATCCTTTAATTGAGCTACAATAAGTTAACACTCATAAAAAAAATCTGGTGGTTTTTTTATTCATTGGCAAGCTGAACAAGCAGCAACGTTTGCTTTTACTAATGTTTTTGTCATATTTTTAAAGAATTACTTTCTACAGTCAAAAAGTCTGTTTTTTTTCTCTCTTTAAAAGACTTGTTTGAGGGTATTTAAGGCAAGAGTTTTGTTGATCAATTGACAAAATATGTGCAGTTTAGCCAGGAATGAAATCATTTATATAACCAATTATTATATTTTCAAAATTATTAAATGAATTGATTTTTCAATCAGGGCTGTGGAGCCAGCCTTATTTAGGTTAGGCTCTGGCTCCAGAGCCAATTAATTTTAAACTTTAGCTCTGGCTTCAGCTCTGGAGCCAATGCATGACTCTAGCTTAGCTCTGGCTTGGGCTCCAGCTCCAACTTGATAATATATATATAAATATTGGCCATAAGGGATAACTAGATGATATATTGATCATCAAAAATTTACTAACTTGCGCTTAGTAACAACCCTAAAATTAATTATATATTATCCAAGGGCTTAGTATTACCCAAGGGTTCAATGGGTAGAGTTATTTATTATGCGAGGGTTGTATTAATTATATATCTCAACCAAAGAAGACTCGGTATATCCAGTACATTTAGATACAAATACCCAAAAACAACTGTGTTAAAATTTACCTATGGTGGATTTACCATAGTAGAATTTACCAGTCACCCCTGAAACATTTAGAGTCACTTTCAGTCAAATACCTCACAAATATGTACAACACTACCCCCAACACTAACACAATAGTACATCTTGGGAAAAGTTTCCAAACCATTTCCATTTTAAAACCAAAGGAGGACCAAAATATTGGCACCACATACCAATTTAAATCACGTTTATCACCCATTACTGAAGCATTAGATAAAGCACTATTACCATAAATAAGAAAAAACATTCCAGTTATTTCTCATCAATATGGATTCAAATATAAACACTCAACATACACTGCTTTGCATAACATCTGCCACCAAATCACAAAACGCTTCAATAATCCAAGGCTGTAGCAGTATCTTTGACATGAGCAAGGCATTTGATACAGTGAGCAAAACAAACTTATACTAACAAACATTCCAAACACCATTATTAAGTTTATAGCTAATTAGATTTAAAGGACAACAAGCATGCACTTAATAAAATGACACATTCTCAAAATTCAAATAAATCAACATCTGGGGTATCACAATGGTGGAATTCATTCTTCAACATTATTAAAAATTTATATCCCTGAGATTACCCTCCTCCCAAAAGACATACAAATCTCAACATAAGCCGATGACATAACAATCAAAGCATCTCACCCAATCACCATTTAAGGCAAAACAACTGATTCAGCAATATTTTTACAAAGTATTACACGTTTTACCCCAGACCCAGCTGAATATGTCACAACTCTATCACTTAAATTAAACAACCAAACACCACCAACAATAAAACACCCAAACACTCTTGGAATTACTTTTGACCCAAAACTAACATTTTCACAATACATAAATGTCGCTGTCATTAAAGCAAAACAAATGCTTAACATTCTTCAAAGCACTTACTTCAAATAAATGGGGTAAACAAAAGGAACTAAGCATTTTTATATTTAAAAGCTATTATTTGCCAATATTGGAATATGCAAACACCATATGGAGCCCTATCAATCAAACACCAACATCACGAAACTGGAAACCATTCAGAACACAGCTTTTTCCATTGCTACTGGCTATACATGGGACAAAAATTTAAGGCCTGCAAGACAAAACCAGTGTCCTACCAATAAGCACCCATCTCAAACTCCAAGCTATTTAATTAACAAATTTAACAAATGATTCAAACGCAAACACATTCTTTACATTACCTTAATGCACATTTAGATCCATGAATTGATCAAATGACTTTCAAATGTAAAAAAATATGCTGTTAAGAGCTGGAGCCAGCAAAAATTTTCACGGCTCTTGCTCCAGCTCTGGCTCCCCACAATATCAGAACTTGGCTCTGGCTCCAGCTTTGGCTCCTCCAAAATTGGCTGGCTCCAGGCTCTGGCTCCAGGCTCTGGCTCCAGCTCCCCAGCCCTGCTTTCAATACAGAATTATTTACTTTAAAACTTCACTAATTAGCTTAATGTTGACAAGAAAGTTTATATATTCATGTATTTTAGAATATTTTATAATAATTGAGGCATTTTAGAATAATATACAAAGAATAATAGTTGGTATTTCAACATTGTGCTCCTTTTTAAGGCCAAGTCATCTTTTTATATAATGTTGTTCATCAACCCTCTCCTTTTGCATGTGCAAAACAAAGTTAACTGTAATTACTATGTAATAGTAAAAAAGAAATTGATCTTTAGCATATACAATCTTTCTCTAACAAACTTAATCCATTCCTGACTTTGCAAATCAAAGGCTTATGACTTTATCATTATCTTTGGTACACTTTTCTGGATCTAGGACAACTGGCAGCCTAACTAACCAGTCAGCCGTGGCTGGTTGAGGTGGCCAGTTGGCCCATTCTGCACTTTCCTTGATTGACCTTTATGTTAATTTACTTTTTTCATATCTACAAATGTATATGCAGCTTGTTTTTCTCATGGTATTCTTATGTAACTTTAATATGGAAAAAGTCTTTTTTCTTTTCCTAATTTACCTATTGTGCTCTAATTTTATGGACTGTAGTTACTGACCTTTTTCATTTGAAGATGTTTACTTCTACATTCACATGTTAACCATTCTGCATTGCTTTTATTTTTAAAAAATGTTGACTAAGTTTCATCAAAACAAAATATATTTTTCATCATTTTTACATTTATTTTCAATAGCCTTGCTGGCTTTTTGCTTTCATTTCTTTTACACGTGATTTTTTGAAAGTCCTACTGCATAAATTTCTTGTCATATGGCCCAATTTATTTACTTTATTCAGGATTTTATTTTTTCTATCATTCTTATTAAAAGCCAGCTTTCTGTCTTTTCCTGTCACGTATTTTCCACTTTTAAAATCTTTATAGCAAATTTATAAGCTTAGATTTTTCAATCTCCTTTACTGCTTCCCTTCCAGCTTTTGCAATCACTTTTCTTTTTATACCTCTGTACTTAATCTTGTTCCTTTTCCATCTGTTCTTACACTTTCCTGTGTATGCTTCCTTGTTGTTCTTCCTTTTACCTCTTCATTTTTGTATTTTTCTGCTCCCTCTGACTATCTTTTTATCCTGCAATTCTTTAAAATAGTATTCATGTGGAACCTCAAAAAATCTTGTATTTAAATTATTTGTCAATCTTAAAACTACTTTTTTAAATATGTCTTTTTTTATTTTTTAAGCCTGTATTTTCTTTCAATTTTTAATCCTGTGCTGTGTGCGTGTGTGTCAATCACAACAGGCTGCCATTTTCAATTTTGTACCCATGGAATTGAGATCTAGATATATATTTTCAACAAATCAAAATTTCAAAATTTTTTTTCTGCTCATAAATTCTCATTCAGCTCTTGGAGTGATCAAGGAGCCTTTTATGTTACTTGTCATAGCAAAGGTTTTTAGCGACTTTTCAAGATGATAAACAAACCAATCTGTTTCTTATATTGCATATGCAAATGTAATGAAAAATAAATATGAGCCTTTGAAACAAGCTTTTAACCATACCATACCATAAATTTTTAAACCAAATTGTAGAAATAAGCGTATAAAATGATAATTCAATTAGAATCTTCAAATGAGCTTCTTTATTTGGGTTTAGCCTGCAAGAAACGATTTTTTTACCGAAACGTGTAAAATGGCACATTGATGCAAGAGTCTTGTAACGAAATACTGACTAAATTGAAATGCTATTTAGTTTGAGTTTAAGCCTGTCAAAAACAAAAAAACAAAAAAAACGTTTTTAAATAAATATACTGTACATAATTGGGATCTAAAATCTAAAATGGAACTAAAAAATTTTAAATACTATTTACCGCAATGCAACAACAGTAAACGAGATTAGCATTTTAATTGCATTTCAATTTTGTTAGTATTTCGTTAAAAGACTCGTGAATCAATGTGCCATTTTATACGTTTCGGTAAAAAAATTGTTTCTTGCAGGCTAAACCCAAATAAAGAAGCTCATTTGAAGATTTTAATTGAAATATCATTTTATACGCTTATTTCTAAAATTTGGTTTAAAAATTTATGGTAGGATATATAAACAGTTTGTTTCAAAGGCTCATATTTATTTTTCAGTACATTTGCAAACGCAATGTAAGAAACAGATTGGTTTGTTTATCATCTTGAAAAGTCGCTAAAAACTTTTTCTATGACAACTAACATAGAATGCTCCTTGATCACTCCAAGAGCTGAGTGAGAATTTATGAGCAGTAAAAAAAATTTTGAAAGTTAGTTTGGTTAAAAATATCTAGATCTTAATTCCATGGGTACAAAATTATAAATGGCCACCAGGCATTGTGATGTGTAAAGTTGAAAATCTATTGTATTTCTGTAACTTAGTTTGTGCTGTGCCAGTTTCTAACATATGTGACATGGAAACTCAAAGCAGTGAAATTGAAATTGTTTCCCACAGGTGATTTCCAGGTTGGATTAGGAATTTGTTATGACATCCGATTTCCTGACCTCGCCCATATTTATGCTGAGATGGGATGCCACCTCCTTCTTTATCCTGGGGCGTTTAATATGACTACCGGTCCAAAACATTGGGAACTTCTTCAAAGGGCAAGGTTTGACTTATCTTGTCAAGATTAGGTTCTAAATCGTTTTAAAACCTTGGCTTGTTTTTTTTTTTTTTTTCTGAAATAACTTTGGTGTGAGTCTGGAGTTTTATCTGCATTTTATTATTGTCATGATTGACAGAGCTCTGGATAATCAGCTGTATGTTGCTGCAATCTCACCTGCAAGAGATGAGTCAGCCTCATATCGTGCATGGGGGCACACTACTCTGGTTGGACCATGGTGAGTTTGGGTTGTAATGACAGTCAACATCTTATCAAAACACTGGTACTGTCGCACGTATTTTCAAACTATCTCAGATTATTTGCTGTTTCTAACCTTAACTAGATATTGTTTTAAGTAAAAAAATTGCATGGTCGAACAGTTTTTGTTTTGAATTCAATTAAATATTTTTGTAATCAGGGGAGATGTTCTTGTTACTACAGATCATCAAGAAGATACTTTATATTTTGATATTGGTAAGTCCTGGCAATGTGAAACAACCGAAACGAAATCAATTTGTCCTGTTTTATTCAGTTTTTTTTTTTTTTTTTTGTATCTCAAAGGCTATAAAGTAGGTAAGCAAATGCTGGCAATCATTTAGTAGTGTACATAATTAAAAATATTTGGATGCGTTCTTTTTATTATGCTATCAAATGATTTTGTTTAATCCGTAGTTTTATACATGATTTTATATAATGCATTTTAAAATTTTTTGGTCTGTGCTCGTTAAGAGTGCTCAATGGTAATCAAATTGGAGCAATAGTAATTCAAGGAAGTGGCTTTCACAGGTGGTCGATCGTAATATCTAAAGGGTTGAATGGAGTTTGATAAAGAACCGTTGGGGTTTGCTGCACCAAAAAAGCAACAGTGCTTAAAATTGTATAGTTATGAAAGTGAAAACCTTTTTCTAATCTTCACTTGCTTTCCCTCATATCTAATGGAAAACACATAGTTGCATGAAAGTTCTAGAAAAAATTAGTTAAGAGTCTGTTCTGGAGTAGTGGGATAATAGAATACTTTTTACGCGAATTATGGTCGACGTGCAGAAAAGTTTGAGAATCAGTGAACTAACTGATGACAGTCATCTAAATTACGAGTGGATATTTATTTATATAGGCCTTATACAGCTAATAAACTAAAAAAATTATTCAAACTTTAATTTATTTGCCCCTGCTGGTTATTCCGTTGATAAGGGTTATAAAATCTGATATACAAATACACTAGCAATGAAAATACATTCGACCCTCGTTTAAAGGCAGGTCGAAGTTTTGTTGCGACTTGAGTTCTGATATTCACTTATTGGCAATTTTTGCACTAAATTCTTTTAATAAATTGTAGATCACGAAGTTATCGATCAAATTCGTCAGAATATTCCTCTTCAAACGCAGCGAAGGTTAAACGTCTACAGAAGAGCCGCAGAAATTTCCCAAGTTAAAGAACAGCGCCCCCTGGCAAAAGATTTGTCTGGATATAAGATCGATATTAACCAACACATCGATTGATACAGTTAAATTTGTGGCGCCAATAATTTCGAATTACTAAATTGATATCCTTGTGATCTTGCTTTGGTCATTCATTTCCTTAATTTTGTTATTGCAAACATATTTGTTTATTTTCTCATAATACAAAATTGGATAAATTTTTTGATTTGCAACTTCAATTATCTTGTTGCAGTTGCTTAGTTGCGGTTTAGGTATAGAGCACAAGATACGTAGTATCTAACGTGTCAAAAGTTTTTAAAAAGTTCTTAAGATAGCCGTAAACCTGCAAACTTCGGGAGGAATTATTTTGACGAAATTGCTATTTTTTAGTGAAGAGATAAATCAGCGGGAGCAATTTGGTTGCGATCCCTGTTTACAAAGAACCCGGCTTCTGCTCTTTTTCGACATCTTCACTCTGCTTCTTCATTTTATCCAATCTTGAGCGTCACATCGAATATGACGTACTAGTAAAGCAAATAGTTCTGACTTGCCCACGTCACCAAACCAATCATGTATTGTTCTCCGAGTCAGTAGTGTGTAAAACTAAAGAACCAAATCGAGAAAGCGATCGCGTTTGTCTCGAAGCAAACACTTGGTAGCCTTGTCGCTTAACAGTTTATTTATTGCCTGGAGTGACATTACTAACAAGTAAAAACTTCTATGGAATCAACTGTCGTTCACAAATGCTGACAGTTGGCAAAAAATAGATAATTTTAAGCCCGTAAATTAATGGCACCTTTATTTAAAAAAAAAACATGCAGCTAAAGATTCACACAAACAAAACTGCATTTTTAACTCTGGCAACATCTTGATCTTTATTAGATTTCTTGGTAAATTGTTTTTTGGCAGTAAATTCGTGATTAGTTAAACAACACTAAAGATTAATGACAGCTCTATTGGCTAGAATCAAAATATCAGCCACGACTGAGGGCAGGCAAAAAATATAAAAAAAGTTAAACCTGGATTCTAAACTATTCGAAACGTTATCCAGCTCTGATCTAGACTTCGCTGCCACATGCAACACCAAACACTTAATTAACTCCCAGTGGTTTCCTCACTTTTTTTGAAGCGATCTCAATTTTCGACAAGTTAAATTTTTTCTCGCTTGTGACCACAAGAAAATATTTAAAAAAGTCAACCCAAATCAAACGTATTAAAACAATCCGATTAAATTCATGCTGGTAAGCCTGTAGCTTAACGTTAAATATTGATTTACTAATTAAGAAGCCATTTATAAATTTTAAGAGCAGATTTGCACTCAATAGACCACAAATTCGATAAAGAATGAACAAAATAATTTTATTTTCTAAAACAGTACAACACGTGTAGGCTACTGAATGTAAGCGTCACAAAAACGTCACGATAAAATTGTTTCTTCCAGAGTAGCGTACAAATCAGCCGAATCGTAATAAGTTTAGTTAGTTATCTTATCTCAGAGCAGATTCCAGTTCCAGAAACCTTTTAGCCTACGCACCGATTTAAGCAATTGTGTCCTAGTTAAAATACGGTAAATGTTTTTGCAAAGGCAAGCATTTAAGTCTGCATAGTAAACCAACAGAGATTGTACGCTCCTATAATTGGATTTATATATGTGAAGAATGAATGGTTTCGAATAACAATGCTCTAAATAAGCTTAAAAACAATCAAAAGACTATTGTTTTTGGTTACATATTTTATTGCAAATACAGGTAAAAATAATAAAAAAAACAAAAAAGTTTGACCACTTTTATTCTACACCACTTTAAAAGAGTTCATGTTAAACTTCATGATATATCTAATAGAGATAGATTTTCACTGGAAAACAAGAAAAATGTATCTCTCTGGAAAATCGCTGGCAAAGCCCAAAAACTATTCTTGATCTAACAGCAAGTCTGCGGATGAAGTGGGCCTTTCAAAATTAGTAAAACTTTTTTGACTTGTAGACTCAAATTGTTTTTCTGAGATCTCCAAACGTGAATAGGGGTCAACTGTTTGTTTTGATGCTTGCAATCCTAATTGGTTTGAGGCATTTGGGACCTTCTTGGTAGAATTCAATGCTTGGTACGCATCTGACTTCGCATTTACAACATCGTTTATTATCCCATCAAGTATTGTCCGTCCGAGTAATTTCCAGTCTACTTTGGTCGTGGCTGCTTCCATCATTATGGGAAGAAATCCTTGTTCCACATCTCTTTCAATTGGATCATAGAAATATCCATGTTCCCTTAGGTTGTCAAAAACTGCTGGTATTAAGTCTGATACATAACTGATAGCAAAAGCACGAGCTGCAATTTTATCAACAGTATCTTTCTCATTTCTTAAAACTTCGCGCTGTTGTTTCATTCTCCTTATTTTTTCATCTCTGTACCTTTTTTCTTGTTCTTCCAGTCTCTGCATCTCAGCAAGCTCGGCATTTCTTAATTCTTCAAATTCCCTTTGCTGTTGTCGAAGATTCTTTAGCTCTTCTTCCTCTACCACCTCAAGCAAAGCCTGCTCTGTAGTTTTTCCGACAAGAATTTGTAATATTGGTTGGACTTCAAGATCAAAATCAAAGAGCTCGCCATCGGCTATTTGAGTCGAAATATCTTGGCCCGATTTAGCTGGAATGAATAGTGGTGTTGGTGGTCGATCTAGAAATGTCTCTGTTTGTGTATCTACATCTGCCTCTTCAATGCGATCACTTAGCTCTTCCAAAAATAGCTCAGTTTGAACCGGGACGTGCTTTCTTCCTTGAAGAGGCTCCGGCGAATGTGGACGAAATCTATCTTTAAATCGCTTTTTTGCAACTGCTTGCCTTCGAATTTCCTGACGTTTCAAAATTTCAACTGGATCTGGTTGTGCAGTATAGGGAAATATGCTTAAAGCATATGTATTTCCTCTAATAACTCGTCTGTCGTACATTATGTTACCATATGGAGCTACTGGTTCTGAATCATTATAAAAACACTTTGCATGCCTTTCAACAGGTCTGGGCTTACTCTGAAACGTGTAAGTCTCATTTTCGGTTTGTTGATGCCACTGCGATGCCATGATAGAGTCGCGATGCCTACACAACAGTTTCAAGATATTTTTGATATGATTGACTTTTTTTATTAATAATATTTACATAAACTCAACCTCAAATACAAATTTTTGCTTATAAGCTATTACTGTACGTACCTAATTTTCTGATATAAATAAAGTGCTAGTAGATTAATTTTTAATAATTTTTTAAATGAATGATTTCAAACAAATGTTTCTATGACAACATAGTTAACCTTCGTACTGCAAGTGATAAATTTTATTATTCACAAATTCAAGGGTTCAATTATGATTTAATGATAAAAACTTAATTTTATTTTTAGTCTGCCAGTCCAAAGCTACAAGTAGCGCCATACAACATTAGAAAAATATTTTGTAAGCCTACCAATAAAATATCAAAAATTAACAGACGTTATTGACTTATAAAATTACAAAAGTTAAGCTTAGATACCGTGATGGTCTTACAAAAAGGGGGCCCGGTGCAAGATAGTGTACTAAAAAAAAGGCAGCTGAAGCAATTTTTAGTATATGAAAGTGATCACTAAAAAAAGGTCTTTACTTCGAATCGATCCCGGATTTCCCTATTTTTGTTCCAAAATCATGTTGTTCTTTAAAAAAAAAATTCTTCTCTTCGAATTGTGGTGGTATACAGTGTATAAACTATCATCAGCCAAAAATACCCTTTTTTTCAAAATTGTGTTTCTTTTTGACATGCCATTGATGTCTTGGCGCTACTATGAAAAAATAGAGCAATTTCTTGTGTAGCCTAGGGGGCCACTTTTTGATCTCTTTTAGAAGGGCTCGGTGTGGCCGCACCGTTCGCACCCTATTAAAGCCATCACTGCTAAGATAATAGTGATAACAAAAAAGTTGTTTGACTTATCACTAACGCAACAACAAGACGATACGTCTGAAACGTGGCGCTTTGTAAGACAGGCCATGAAAACGCCAAATTTTTTTCTCTAAACCAAAAGAAGTTAAAGTTCAAATTGATTTTATGAAATCAAAAATTGAAGCGCTCAAAATGTTCTGTTTTTTGGAAATTTATTTAAGCAAATTTTAACCGTAAATATCGCAGTTACGAAATTTTAATTTTGTCAATCTTTTTTTAATCAAAATCTACATACAGTAAGTAATTAAAGATGAGCCGGCCAAACACTGTTACGCCCAAAAAGTCCCAACTGTCACATGGCAAGCCATTGCCAAGACAACTCTAATCAACCCCGAAACCTCTAATCAACCACACCCGAAAAGAGAACAAATTAATCTCGGAACAACAACAGCACGATTCAGAACAAAGATAAAACCCAAACAATGCGACAATCGTGACAAACCCGGCAAACAATCCCCTCTCACAAATAGTCAACTGCAAGAACAAAGACTTTCACGACGTTCTAAGCCAGCCATCATTCAGTTTTTAACAATTAGTATAAGATGTAACCTACGTAGATTATTTTTCAATCATTCAAAACAAATAGTTAATCATTCAAGCAGGGCGTTAAACCAAACCAGAACCGGATCCGTAAACCGGTATTAACGGTCATTATTCTTTGAACCTGAGCCGGAAGTGAACCCGAAAAAATAAAATTTGCTAAACCTGAACCGAACTGAACTCGTAAAAATAAAAATTGTTGAATTTGAACTGGAGCTGAACCAGTAAAAATTTAACTTGCTGAACCTGAACCGGAACTTTATTCTAAACGGATACGGTTTGACCCTCTCATTGTAATTTTACAAAGGTCAAAATGAATCGCAGCTTTAAAGTTGCCACAATTTGTTTAGTCACTGACTTGCTGTATGGCAAAACAGAGACGATTTATACAACTTTCTAGATGATAAATTAACTACTAGGCCACAGCGTCAATTTTTTATAACAGACATGCATTAAAGGCACATATTCTTTTTCTTGTACGTGAGAATATTATTATATTTTTATTACTTTTTAAATTAGTAAACATTTTTACCATATAGATCAAAGATTTTAAACTAAAAATTGCGCGCTCCAAGGTGGAAATACAAATAGTTTTTAGGAGAGGTTTGAAGTTGGTGGAATACTGTAGAGCAAGTAAAACTTATATCGTTTGAAGTAAAAGATTTTTCTTCCCAAAGCTTTTTATTTGACACTCTTCAGTGGAAATCGTCAGAATAAAGCAGAAATTAAACCAAACTTATTTATAAAGAGGAAAGCAGAGTTCTCATTGGCTGAAAGAAGTTAGCCAATGAGAGAAAAGATTAAGAAATTTTCAGAGAGTAGACGAATTCTTTTTGTTTGCACAGAAGGGGATTAAAAGATTTAATGAAAGTCGCTTCAAGAGCAGAAAGGTAAAAAGAAGAGCGACCTCCAGCGAGAATAGAAATTTTTTGTTGCTGTAGTGAAGAGCGCATTGGGCGTTGTCAGGAAGATGTTGACCAATGGTGGATTCGTGAAATTGTTGTGGGCGTGTGTTAGCCTTGCAAGAGCGGGAAAGGCTTTGGCGGTTGTGCGAGGCAGGAGGATTGGCGATGGATCTAGGAACGTGTTGTTTAATTCACTCTTCTAAGCGTTGAGACGTGCGACCAGCGTACCGACTATCGCAGTGGCACACAAACTGGTAAATAACATTGCTGTGCTGATGGGAAGATGACACGTCTTTCTTAGTTGCTGGTAAGAGCTATCGGTTATTAAAATTAACATGTGGTTCGACGGAGAAAAAGCAGCGTTTCACAGCAGACGTAATCTGCTTTTCGAACTTCATCGAGACAGTTGCAATCCACGGGATGTGTAGCTAGACAGGGCACTTTTCCACTGTGTGAACCGGGTTCGAATTTAGTTGTTGAAGTTTTTGTTTGAAAGCCGAATTGATTGCATTTCCGGGTAGCTATTTTCTAATAGAATTGAACGAATTTTTCCAAGCTCTGGGTCCAGTTTGCTTTTAGAACAGATTATAAAAGCTCTGTGAACAAGAGTACCAATTAGATTGATTTTCCGTTTCTGGGCGCTAAAGGAGTTCCAACGTAGATACTGGCCGGTGAAGGTGGGTTTCCTGTACAGTGAAGTTAGAAATTCCGAATCATGCTTTTTACCAACACGTCCAAGAAGAGGAGAGAGTGATTAGATTCCTTTTCGTAGATGAAGCGTAATGAGGGATGAAGGGAGTTGAGGTGGGTGAGAAAAGTGTTGCAGTCTTTTTCATTGTTGAATACGGCGAAAGTGTCGTCAACGTACCGGAATTACACCAACGGCCTTTTCGCGATGTTGAAAAGTTTCGCTTTTTGGTAGCCAACAAAAATGCTTGCTAATGCTGGACCGAGCGGTGAGCCCATAGAGACGCCGTCGATTTGTCGATGCATGTTGTTATTGAAGCTGAATTCCACAGAGGAGGTGGCTAGCTGCATTAATTCGACGAAGATGTTGCGTGGAAAAGATGGCGCCATTGAATCATAAATAATCTATGAAAATGTTTTTCGGAAAAAAAGAAGTTATTTTGTATCAATTCAATGTGTTGTACATCAATTTCAATTATACAATTTTCTTTTCGGAATAAAATTGATTATTTCAACGCATAACACTTCTAAATTGATTTTTGAGCGCCAAAAAGGTTTCGAGTACATAAAAAAAGCTAATGTATTCTGTTTGTTACGTTTGGGCTTTTTGGTAAAGTTGTGCAAAACCATGGTGGGGGCGAAATCGTTTCGCTCACTTTACCATATCCTTTGGTCTGGTATGTTTATGGTCACAATCGACGAGCCATGTCCTTGGTTTATACACTCATAAAATGGACATAAAAATATCTTATAAAATTATAAGGATTAAATCCAAAATATGTCGAAAATCGTATTAATCGCTAATTGTTATAACACTGTTTGGAACCGTGGACTTACCTTCAAGCTTCTGAGGTTTCTGCCGGATAAGCACATGGTCAAAATAATCATAGAGCTTGTCCGAAGCCAAAGTTTTACCCTTTCTACCGGTGACAGCAAGCAAAGCAGGTTAAGCCGTCTGAAAAAACGGCGTTCCTTAGGGATCGGTCTTGGCTCCCCTCCTTTTCAACATCTATACGTACAATTTGCCTTCCATGATTTCCAAAACGTTTACTTATGCTGGTGATCTAGCATTGTTCCACTCTTTTGGAAACTGGAAGGACTCGGAGCGAACTTTAAGCCAAGACATGACTTCTAGCGTATTTTCAAACTTGGAGGTTGAAGCTTAGTCATACTAAGACGGTAACGGTAACCTTTCATTTAAATAACCGAGAGGCAAAACGTGAGCTAAATGTCTACAAAACGATACACTTTTACCGTTCTTTCCAACCCCTACTTATCTTGGGGTAAAACTGGACAGATCGCTCGCATTTTCGTCACCATTTAGTGGCATTGCGCAAAAAACTATCTTCGCGCGTCACACTGCTGAGGCAACTTGCAAGCTCAGGATGGGGTGCTGGTGCTAAAACACTGCGCATAGCTGCTCTATCTCTGGTCTACTCAAAAGCTGAGTCCTGCGCACCAATCTGGTGTTGCAATACTCACACTCGCCTCATAGACAGTGTCTTGAATGACGCCTTGCCCATAGTCACTGGATGCCTGCATCTCACTCCAACGGACCACCTACCCATATTTTCTGGCATACAGCCAGCTGAGTTTCGCAAACTAGGAGCGACACTCTCCTTGGCCCACGGTGAATCTCTGAACCCTGATTATATATTATACAGTCTTTTAAGTAAATCCTCAGATGCTTGCCAAGAGAGACTAAGATCTAGACGCCCACTTGTGCCAGCTGCGCGGAATCTTTTGGACAACCTTGCCGAACTTGGCATCCGCGCTTCTGAGTGGACAAATCATAAGTGAAATGCGAAGTACTGTGAAGATTCTTTCACGCTCCGTGTTTTTGTGCCCAGGACCGGTGCCAGGCCAGTTGGGATGAGCTTGCGCCGATGCCCAAAAGAACATTTAAATTGTAAATTTCTTTAAAAACAGACAAGCATTTGATTTTTTTATTTTATTTTTATCTCTATGTTTATCTTCCTGACACGCAGGAAAGCGACCGAGGCGCTATACATAGGGTAAGCAATTATCCCGATCTGCTTCCGGAGATGCCAAGATATTACTGTTCGCTAGTAATTTAGTGGAGATATTACTGTAATTTAAAACTGCTTGCCAAGACCACCAAGCAGGGGAAAGTGTCGTAAAGTGTCTTTCCCAAGAACACAACAGAATGGTGCAAGTGGGTTTTGAACCGAGACCATGTTGACCATCAGCCCGGTTTTTTAACTACTCGACCACGCTGCCGACGACCCGCGCTGACGCTGCTTGATTCTTAAAACTACTTATATTTTTTTTCGGTAATTATATTTAAACAACTCTGATCAAGATATATAAATGAAAAATGTAAATAAGGTAATTTTTATCAAGACGATTATTGACTCTCGGGTATATGGTAGCCTACCACATTGAACCCTTATGTAGGCTAACCTGTCTTTTATTTTAGAAGCTGTATAGGCCTACTGTATAAATATTTTTTACTATAAACTTTATTATTGGTATTTAATGCGTAATCGGTTGTATAAGAAACCAAAGAAAAATATGTGATAAAAATATAATAATTTTAACCCTTTATGACCCAATTTATTTCATCGTTGCAACCGAATAAGGCACTTTCTTGTTGTCATCTAAATTAAATAACAGGTGACAGGTGATTGAGCGAAATATCATCCAAATCTATGATCATACAGCATTAAATAGGATCTTTACTGTATACTTTTACTCAAAAATTAAGCGAATCTTTTTGGATATAATAATTTGAACCCATTTATTTCTAATGTCCTTCATGAAGGACAATGGGTTATATAGGGTTAAGGAGTGTCTGGGCCCGCTCAATATGCGGCAGGATTCAAACCGATGGCAAATAGCTAGGCGCTGAATTATTTGTTTTCAATTTACATGAGATGCTTTGTAAATTGTCATAAAACGCTATATAAGTAGCGTAAAGGTAGCAGATTCGGTGTATTAGTTTCAAAATGGGTTGCAGTTAAAAATAGTCTATATAAAACTATTATTTAAAAGGCATCAAATCTGGGGTACTGGAGTAAAAGAGTTCAGCAATTAAAACCTAATATATTGACCAAGTGTTTACTTTCTACAGATAAATATAAGCACAGCGTCTAATAAGGAGTCTTGAGTAGGCCTATTGGTGCTTGGATTGTGCTAAGTATCATTCAATTTAAAAAAAATTGAGAATCTGAAGAGAGAAGTAAAACGATATGAAATTAGCATTTTTAGAGACAAAATAGAGTGATATCGGCAAGATCAGAAGTGATGGTTTCAATCGGATTTATTCAGCAAACAAACAGAGAAAATAATTTTAGACAGGAAAATCGTGTAGCCATTGAATAATGTAAGCGAGAGATATTTGTCACACAACAAATGCATCTAACTATCTTGGCAATGTGTATGTCTGTTTAAGCTTATCAAGATTTATAGATTCAGTAGACGATGTAGGTTACACAAATAGATAGCAGAAAACAAATTATATTGCCAAAAAAAAAAAAAAAAAAAAATAGAGGAAAGTGTCAAAAATGAATGATTTAAGGTTTTAAACTCAAATTTCTTGTTTGTTTTACAGAGGTAAAGCTAAGTTTTGATTTTATCGAGCTGTATGACCAAGGGAGAAATACAGTAGCATATATTTAAAACTTTACGTTTATTGATGACGCTTTTTATTTTATAAATTGACGCAAAAGTTCACTTTACCCC
The DNA here is from genome assembly GCA_963680785.1 of Diplosoma virens. Classification (NCBI taxonomy): domain Eukaryota; kingdom Metazoa; phylum Chordata; class Ascidiacea; order Aplousobranchia; family Didemnidae; genus Diplosoma; species Diplosoma virens. The sequence continues at coordinate 45,594,213 of OY796880.1, forward strand.
ACCACCATGACGATTTAAACTTCTTTACAATTATTTTTTTAGAAAATAAAATTTGCAAAAAGTTTTATTATAGGCTAATAGGGCAAGGGTGAACATTTAAAATTAGGGATCTGAGGCAAAATCCTAATCAGGGCCCCAACAAATGACGTGACAAAAATTCGATTAGACCTACCAGTTTTTAGCAATGCCATCTAAAAAGATAGTTTACCGAATATTGGAAAAAAATTGATGCTGATACAAAACTTGAAATAACTTAAGTCAATGGCAGATGCAGAACTTTGTCATGGGGGTTCAGTCAACGGTAAGAATAAAGTAAAGACTTTTTTGTCTAAACTTTATTCCTGCTTCATTGTCATTTGATTGGTTTGCATATATGTTTTAAGGAGAAGGGTGACTTCCGAACGCCTCCCTCCAGTGAGGTAGGCGAGACCACATGATTCGAGACCGAGACCGAAACCGTAAAATTTTTTCGAGACCAAGACCGAGATCAAGAGCGGAAAATTTTGAGACCTAAGATTGGACATCGAGACGAGCAGTGTTCCCTTTAATTTTCTGTAGTCTGTTTGCGCAAAAATGTTGGTGTGTGCGCACTTTTTTAGAAATGACTAGTATTTGTGCAACAACCCATGAAGAAATTTCAGCATTCAAACCTGATAAGTAAGCTTATTAAGAAAATTTGGTTATTCAATAAGTTGTTTTATAGTGTTGTTTTATAGATTGTAAATGCTGTAGTGAAGGCTATACATGTTATCAGTAGATAACAATAAACATGCATGAAAAATAATAAATGAGATTGTTTGTAACAAATTGTTTTATTTGAATTGAAATAAAGGGGTGAAAAAAGAACAAAAAAAAAAACCAAATATAATTGGCGCAATGCTTTGCAAAACAAACGTTAGCTCGATCACATGTCCAAAAACAGCCTATAAAATATCGTTTCCAATTGCTAAATGTTGGAAACATTAGAACACAGACCAAGGGCAAAAATCTCATTAACCAGTCGTAATAAAAGTACTGTTTATTTTGAAAAAAACAAAATGTATCTTTTTAATAATGAGATTCTCCTTATGCTTCTGGGGTAAGATAATAACTTTGAACAATTGTTTTGGCGGCAAGGGGGCGATAGAGATTTTGATGGGATGTCAGGGGGCAATGGGCTAAAAAAGGTTGAGAATCTATGTTTTACGGTATTTTATCACTGCCTTCGAACCACATTTTCACATCTGTTCTTGCTGCTGACCCATTTTTCATAAACCTTCACCTTGTCTATAGCACATCCATCACGTTGATAAGACTTGACCCTCATTATCATGTGTAAATGCCGTTCTCCCAGTCTGTTCCTTAGCTTGGTTTTGATGGAATTCATCAAACTAAATTCGCACTTACATGCAGCACTGGATGCAAGGAAAGTTCCATCGATATCAGCGAGCTTTGCCAAATCTCTAAACTGTTCATGCTGAAACACAAAGTTTATCAAATCAGCAAAAGTGCTAACAACTCCAGCCTTAATTTTTTCAGCTATTGCATATTTAAAATCTGTGTATTGTTCAATAATTATATTTCGTTCTGGCAAAACAGACTAATATTTAGACTATAGAGCTTCAATTTGGGTGATGCTAAAAGCATAAAGGGGATTTTAATGCAGCACAATCGAATGCTATCCAATCTTGCACTTCTCCTTCTAAGAATCTTTCTACCATATGATCACATAAAAGTCTTATAAAATCCAACAGTCCTTCAGAGTTAAAAGTGGCAGTTTCTTCTTCAGAGATTCTAGCTAACAAAGAGTGGATACTCTTTCACCCCAAAATGTCGTGTCACCAAGATTCTTCTGCCGTATTTTGTTTATTTTTGCATGTGCAAAATTCTGTGCATCAATAGGTGTCAATCCCTGTCTTTGGAAAATTTTGCACAAAGCAAGTAGTTCCTCAAAAACATCATTTAAAACTTCCAAAGCTATATGAACTCCATTATTTTTCAATTTCTTAAAACAATATTTAGAAATTGGGTCATTGGATTTCATCTCTTCAAAATATGCAATCAAGCTATCATAGTTTTTAATAATGGCCTGCAGAGCAAAGTGACGTGACAACCATCGAACTTCATTAAGTGGTTTAAAAGCAATCGCCTCGCTTTCACAAGCTGTTGCAATATCTTGAAATTTACAGCGGTTGGTTGTAGAACGAAAAAACATAGAATAAATAGTTCGCATCGATGTTTCGATATCTTGCAATAGCTTCATTTCTTTCCATTTATCAGCTATGCCCAAATCTTCCCGATGTGCAACACAATGCTGTTGCACTAAATGTGGTATACGTTCTTTGAGTTTCTCCGCTACACCATTTCTTCTACCTAGAATTACTGCTGCTCCATCAGACGTAAACATAACCATTTTATGCATCTCCAGCCTAATATTTTTTGTAAAACTCTTCAATTGCAGTGACAATACATGTAGATGAAGCTTCACATAACTTTCGCTGTATGATTCCCCCAAATCTAGTTTTATATTCAAAAGAGACTCTGTATTTAAAATGTAAAATCAGACATTTGCTTACAAATATATTTGTACTTGCATCAACAGTTAGAGTGTGAAAATTGGCAGAAACTATTTTTTCCATTATTTCTTGGCTAATAACAACATTCATAGATTCCAAAAATTCAAAAGCGTACGTTTTGCTTCGCCAATTTTCAGGTATTCAAATATACTTAGCCATGTGGTTGTTGATATCTTGCACAGAAAGTAAAGTAATGTTCATCTTTAATGCCAATAGAACATTGTCAATAAGAATTACAACCTCTTCCTTGCATGCGCGCTTTCGATTATGCTCCTCTGGGGTTTCACTTAGCATTTTTAATATTCCACGGGCTGTTAATGAAGGGTTCTTGTTTCTGAGCTTTTGTACACCATATAAGTGGGTCTTACTTTTCAAATGTCATTTTAAAAAGTCAAGCTTCCATACATGACTGCGCCATTTTTTTCCACTTGAAAATTCTCCGGAAACCATAGCATCATGACAATAAAGACATGTAATGCCTTCATTTTCATCAGTATCAGTATCAGTATCAGTATTTCTGCTCCGCCACAATAAAAACAGAAAGAAATAGACAAACATATAGGACTATAACAGAAGAAGAAAAAGGAAGAAGCAACAAAACGTTAAACGTTATAGCATGCACACAGTTATATTTGATATAGTATTTAGAAGAATGATGCATGGTTGCAACACCTTACATAGAAAAGCAGATAAGGAATTATAAGACTAGGAAAAACAAAATAAAAGATAAAAAAGCGCGACAAAGCAAGACGTACCATGTATTTGAGGCATTGTTGTGTTGGCGGCAAAAATACGGTGGGAAGCACAACAAGCCTGTGACCAAAAAGGGTCAGACAGGCAAACAAACCCACCGAAAGAAATCCTGTCACGGGTCAAAAGGACCATTTCATGGAAACATGGTACAAGAAAAAAAAAACAAAAACACACACACACAAAAGAATTGTTTGAACATTTTCTGTTATGATAGTAGCCACACAATCTAGTCTTCTCTATTAAAAGCAGTTTCTCCAGATAGAAGTCCCGTGTTCTGAAAAATAACAAAGACAAGGCCAGACAAGGCTCAAAGGCCGAAAAAAAAATATTAAAACAATAATAATATTCGTTCTAGTCAAGCAGATTACTAGTAATTGTAGTCTAGATTAAAGTTGGTTATTCTATTGTAGAGTAGGTTTGGTACTTGTACTAAACTATTTGCATTAATTTAACAAGGAATTTGGAAAACGTGCCAAGTATTGCTTGAGTTTTTTTCTGAAAGTGTTGCTTGAATGGCTGTGCCTGATCTCTAAAGGTATTTTGTTCCAGAGTTTAGGTCCAGCAAATTTCAGAGATTGCTGACTTACTTTAGTTCTGAAGCAATTTGATATTGTTTGGCTGTTGCTTCTGGTTTTCATTTTTAAAGATTTTTGTGTGAAAAAGTTATTAAATGCTTGTGGAAGTTGTTTGTTTTCATATTTAAACATCATTTGTGCTATTTCTAGGTTGTAAAGATTATTTATTGTAAGAAGTTGAGCGTCTTTCATAGTTTCTGTGACGTCACTGTTGTGTTGTAGATTAAATGCCATTTTTAAAAATCTGTTTGAGTTTGAGTTTGAGTTTATTTCACCAAATAAAAATTCACGAAAGAAACAAAATGCAAAAATAAAGCAATTTGGAATGTTGGTAAGGAGCACCGAGGAACCTTTCGGTTTTCTAAGTCAAGGTGCTCCTGGTTACATAATATACTCTGCAATTTTCTAATTAGAGTGGAGTTTTCAAAACATCAATTGTTTATGCAGTATCGTATGTGACTAATCAATAAAGAATGATATATAATTAAGAGAGAATCTTTACTTAAACATGGCTTGATTTTCATTGTTACCACCAATAGTGCTTGTAACTTTTTTTAAGAGATAAAATGTGATCTTTCCATGACAAGTGTTCGTCCAGAATAACTCCTAATAGTTTAAAGGGTGAGATTTTTTGAATTGGAGTGTTTCCGATTTTCAATGTTAAGTTGGGAGTGGGTGTGTTGAGTGTTTTAAAGTGCATGCACTTTGTTTTAACAATGTTTAAGGAAAGCTTGTTGGTCACTAACCAGTTGTCGATGTTATTAAGCTCTTCATTTGCATTGTCATACAAGTTTTTTCGGTTTTTTCCTGAAATTAATATAGGAATTACTTTTGCATGTTTAAAAAGTGTAATAAACTTGCCTTGGGACAGAGAAAGATTAAAAACATAACTCAGTGCTGACAATAGGCAAGTATTTTAGTAGTATAGAAGGTATACCATCCCAACCAACACTAAATTTTGAAGGAGTTTCAGATATAAGTCGAGATAATTCAAAAGTAGTTGTTGGATAAAAAAACATTGATGTAGGGTTCGACGTACCAAAAAAATTTTGATGACTAACAGTTGTTTGTGGAAGATTTTTTACCCAGCCAACAATGCTATGCAGGGGCCATGCGGGCCCTGCGAGGGCTTCCCGTACGGTAACTGTACCGATTTGGCCGCGGGCGCTGTAGTGGTCCCACATGGGCTAACCGAGGGTTTAATCTGGCTTTCAATTTTAAGCCGTAATCAAAAATTAAAACATGCTAATAAGCTAACATTTTTAATTATTTTTAAAAAGGAACATTTTGCATAAATAGTTTGAATCGCATGAAACTCGTGCGATAAACCCATGCGGGGCCACTGCAGCGCCCGCGGCCAAATCGGTACGGTTACCGTACGGGAAGCCCTTGCAGGGCCCGCATGGGCCCTGCATAGCATTGTTGGCTGGGTAGTAGTAATTGAGGTGTGTTAGTGAAGCAGTCATTGAAAATGTTAGCGATTTCAACAGGATCAATAATTGATTTGTCATTAGTATTTAGTTCTAGTTTTTCAGGTCTTTACTGTTTGTTTTTGCCAATTAATAGTTAATGCATTGCCAACTTTTTTAATATTGTTTTTGAACTTTGTAAATTTTTGTTTAAAATGTTCTTTTTTCTTGTAATTGATTGTGTTAAAGTATAGATTTCTTTACTTTTGATATTTTGCTTTTAGATTTGGACTGCCTGTGGTTATGTATTGTTTGTATCAGGGCTGCGAACTCGAACTCGAACTCGAAGAACTCGGCAATTTTGTTTGAACTCGAACTCGAACTCGAAAAATTAAAATTTCTGAACTCGAACTTGAACTCGAACTTGAAAAAAGTTTGTGATGTTTGAGTTCATTTAATGAGTAAATTTAACTATAACATTTCTCAGCGTTGGTGCCAAATTATAATTTGCCATCCCCTTTTATTTTGTTTAATAATAGATTAAAATTGGTAACATTGATGACAAAGCATTTTTAACATGTGCTCAGTTTTTCGCAGTTGAATTATTCTCTTAACTCTATTCCGACTGTATTTTTTCAACTCTATTTTGTGAACTCGAACTCGAACTCGAACTCGAAAAATTGAAATTTAAAGAACTCGAACTCGAACTCGGACTTGCAAATTTTTTGTGAACTCGAACTCGAACTCGAACTCGATTAAAAATGCTTTGAGTTCGCAGCCCTGGTTTGTATAATCTGTCTTTTTTATGTAGTAACTTTGCAAGTTCTTTGTCATACCATTTACAACTGTTTGGTCTGTTTTTGGAGCATTTTAAAGTGAAACAGTTTTTGACTTTATCGTTTATTAAATTGTGGAATTGCGCATAGGATTGATCAGGGTCTGATTCTTGAAAGACTGTTGTAAAATCAACTTGTTCGACGGATCTTTGAAATCGAAGAAGATAATGTGGACTGAAGCATTGCATGACATTTTTTTGAAAAGGGGATAATTCTCCGATAACAGATGTTTGAAAAATGGGTAAATGGTCAGCTACTGGGTGAACAATAATGCCACTAGAAATTTTTGTGTTTGACTAATTTCACCCACACAAAACTAATTTTTTGTGTTGGTGAAATTAGTCCAAATGTGGTCTATAGTTGAACTACTTTTTTCAGTAATTCTTGTTGGTTTGTTAATTAAAGGATAATAGTTAAAGCTGAACATGGTTTCTACAAAAGCATCTGCGTGATGATCTAAAGAATCTAATAAATTAAAGTTAAAATCTCCTGAAATGATACATTTGTTTTTTGTTTTGTTTACATTATTTAGCACATAGTGAAGAGAATTATTAAAAGAATCTATTGAATTTTTATCTTGTCTAGGAGGTCTGTAAACTGTACCGCAAAATAGGCTATTGATTTGTTTTTAAAGTGGACTTTTATAAACAAAGACTCAAAAACTTTTTCTTTCATTATAGACAATTCAGAACATAATGAAAAGACTAATATATTTTTAATGTACATACTAACCCCACCACATTTACTTTTTAGTCTAGGGTTTGAAATAAAGTTGTAACCATTTAGGTTTTTGTATTGTCCAGATGAGCTTTGGTTTTCCCAAGTTTCATTAATAACTATTATATCAGGTTTTATTTGTAATTCTGAGATCAGACATTCAAGTTTGTTAAAATTATGGGGATTTACTAATGATCGTATGTTTAAGCATATGGTAAAAAACGTTTTGTTTTCATTTTTGTTAAATGATTGGTTTACTTCTTGAGTTGTAAAATATGTATCGTTTAGTGAAATGTCTAATAAAGTATCATTTTTATCAGTATTGCTAAAGTTGAGACTATTATTTGGTTGATTTGAAAATTGATTGTTTGATTCTATAGAAGAGATTTTTGACAAGAAACCTTCATTAAAAAGATCAGAAAGTTCATTATTTGCTAATGAATGGAAAGGGAAGATTGAGTTGGCACAAGACAAACACAACCAATTTTTAAGATAAAAGTTAGGTGAAACTTGTGATTGAGCATTTTGTGGAGATCTACATAGTATGTGATAACGTGAGTTACATCCATGGCATTGAAAATGTTGACTGTTTTTTGATAATTTAAGGCTACATTTAAAACAAAATTTTGTTTTGTTGTGAACCATTATAATTTAGCAGAAATTATGTTCAAACACTCATAAAAAGAGAAAAAAAGAAAAAAGTACTGTATACACTAAAATAAGTAAAATAAACAAACAATCAAAAACAGTTAGAAATAAAATAAAATAAGCAAGCAGAAAAATATAAACAACAGGTGTCAAAAATTAAATTACAAAAAAAGAAAAAAAAGTTGAAGTAAATGAAATTTAGTTGAGATTTTTTTTAAGAACACATACAACTAAAAACCTTAAACTTGTTACCAAGAAAATATCTAATTAGTTAGTTAATTAGTGAGATTATTTGTGGTGACACTAGCATAGGTAGAGGTGTTTTTATTTCTAGTAATGTCAACAAAATCATTGACAAGATGTTTTTTATTATGAAAAACATACACGTCGCCTTTCATAGACCAAGCCGAGAAGCGTCCAAAGGCAGATTTGGCAGCTTCCAGCAACTTCAATCTTCGTTTCGTCAGGGACTCTGTAATGACCACTCCACTGCCCTTTAGTTGTCTCTTCTTAGAGTAGTTGACAATCATAGCATCTCCTTTTCTGGAAGGAAGAGGATGAGCTATGTCTAAATCAGAAGTCTGAATAGGAGGGTTTAGGGTTAATTTTTTGTTAAGTTCTGAACAAATGAAATTTTCATTATCTAAATACTCCCCCCGTTTTGGAATATTTTTGACTCCATGAACAATAAGGCAGTTTGACCTGCTGTATTGTTCCTGGTCATCCATATCCTTTTCGATCTTCTCGATTTTGGGAACCAAAGTTGAGACAAGAGTTTTTAGGCTCTCAAACTCTTTTCTCAGGGTCTTCAGATCAGATTCCTGTTGTTCCTCTGCACCTGAAACAACAGAAACAGCAGAAACAGCACCACCAGGAGAACAAGACTTTTTACTTCTAAAATCCTCTTCATATTGATCAAATCTTACCTCCATTTGCTCCATTCTTTTTTTAATTTCCTAAGAGTGTTCCATAGCAAATTTTAAAAATTTAGATCAAAGAAGTTAACAATTATATTATTTAAATTTACTTGGTAACAAAAGCTTTTAATAACCTTACTCCATGTACCTTATTCAAATAGAATACATCACGTAATCAATACATCATCATATACAAATACATCACGTAAATATACACGTTGATCATCATGAGATGTGGGTGTTGCCGTTATCACTGTTTCATCCCGCCAATCTTTTTTGAAGGAGTTAGCAGTCTTTATACGTTTCGGTTCGGCCGACATACAAGGTAAAAAAGTTGGTCTTTACAGGGTAACTAATAAAGCTGTATTAGTATATTGACCTTATCTGAAACAAAAAGTAATATTCTGTGAAAATGATTCAGTTATATGACAGATTTTTATTGGCTTCTCCAATAAAACACTGCTAACCTCAGTATCAAAGTGAATGAATAGGAAAACATCTTACAGTGTTTTTTGATCAAAGTTGACATTTTGCTTTAGTACTGCAATGTGCAAAGTACAACACAATCGCATCAGTTCCTAAACAAGCATAACAGAGGCTCAGAACTGTTTACTTAGCCTCTTTTAAACGTAAGCTAGTTTTTTCTAGCCTATTCTGCTGCAGTGTTTACGGTAACTAACAGTCTAAAACTAGTCAGGTTGAAATATGGCTCAATGTGCTAAATGAGGAACGTACAAATTTACGGATTGCGATATACAACCTCGGGCTACTTAACTGGTAGCTACGGTTCGGTTAGTAGGCTACCTTAAGCTTATTTCAACCTCAGCACAAGTGGATAAATATGCAAGAGACCTAGCAGCTAGGTTATGACAGCTATTAAAAACAAGTAGCCTAACTTATCTTGGTTGTGTTACTGATACCTTCCTCACACACGGTGCCGCCTTAACCTATGAAGAAATGCATCCTTTCAGCAAGTCCAAGAACAATTTATCTCAACCTGCCAACCGAGAAGATTGATACTTATCAACCCTAAATTGCGCACGCAAAAAGCCCAGAGAGCATCTCTTACGTTGCAAACATTTTACAGATTATAGACGACTTCTTCGTATGGTCTAATGCACACATCCAATAGTGCATTAATATAGTGACCGGCCACGCCAAATTCGTGGGAAATTCCTTTAACTTAATAATTTTTACATTATGACGACATAAATTTCGTTTTGAAGTCGAAATTGCCGCGTTTTTAAAAATTTTTAAAAAGTCAAAACGCTTAAACAACAGTTAAGTAATTGTAACATATTAAATAATTGTCTTCCTTTAATTATTACGCGTAATATCAATTTATAGGAATTTTAACACAAAACCTCATGCTCATAACGTGTCTGTGCGCGGTAAATTTATGCGTGTGCGCAGTCTTTGAAAGCTGTATGCGCGCGCACACGCGCAAAGCTTAAAGGAAACGTTGCTGACAACCCAGTCCAAGAGCAGCATATATACAATTTTTATGGCTTTTATCATCATAAATCTTATGTTAACTCACACATTAATCTGCATTAATTTTAGCAAGAACAAAATGTTTGTAACAAAAACCAATCAAGATGATGGCTGCATATCTGGTCTTCGAAACTTTAAATAGCACCGATGCGACAAACTGATAGCTGCGTCTAATGACCTAGTGAAAGCGGGTGCAAATCAACGCCGATGCGTATTCAACTTTTGTAACGATTTTCAAAGGATAAGACGGTTATATAAAAAAAAGCAAACTTAACAAATAATCAAATGCGAATAGAAAAATTACACAGAGGATTTTTAAAATAAGTAGCCTACGAGTTATAGCCGATTCGTACTAGTCAACGCTAGGGGTACTCAGTGCACTAAAACAAGAACACAATCCATTGGGCTAAAAGTGTGGCAAGATGTTCAAAATGAAATTAAGAACTATCCAAAACATACATTTAAAAAAGCTTATACAAAATTTTTACTTCAATCTTATAAATAAAAAAAAAGAATAAGAAAAAAGGAATACAAGCACGTTTGGATTCAGTTGATACTTGACTATTGTTTTGTAAAAATAAAAATAAAAAACTCTAACTGTTAGTTGTTATTTACGTGTTGTTGACTGTACACATTTGTTGTCTCTGTTGTTTTTTCTTGTGTATTTCTTTTTCTGCTGTTATTTTTCTTTCTGTTTTTGTTTTTGTTTTGCATATTCATTGTTATTTTTTTTTATTTTTTATTTTTTATTTATTATCATTATTATTTTTTTATCTGCAAATTCTTGTTCATCTGTACTTAATAATCTTTCATTGAAATCTTGAATCATTTCTAGTAATAATTCTTTTCTTTTTAACTTTTTTATGGGGTGGCAGCTGACTTAGATGACCTAATGATCTTTCGCTGTCTCCTCGTCAAGTGACTGGTTGCTCAACTACTAAGTTATTTCTTAAAAAAGTAAACATGTAAATTATCTTGTCATTCATAGGTTTATTTGTATTTCATTTTTAATTTTGAGTGATGTACCAGTATTACTTGACAAATAATAAACTGAAGTGAACTGAACTGAACATGTTGCAACAATTAAGAACACAACCCTCAAGATCGAATCAGAAAACAACTGCACAGCCAGACTGCGATTCTGCTATTGGGCAGCATTTTTTGAAAAATATAGAATGCGCTAAGAACTATAAAGACACCAAGTTCTCAATTTTAGCAACTGCATATTCACAGTTTCAACTGCAACTCTTGAAGGCAACTTATACAAAAATCAGGCAGCCTTCTTTGTGTAAGCAAAAAGAGTTTGTATTCTCTCTGCAACTATTTAAATGATTGCAGATGGCAAACTTGCACAATGCTGCATAGCTTGCAAGATTTTGCAAGTAGCCTACCGCACGCAGTGACACAATAAAACAACACAAAGTTGTTTTGCAAGTAATTGGGCAACGCTTACTCTGATTATAAATACGCGTGGCTCTTTACTTAATCATTGTCACGACTGCCATTGAAAAGTGTGACACGAAGAGCTGCACGGCTTTTCTGAAAGCCATTTTAATATTATTTTGGTTAGCCAGACCTTCAACTTTAATTTTCTTAACCCATTACGGGCCGGAATTAAAGTGGTAAGTTTTTTTGAAAAAAAGAGATTGTTCCCATCTTCTGGTGAATTCAGAAGTATACTGTAAGAATTTTGAAAAAATTACAATTCGTTTTATATTCGAAACGAAGTGTCCTATTTATGGGACGTTGGCCCTGATTCAGGGTATCGCCTGCGATAATGTATTATTACCATTTGTGCATCATTAACCGCTATTTATTGCATAATATTGTAGTTCTTTAGATTGGGAAACAAAAACTGAGTTTCTCTTCCCTTATTAAAACAAAATTAAGGTATTTACTCCCAATAATGTGATAAAAAGTAATACAAAACAATGAAAAATCAAGCCATTATTCTAAATATAATGTTTAGAAAAAAATTCACAAAGCAATGTAAAAAGAACTCGAATGCAATTTCTTTATAAATAATTCTAGAGTGAACTTTATTTTCCTTTTACATTTGAAGATTTTATGATTCTACTGTATTGTAATTTATGACCTTGATATTATTCAGTATGAAATGTTTCAAAATATGCATCATGAAGGGGAACATCACATCGACTGCAAATTCTTTTGACCTTCTTTCCACATTATGCACAACGCCTCTGAGTTTGAATTACTGCAACAAAATGATTCCCAGAATCATATCTAACTTCTTCACTTACTCTTCCTCTTCTAAATATCCTCCTCTGTGGTTTTGGACGATGTCGGTTGGAAGACGATGTTTTTGAAAGCAGTGCTAAAGTGAGCCTTCTTCTGGTTTCTAGCAGAGTAAGATTCTCATCTTTATTTACAATATTATATATTCTCCAGCAATTTACAATAGCTACGTCCGACATTTGAGTAAAAATTGGAAACCACCACTTCTTTCCGCGAATCCTTGTTCTATATAGAGTGACCTGTTTATCTAGAAGGTCAACTCCTTCCATCGATTTCTTATATTAAGATACAACTTTTGGGATTTTAATAGTAATTTTCTTTTTCAATTTATGTGAGTGTCTGGTGGTATTTCCAACTGGATACACAGAACTGTAATTGGTAGCAATAGAAACGGGAGTGTTGCCATGCCACTTGACTACTAAGATTCGGGTTTCCCGATCAAACCTATAATCGGTAAACCCTCTTTCCGTAGTTTTCTTCATTACTTTGGAAGAGATTAGAGGGCACTTTTTGGTACGATTTTCTCTGATAGTACCAGTTGCTTTCAGTGAGTTGTCCCCTAAATGTTTTAAAACCTCGATGCTCGTATAGAAATTATCAAAACAAATTTCATGGTTGGTGGCCTCTTCTTTTGGAATAATTGAAGTTAGGTTTTTTATGACTCTTATTCCAATAGGTTCATTGTTGGGCTCGTTTTCTTTACCAAGGTAAGGTGCAAAGTTGTATAAATATTTATCTTCACTACACAAACACCAAAATTTATACCCGAATTTTATAGGCTTTCCTTTCATAAATATTTTTGCGGAATGCATCCCATACTACCTTATCATCATTTCATCAATTGACAAATGAGAGTAAAAAATGCCAATGAAAATTTGTGTTTACGGCATCTAAAAAAGGTCTCAATTTATACATTTTGTCACTAGCATCAATCATAGAATTGTCATTCAGATGTAGATACCGTTTTATCGTTTTGAATTTTTGTCTTGTCATAGCATTATATACTAATGGTATTCCAGCGTCTGGGCTCTGCTCCCAGTATATGTTTTGCTGTGGCAGTTTATGATACTCGCTGAAGTAAAGAATTTCCATAAATGTTTTGATTTCATTCAATTCAAGTGTAAACTGTGAACCATTTTTTTGTAAAGCATAAGTCAATATTTGCTGCAGCATAAGTTCAAGTACATCAGATAGTAAATGTTCAAGAATTTCTATAGTACTTTCACCTTGAAGGCTTTCTAACTTCTCATAAAAATTTTTTGAGGGAGTCATCATTTCACTTTTGTACTCTGGTTCACATTTTTCCCACTTGGGATCTACGCTAGGATCTTTTTTTCTCCGTTTATGCCGGATTGCAGATGTTGAAAGCTCATCTTCATTTACTTGAGAAAGTTGGTAGCCTGTTAGTTCTAAAGTTTCTGCTGGTTCCTGAAAGATAGTCGCTTCAAGAATATTTTCATCATTTACATCCTCTTCATCCGTAAGAACATCCATAGGGGGTGGAATAATTGCAACAGAAACACCTTCAATATCGTCATCCTCTAATTCTGCAAGTGCTCTGTGAATTTCTTCAGTAGTCATGCCACGTTTACGAAACATGGTAAATTTATTAATACATTTACAAAACAGCTAAAATTTCTGTAAAATGTACATTTATTTTATCTCTATATTTATCCTCCTGACTTGCAGGAAAGCGACGGAGGCGCTAATACATAGGGTAGGCAATTACTCCGACCTGCTTCCGGAGATACCAAGATATTGCTGTCCGCTTGTAATTTAATAGAGATGTGACTGTAATTTAGAACTGCTTGCCAGGACCACCAAGCAGGGAAATGTGCCGTAAAGTGTCTTTCCCAACAACAAAACAGAATGGTGGGAGTGGGTTTTGAACCAATACCGTGTTGGTTACGAGCCCGGTACTTTAACCACTCCACCACGCTGCCGACTACATAAAAAGGTTATAGCAAAGCTATTTCAATATTTAGGAACTGAACTTCTCAACAGTTACCATAAAAGTAAAAAAATATTTGAGAAAAATTGAAATTCACACACTTTGCTGAAATGAGGCCATTGTCCCATAAATGGGACATAAAAGTTAAACATTTAGTATACTCACATAATGACTTACTCACATCAATTTTATGGTTTCAGTCTGTCTATCTGTCTTTCCTAAGAGTAATTGGGCAGCACAACCACATTGGACTGTAGTCACATTGACACTGGCTACAATATTGCAAGTTAGGCCGCGAAGAGCTAAAATTAGCTATATTTCTTTTGCTTTAGAGTCAAAAATTATAAACTTTTCGATCTGGTATTTACAAAGAACATAGAATACTTGATTATTATCCTGTGGGAAAAGATAGCAATGAAATATATGCAATAATATAAATTCCAGTGAAATTTTAATTTACGTCCCAAAAAAAGGACGAATATTTTAATAATACGCCTGTGTTATGTTATTTTTAACGAAATCGATTTGCATGTGCATTTTGTATGCATGGCTGATAGCAAATCAAAATCTGACCATACGTGACAGCTGTTCACAATAAGATAGCTAAAACTAAAATTTAATCACGATTACTAAAATTAAGAAAGTTTGTTTCAAGAAAAAATGTGACTGCTAAAACTGAAAAAAAAGACGAGATCCGTAAGCTAGGTTAAAATTAGATTTGAAACCGCCAAAATTTGCGGATTCCGCTCCGGTCAACTCTATATACGCTCTGTGCACATGTATAAGAGATACGATGTAATCACCATTACCAATGAGAAAATTTTTATACAAACAATAAATTTTCTGATACTCATAATGAGTATGGTTATCAAAATTTACATTTAAAAATAAAATAACCCGAGATTTCCCGTGACGGTTGTCCGAGATCCCGGAAATTTAACACTTAAAAATCGCCCGGGATCCGGAGATGTAAATTCTAAAAAATATAGGCATAAAATAATATATAAAATCAATCTTAAAAGAGGTAGGCTGTGCGAAACTCCATCTAAAGTAGTAGTATTTATTTTTATCGCGTCCAAAATTGGCAATTAATCAACGGAATGAAAATACACTAACAAAAAAAGCGACGAGGTGAAGCGAAAGACCATTATTAGTAGCCTGATGACCACTCGGTCGCCGAGTCTGCTTCACCTCAAAATTCAAAGAGCAAAAACAAAGACGGTCATTAAAAGAGGGATGCAAAGAAGGGTCAGGTGGTTGCAGCCCAAAAGTCTTACAAATTTTTTAGAGTAAGTGATAGTGCTATGCTTGCTATGACTTGTTGATTTGTTTCTTGATGATTCTACAAGTTTTGTTTTTGTTGGTAATTAAATTTTTTGGTAAAAGTTGTTTTTACAGGCGTAAAATCGAATTTTATTTAAATACGCTAATTTATGCAAACAACAGTTTCCTGTTTATTTTAAATTTCAGGATTTTTGTTTGTGAAACTAACCTGGATCCCCCTGTGGTTACTATTGCTTCTTGAACTTTACCTAAAAAATTTTCCAAATGCAATAAGCAAACAAAATCGAGTCTCTTCAAGAAGTCAACATACGAGGTCTGTTCAAAAAGTATCCGACTTTTTTGTATAAAGCACACAACACAATAAATTTTGCAAGTTTTATTCAATCTCCTTCAAAATATTCCCCTTGGTGGTTCACACACTTATCCCAGCGCTTCTACCACTTCTCAAAACACTTCATAAACTCCTCCCCCGGAATGCTCTGAAGCTCCTCCGTCGCTTTTTTCATAATGTCTTCTCTTGACTGAAATCGCCTCCCTTTCAGAGTTGTTTTTAGCTTAGGGAACAGCCAGAAATCACACGGTGCTAAGTCGGGAGAGTAAGGAGCCTGTCTAATAAGTGGCATGCTGTTTTTGGCTAGAAAAGCTTGGACCGCATGTGCAGAATGAGCGGGAGCATTGTCGTGGTGAAGCTGAAAATTCTTTGCTGCCCACATGTTTGGCCGCTTTCTTCGCACAGCATCACGAAGGCGACGTAGAATCTCCAGGTAGTACTCTTTGTTGATTGTTTGACCTTCTGGTGCGTATTCATGATGCACGATGCCACGGGAATCAAAAAAACAGGTCAGCATAACTTTCACATTGCTGCGGACTTGCCGAGCTTTTTTTGGGCGTGGTGATTCCGGATGCTTCCATTGTGATGATTGAAACTTGGTTTCTGGGTCATAACCATAAACCCAGGTCTCATCACCAGTGATGATTGTCTTGATAAATTCTGGGTCATGATTTGCAACATCCAGCATGTCCTCCGAAATTTCCTTCCGGAGTTCCTTCTGTTGCTCCGTCAGCAGCTTGGGGACAAATTTAGCCGACACTCTCCGCAGGTTCAAATCCTCAGTTAGGATTGAATGAACTGAGCCTGTGCTTATTCCCATTTCTGCAGCAATCTCTCGTACTGTTAAACGACGATCCTCCAACACTTTTTCACGAACCTGATCCATCGCCTCCTCGTTTCGGCTTGTGGATGGCCTTCCTGAGCGAGGATCACTTTCCACTGATGCACGGCCATCTTTAAAGCGTTTAAACCATTGCTTTATCTGAGTTGGGCTTAAGGCCTCATTTTCAAAAGCTTGTTGAATCTTTCGAATTGTTTCAACTTGAGTATCACCAAGTTTTTGACAAAACTTGATGCAATACCTCTGTTCGATGCGTTCTGTCATTGAAATGAAATTTTCTGAAAATCAAAAAACCGATGAACACGTACTACACGCCTGCACTAAATGCTTTACACAGAGAGATACGAATGACGAATCGGCCTGAAACGCTTCACGATTACGCGTGAATGTGTGTGTGTGCAGCCACGCTTTGCACGGGCAGTTTGCTCATACCTTATTGGCGAGAGGGAAAAAGGTCGGATACTTTTTGAACAGACCTCGTAAACAATTTTTTTTCGACAAAACTAACTCTGAATCCCCCTACTGCGCCAGGATAGATAATAATAAAAAAGAAAACAAGAGGAAAGGGATTTCTTCAATAAGCAATAGTAACCCAAGTAGAGTCTATGAGTAACCACAGTGGGGATCCAGGTTAGTTTCACAAACAAAAATCCTCATATTTAAAATAAACAGGAAACTGTTGTTTGCATAAATTAGCGCATTTAAATAAAATTCGATTTTACGCCTGTGAAAACAAGGTTTACCAAATATTTTTCTGCAAAATAGTTTTTTGCTTCATATCAAACTCTTAATGGTTGTAATGAAGAGACAAAGGTATCATTGATGTAGATTTAGTCTTTTCTCTCTTATACAACTTTTAAAAAATTTAATGTAAACTGAAAGTTGTTATTGCTTGTTATATGACTTATGAAATTGTATTATTGCAAGGTTTGTGATTTTTTATTTTTATTCCAGTTGTAAAAACAAAAATTAGTGAATGTATTTTCAGATTATAATTGAACACCTGATTGTGGTAATTGCATTTGTTTTATGATGCCTTTTTAGTAGGTTAATTGTTCTTGGGATTTTACAATTTTGGATTTTATTGCAGTTTTTTTATTCAGGCAATACAGGTAAGTAATCATTTATCCATAAAAGATAAGTAGCCCAGTTGGATAATTTTTTGGTATTATTATAACTTCATGAATGCTCCTTAAATCAAAAAATTGGACATTTTATATTATAAATAGTTAATTCAAGGCAAGAGGTTATACTCTTCCAATCTATGTTCTTCGCAAACAAGTTTTTAAAAATGTTATGCACATTGATCAGTGCCAACATTATTATGTCAAAATCACCAAGTTATCATTTTTGCAAACTGATCTAATACAAATTGTAAACTTTAACATTTCACTTCTCATTTATCTGTTGTGCTTAAAACAAACATATAACATTATTCCTCTTTTCAACTGCAACAAAATATCCCTTTCAACACAACACCATACCACAAGTATGTGCAAAATCTTTTTTGCAAGCAGCAGAGGTTATGTGGATTGAGTTTATTAAGTGATTTTTAGTTTGCTTATTTTAAGACCAACTAAGGAATAGGATCAATTACAAAAACTGCATGATAATTACTCTTCTTAATATTTTGAGTTTTACAATTGTCAGGGCCATTCTTTCCAATCTTAGAGTTGTTATTACTTTTCAATTTAATGTTGTTATCAAAATTTCATTCATTGTGGCAAGAGCTTAATATTGAACCAATAGATATATTAATTATTATCTTCAGTAAAAATAGATTTAGTATTGTTAATTTTTAAAATACTTTTTATATCAGAATTTTGAAAAACTAATTTATCAACAATAAAATTGTGAAAATTAGTTGTGCAATGAAGTCCAAAATCAGCTATTCTTATTAACACTTGACTCATGACTTTTAGATTGCAATTTTATTTTATGATGTTGCAAAACTGATTTGATCCAGTTCAATAGATTGGTGTAATATCAATACTTGTTCTTTCTTACTCATACAATGGAAAATACTAGGAAGTTACTTTTGATTGTACATAGACTATTAAATACTATTAATTAGAAGTTAAGTTGCATTTAATTTCTTTAACTAATTGTATTTTTATAATTGATTTTGACAGCATTGATAATTTCAGATCTATTAACTGAAAATAATTGCCCAGTTATTAATTCAAAGCTCAAAATCAATTTTTTTTGTGTACTCTCAGCCTAACAGCCAAAATTTTTTTAAAAATTTACTGATGAATTTGTAGAATGGAGTTTTTTTAATGTTTTTTCTCTCAGCTTTTATTGATCTGTTGTTTTACTTGATGTTTAAACCACTTGTTTTCAAATAATTTTTTACATAGTTTAATTTTTAAGCTTATAACATTGGTCAAGGCTGATGTTTAGAAAAGCTGATCCATTGGTCAAAATTGGCATGTGGTATTGCTTTTGTTATGCTTCATGCCTTTTTAATTACTTTTACTGCTTTTTCCTATCAGGTTTTATTGGGTGCTATTTTCTAATTTAATATATTATGTTAAATGAACATTTGAACTAAAACTTGTCTTAATGTGGTTTTTGGTACAGCCTAATTTAAGTTTGTCATAACATTGGCTTTTCTTAACAAATCTCCTGTTTAGAAAAGCAAATACGTTCTCAAAAAACAATATCTGTATAGATTATTATTTGAGTTAAATAATTTTAATTAATTTTTTGTTTTATCATTTTTTAGCATGTTTTAAATAAAAAGTAAAGCTGAAGCAGTATAGATATAGAGAAATAAAGATAGAGATAAGCAATAAAATTTTGTTTAAGTGTAAAAATGTTGCCTGTGTCACTTATTTGTAAAAATTTTTTTTTCTAGTTACTTTTTTTCCTGATTTTAAAAAATGTCTTATGTTTGTGTGGAGTGTGGAACAGTTGTGGATGCCCTGTATTCTACTTTTCCAGGAAGCACAAATATTCGCATAGAACATTGCAAGAACTGTGGACAACCTGCAGATTCATATATTGAATATGATGTGTCGCTAATTCTTTTAGACATGATGCTTCTTAGTAAACCTGTTTGGCGCCATGTGCTGTTTAACGTTGACACAAAGTATCTTCATTGGAAGTTGGCTGTTGTTTGCATGTTTTGCGATGGCTATATGAAATGGGTAATAGCAGCTAAAAGTGAAAGGAATCAGCAATCATTGGCAAATGCCAATGAATTGGTATTTCAAGCTGCTGTGCAGATTCAACTGTATGTTCACACTTTTGTTTCATGTATAGAATTGGCTATGTTTCTGTGTTTATCAATTTTTTTATATTGCTATCTTGAACCTATTATAAGCAAACATCAAAATCTTTTTTCTGTGCATATCAAACCCGTTTCTGCAATCAAAATTTTACGTTGTCTTCTTCTTGCCAGCACTGGCAAGTTTCTGTATATACCAGCAATTATATGGATGCAAGCTGATAGCACTTCATATTTGCAATTGATACTTTTGTATGTTGTTTTATGCAGTTCATTATCGCTTAGCTTGACCATTGAATGCTCGTTTTTTCAGGCTTTTGTTATAATCATGTACAGTTTTTTTTTAAGTATATTATTTGCCATACCAATAAGCAAGTGGTTGTATTCCTTGGATCTTCATTTACACTTTTAACTTATTGGCTGTACTCATATGTTTCTCATTTTAGTACACAATTTTTGTTTGTAATTTAATTTTTTAAGTTTCCCATTTTGATTCGAAGTTCTTAACTTAATTTTAATAGTAAATAAATATAAATTTGTTTATTGATTAAATTATTATTGGCCGTAGTTATAGTAGCTAATTTTTTACTTGATATCAACCAAAATTCTGTGATCATTTTCTTTAGGTTTGCTGAAGCTGCCAATACCTCAAAAGTATAACACACTTTTAAACCAAAACCAAGTCTTTGTACTTATGTAAGTGAAAGTGTACAACGAACACGTAACGTTACAACGGCGGCGAGACGTTGGCAAACGGTAAGCCTCTGTCGAATTTGGCGCAGTAGGCAACCGACGCTTGAGCCGGTGTAAGAAAGATGACTAATAAAGATACAAACCCACTATTGCAAGGTAGTGAACGCTTTCACGTTACTTTTTTTCACGGAGTCTTCTGTTTCCGCAATAGTATCTTCCGAATTGTGTTGTGTTCGTCACTTGTGGTTCCTGTGTGAGAAGTGTGTTTGCAATTTTCAAACCAGCCTAATTGCTGAGTCTGTCAACAACTCGCCAAATTACTGAAAGGCACTTTCCTAACAAGCAGCAATAGATTACACAGTTGATTTTCAAAAATCCGGCCACCAAAAATCCGAATCCTTCACGATTTTCCGCCACGGATTTTGGGAGCGCATTTTTATACTTACCGCGTTGATGCGTATGCGAACCACTGTTTTTATCAGCTGTGCTTATATTTGGATGGTGCTGTATGCCTAAACGCCATGTTGGTTCATTCTTCCATGTGCTAACTAGTAATTCTGCTGAATTTGATCTGCTGATTACTGATTTTGCTGTGCATGTGGTCATTTTCTTTAAATATATAGGGATTACATTCAGTGGTGGATATTCAAAGTTAGGGGCCCGAGGCAAGAATTTCCAAAACTTGATGTTCTCTAAAAAAAATATTGCTTTGATCTCGTATTTCCCTTTTTTCTCCCAAAATCATGGTGATTTCTAAAAAAAAGTCTTCACTTGGAATCGATCTCACTTTTCGGTACTTTTCTCCCAAAATCATGGTGATCTCCAAAAATAAAAGGTCTTCACTTCGTATCAATCTCCTATTTCCCACTTTTCGTCCGAACTTCATAATGAACTTTAAAACAACATATACAGCAAAATGAGACTATATGATTTATTTTCGAGGGGAGCCCGAGGCAACTGCCTCATTCGCCTCACCCAATATCCACCACTGGCTGCATCATACAAAATTATAATTTTTAAAAATCCAACATTCCTCAGGTCCCGGATGTTGCTGGTGTTTTGAAGGTCAACTGTAATCGTATCAATGCGTAAAAACCAAACAACGAAAAAAGCTCTTACTTGAACAGCGATATCTTTGCGCTTTGAAAGCAGGTCTCGCTTTACGCATGAGCTGAGTTATGTTTATGAGAGGAAAACAAATATGATAAAATTAACGATTAAATGACTCAACCTACTTAGCAAAAAATAACTTTTTAAAATTCAAAACTTTTAAAAAAAGCTAGTCGCCCATGATGTACAACACACACCGCCCACTCTTAAAAAATACGACACTGAGTAAATTTTCGCTATTTTAAATCAAATTACACCGACCTCAGTTTGAGATACAAGCACTTTTTAGGTTTTAATGCGTTTTGATAAATTTTTAAAAAAATTTTAAACTGTGATACTTTTACCCCTGTGTTGTTTTTTAACTCTACAACATATTTAATTCTATTGCACTGTACTTACTATATATTTAACTGTTTACAGGTATTTGCAGTAATGTTACCACTGCTTCAATTGTTTTTTCGGTGCTGGTTGACTTTATGTTTAAATTTTTTCCGAGTTTTGCATTAAAAGTTTACCACCGCTTAGATTGCGTGAATTGTTTCGGAGTTTTTGCAAGTTTTTGTGGTGCTTGTGGCTGTGACCAATGTTCCCTCCAAGAGCTTGCTTAGTGTGCGCGGAATGAAAGGCTGTGTGAGCAGTGGTGAATATTACTCGAGGCAAGGAAGTTTTGGTTTTCTCTCCCAAAATCAAGGTGTTCTCTAAAAAAAAGGTCTTCACTCTTCACTTCTCATTTCATCTCCAAATTTTATTCCCAAAATCAAGGTGTTCTGTAAAAAAAGAAAAAATCGTCTTCACTTCGATTTCTTGATCCTTGATTTTCGTATTTTGTTCCCGAAATGAAACCTTGCCAATGCTTATGCAGCGAAAGCTTGTCTTGCCAAAACTTACGCAATGCGCGACAAAACGAAAGTCTGCGCGGGGGTTCCCTGCGACATTGGCTGTGACGTGTTTCTTATCGAGCCGTTTTACGTTAAGAAAGAATTGTCAGAAAATTCCTGTCAGTGGTTGTCAAAATTTGTTTTTATCAAATTTGTCCCCTGTGCGTACAATTTAAGCAAGTAACTTGTAAACATCTAGGTGCAAATTTATTTATAGGTCTAAAGTTTTTATCTTAGTTGGCCTACTAATAATTTTGACTTCGTAAACATGACTTGTGAACACAGCCGTACCAATCAAAAAATGTTAAGTAATACAGTTTTGTCCCAATTTCGTTGACGTTTGTCCGATTCATAATCGTCTAGCACAGGGTTTCTCAACCAGTGGGCTACAGCGAGTTTTTTAGATGGGCCACACAGAGATGGTGTGAAAAAGTGTTGAAATCATACATTCGCGAGCTGTTTTTGTTGTGAAGAAACGTTTTGGTGAAACTGGGTGCGGAATGGAAGTGAAGATTAGACGCATTTGATTGCGACAATTGCGTTTCAAGTTTTTGGGCCATGTTGTTAAAAAGGTTAAGAACCCCTGTTCTAGCACTTCACGAATATGACAAGAATTCTGATTTTGCCCAAATTTTTGAGACTTGGGTGGGAAATTGCCCCCTGTTTCCCCAGCTCTTACGATTATGGCGGTGGATATTAATTAAATTAACATATAGTTAAAAAAATATTGTAAGATTTTAGCAGTCCAAACCAGATGTTTGTTTCTTACATGTTGTTTATTTCCGGAAATAGCCAAGTTCGGCAAAATTTTCGGCAAGTAAAAAGTTGATTTGATCATTTTTTTGTACACGCTCAAATGTTATTGAATTTTGAAATAAAATCATTCAAGACAAACTGAGCAATAGAACGTTTACCTCGCTATCTTTTGATAGCATATCCTTGTTTTGCTGTTGTAAAAGCTGTGCAGACCCAGCTATTAACTGTAAAGTTTATACAGTCAAGTTCAGATATAAGGGATTTTCGCTTACAAGGGACTATTTCAAATGGTCCCAATGATTTTCAATGTAAAATAATACCAAAATATTCGCTTATAACGGATCTGGATATAAGGAATTTTCGCTTGTAAGGGATAAAATTCCTAAGTCCCAATCATAATTTTCTAGTAATTTCAGTCGGTTATAAGACATCGATTTTTTGTTCAGATGATGCGTCAAAATAACCAAAAACGCGCGTTCCGATTTCAATTTCGCGGGCATTTCTGAAAGCGCACTTTGTTCGCGGGCCTTTTGGAGGGGGAAATGTGTGAAAAGCTCCAAAAAGGGTGTTTTGAGCGTTTAAAAGGCATCGGGTCGAACTTTGCTTCAGTCAGTTATAAGAGATGTTCGGATATAAGGGATTAATTGAGCCGGTCCCGGCGGATCTCTTATGTCCGAAGTGGAACTGTACTACATTAAGTTTTTAATTCTTAACACAAACGTCTTTTAGATGTGCGTTAAATCGTTAGTAATTGTTTAGGAATTTCCTTTGGAAGGTAATACTTTTTTAAGCTCACTTTAATAGAAACAGAATGGTCATTAAATTGTTTTTTAGAAAACGCCACTTTGCGTGGCGATCTTTGCAGGCAGTTTTAAATTTTAATCGTAGGTCTAATAAAAATTATAACACAAAAAGTATCAACCAAAAAGAATATATTGGGATCTTTGAAGAAAGGTGGGGTAATTGCTTGACGATTTCTCTACGTATAACGTTTTTCTGCAAATGGGGAGAATGAATATAAACAGTAATGAATATAAATGGAGAAATGAAGGAGGATGAATATTAATGGTTTCAGGAGGCTACAGAGCAGCCGCACAGGATTCCCTACAAAATGTCAAAAAGTGTTCCCCCAAAGCAAAATATTGCTCTATTTATAGCAGCAGCATGTCGATGGGCCCCCTGTCTGCACCTTAACTTTAGAACGAAAGTAGAGTTAATGTACTAGATTTAAAGTGATGATCTTTTTTTCCATAAAATTACTATATTTATGGGACGAAAATAAAGGTTTTCAATATTAATTAAAAGTAATAATCTTTTTTTAAAGATCACTATATTTTTTGGGACAAAAAAAAGTTGACATACTTAAAGCACTTTTTTTTGCACCTGCCCACTCTTTTGTAAAGTCGTCACTAAATATAGAAATGGTAATAACCTTAGATGAAAAAAATTTTTAAAGTTCTGAACACCGGTTAGTTAATAAAATGAGCTAAACAGCGCAAAGTAATGACATTGACTTGCAAATAAAAAAGCAATTTGAATTTTCAGGACAATTTTTTGGTGCTGTTTGATTATTAGGGTATATGCATGTTGGCAGAAGGCTATAAAAAGCAACCCAGATGTATAAGCAATCAATTGAAGCACTTGTCAAATGCTAGAAATAAAAAAAATTTTCTTGGATTGGAACGCGTGAATTTTATAGTCTGATGCCATGCCTCGACTTTCAGTTACGAATGACCAGTCTAGGTTCATCTATTGCAGTGGTTCCCAACCTTTTTTGCTGCTCGTACCCTTTTTGCAGGTCAGAATATTCTTCGTACCCCCAAAAAATTCTGGTGGAATTTTGCAGATATATATTGCTGAATTATATTGGTTTTATTGGTCAATTAAACGTGAAACCTGTATTTACACAAAATTGCAAAAATCACACAAAGAAATAAATTGTCAAAAAAGCTAAAAACGAATATTGGAATGAAACATACAAAGGGAAAAAGTTAGAAGAATTGTTTAAGGCGGTAAGAAGACTAAAAAAGAATTGTCTGTTATTTTGTTTGTCACTTCTCAGCGAGATATTTGTTGTTGTTTCATTGATAAAATTCGCTCAAATGATGGTTCGATTTTACTAGTGGCAACACGTAAATCATCTTCCAGTTGTAGACGATTTCTGTACTTATTCTTCATATACATCATGGTTGAAAAGCTACTTTCGCAGTTATAAGTTGTTGAAAAGGGAATTAACACTGTCATGGCTTCCATAGCAAGACTTGGAAAGGCTTTCATAGCCGCACACCAAAAATCTTCTAACTTTGATTTGTCAAATAACAATTTCAATTCTTGGCAGCTTTTCATTTCGATGAGATTCTCCTTCAAATTATCATCATCAGACATTTTTGTTAAATCAAAAATAAATGGATTTATAATCCAATGCTGGTAATAATTCAATTCACCAGCAGAAAAGTAACCATCGAAAGAATCAACCAGCATCCTTAAATGGGAAATAATTTCATTTTTGACGTTTTGCAGCAAAGAGTTATTTGCAATTTCATCAAGAGAAGGAAAATTAGCAAGGTTTCCATTTTCAATTCTTCGAGACCACAGGGATAATTTTAGCTTAAAAGCTTTAACTTTTTCACAAGCTGTAACTACATTTATCTGTTGCCCTTGAAGCGACAGGTTTAGCTCGTTTAGGTGATGCATGACATCAGCAATATAAGCCACGCTTTGAACGAACTCATCACTTTCAAATGAGGCAGCCAGATTAGAATTTCGATGTTGTAAATACAACTTGATTGTTTCTCGAAGTTGAAAAAATCGTGACATCACTCGGCCTCGAGATAACCACCTTACCTCAGTGTGGTACAGCAGAATATCGTGCTGATTTCCCATTTGGGCGCAGAAAGACTGAAAAATTCTGTGACTCGTGTCATTTTTTCTGATATTATTGACGATCCGAACACATGTGTCAAAAACATCTTTCAAACTTTTTGGCATACGTTTTGAGGCAAGTGCTTGTCTGTGAATCATACAGTGCGTAACTTTTAGCGTCGGTAATTTTTGCTTCAAGAGAGCAGCAAAACCGGAACGATTACCTAACATGGCGGGTGCACCGTCAGTACAGATAGAACCAATCAAGCTCATATCTAACTCATGTTTGAAGAAAAATTCTTTCACCATATTAAAGATATCGAGTGCAGTTGTTGTTTTTTGCAGTGGTTTGCAAAACAGAAAGTTCTTACAAACAGTTTCACCTTTTGCATATCTAACAATAGCTAAGAGCTGACAACATTTTGCTACATCTGTAGATTCATCCAATTGCATGGAGATTTTTGTTGGACTGCTTTTTATGTCCGTAATTACTTGTTTCAGAATGTCATCACTCATGTCTGAAATCCTGCTCGATATAACATTGTCAGAGAGAGGTACTTGCTGTAATTTTTGTTTTGCTTCTTTTCCTAAAACTATACCAGCCATTTCTAAAGCACACGGTTTTATAAGATTTTCAGCAATTGTGTGCGGTTTTTTGTTTTTAGCAATTTCATATGCTACTTTGTAGGAGGCAAGTAGCAGTGGCTTATCTGCTGGTACGAACCCCATCTTTGGAAGAGTTCCACTCGAATCGAAGCGAACTCTTTTAATCTTTAGTGACTCCGAATCTTGACCAGGCTTAACACCTCCATGCTTATTGTTGAAATGTTCTTTTATGTCTTGAAGGTTTCATATTCGCATTGCAAAACAAAACGTTGCAAAGAATGCATTGCGGTCTTTCATCTCCATCATTGCTTTTCGTCATGGTAAAGCCAAAATGTGTGTACTCTTCCCTCCATTTTCTCTTCTTTGCTACTGAAGATTTAGCCATAATAAGCTTATAAAATTTTAGTGATTAAAAGATTTAGCTGATTGAAATTGATCTAAAATTGTAAAAACATATATTCTACACATTATATTTCGATAAAGGTTAAGACAAGAGTCAAAGTCACGAGATTTTCAAACCGAGAGTGCTTTAACCATGGTTGGTGAGCGTAAATCAAATTCAGTAGTGAGGTCCGGGACAAAGAACACTTGGGACATTGCTTCACAAAATGAATAATGATTTAATGACAAGGATTTGAACCGAGCTACCACGACCGGTTTCGATCTTGCTCGAGGATCACTTCAGGTGGCAAGGACCATTTTTGTATTTGTAGCCAAAAATAATTATCACGGTAGGTCAAAAATTCTCATTGCCAATTTATACTAAATTTATCCCAGTAGGCCTATAGTCTGTATGCTTTTGAGAGATTAGCGAAGCCACACCCTGAAAAGGCATACAAACCGACAGGCAAAGCCTGATGATATTCTGCAATACTGAAATTGAAATAAGCCTACTTCCACTAAAAACCTATGCCACTTCCTGACTTTCAGCTGAACTCAAAACTATCTCCTGAGCTCTGATTTCTAAGCTGCAAAAAATTTTAATTTTATATTTCGAAAATAAATAATAGAATTCAAACAATTGCCATTGTTGCCAAAAAATACAAAATATTGCGAAGCATTACGTGGCAATTAAGTTAGGTAATGGAAAATTTTAAGAAAGACTCCTTATTTTAAGGGGTCTAGCAATTTTAAGGAGTCTAGATTAAATTGATCTTGCAATTAATTATTTAACAAATCTAACAATTAATGGCACGGTGGATCAAGGATCTTCGTACCCCTTGATGTTCAGTCTCGTACCCCTTGGGGGTACGAGTACCCCCAGTTGGGAACCACTGATCTATTGCATTTAACAATTGTTGATGCATTAGCGACAACTAGCGGATTTGTAACTGTTAATCTTTGTTTTTTTTATCGCTTTTGTCTTTTTATATTGTAGTCACCAGGATATAGCCAGGCCTTTGTCGCGTTAATCTAGTTTAATCTAGCTGATTTAGTTTTTTGCCGAAAGTCAAACTCGAGGATGATCTAATCGTAATCCACTTTAATCAAAGTAATTGCCATTTTAATCAAAGTAAATATTATTTAATTATGAAACCATTCTTATTTAAATACAAAAATAAACAACATGCACTTTTAAAAAGTTTTTCAACCTTTATTATTCCACTGGCTACAAATGCAGACCTCTTTGAAAAAGTCACTTTTGTTATTAATTTTTATTTAAATATTTTAAAATATCTTAGTTGATCAAAAATGAGTATGAAAAAACAAAAATTTAGACCTTTTGTTAAATTTTAAAAGGCTTGGGATAATGCGCGTTAAAATAAATTTTTTTTATTGCTTACAAGAGTTAGATGGCTTTTCCTTTTTTAATCATTTGATTGCAGCAGGGGTTCTCAATCTTTTTAACACCATGGCCCAAAAACCATAAAATGCAATAGTTAGGACCCAATCTTCACTTTTATTCCGCCCTATATTTTACGAAATCGTCTCTAAATTAATCACGTCACTTCCATGCCGTTTTTAAACAATTAAGGTGTTTACTGTTTTATAAAAAAAAGCTGGCTGGTTTTTGTTAATACACAGTAAAGATTCATTAGGTCTACGTTAAAAAACAACCAAGTTCTTTCACAAAATAAGACAATATAAAGCGCAATTAAGTTGTTTATACGCAGCGCAACATAAAAAAAAGTCAGTTGCCACAAATTCTGTTGTAATGCTTTTTGCAAATAATTAACTCTCCTGCGTGGTAAATAAATTTAGTGGTGTATTGCTTTCAAAAATTTTCCCAAAAATGCTAGAAATTTATTTGGTCCAAAAATACATAAAGTGACAAGTACTAGGTCTGAAAAAGCAAGCTGATCTCCATTTTGTTAAAAGCACATCATCATTTTCAGGAAAAATATTGAATAATTCAGTGTATTTCCCTTTGCCCGCTTGTTCTTTTGGGGTTGCGGGGGCAGCAGCTCGAGTTGGGATTTCTAAGCATCCGGATCTCCTGCAACTAGCGGCAATTTCACTGGTGGAATTCCAAGACGTGACCAGGCCAGGTTTTCAACCTAATTCCGCCAGCCTCTAGGCCTGGGTAGCCTCTAGGCCTTTTGACACTCGGACACCCCCTGATGAAGATTTTCTCGATCCCAGCCTCGCATCTAAAAAATGGAAACATCACGTGATTAGTGTTAACTGCCGATTGGACGAAGAATTGAAAACTCACAACGACATAATTGTTGGTGATTTGACGACTCTGTTTTTTTGAATGTTCACCGAAAAATTTCTTGAATTGTGCGCATGTCTTTTAAAACCTTTAAATTGAAATATTTTAGGAAAAAGACAATTTTTACCTGAACATTGCAAACCCAACTGTTTGAACAACATAAAGTGTTTGGTAGAGTCTAATTTTGAAAAAGTGTTAATTGCATTTGAAAAATATAAGGTCCAATTATTTCACTTTCTTTAGCCAACTGTAACTTATAAAAGTGTCACTTGAGACTTGTGGATTAGCAGCTTTTTAAAAATAAAATCTGACATAGACGTATCAGCCAAAAAGAAAGTTGGGGAGGCAATATATTTTTCCCAAAATTTGTGGCGTTTGCCCGAATTATGATTTACGAATATTTTAGAATATAAAAAGAAATTTTGTCCAAAGTTAGGGTGATGACCAAAAAAAAAAGGTCTTCACCTCAAATCTTGAACCTTTTTTTGCACTTAGTGTTCATTTTCAATGCACAAAAATTTGTTTTACCCAAATAATTTCTGATTTTGCCTAATTTTTTCCTATCGTTGACCGAAAAAATTCTGATTCGGGGAAAATTTTTGAGACTTGGAAGTAATTGTCCCTCTGTTCCCCAGGCAGGTATGGCTATAAATTTTGATCCATAATTTGATTATATCTGCTCGTTTTTTTTAAGTTTCTTTTAATTTTGAAATTTCAACATGTTCAATGTGTTTTTGATTGTTAAATGACAAAGTAACTAAAATGATAAACAGCAAACGCTCAAACCGGTTACAAAATAATTGATACCACTTTATGGAAGTATAAATGTTTTTGTTTGTCCGCCAGAAGCAAGAATGCTCTTAAAAATTTGCAGCTAGCCAATTTTCAACACAACGTTCCAGTTGAGAAGTGTGATAAGTGGCGAATGTTAATTGTGATGTTTTCGTATGTTGAACCGCAACGGCCACCATTTACATAGTTACCAAAGGGTGAAGCATTCTTGTTAGCACGACTATCGATGTTTTGAAGTAACGCAGGCAAACGTAAGTTTGGTATTGGGTAGGTTGATGGTTTGTTCGACGGAAGCCTTGCATCAAAATATTAAGCCTATATTTATCGGTTTAAGAGTTTTTAACAATTCGACATCATAGGCATATAAAGTTTATTTGTAAGCAACTCGTCTCAACAAGTCACAAATCACTCTGACGTCATGTTCAAGAGGAGCATGCAAATACGCGCTTGACATTGTTCAAAAACACTTGACTACGTTTTGCTTAATAAGCGTTTCCAATTTCTGTCAATTCTATTCAAAAACATTACAAAAATTAAAATCATTGTGCTGAAGTGGGTTTGAGATGCTTTAAAAACATCGGGTGACTCAATAACTTTATAACCGGCATTTAGTTACAGCTTAGAGCCTTGGCTTTAAACAGTTTTAAAACATGCAGCGCCTGTTTTATGTGGACCTCATTTGTTAAAAGCGAGTTTCGTAAAATTGTTTGTGGTCGTGTCTTAAGAAAAGTTTTGCCGAAAAAATGTTGAAGCGAACACATGTGTTTACCGGTTAATTCTTTTTCAAATAAAAGAATTAATCATTCTGTGTTATTTTTCACCCAAGTTCTTAAATACAACAAAATAAAACACAACAAAATTTTGATTTAATTACAGTTGCTACGGTGAAGCTACTGTAAAAGCTATAAATCACAACTACATTTGCAACAAACATTTAAATTGAAATTCATAGCCATCAGCAATGCTTCCCAAACTTTTTGGGCCACGGACTCCTAGTTGCGAATTTTTTTTTTACGCACCCCAATTTTATATCAATTTTTCTGCCCAACCAACAGAGAAAGATAGTACATACTCCAAAATAAATAAAACTATATCGTGTTTATTAACAAAATTAACAACATCAATACGATGGATAACGTTACTTTATACTACACAAAATATCGATTCTGAAAGCAATTGACAAGCAAATGCGTAAAGGCCCGTTTCCACTACGAGCGTGAAAAAGAGCATTCTTTGTTTCTTTTATTGATCTTCGATTGAAGCGAGCGCAAAAAAAAATCAATAAAACAAAGAAAGAATGCTTTTTTCCACGCTCGTAGTGGAAACGGGCCTTAAATCAGCCTCAATTGCAATTCTGGAACTCTTTTTTGTCTTCATATTGGTAAGAGCTAAAAATGCTGTCTCACACATATAGGTAGTGGCAAAAAGGTAATAAAATTGTAGTTGTCTCTTATGAGAGCAATAGATATTATCCCTAGCTCTTAACCAAAAATATGCCTGAGGTTTTTGATTGAAACTAATCATTAAAGTTTGATCAAATGCAGTTCGGCTAATTTTTCTTCTTCGCGTCCTTTTTATGTCAAATTATAAGCTCTATCAAAGCTAGGTATACAATATTTCTGAAGAAGCAAACCGGGACGTTCGTTAAAAGAAAAAATTCGTCACTAAAAAGCAGTGTTTTCTAAAAAAGGCCTTCACTTTGAATCTGTCTCGGATATTTTAGTTTTTCTCCCTTGAACGTAGTGTTCTAAAAAAAATCTTTGTTTCGAGCCTGTCTTGATTTTTAAATTTTTGTCCCTAAAAACAAGTATTCTCCAAAAAAAAGATCTTCACATAAATTTGGAAGTATCGGGACATAATATTAATTGGGTGGGAAGCCGGGACAAATCCTAAAAATCGCGACGTAGGCTATTGTAGGCCTAATTAAAGCTCGCTTAGTCCAGTCTCCAATGCTTTTCAAACTTTTCAAGGAATTCGGTTTGGAACATTCAAGCATTTTGCTCGATACAGACGTTCGATGGCTGTCGTGAGGAAAAATACTAAAAGTAAATTTGAACTGCGTGAAGAGCTTTTAATTTTTCTTAAAAACATAACTTAGATTCAGCTTCAGTTTCTTTAGCAGATGATAAGCCCGCTCGCAAAACTTGCATACCTGGCAGACATGTTTAACCTTTTCAACCCATTAAACTTGTCACTTTAGGAAAATATATCAACATAATTGCTTTTTTTTTGTTATGCTACATTATCTTTTTTAGCGTTAATATTTGTTTATTATTAGATGTATAATTCCGTAATTTTTTTTTATGTACTCTCTGCAATATTCACAATTCCTTATGGTCACCATTTGCATTTAGAAAAGGTTTCCGGACCTGGTGAGTTTTCTTTTTATGGGTGGTTTTTCTTTACTCACCTAGCTCAGTTGAGCTAAATTCCCATCTTGGCTGGCTGTGCCACCCATCATCATTACGCAGCCTAGTCATGCACTGGTTATTTAATCCTTCAGTTTGTTTGATAATATTATTGTTATGTATTTTTTTTTTCACTTCTTATATCTTTATCTAAATAAGGAGTTGCAGCCATGCTTTATACTGTCTTGTACTTTTACTTTATGATTATTATATGCATGTTTTAACGTCTGACATTGTGCTGCTTCTTCCTTTTCTTAATCTTTTTAATATTTATAATTTTTGTGTTAAACTGCTTAATAATGATTGAGAATAAAAAATGAATGAAATGAAATGAATTTTTTCTGAAACAAATTTCATATTACCTTCATTTGAAAAAATTTTGTTGCATACTAAAAATTGAGGCTTTGTAGTATCAGCGGGACATTCAATAAAGTCAAACTTAATGTGGTCATCATCTATGTTCGTAATCTTTTTTTTTTGGTTGAGGGGGTAAACATGCTAAGCTTCATTATTTGAATCATTCGCCTTTTTCTTTCGCTCCAAAAATCCATCCATAAGTTTTGAACTATAACACTAAATTTAAAGATAAGCTTTCTCGGAACTAATTCAAATTACGGTATAGTCATGCAATTAAATTCTCCGACAACTTCACTTTCTTTCACGCTCCTATCTCGCAACAAGTTTTTCACTCGGTAATTGCGCTTTACTAATTTTTGCACGCGCAGAATGGTTAAAAGGATCTTAGTGAAGTTGCCAACACTCGCGTCTGGTGATAAGTCATACGTTATAAAAATAAATCGTTATAAAACAACTTTTCGTTGAAATAGCGCAACAATAATGATTTATGATTACAAAAACTTACGATAATCGATGCGGCAATTATCTGTGACAATTGATTGATATACTATACAATGTATAGCCTATGTTTGACATTATTGTCACATGGTCGCAGACCCCCTGTGCAGTGATCACGAACCCCAGTTTGGGAAACCCTGGCTATCAGGGTGTTAATGACGTCACCGTCATTTGGGTATGTGTTGCTGATTTTTCAACAATCCATGTTGAGTTTTTCTTACTGCAATCATAGTTAGAGCGACAAATGCGTTTGTAATGTTTTTTTGCAACGCTTATTACCGCCACATGATGGTCTTCTCCCAATGTGATTCAAACTTCATCTTATAGATGTAGAAAAACATCTTAATGATGTAAATTAATGTTCGTGCCAGCGGCAAGCTGTTTATTTACATCAATATAAAGAAAAATATTAAATGAAGATAAGACAATCAGTGGAGAATGTTCTATTGTTGAATTCAATGCACATAGTGTTTCAATGCACTAGTGTTTAGATTTTTGATTTGATAAAGGTTTAACATGAAATAATTTGGCTTGATAATGGATTTTGTTTTTCGCTTTGCATCTTCGTAGTTTTTAAAAAATAAAGCGTTTTATCAGGTCTCAAAAAAGTTTTGTTCAAAAATTAGCTTAGGTTTTAGAAACTTACGTTATATTATACAAAAATATAAAAATAGTTAATCAACGTCTGCATTAAGTAAACACTATTTTGACATTTTACATTAAGTGGGCGCTTTAGTAATAACTTGGAGAAGTACAGCGAAAAACATTTCAAACGATTTAACAACAAATTTATTCGCAGGCAGGTTATTTTGTGAAGAAAAACAAAGAGCGGTCTGCTTACGGAGCCTGCTTCAGGAATTTGTGCTGTTATTATTTAAAAGTTTAAATTGCACACAAGAGATTAGCCAACCGCAAAAATGCGTTTCGTCTTTGAAAGTGTTCTGTTTACCGAGCAAAGAACAATTGAAAAATATTGATGGACTTTAAAATATAAAACAACAATTCAAAAGTGATTAGGAAGTACGCTAAATTAAATCAACTCAAACTAATGAGCGGCGAAGTAACGTAAAAAGTGTTTTTCAAGGAAAAATCACAGCTCGTTCATTACCGTTAATTTTAAAGCAACATGTAATTCATTGATTTGTTTTTATGGTTTTGACTTAAAAATATATTAATTAAATTCTTTTTATATTTCAACTACGCAGAAACAAACGAGCAAGCAAAAATTCGATTTAAAATATAATTAATGAATTTGTTTGTCAGGTGTTTACTTGTGAGGCTTCTGGTTAGGCATCGCTCACTTTGTTGATAAAATGCTTTTAATTATGAGTTTAGACCACAGTTTAAATTGATTGTTTTCTAAGCAGTTTAGTCAGCTTAAAACCTCCCGGAAACCATAGAATTGAAACAGAGAAGCCGCGCATGCGTGCGTTGGAAGAATAATTTCATTATTTTTTTAAAGCAACAGCCTTTATCTCTTGATTGAAACTGAACTTGATATCTGTTTTGTAAAATACCCGCTTTTGGGGACGACGCTAAGAGTTTTCAGAAAGGTAAAGCAAAGTTTCGAGTTAATTCGAGCTTCGTTGTACCCTCGTAGTTGTGTTCACTCGTTGTCTTTAGTCTCGAAACCCATTACCTCGATCTTAACATGACAATATCAAGCTCATACGTCAACGTCGGCGGCACGAAATTGCGAGAATCGTCAAGGGATCAGTCGATGTGCTTTTTGAGATACTAAGATTTTGTTGTCGGGTTGACATTCTCAGGCTATTCGTCTTAATTTTTACATAGTCATTTAAATGAAATTAGATCTACTTGTTACAAGCAAAAAAAGCCTGACAACGTGATCACGGCAGATGTAGGAGTTAAACAGAAATCACGTCAACCATTAAAACGACACTATTATTTAATTTAGGACTTGGTCACTTTCTAGAAGCACAAAGTCATACCCACACAAATGAGTCTATTTTAACATTTTCTGGGTATTTTGAGTTTTAAAATAGTTAGAGTATATACTTTTTTAGTTCGGTAAAACCTTTTTCAACATTACTGTACAAAATTTTTAACTGTTATACACCAATGGATGAAATTATTAACATTCAAATTTTACTGAAAACAATAAATGAAATTATAATCTTCTCTTTTTGCCGTAGGCCTATAAGGCAGTACTTCTCGATTTTTTTACCATTTTTGTATTTAATAGTAGCCTACTAATTAAGTCAGTTTAATTTTTTTTAGTTTCGTTGAAACATATTTTAACAATTTTATTGTTTTAATCAGTATTTTTTGAGACTATCAAAACTTTGACTTTGGCTTTGACTATCAAAACTTTGGCTATCAAAACTTTGGCTTTGGCTTTGGCTTAATCAGTATTTTTTGAGACTATCAAAACTTTGGCTATTGTGACGCGGTGGCAGAGTTTTAGAAATAAACTTATGATAAATTGTGTAGATGCTGATAACAATCCAACAATTTTCAACTTTCGAATTCAAATTGAGTTGAGTCCTTTGTGAAGAAGCTCGCACCAATTCCAAGTCTAAGTTTGAAAAACTTATGTATTTTTCAGTAGCCCATAAGTCCACGTAAACCCGAATTTGTGTGCACGAATTTTGAATTTACTCATCCATTTGTCCAGGCGTTTCCACGATAGCATAAAGCAGAGGTGACAACATGCGGGCCGCAAGTGAATTTTGTGCGGCTTGCGAATCGATATAACAAAATCAACTCCTATAATTTTAAAATATCAAAAGCAAACAGCTAGAACTTGATGTTTTTTCATCCCCTTCAACGTTATTTACACTTCTGCACGCCCTGAGCTGCAACTCGAACTTATAAAACTACAAAGTGATGACAAGCTGAAAGCGATGTATCTGAACAAGCTGTTAATTGAATTTTATCCGTATTTATGTATCAAAGGAAAAGTTTCCAAACAAGATTCCAAATTTCCAAATGTTCATCAGTTTTCGGCAGCACTTACCAATGCAGACAATTCTTTTCTAAATTAAACATCACAAAAAGTTATTACAGATTAAAGCTGACAGACAAAAATCTTAGTATGCCAGTTAAAAGTTGCCACATCGTCAGTTGGACCTAACATTAAGCGTTTAGTACAGCCAAAAAGTTTTCAAAAATCTCACTTTGAGTTACAGTATATTGGTAAAGATAGTTTAATTTTTTACCAAATGTTTCTTTGTTACTTTTTAATATTTCGCGCTTCAATACAGCGTTAAAAAACTTCAGCTGTATGGTTCGTATTGATTTTATGACTATTCCGTAAATATTATTTAATTTTGATTTCTAGCATTTGTTTAAAGAAATTTTTAACATACCCTCGTCAGATTTTTTGTAGAGTGGCAGTTTCCGGTTCGTTTCCACTAAGAACGATAGTGAGATTATTCTTTCTTTGTTTATTGATCTTTTTACTTCTTTTGGCGTTTAAGCACTAAGAGAAGTAATAAAACAAACAAAGAACACTCCCGTCAAGCTCATAGTGGAAACGGACCTTTAGGTGACAAACTGATTTTTATTATTTTTGTTGTTGTTTATTTCTGTTGTTGAACAATTTCTTTTTTCGTTCTAAAAGGTTTATATTAACAATTTTTTGTTACAAATCCTTTTTGTTGACTGGGTTTTTTGCTTTTTAACGCACCTTGATTTCTTATAAAAAATTAAACTTTAATTGGAAAATTTGATGTGCTAAAGTTTTTATTAAAATTGTTTTATTTCATTCCATATTACTTTTAACCGGTGCTGCCAACTTGATAAATTTTTATCAGAGTTGAGTTTGAGTTCTATTCTATGCTTTAAAACTTAAAAGCTCAATTAAACCTATCTACACAATAACTTAAGCCCCTTTAAAAAATTGAAAAGCTATCACGAAGAAAAAAAAGAACTAACAAAACTGGCTGTCATTAACGAAATAAAACAAATTCATTTAATGGGTTCATGTTAAGCAGAGAATGAATATAAATTGACGACTCTGTTGTCCCATCGAAAGTAAATGTACGATTCAGTTGTATTTGAAATTTAACAATTTAATATCCAAAGTAAAATCCAAAATATTAGTCATTTTCTTTTCAAAATTTTTCAATTAATGAACTCAAATTCGATCACATATCTTTTGAGTTCAAGTTCAACAATTTTTATTTTTCGTGTTCAAGTTCGAGTTCGACAAAAAAAAGGACTGAGTTCTTCGAATTCGCAGGCTTTCTTTTAACAAAACTTATAAGGCCCCTTTTGGATATTAAATTATAGAAAAAAGATATTGTAGTATGATTAAAAACTTGTGCGGCCCGCTTACTCAGCTGGAACTGACAAAGCGGCTCGCGGCAACTAATAGGTTGGTCACCCCTGGCATAGAGTCTAGTAAGCCAGTGGTTCCCGACCTTTTTTCTATAGCGACCCAATTTTTAGAAACAAATCAATTTCAGGAATCTTGCGACCCAAAATTAATGCAGTGAAGATCACAAAATTATATCGCTAATTTAATGCAACAATTTTCACTAGCCTAATGAGAAAGTTGCGCCTGTGTGGCGGCTGTGAGTTTTTCAAATCGGAGCTTCCCTTTACTTAAGTATAGCCACAGGTCAGCT
This sequence comes from Diplosoma virens, assembly GCA_963680785.1. NCBI lineage: Eukaryota > Metazoa > Chordata > Ascidiacea > Aplousobranchia > Didemnidae > Diplosoma > Diplosoma virens. Next base: position 45,632,223 of record OY796880.1, read on the forward strand.
TCAACGTCCAACCGAATTTGATGTTTTGTTTTCAATACACACAGTGCGCTAAATGCAATTTCGCAAAGCCAACTTGTCACAAACGGAATTAATTTTCTTATTACAAATTTCGAAACTGTTGGATACAATGGATTCATGGAAGCCCAAAATTGAATAATTGCAGAATCTTTTGGGTATTGTTCTTTTAAAGACGCAAAAGAAATACGATTTGTTGCTTCTGTTGTCATGTGCATAAACTCTTCCGTAACATAGGAGAGGTAGATGAGGCAAATCTGTGCCTACGAATAAATCAAGCATCCAATCATTTTCATCACTTGACGTTAGAGCTTTACCGTAATAATTCTCAAATTTTTGGGCAAGCATTTCCAGGTGTCCGATTATGGTTTGCTTAATATTAACTTCTTTGTCACATAAATAGTGTTTTAGTTCAGGAAAAATATCATATTCACCTCGAGTCGCATAGCTTTTCCACAAAGCAAGCTTTTGGTGGTAAGTTGCAGCTCTGGCGGCTTGTTCAATAACTGTAAAACCAGCACCTTGCATAGATAGACTTAAACTGTTCAAAGAGTCAAATATGTCAGCAAGATAAGCAACTTTTGCAACGAATTCTTCTTGACTAAACTTTTCAGCTAATACCCCGAAATTCTGTTGCCTAAGAAAGAAAGCGATTTATTCTCGCAGCTCAAAAACTCGCTTGAGAATGCGACCCCATGAGAGCCATCTCACTTCCGTGTGCAGCAGCAATGCCTTATGATCAGCATCCATGTCGGCGCATAGAGACGAAAATAAACGCTGAATTTAGTAGCCTTCCTTAATCAAATTCACGCATTTTACAACAAAATTTAATATTTCGTGCAGTTTTGGAGATAATTTATTTGTTACAAGGGCCTCTCTGTGGAGAAAAAATGGATACATTTAGCATTTGGTGCCTTTTCTTGGATTCGTTTCACTGCCACGATCTGAAGCCAGTACATGCTACTGCGCCATTGGTGCAAATTCCAGCACAATTATCCCATGGAATTGAATACTCTGAAAAGAAGCTGTTGAGGCATTGAAAAATATCTTCACCCTTTGTATGCAATTTCAACGCTTTGCAAAATAAGAAATCCTCTGATATAGTTGCATTGTTGATGTAGCGAATGAACACAAAAAGCTGTGTAAGGCCTGCTATATCTGTGGACTCGTCCAATTGAATCGAATAAAGAGGAGGTTTCTTTAATAGATTGATGTACAATCTTTTGGAGAACATTATTTAGACATGTCCGCGATGCGTCTTTTCACTGTGTTGTTTGACAAAGATACTGCGTCCAATTTTTTACATTCTTTCTCACCAATCATTATTTTAACTACTTCTTTCATAATTGGCATTAACAAAGACTCACCAATTGATTTAATTTTATGCGCTCGACTTAAATTTCATTACCTGAGTTACTGTTGCTTCGCAATCTTATTCACGTAGTATAAAATTGCTTTTTCGTCTCCGCAGTCTCACACTTTTAAACTTTTTACTGCAGGAGTTCTTGGTCGAACGAAAAGCAAAGGTCGAGCGAAAGGTGAGAGCGTTTATTTCGCCAATAGGATGGTTGCTTTTGGCGCGAAAAAGCATTGCAGCTTCGTTGTTAATAAAACCACTATAATAAAACTTGCAAACGCACATTTTCCACTGAGAATTTGATTTGCTTTTGAACTTTGTTACACTTGATCATATGGTATTGACTCAAGCAAGACGATGCAAGACCATGCAAGAAACAACTAATAGTGTTTTGTATCGAATTAATATAAAACATTTACACTCTCGTTACAGTATTCTCCCGGTTCCAAACTTAAATCTGAACAGCAAATGCAAACTTAGCTTTTAGGTGCGAACGTAGCACTTTCCTAAGCCATTATTACATAATTTAAGGCTTGTACACTTATCAGCTAAAATGAAGACTACCATCATTAGTGCTAGTTTTCGAGACTGAAATATGCATCAACTGACGATTCATGACTTGTTTACGTCATGAACTTTTTTATGATCCGTTTAATTTGCTGTATACATGTATATCAATAAACTACAGTAAAAGTTAAATTTAATTTTTTAAGATTTTTTGCAAAACTATAGGAAAAACAAGCACTAAAATTAGAAAAACAAGCGACCCAGAAAAATTTTAAGGCGACCCAACTTTGGGTCGCGATCCATGCGTTCGGACCACTGTACTAAGCACACAAAACAATTCCAAGTCAAAAACTGTTGGTTTGAATATTTGGGTTGAGTTCTTGTTCTTTGTAAAAAAGACCCAAATCGAGTTCAAGTGTGCCAATACTTTTTTAAGTGAAAAAAAAATGATAAACTAAAATGATAAACGAATTTTTGTGACTTTCTTTGTTTTTGGGACCCCTAATTAAGATTTTACCTCAGGCCGCTAATTTTGAATATCCACCACTGCAAATAGAATCATTCTATTTGAATAAGTTTTCTGAAGAAGTTGTAATAAACGAAATCTTATAATGGTATCTAGCAAGGATTTTTGTTAAAAAAAATTAAATTAATTTTTTCGGTCTATGCATCCTACAATGGATCTACTACTCATTGCAAGTTTGTACCTGGTTTAGTTTTCGACAGTTTTGGATTATTTTGGCAACAAATCAAATTTCTCTGTAAAGCCAATTAGAAAAGCGTGGAGACCGCAGTGTCTGTAATTAAAGTATCTCACCCTTAGACCTCAAATGACTTCGTTTCATTTGCAGGCAACAAAGCAATTACGTCTGAATTACAATCTGCGACTGGGTAATTTCAAATCATACGAATTCCAATTAAGTTTGACATTATCATAATAATAAATTAAACTATTGCCTTTTTGGATTGTAAACATGTCAAATTTTAGTTTTTGCAGCATTTAACACAATTTTTTGTTTGATCATTGATCGCTGTTGGTCCTGGGGCAAAACTGATTAAATTTATTAACAGTTTCAAAAGATGATTGATTTTCAAAAACGCAAATTTGACAAAACTACTGTATTTTCTTTCTTTCTCTACTTGCGGTTTAAAAAAATTTGTTGTAGAAAAAGCTATTTAATCGTTAAAGAAATATTTTGGAACAGAATATGTAATTAGTCTGTTTTTACTTAGAATGATATTATTGTCGGCATTAAATCTAGGCTAGTAGACTCTTGGCTGACGGTTTAAAGATCGCAATCATTTATCAACCGAAGATAGGGACAATGTGATATTTTATGCTTCGATATATCTTTTTTTAAACACAAAAAAACAAAAAACGTAACAATTTTTGTACTTTCCTGTTTCATTTTGTAAGTTTACAAGTTATCATGGCAAATATACAAGTTGGGTAAATACCATAAGCTAAGAAGTAGACTTATAATATAGGTTGAAGGGTAACATGGAAAAGTATTTCAAATGCCTGGTTCTAGTACTCTCTTCACTTTTGATTTTTTTAAAATTTATTTCTTACGAAACGTTTTTGGATGCTTAAAATTTAAAGAGCTTTAGATAATCCATTATTATATCAAGCTACTTATTATTTTGATTTGCAGAGCAACTGTGGAAATTTTGACGTCGATTCAGACTAAAAGCGGTCGCGAAAAAAGCCAACCGAAAGCGTATTTTCCGCTATCTCTTGCAAATGGTCCATTTTCCGCTTGCTTTTTTCGAAAATGGTCTCAAAGTGAAAAAAGCTAAAAGTTAAATAATTCAGCTTTAATATTTTTCCGCTAGACCAAAATTTTTTGCTTTGGCGATATGTTCACGCTTTCCGCTTTTAGGGTTGACATTTTTTCCGCCACGAGCTTTGCTTTTTCCACAAACGTTTTCAGTCTGAACCAACCTTGAACTTAAAGCAATCGCCGGGCGATAACTGCATCTTTCTTTCGAAGATGCTCAAGATATTGCGGTCGGTTAATTTTTTTTGAACCATAATTTTGGGTTGCCTGTTTAGACCGTCAAGCAAAGGACCAAATAACCATATCGTAACTCCTAAGCCCAACACCAACAAGACGGCCAGTTAAACGGAGGCATTGTTCGTCATTAAAGTCGTGTTTGGTTTTCTCGACCTTGCTGCCGCTACTCGCACAAAAAAAATTTCAAAGCTAAACTCAATAAAATTTTCCGTGTGATTATGGCGAACCTAAACCGCATGGCGTACGCCAGGGCCGCGCAACCTTTAGCGCGGCCGGGTCAAATTCATATCACAAATAATCCCCCCCCGCCGGACCCGCGTTACTCATTGACTATCTGTTTGTTACAACAAAAGCGGTTTAGTTTTTGGCCTACTGCTAATCATGAATAAAAATTTGCATTCGCTTTAACGAGAGGTTTGAAATCAACTTATTTTGCCAATCGCTCTATCTGGATTTAAAAAGTAGAGTTGTGAAGGCATAAAACCATCCAACTATGATTTGAGTGACGAGGCTCATTACTCTATTTCAAAATTATAGCTTGCCGCGAACTGCGTAATTTTGCCTCGTGGTTGCAGATTGCATATCACTGGCTTAGGGTATCAACATCAGTGGCGTGTGAGTTTAATTCCCCCCCCAAACTCACAAGTGGATCCCTATTTTGTTTGCCAGGTTTTGTTTGATAGTAGTTACATGTCATAGTAACTAAAAGATTTTAATGCGAGTTATGTAAATCGCACATCACCAGTAAGCAAAAAAGATTCTTGGCCCTATTCTCTGTAAACTTAAATATACGAAAAGTTAGTAACAATGTATTTTGCTTTTTTTAAACTTGACAATGTAGCAAATATGCACAAATTTAAGAAATTGCTTAATATAGACTTAATAAGTAAAGATTTTTACAGGAGGTTATTAATTTGGCATGAAAATATTAAAACGCTTTATTGCAAGCTTTCTCTTCCCCAAACGCATCAATTACGTGATTGTAATCTAAGGAGCGTGCACAATCACATTCAATTGAAATAATTGCTAATGATGATAGCCTATCATCCATCATTGTTGATCGATTAAATGTTTTAATCAACTTAAGTTTACTAAAATTCTTTCAGCGCCGGCTATTAAAAATGGGAACGTCAACAGTACCCTTTGAGTAATGAATAAGTTAGGTTCTATTAAAATGCTTCATGCAAATATAGTTTAAAAAATCTCTACCTGTTTTTAAATTTTGTTTGTTTTCTTTTATAACCAGCACAAAACCCACTAACTCATCCTTCATTTCAAGAAGGTCGATTTTTCTAGGCTTTTCTTCGAATTTTTGGCAAGTATTGAACGAGTTCGATTTACTTCCCTTTAAAAGGTTTTTTTACTTAGGAGAAAATTAAAGATGTCAATCTCATCATGTATTTTCGTAAATTGATTTTTAAAATTTCAATAGCGCGATCTACCAATTGCAGATAAAAGTTCGTCTTGAATTTTATCTCCTCAGAATCATCATCACTTTCATTTTCATCCTCATAATCAAACAGCCGTTTTTCCTTTCTGTGCCTGGTTTTAGCAAAAATGCGGCCAATATCCAAATTCTTCGCAATTTCACAAGCTTCTGTTATTGTAGTACAGTACTGTATCTATCATTAGTACTGTATCCAATCATGCAAATTTATTTTTAAAATGCTGAAGTAGCCTTAATTTCTAGCTCAATAATCTCTTACGAAATGCCATAGTTTTGCATGGTTTTGTTGGTTTTGTTAAGATAAAAGAATAAATCGTACCAAATGACGACCGACAAAACAAATTTTCAAGATGTAATGTAAACTATCAAAAACTAAGCTTTTGTGGCAGTTTTCGCATTTTTCATTTCCAAAGAATAGTTTTTTACTAGTTCTTTCAATGCTGTCATCATATCTGAGTAATATATCGTAATGGCATGATGCAATTGATTCTGCTCTCCCAACGGGTAGCAGATGGATATTTTAATGACAACTGAATATGCTTTTTCAACATAGTCCAAGGAGGAATAGAAGACGAAAATAATGAATACAGTACAGCTGCGATAACACACCAAAAAATAGCAGAGCTTCGATGGAAGATTTGACACTATCTACAACGACTAAATTCAATAAATGATTTTCGCATGGCACAACTAATGCATTGGGATTAATTCTTAGAATTCCTGCGTGAAGGCCAGCTTCTTTTCCTTTTATGTCAGCTTCTTATCACAGCATTGCCCTCAGCAGTCAGAGAGATTTAGCTGTAGTTCTGCAGATTGTTTCAAAAATCTCCAACAACCCTTTTCCAGAACTTTCGTTTACTCTCAAATAGCCAAAAAACGCTTCTTTTACAATAGCGTCTTTCTTTTCGTCAGATTGAACAAAACGCAAGATAACTGTCAGTTGTTCCTGATGAGATACATCTGGAGTACAATCAAGAATGATTGAAAAATACTTGGCTTTTTTAGTTGCTGTAGAAGATTTTTTTCAACTTCTCTAGATACGACATAAATTAGTTCATTTTGAATGGTGTTGTTAAAATAGTGCTGCTTGGTTGTGTGCCTAAAGACTCTGTTTTTTAATTCACCTGAAGCAGCATCGCTCTTTGCCAACAATTCAAATAGTCTTTAATAATTTCCATTCCGTTGTGATCCCAATACTTTGTTCAAACTTCTAAAAAACAAATTTCTTTTGAACAAGAAGATGTCAATGTCAATAAGTCTCTTTAGTACATTTCTTCAAAATGATTTTTCATTAAGAAATAACTGTATTTCTTGCACGTCAATGGTGGATTGCTTTTGACTTCCCTCTTTTAGTAACATTCATTGACTAAAGCACTTTTTGTGAAAACTACCATTTGCATGATCTTTTAGTTTTTTGGAAATTTCCTCACAAGTATTCATACCAGAAGAAAATGGACTAGCCGTATTATCAAAAAGCTTGCAGCAAAAACAAAAAATTTGATCGGATTGTTGTGAGTATAGAAGCCATGACCGATGAACGGTTTCACCATTAATTACAATATGTTGGTAATAAAAAAATGAAAACCGTTGTTTTGTTGAAGTGCACTGAAAAGTTATGTTAATTTGCTCAGGACCTCTTTTAATGATACCGCATCTTTGTGTGTCTGGGATAGTAGTAGGCCAGAGTACTGGATCGTTAGAGAGGGGGATGAAAGAAGGTTGTGGAAGTGATATTCATGTATCGGGCACATTTTTGCGGCAATTTTCAAGTGGTTTTGCTTCAGCATTATTAATGTTTGACGTTTTACTCTAACTAATATTGCTCTCACATCTGTTAATATTGCCGAAAAATAGTGCATAAATTTGGAAGAAAACCAAATGTCTATGACGTCGTATTAGATAACATTTTGCTTGTTAAAACATAGTACAGATTAGTTATAACATCAATCGGACGAAAAACTTTTAGACTATTATAATAATTATATTGCAAAACCCGCAAAACATAATTATTTTCAGGCAAATGAGTGGGCCTCTATACGACGCTGGACCCCGATCTGGATTTAAGAGGCGGTTGACACGGCCCTGATCGGCATATTGCTATTATTTGAAACTCTTCTTAATTTTCCAAAGCAAATTTGCAAAGTTTGCAATTAGACATAACTAAAAATTGCCAATTCTCCAGAATACTCCTATTTCTGTTTTTAACCTTACTTAATTAAAAGAATTCTTTTTTTCATAAGCAAACTTAATCAAAATTAAATAAAAAATCAAGCAGCTGTTTGCTCAGTTGATGAATGAGGCTCGTTTCCACAACGATCGTAGAAAGGAGAATTCTTTGTTTCAGTTTTGATTTTACTTGCTTTAGCGCTTAAGCGTGGAAAGAAATAAAAAATTAATAAAACAAACAAAGAATTTTCCATTTTACGCTCGTAGAGGAAGCAGGCTTTTAATGCTTTCTATAACGTGACGTGTCGGCCGGATTCTGCCCGCCAAGCAAAATTATCCGGTCGGTAATATGTTAATTAGATATTAATAGATTACGGCCCGCCGTCTCGTTTGCAATCGTATTTTTCGACGTAACAATTTTAAACAATCTATGCGGCAGTAAAATTTTCATAAATCTAGTTTCTAGATACATCTAGAACTCTTTCAGCTCTTTTCTGTTTACCTCAGTTGGCAACACTGCCTGTGTTAAGACAAGTCGAGTCGTTCAATCAATGCAAGTAAGGTTTTGGTAATAGAAAGAGGTGCGGCCCGCCATAACGTTATAAGATTGATTTTTGGCCCGTGACATGCAAAAGGTTGCCGACCCCTGGTTTATATGCGTGCTAAACTGCTCGGCCTGCAAGCAGTTCTGGCAAGTTATTTCTGTAACAAAAAAGTGTTTATATATAACGCCTCCGACGCTTTCCTGCGAGTCAGGCGGATAATTGTAAAGATGAAAACGAAATGTTAAGCGTCTCATCTCTGCATTTGAAAACTCCCTATTAAGATTTTAAGTGTTGTTTATATTTTAGTAACGCTTTTACGTAAAGAATGAAGCATTTAACGAGCATATGCGTCTACAAAAGGCTACAGTGAAGCGTTTTTATTTTTGCTGAATAACGACAAAAACAGTGAAGAGCAACTTTATAAAAAAATGCTCTTGAAGAAAAGAAATTATTTGGAGATACAATATAACAAACATTTTGAAATATTTAACAATATCTTTAAACTCTTACTATAGTATAAAAATAGAAAAACCAAACAAACTGTGAAAACATAAAATTTATTTCGTATTCATTTAATTTATTTCGTAAAATTGTATACTTAATTATTTAAATTTTAATTAATACAGTTACTTTGCTATTTTTCTAAAGAAGGCCCTAAAAAACACTCAACTAAAATTTTTTCTTTCTACGTTTACTTATAACAACGATGGGCAAATTGCGCCTCGCGAGTCGCATGTGGCTCGCCCACCCTTCGTTTGCGGCTCTTCTACATAAACAATAATAATGAAATCGAACAATGTACAATTGTTATTCACAGTTGAATTTGGGTCAAACAAAGATTTCTAATTAGGTGCTAAGTCGGATTATAGCGTGGAAGCGAAGCATTTCTTTGTTTGTTGTTAAAGATCATTTACACTGCAGCAAAATTTTGAGCAAAACAAACGCTATCTTTTTTTCATTTATTTCTCGCCCGCCGGGACACGCTGGTGACATTAGAATAAAACAAACAAAGATAATGCTCGCTTCTCTCAAATTCGCTTCTCTGTAATGAAATTTGTAAAATTATAATATCGTGCAAGTCTAACAAATAAAGATTTGAGAGCATTAATTCACACCGTTTTGACTTCATATCGCTCAGATTTTTAAAAGTTAGTTAATAAAATGGAGTAGTATCTAATGCTAGTAAAATCTCGGAAAAATTGTAAATCGTGTAACGTTATATTTGTTTTTATTGTTTGATTAAAACTTGCTTTGTTTACTGTATTTGCAATAACCCTCAAACAGAATCTATAGCTCTACGGCAATTTTGAATTTTCACATGTAGCTCTTTTATTGAAAACTTTGCCCATCCCTGACATACATGTATAACAACAATACAGTATGGAGTGAAATTGCACTTTGCATAAGTTCTTATTTACTCATTTTTTCGAACAGAATTTTTGGTTTTCACAGTGTTTACCTAAAGGACACTGAAGCTTGAAACAAAATTAAGAAATTTTTTAATTTTTTGTTTTTTATTCCACGAAGCTTTACAATATTAAAAATCAATCATCCATCTTAGTCGCATATATCATAAATGTTTTTTAACATATTGTTTTTCAAATGGTTTCCCTCTTTTACAGTGGTTCTAAACGTCTTCCTTTTCCTGTTGCTAAACGTTTTCAAAATTCCTTCCTTGCAAGACTCAGGTACTGTCGTTTCCCATAAAATAAAATATTATAGAAAAAAAATCATTTCGATCAAAAAAGATTAAAAAATTAAATACATTCCAGCCGTCAACGAAAAAATTCTACGCCAAGCGCTGGCGAAAATTCGCTTGCCAAGCAATTTTCACGCTTGCGCTCAGTGTAAAAAAATTTTTTGATTAGAAATTTCCTAATAAGGCGCCAGAAATTATTAATCTTTTAAAATGTTTGAATAGTTTTCTTGTTTATATATTTTTTCAAGGATGTGTTGTACGGCTACGCTCAGCGTAAGCGAAATTTTTATACGCCAAGGATAGACCAGGTTTTTAACATCAGTTCTCAAACTTTTTCAGCAGGCGGACCCTTTTTGCTTTTTTGAAATAATGGTGAACCCCTTTCATTTTTAAAACAAAATTATTTAAAAGAAAATTTAGAAAATGTAATAAAAAAGGTAAGCAATAAAAATGTCAACAATAAACTGTCACCAACTCGGAAATATTTCAAGTAATCACATTCGTAAGTCATTAAAATTTAGGGCTAAAAAATAAAGATATTCTATAATATTAAAACGACAGGATTTTACGCGGATTCCTGAAAAATTGTTGACGTCACCCGAGCGGTGTGCTGATCTTAGTTTAAAAACCATTCATTGCTTTAAAGCAGTGGTCACCAAACTACGGCCCGCGGATCTCTTTTTAAAAAACATATACACTCACTTTGAGCCACAGTTGGATAGAATTATATCGGAAACACCCCAGTTTCAGGTATTTATCTTTTTCTTTTCATTGGAGAATGCACCAAAATTTTGGAAGAAAAATAGCGAAATTGGAGATGGAATCGAAGTGAAGACCAACGTTCCCTCTAAGTTGTGCGGCCGCGCAACTAGCCGAGAACCCCCGCGCAGTACTTTCGTTTTGCCGAGCACTGCATAAGTATTGACAAGATAAGCTAAATATGTGCTTTCAATCAGAAGCAAACTCCACACAAAGGTGGATATTCAAATAGCTTTCATCTCATCTTTCAGGTTTTACTCCCAAAATCATGGTGATCGCTGAGAAAAATGTTCTCTTTTCGTTATCATCTCTGACTTCCCTATTTTCCTCCCAAACCCGAGGTGTTCTCTAAAGAAAAAGGTCTTTATCTCGAAAATAGCACGAAACTTCGAAAAGTCGAGACAAAAATCGGGAATTAGAGAGATCGATTTTAGGTAAAAACCTTTATTTATTTATTTATTTTTTTAGAGAACACCTTGATTTTGGAAACAAAATAGAAAATCAGGGATGAGAAGTGAAGACCTTTTTTTTTAGAGAATACCTTGATTTTGGGAGAGAAAACTGAAAGATGAAACAAAAACTCCTTTTGTTTTTTACTGAACATCAATTTCTGAAAATCCTTGCCTCGGGTCCCTAAATTTGAATATTCACCACTGCTCACACGGCCTTTCATTCCGCGCACACTAAGCAAGCTCTTAGAGGGAACGTTGGTGAAGACCTTTTTTTTTTAGAGATCACTACAATTTTGGGAAAAAGTAGCGAATTTGGAGACGGAATTAAAGAGAAGACCTTTTTTTCTCTCGCTTTGGCCCGAGGAGGTCCAAAAAATCTACATCCGGCCCTCGGCTTGAAAAGTTCGGGGACCACTGCTTTAAAGAAACTACTTTTATGAGCTGTCAGCATAGTTCAACTATAAAAGACTGGTTTTCATAAATTTTTGTTTTCAGTAAATAAATTTGAATCAACTTGACAATTTATTATAATTCTTTCCCGATTCCTTCTTCACAATTATTTTTCGCTACAGATTATAATTCTTCTTTAGGAAGCCAAATAGTTTACTTTGAGAAACACCCCTTTAATAAAATTTTAAATTCTGTTAAAAATTTAGACGTTTTTCAGACGGTAACTAACCTTTTCATGAATAACAATTAATAGTACTGCTAAAATTTTTTTCACATTCGTAAAGTGGGTTGAATCCGCAAGTATGTCAATGAAAAAAATTATAATTTTTTAATAAATGCTCTTGTTGCTTCTTAATTGCACAATTGCAATGCTTTTTAATATGGTCTTCCTGGCACCGCATTATCACGTTTGCAAAGAGTCCAAAATATCTCAGCTTGGCTTGTTTCATGCGTCTGTAAATTCATTCACATACTTCTCATTTTTACAAAACGACACTGGTTACCTGTGCGTTTCCGCTTTCTATTCAAAATTTTGTCACATACGTATATTCAGTACAGTATATTCACGGTAAAAATGGTAATAATTTAATTTCCAAGCACACACCTTCTTGCTCTTCACGCACTTTTGATTTGAACCTTCTTTTATCTCTCTTACCGTATCTCGAATTGGTGATTGTAGATTTAGCGTATGTACTTCTTTACTATGGAATAGTTTACATGTTAATTTAAAAATGGTTTAATCCATCTCCCAATTTAAATTTTAGTACAAACCCATGTTTATACTTCTACTTTTGTCAATTAATATTGTGTTAATGTTGTAATATCTAAATTTCTTTTTACTTTCATTTTGCTTTTTATGATAATTTTTGGGCTTTTGATTTATATAATTTTATGAAAAAAAGCTAAACAAATGTATATTATTATTATTAATTGAGTGTTATCATTTTTTAAATTGTATAATTTAAATGTTTTTTATTAAAAAATGCAAAAATAAACATTAAAAAATCAGAAAAATGAAATTCATATTTATTTTCGATTGACGACATAAAATTTTTTTTCTGCTTTTTAATGTGATTTTAATTTACTTTTTTCCGATGAGGTTTTAAGTTCTTGAAGGGTTGCCAAGTAATCTTAAAAGTTTTAAAAGAAGATTCACTCGTGATCGCCTTTTCAGCTGCGAATGTTTATTTCTAAGTTTTTCGGAAAGATTTAATTAAGATAGATTATATTTTTCAGAAAAATAAATAAATGAATAAATAAAAAGTAAAATTCCCGTTTTTAAAGAAGAATTAGGAAATTTTATTGAAAGTTAAAGGTTAAATATTAGATTAAAACTTTTCACTCTATCAAGTAAAAGTTGTTGTCAATATTATTTAATTAACTTTGGCGTCACGAAACCAACGTCGTCAATTTCAATATTCAAAATGATTCAAACCCATAGCATCGACCAATTGGATTGAGTTGAAACCATGGATGCAGTTGTAAATAGTATAACTTTAGAAAATTTATATTTAGAAACGGACGTTACGTTTAGAAAAAGAACGATTAGTGTTAAATTCATAGGCGTACCAGCCAAAAAAAACTTGGGGTCAATGAAGTTTTGTCCAAATTTCGTGACATTTGCCCAAATCATGATTTCCTAGTACTTTACGGATAGAACAAAAAATTGTCTGAGATTCTCAGACAAAGACCAAATTTCGTCCTAAAATCATGGTGTTCTCTAAAAAAAAAAAAGGTCTTCACTTGGAATCAGTCTCATATTTCTTAATTTTCGTCCCAACATCAAGGTGTTCTCTAAATAAAAAAAAATCTTCATCTAAATTTGGTAACTAATTTTTGCAGTTGATCAATGTCAATGCCCTGAAACTCCTGACTTTGCCCAAATTTTTCATATCGCTGCCCGAAAAATTGTGGTTTTGCCCAAATATTTTCTTGTCACTGTCCGAAAGATTTGAATTTTTTCCAAATCTTGGGAACTTGGGGGGAGAATTGCCCCCCTTTCCCCCCGCCAGGTACGACTATGGTTAAGTTGCTTTATTCTCGGGATATAGTAATCTTGGCATTACTGGCACGGTAAGATTAAAAACGGCCATGTCATTATGAGTTGTCTGTGGGACATTAAACTCTTAAGAAATCTTCAACGTGTAGGAGAAAAAGTTTTTCATAGAAGTGGACACCTCTAAAAAAAGAAGAGCATGGCGTTTTAATTCCAGCACCCCCGCCAAGTCAACGAAGTAATCAGATTATTGCAAAAAAATCAGCCGATTTGATTGGCAAAGTTAAAAGTTTGCATTAAGTAATGGGTAAATGATGACAATCATTTTGAAAAATTCACGTTTTATGACAAAGTACAAGGTGAATGGAGAACAATCGTGCTTATGTTATTGTACACTCAATGATCCAATGATTGCGATCAAGAAACGATCACTTCAGAAAAATTATTTGAGTAATTAAGATTTTAAAAGTTTATTTAAGCTTTAACAAACTTCTCAAAACTTTGGCTGATGGAGAATTAAATTTTAATTGAGGAAGAAGACTTCATTAATTAAGATGACACAATTTATCCACGGCTGATTTTTGTCTGTGGCTAAAACGAAACGATTAAACTTCAATTGTAGTCCATATTTGAAAATCATACAAATTTTACACAAATTTCTTACAAAGTATTCCGTCGTAATATATTTTAGTGATGCCAAAATCAAGGTTTAAAATTTTTTTGTTTCCATCACTAATTTGAATGAAGTTTGTTTTTTGTTAAATTTTTAATTAGCCGAAATCTCACTGTATAACCAAAGCAACAAGAACCGTATACCTGTCAAAAAATGTTGATAATTGAACGAATTTGACCAACTCTTCCTGTCTAGCTTTGAGCGAATAAAAAGTTCGTGATAATTCGTGTCCATTTCTAAATGTAAGTTTTTTGTATAAAATTAGTCTAAGAGTCCGTGTATTATTGATAGCGCAATTAAGAATAAAAAAATAAACGCAAAAGGTTCACAAAATATTGTCGTTCATTTTTTTAATTGAAGCAATGAAGAATTTTTAAATTTCCAATTAAAAACTGTAGTGCTTGTCATTCAGTTTTGCATGAACATTAAAAATGTTGGTGAAAAATTTTCAAAATCAAACTGACTGGATCCAAGAATATCGTATAATTAAATTATTTCATTGCATAAAAATCGCAAAATAAATCTAATTTATATTGTAACGTATAAAGTAATTTTTTTAATTGGCAACTTGTAACAAATACGAAGACTGGAGAAAGATGGGAAAATAAACTTCCAAATGGCGATCAGCGGACCCGGCAGACGACTTGGATTAAATATTAAATTTTTAACATAATAGTAATTTTTCTTATGAACAACTTTACTTGTCATAAATGCAACTTTTTATAAAAACACAAAATTGTGTCGAAGCTCGTTTATCGAAAGTACGATATGCGCAGCGGAGATGACGTCCCGATTGCAAGTTTGCCACCAACTTATTTTGAGGTTTGCTTCACAACAGCAATGCTGGAATATTTGTAAAAATTTTTAACATCAAAACCATATAGTCTTGGTCAAATGTTGGAAACACGCGCCTAATTTGATAATCAACTGAGTTTTCAAGTGTGAATCTTCAATCTTATTTAGAATTACGCGTAAAACTTATTGGGTGGAAAGCGCCACTAATTTCATAGCAGCCTGTGATGTATTTGCTTGATTGTTTTCTCATTGACTTAAAACATTCTTCTAGTTTCGTACAAATGATTTTTATTCGCCCAAATCAGAAAAATCTAATTTTTATACTCAAGACAGACTGATGTGCCATTGCATTAACCGAGTTGTCAGTGAATTACTGTAATTATGACGAAAAACTAGATTTAATTAATCCAATGTATAGTCATAGACACTTACAAAGCCTATTCACAAAGGTGCTTTTCGTTTAATGTTCATTAATGCTGAGACACCATTTGATCGAGCAACACTTATAAAACCTATTCACAAAGGTACTTTTCGTTTAATGTTCATTAATGCTGAGACACCATTTGATTGAGCAACAGAATACTCGTATAAATAAGAAAGGGAAATAAGACTGTTTGCATGTTCTTTGGCAGGTAAAATGAAACATATTTGGTTTAAATTATAAATGTAAGGCGGCAGATCCAAAATATAAAAACGTGTCAAAATTGTTGTGTTCAACTGACTTTCCGTGCAAGAACTTTAACCCCAGTTACAGCTTGGAATCGCACTCATTAATCTAGTGGTTCTCAACCCGAGAAATTTCCCAATAGGAGCGAAATTTTTTTAATTGTAATTCAACGTTTTAGTTATTAACTGTAATTCTTCATCCATTTTTTTATAAGTAGAACATTTTAAAAGTTCGATTTATTTTTGGTAAATTTGACTATTACGTAAGCGATCGTTTTGAGTTAATTGTTTTTTAGCATTGCTACTTCATAATGGTTAATAATGCTGCTATTGTGATAATAGCTAATGGATTTTGAGTTACATGAAACTACTATTCCTGAGTTTTATTCATTATGACGTCATAATTACTTGAATTAGCTTCTCGTGTTTTAACTGCGTGTCTTTTAACTCCCAAAGGGGTCAATTTCAGATACAATTGAAATAGGATTATTTCAACAGAAAAGTGTCCTGGAAATTGTTTTCAAGCAATATTAAGTGCTAGGTCAATTGACCCCATTGGTAGTTCTTGAAGAAAAAACATTCGGTATTTCTAGGGTTAACAACAAGTATATGGGTAATTTACTGAATTCTCACTGATTGTTAAATTCGCTAACTCTTTTTGATTCAAAATAAATTCTTTTTGTTGATTGATTACTTATCGTTTCAAAGCTACTACTTATAATTTTGTAGTAATAAATATTAGTTTAAAAACTTAATCGAATTTAGGTTAAATTGCAAGAACTTAGTTTCTCTTTGCATATTGGTACTGTATAAACGTATTAATTACGAACTAAATTTCCGCTGGGGAGAATTTAGTTTTGAATATCGGTTAAAGGGATCCATGAAATTAAAAAAGTTGAGAACCACTGCACTAATCCATTAGACAATGTTTTTTTTGTTTTTTTCAGAAGTTTGTCACTGAATCTTATGATACTTTGATTTTGTCAAAACTTTACGAATAGTGTATTCATCGCTGGAAATAAACAAACTGGTCAAAATCAAAATATTGTAAAGAAGCTGAGCACTTTATAAAACATTGGAAAAAATATTGTGTTTTGTAGCGAAATAAAATTGTGTTAAAACAACGTCTCGGTTTTGGAACAAATCTGCTTTATATCGAACAATGCTATCAGCGACGGAAGCCGCGAAATAACAACCAGTTTTTATTCAGATTTATAAGAATGACCATGTCAGCGTAAACCAGGGATGTCCAACCTGCGGCCCACTGCCTATTCCAAGTTTTCTGGGTAAAATTAAGTTTTTTCGAAAATGAGTTCCGCGAGTTTGATTGGTTCACATTTGGGGAAAAAATTAACGATTTAGTCTGATTCTGAGTGAAGACTTTTTTTTTTTAGAGAACACTTAATTTTTGAGACCAAAATTACAAAATTTATAAATGAAAAGCTTTTTGCGGCCACCGGCTTTGGCTGGATTTAAAATTTGGCCGATAATGAAAAAAGGTTGGACAATCCTGGGGTAAACCATAAACAGTACCGTGAGCAAAATGCTTCAAAAGGCCTTAAAATGTTTGTTGTGTTGTTGATGTGACTAATTTCACAAAAAATTCTGTTCATAATGTATAAACTATAAAGGGAAAGTGACGCATTAATATAATTCCGGTCACGTATGCCGGCGGCGATTAGCTTAATATCACGTCGTGTTTACATTCACAAAAATTTGAACTAAATTTTGCTCGGTATTATTTCTGTTCTCTTCATTATAACAGCAGCCATATTAGGAAACGTTAGAAAAAAGAAAATACTTTTAATTTTGCCAGAAACAAAAAGGACTGACTGCAAACCAGCCCTTACACTAACTTGTGTTTAATTTTTGAAGACCCATACATATTATTCGCGACTGGTTAAAACCGAAACAAACACTGAAAAAACTGTACATTCAAATTTAAGACAGGCAAGAATCAAAGATTTTAAATCATTTGCGGTAATTATGATCCTCGCAAATCAAACGACTTATATTATCATCTTATAAATCGATACGTGACCAGCTTAAAATAATTTATCGACAGAATGTTATAAAAATGCTTTAGCGGAATTGATGTTATGAAGAGCACTTTAAAGTTTTGTAGTTCCACATCTATCAATAAATACTTGATTATAAAAAAAATTTAACCATAAAATAAACTTTAGAATTTGGTTTTCTTCCTCCGACCAATTTCTTTTTTGTCAAAAAAGAAAAAAAATCCCTAAACAAAAATAGATTTGGTTTCTATAGTTAAATTAACACATTTTGTTAAACATCAACATCTTGCTCTTTTTACACGAAAGTAGTCAGCTCTTCAATTACAACTTTGTTTAAATCTGTACTGAAGATCGATTATATTGATCAACGAAGCGCGAAATCCTGCGGTTATCTACCAAGGGTATACTGGCTGTGATTAACATAAATGAAAGAGAAAATTAAGCTGTTTTGTCACCGGCTTTTGCTAGCGTGCTTTCAGTTTGGCAAGTAAATAGCAAGCTCCCTCATGGGTCCCATGTTTGACGCACGCACGTTCAATTAAAAAATGATTGCGCTTTATAAATACACGCCGTGCGCGTCAGCGTGTCTCAGAGTTGACAAAAATCTCTAGAGCAAGCAAAGGATAACCAGTTGAAATGAAAGTAAGTGGCTAACTTTGGAATTTTGACGCAAGTATGAAAATTTTTGAGCAGTAATAATAATTTTAAGTATGCAATTTGTTTGCTGATAATATTAGGATTGACATATTTCGATATTCTGTATTTATAGTTAGGATTTCTTGATAAGTAAGATTCTCCTGCAAGAATAACTGAAGAAGATTGGTTTAAAGGTCAGAACATTGTTGATCAAGATTGAAAATAATGAGGTTTCATTGCTGCAAAACGTTTCCACAGAAATTTTTAAAATCTGTTACTGATTTCTATTGTACTAAATGCTGATCATTGCGCTTCGTTTATTTATTTGCTTGTTTATTTTTACTTTTAATTAATCTCTCGTTTCGTTATCCGCAAGCGAGGATAGAGAAGAAAGAAAAGTAAGCTACTTTTGAAAAACTACTTCAAAAAACCCTTAAAATCTTTTAACAAGTTTTTTGCTTATTATTTAAATGATGTTTCAAACTGTGCTCGCCCAAAATTTACCTCCTATTGTTGGCCTAATAAACATCTGACTCCGTGTTATAAATTTACTTAAGACAATCACTCATCGCATATCGCATATAGAACTTGCAGAGACGCTATTTTACCAGTTTGATTTCGGATCAAATGGTGCAAGCTGCAACCTCGGGACGAAGATGATTGAAACTGTTTAGAAAGAATTACCCTCAGTCAGGGGTGCCGAAAAATTTTTTGACAAAAGGGACAAAATTTAGAACAAGGGGATTTTTTTGGTTGAATAGAAAAAATTGAAGGTGCAAAAGAACTTTGTTTTTGTCTTTAAAAAATGTAGGCAGAAATTTTGGAGTTTAAATTCCAAATTATCATTTGAAAGCAAAGTGAGGACGGAAAAAGTTATCAAAACAATGAACAGCCATAATCAAAATGTTGACCTTTTCTGACCTTTTTTTGAGTTTTAATTAAGTTTTTTGAAAAACTTTTTTAATACAATAAAATTTGCATTTAATAAAAGTATCTTTTCAACCTAAAAACTGCCTTTTTTTCTAAATTTTGCGGCCTTGCTTTTAATATTATTTGCTTTCTGGCTCTTGTCGAAGAAAGTGTTTGTCAAATTGATATTTTATCACTTTGTTAGATTTAATTTATATGATTGTCGAGACGAATCTAACACAATACTTTTGTCTTGCGAATTCCAAAAGGGCACTATCTGCCGCCTCAGGCCTCCTTTTAAAAATAATCCGGGGTAGGGATGAAAAGTGCTTCCTTGCTTCCAATACCCCTGCACTCAATCTAAATCTTTATTTTTTTGTGCCTAAATTGCATTACATGTTAAGTTTCTAAAAATAAACCCTTTTTACTGAGGTCAATGCTTGAATTCAAATTATCAAATTAATATAAAACTATAGACACATGCGAATTGCTTCTCATGTCCAGTGCACCAGGGCACTGGATTTTAATGACCACAGATCACACTAAAAGTTAATTTCTCTTATTTGATTTGTGAGAGGACTTTTCAAAAATTTTACCGTGTATCAAATCCTTCTTGAATAAATTTATTGGCTCGGCAGCAGTGGTGGATATTGGGTGAGACGAATGAGGCAGTTGCCCCCCTTTTTAAAAATACTGCACATAGTTTTATTTTGCTGTATATTTTTTTAAAAATCACTATGAAATTGTTAGGAAAAGTGGGAAATCTGAGAACGAATTAATCTGAGGACTTTTTTTTTTTAGAGATCATTATGAAGTTGGGACGAAAAATGGGAAATACGAGATCGATTCGAAGTGAAGACTTTTTTTTAGAGATCACGATGATTTTGGGAGAAGAATAGGAAAATACGAGCTCGAAGATCTTTTTTTTAGAGAACACCAATTTTTGGGAATTCTGATTAGGATTTTCCTCGGGTTCCTAATTTTAAATATCTATCACTGCTCGGCAGGACTGTCATTTTCAATTTCTACAACTCGCTTTACGTTACAACGAAGATAAAAGTTCTACAAAAATTGTTTTACCCAAAAGAAGATTTTTCCTACGATGAACATAATACAACATCATAGACACGCGCTTAAAACAACAAAAAAATTGCTTTAAGTTTCTAACTCTTGTAATATTCTGAAGAACAATGAAATTCTTTGTTTGAAATTATTTAAAAGTTAAGCCAGTCAAAACAAATTGTAGAACCGACCACGCACGACAATCAGGCCGATGTGTTTATTTTTATTGTTCTTCTTTTTGAGATTCATTACGCAAATTTATTTCCTTGCTCGACATTGTTTAAATATAGCGTAGAAAGTACCATTATTTTATTTTAAATTTATCAAACTTTAAATGCATATTTGATTCTTTACGGAACAAAAGAGCTTAAAGGACAAAATTAGAAAATGTAGAGTTGCAATAAATTAACTCGCTTCCTGCTTTTGACGATAAAAGCGATAAACTCAATTCACCGAAAAGATAAAATATTTTTTGATAAGAATCGACTCCACTTTTGCCAAGAAGATGGGATTTTTCCAAGAATCCTATTGCGTGCCGCGGGTACAGTAAAAAAAACCTCAAGCGTACGTACAGAAAGTAAAAAGCCAAAAAGTTTAACAAATTACCAAAAAATCCCTACCTTAATTATTTTTATTTTTTTTCTAATTGTTATCTGGCATAAGTATACGGAAATGATTATATACTCCTGATTGTTTCGCTTCGTTTCGTTCCTGGCCGAGATTGACACAAGGAAAAAAATTAACGCAAAAAGCTTTTCAATACTCCTTGAAAAACAATCTAAGTTTTGCAGATTGACAACCAGTGATTTTTACCAACCCTGCAATGAAGAAATTTGAATCTAGGCCTGTTGTTCCCAGTTTCAACTCGAAATGACACAATTTTGTCAAAAAGTTACGGAACTATATTAATTTTAACTTTGATTTATTAGCTTGGAGAAAAAAACCAATTTTTTGAGATGTATGAGACTCAAAGATATAATAATTTAATTTTAGAAGCTCGGTGTTTAAGCTGCCCAGCAAACCCTATTTAAAAATCCAGTTTCGTTTCGCAAGCGTAACCTATTTGCAAGACGAAAAAACAAAAAATATCTCTTCGTGCAAAAAATTAGCTTTAATTGAAGTATTCTATTTAAAACCATTTTCTTACTAGCTTATTTGTAGAAGGTTCTTTGTTTTTGATGTGAATTAATTCTTTTTTAACTTCTTGCAAATAAAAAAATGCATCTTGAAGCTTGTTTCCACTGCAAACGTTGGCATGATTGTTCTCTTTTGGTTTATTGATTATTTTACTTCTCTTTACGCTTAGGCGTAAAAAAATCAATAGACAAACAAACAATAGTCCCTGCAACGCTTGTAGCGACAACATGCCTTCAATTACGATTGTTGAGTTTCGTAACCTCAGCTCATCACCAAAGTTTAATAGACAAAACATAATCATGAGATAGCTGCCGCTTTATCTATTTTTCGACAAAGATTAAATAAGTTGTTTGGATTGCCTGCGTGAAGTGGTTTGTAAGCGGACGCGGATCCGCTGTTTGCGACTGTTAATATTGTAGATGTCTAGTTGTCTAAAAGCGTTTTAGATTTAAACAAGAGCGTAATGGGCTTTAGCAATCGAAAGCATTCGTAAGAGTTCAATTTTAAGAAGCGTTAGTTGTGAGCAGAGTGTGAAAAAAAAACAAGAAAGTTGATTTTCAGCTGAAATTTATCAGACTGCACAAATATGTTCTTAAACAACTATTATATTCGCAAAGGAAGGACAATTTTTACAACTAAGAAAAGAACTTGTGGTTTGCTTGGTCATTACATGTTGAAAATGAGCGAAAATCAAAATTACTGTAAAAGATATTACAAAATTGAATAAACTAACTTAAATATGCTTCCGGTAATTCTGTAAATAATGCGAAAAAATCAGAATAGTTAATTTAACTTAAATCAAAAAAGTAGTTTTCAAAAAGCAAACACATGATGTAATCTTACGCATGAATCTAAAAGATAAAACATTTCACTCAATTACAACATTTTTATAAAACTCTCAGTAAATTTAAACAGTTACGGAAATAAACACGCGCTTGCACCATATGTCACTTTGGTATAAGCATATGATTTGAGTTGATTTCAGCTATTTACCCTCGGATGTCTCACTAAAGTTAAATTGAAACTGCAAACGTGACTTTTTTATATCTTTTGCAAAAAACATTTCACTGCACTGAATTTCCAAACATTTTTAACAACCTTTTTTACAATTTTTAGTAGGTTTTTATTTCATAATCTTGTTGGGAGTTTCAAAAATAATTTTTACGCCTCTACCCCATTTATGCACTACCAGGGTCAAAATCACCCGAATGCATTTCAAATGGTTATTTTAAACGTTTCGAAAGAATGTTTTTGTTTCTCACGTGATTTGCTGCGGTCTTTTGTCTCGTACGACAAAATTGTTTTTAACTACAGTATTTGTGCGGCAATGCCAAAGAATTGCAAATGACAATTACTATGCCTAAAAAGTAACTATATAGTTACAAATTACAGTTACCATTTTGAAAAAGTAACTAATGGCTATTGTAACTAGTTTCTGCCCACCTTTGGATGGTAGTAGCAACAGGTGTAGCAGATAAAGCTGATTAAGTTTCTAAATTGTGTTTTGTGGTGCTGTGTGAGGTATGTGGCCAAAAAGTAAGTAGACCTTCAAATAATGTTAGGTAAACGACAAGAAGAACTAAAATATTCTACTGACTCTTATAGGTAATACTAGATGATCATATAAACTATTATTGATAGTTTATTTGCAGTATAAAGAGAATAGGCCTTCGTATAAACGTTTGTTTTGATTAGATGGTCAGTAATGTTACTTCAAAGATATAAGAAAATAACTAAATCTCTTGAGCACGCCAAAATCCTTCTCACCGAGACTGTTGGACTTATATAAGAGCAGGGCAATATTCTGGGAACTTTTTTGGACTCCGAAGCGGATTTTTAAGGTGTTTTTAATGAGAAAACGTCACTCAAGACCACCGCTCCAGAAACTCATCAAAGAGACAATGGTGAGGTGCAGTTTGATCTTCTACAAAGCAGATCCAGCCAAGGTCGCCAAAAGCGCAATTGCCCATCCTTCTCTATAGTATTTTTAAAACGCTGAGGCACACAAAGGCAGATAGTGCTCTTTAAAATTCAGAGGACTGAAGCATTGCTTAGATGAGTTTTTACAATCTCGACCAAAATAAAACGCGGCAAAGTTTGTAAAAACTTGGTTCAGGTCAGGGGCCACCAAATTTGTTCAAAAAAACATATAAACATAGCAAATAAAAGTGACAATTTAGCAAGGATGACAAAATTAAAGAAAGGGCTTTATTTGTTGATAAAAAACTTGAAACAAAAGCAAATTTTAGTTTATTGGAGAAAAGCTTCATTTGAAAAATTGGTGAAAATAAAAAAAAAGTCTTTACTTGAGTATGAAGAAAATATTTTTTGCGAAGTTGCAAAGCAAAAACCTGTAAAATCTTTCCTTACGTCAAAATTGTTCAACTTTTTTGAGTTAAGCGTATTTTGTCTTACCAAAAATACCAGAGGACCAAGTAAATAAAATACAGCTGGGTTTTTTAAAAGTGAAGTGTTTATTTTTTCTCTTTTTTTTTAACCTGGTCAAAGTAAAAGGCGTCATTTGCATCATCAGGATGCGAGTTGATTAATCGCAGGATTATCTGAGGTACGGTTGAAGCCCATTTTAATTCCGCCGAGCCACATTGTAAGAAATTAAAAGGGGCCATTTTATATGTTTGTTAAATCGATTTGTTGATGCTTGTTGTTTTTTTTTCTTAAAACGTTAAAGTTTTATTTCAAATTCGGAGAAAACCACGTCTGTCTTGTTTTTATGATCGAAGGAAGGAAAACTTTCGGCTACACTGCCGACAAAAACTGTTGATGTCACGTGTATCGTGTAGCTAAGAGGCCATCTACTCTGTTGACAAATGGAAATAACCACTTTTTCTAACTATAAACGTTAAAAACAAATCATAAATTTATATATAATAACCGAAAGAGTTCAAGCAGTTTTTTCAAACTGATTTTTTCTTTTTTTACTTCAAAGAATATCGGTTTAAAAGAAAAGAAAACTTAAATTCTGTTTTATTTAACAAAAACTGTCATGACTTCGTATAGTATTTTAAGTTATTTTTAATGAGGCTATGAAACAGTTTGCAAACTTTGGCGAAGCTATGAATAAAATTATTTGCATTTTACTTATTATGGTCCAAATTTCGTTATCACGGCTGTGATTGTTTACATTTATTACGATTTAGCGAAGTGGTGCGCTTTCTTTCTCTCTTTTGTTACTATCAGTGAAGCAACAGTCACTGCTAAAATAACTGAAGATAAAAGAAGAAACAAAAATAATACTTCGCCTATATTAAAATCAAAATAACTCCTCCTGGTGAACACCAGAAACTATATCCGTATATCGGATGTGTCGATGTCGAACGAATGTTTTTAATTTTAAGAAGCTATAATTAGACCCACGTCAGCAGATGGATCAATGACATATAATGTTTGCAATTTAAAAAATTTTTGCTGTATAAAGTCTACTTGTAAAGCAATGTCATTTTATAAGTCTCGTGCTTTCATTTAATTTAATAACGCAAAATATTTTGATTGAAAAACCTTTTAACATACAATTATAATTAAAGGATATTACTACAAAAAAATTAAAGTAAAAGCAATTATAAGATTAAAAATTAAATGAATAAAACTTTTTTATTTCTTTTATGAGATGCCATTTTTACAGGAAACACAAAAAAATTGGTTTCATTTTGAGAAATTAAAAAAATATTCGACTTGCTGATCACGTTGTTGTATCACAACAAGCGTATGAGGTATTTCTTAGATGCGCAGGGATTTCCGTTGGGAGGGAGGTAAAGCGAATAATTTTGTGTAATAAAGCCCACCATTTGTGATGATAATAATGAACCGTGTGTTAAACCTACAACAAGGAATTGGCTCAGCTTTATCAGTCCCTTCACAAACTGATTAATGTCCGACAGTCCTGACGTCGTTGATGATCTCACTCAGGTGTATTCGCTTTTAAGTATAAATTAAGATGTAGGAAGTCAATGATAATGTTTGTTCCTTGGCAAGTTTTCAAACAAGGTATGAATTGCCATACAAAATTACGTGAATTTTATCAGACTAGACGCTAAAGTTTTTAAAGTAAGCTTTCATAAACGTTTTCGCGCAGCGCTTTTTGACGTCACTCGTAGAACTTCGCACTCCGCTTCTATTTACAATAATCAAATGCCGAAAGTCTTTTTTCACTAAGTCATAACGAGCTACAATGTAAAACTTTTTATGAAAAAAATTGTATTGACTTAATGAAAACGATTATTATTGAAATGATAACAAAGAAAAACAATTTAGGCCAACATAATTTCGTAAAAAAAAGTTTGTCGGCAAATAGTGACAAAGGCAAACTTTTAATAAAAATCGTTATAAAATCAAAATAACAAAATAGATTTCCTTCGTTTTGTCTTTACTTATCCTTTCGCTTTTTTTCTTCACTTTTCTTTATTTATCTTTTTAAGAACATGACAACGAAATATATTTCCCATCGAAATAATGTTTATTTAATGGTTGTCCGGTTAAAAAAAAATCTCCCTGTCGAATATTTTTTGGCGATTAGATTTTCGAAAGAAAATATTATTTTTACAATGTTGAAAATAATATTTCTTTGTTGAAAATATTTGAATGAAGAATGATAATAAAATAAAGAAATAGAGAATTTAATACCGTACACATAAATACACAATTTAAGCAATTTTGTTTCATTTTATTCAAAGGATCATTTATAAAAACGTCCACATTTTTATAAAAGCTTTTAATAAAAGCAAACATATATTTTAACTTTTCTGTTCAGTGCTTATATAACAGGGGTGAGCGAACTTTCAGCTCGAGGACCGGATTCAGAAGATATTTTTGATCAAGGGCTGAACTAGTATTTACAGCGTGAATTCGTGACTCAAGTTTAGTCGATATCACCAAAAAAAGTGTTCCGTTTGATTTTTTTGATTCATTACATCATTCTTGGAGGTTATTCGTGGAGGTTACATCATTCTTGGAGGTCAAGATGAAAAAAGTTTTCACTTTGCTTGTTATAAAATTTGTATGTTAATTTGCCCAGCACTGTTATAAAAAGATATTTGGTAATTTTGAATATTTTTCTTGTCATAACTTTTGTTGAACTTTGCAATATTCATTCATTCATTCAGTGTTTTTATTCTCGATCATTATTAAACAGTTTAACACAAAAATTATAAACATTAAAAAGATCAAGAAAAGAAAAGGATAGTTGCGTTTACGATTTGGCAAAAAAGTCTCAAGCAACTATTAACTTAAAAGTTGTTAGAATAAAAATTATATGAATGTTTCATTTTTAATTTCGTTTGAGGTCTGGGACAGCAGCGGCCGTGCGACAGTATCAGGCTTTTTATCATTTTTGCTTGAAAGTAAACTCGAGCTAAAAAGACAAGTAAATTTTTTCTAGTTTCTACATCGGTTAACTTTCACAAAAAGTTTTTATTATAGCAATTCAAAGAAATAATGTATGTTAGACTTCACTTGACTTTGAAAGACAAAAAACATTTTAAAGACTACTGGCCGGGCTCGGAGAAAAAGCTGGTACTTATGTTTCCCGAACTTTTGCAGAAATTGTGCTTTTGACACCTGAAGCCTCTTCATAACAATTTTTTGAACGTCATTGTCTTAATCGTAGCATCACAAATAAAAACAAACTTTTCGGGGATTTAGTCTTGTGTTCTAAATGATAGCCGATAACTTTATAGTTAATATGGTAGTTTAGTTTGGGGTTGATTTTTCAAAGCTTCAAAGCTAAGACCGTTTGGACCTTGTTTTTCTTATACAACGCCCTGTTTTAAAACGTGAGTTGAGATGATTGTGTTTTTCTCAGCGAAAAAACAAGAATTTGATTTTAACTTAAACTGCACTCAAACTACTTTCAAAAAACGTAAATTTTTGAAAAGCACCGCCAAATTGGACCCACAGCTAATTGGTCGATAAATACGAGCTCCTCCGTATTCGTTTGAGGCAGTTTGAAATTATTGTCGATCTGAATTAGAATAACTTGTTTTGTAGCAGTAGACCTAGTCGCAGCATAACTTTTTGTCGAAATTGTTGGTTAGACATCGCACACAAAAAGAGAATCTATGTTTACTTTTCTATGACAATACAACTTTTTTGTTTGTTTTCATCTGGTAATCTTCGAGGCAACTCTCTGCCTGTGCATTATTTACTCGCAGATTAATAATTGATTTCATGTGCAGATGTTTTTCATACCTTTGATGGTTACAAATATCTTTAAAAATATGTTTTTTCCTTTGAAAGCACGTCTTGCGGTGATCCAGATGAACAAGTTTATAACTGCAGATAATTTTTCAGCGAGAAGTTGGAAAGTTACGTTATTAAATTCATGAATTTTACAAATTCTAATAAAGTAAGTTTCAACTTTTGGATTTTTCTAGCACGACCCTCAAATTAAAAGTAATTTAGCGAAGCAAGCTTTGCTATTTCATCGCAAATTCTTACAGGACCTTATAGGAGCTTACAGGAGCTTACAGAAGCTGTCTTCGCGAACTGGGGTTGGTTAATGGTGTTCTCTGATTTAAGCGTTTGCAGTTTCGCTCTTATTTACATGAGCAGCTAGCTGATTAATGGGACAACATTGTAGAGCAAGGGCTATCTGCAGAGCGGGGGGACATTTGTTATGTATTCGTTAGCAGAGCAAAATTTGAGGAGACCAAAGCTATGAAGTGTGAGAGGCGACTGATGCTCCACGCGGTGCGGAGGAGGGTTCAGATGCGAGGAAACGAATCAAAAGGACATTAACTGATAACATTTTTTTGTTTCATCCGGTCAAACAAGATTCTAAATTTTTTTTGGATCCTCAAAATATTTGGACATTACTCTAGAGCGGGCAATAATCTGCGGATGTTTATGATTTTACGAGCATTATGAACACATAACAGCTTACAAGTTTTCACTTAATTTGCTTATTCAGGTGAAAGATTAGCTTAAGAAATAAGTCGTAGGTTTAAACTTTAAAGCTTTGTCTTTAGAAATAAAAAAACAAACAATTTGTAATCAGTAGATTTAACATTTTAAGCAATTAAATTGTGTTGTTTTAAATTCTTTTCACTGGCTGCAGTAAATTGTGTCTGGCTAATGCAAACTTGTTTATATTAGTATCAAGCAAATGCATCGCGATTAGGCCTCATTTGCAACTGCTGACATGTTCTGTAAGCACACAAAATTAGCTTAATTAGAAACTATTTTCGATTCCTTAATCGTTGTAATTGTTCTTATAAATATCTCCAGCACCTTTGTTAGTTGACCTTTGTTAGTTGATTGATGATGCTGTCGATTAAACTTTATGCAACTGCCAATTAATTATATAAGAACCAAGTTTATACTTTTTTCAAAAGTTCTTATGGACATAAATATAAAGATGTTTATACCCGTGAGTGTTTACTCTCAAATGTTTTCAATTTATATTTAAAGAACACTTTTTGTTGATAGATGAAAAATTCGGTGCTTTTCTAACGTGCAATCTCGCTTCCAGATAACTACTCTAACGTGCGATCTCGCTTCCAGATAACTACTCTGACGTGCGACGTCACTTGTGATTACTAAAAATATTTTTTAATTTTCATATTGTAATTACGAAGTTGTTGAATAAAAGATGCGATAAAAGTTGTAGAATCAAATACCTCAAAGTAGATATCAGCTATCCTGAGAATATTCATCGCGTGAGATCGCAAGTCAGAGTAGTACCAAAAATTCAATACAGTAGAACGTCGATCATCCAAACTAATTAAGACCACGTTCGGATAACTGATTTTTTCGGGCCTTCGAGCAAAATACAATCTTGCAATAAAAAGCATCATATACACATATGGTCGTTTATTGTAAATTATAAGCAGTATAGTGACCACTTGTTCTTCTTGTTGTAAATTTGTTACTCTTTTCGTCGCTGCCAAGTCTCTTATCCTTTTTAGAAGCAAAAACTGTGTTGAACAACACTTATTCTGTCGTTTACACCATGCTATGGCGTTGTAACTATCTTTGTAGTGTTCGGATAATCAGCGTTCGACTGTATTTACTTATGCGCCAAAAAGGCACAGGTGAAAACTTATACAACAGCATTAATGCATAATGACAGTCGCCACCGAAAAACATGCATGATCTTGTCAGATGCACTTTAGTTTAACATTTAAGGAAAAGTACCTACATCAGGCAAAAGAAAACACAGACTTTAATAATGACAATAATGAACAAAAATATGTACAATTGTTTCGAAATCAATTGGCCCCAAGATCCTCAGACAAAGCTAAAAATATGCAGCGACTGGACAAACTGTTGCCAATATTTTTGATTAGTTTGTCATAGATGAAACTAATAGCAAAAGTAATAAAAGAATTAGGACGAATTCCAAACTGTTGTGCTATTAAGAAGCTGTTTTCAGTCGCTGTGTTAACAATGCTAATGGTGGATAATTTGTTGCTTTATTTTTAGATCCATTTTTTAACTGTTTTTAAACCGATTGAAAAAAATTTTTTTTACTTATCATAAAAAGAATGAATGTTTTATTGGCGAAATAAGTGATTCATAATATTTGATAACTCTAATTTTTAGACTTTTAACTCTTGAGGTCGATTAGTCTAAGATCAGACGCGGAAAAACTAAGCAAAAAGAGTAATTTTTAAAAATTCAAAATTGTCTCGTCTTCACATGAGTCTCGGTGATTCTAAGTGAGATATGCTTCACTGACGAGCTCTAACAAGAGCAAAACTCCAGACTGGTGCTTCTCGTTTTAGGTGGCTTGGCTTCCAATTTAAAATTCCAAAATTCGGTTTTCCGCCTGCTTTTTGCGCAATCGCTTTCAGTCTGAACGAAGCAAAAAAGTTGAAATGTTTAAAATTTAATCTTTTCCAGTTAATCTCGAAAAATTTTGAGTTTTCCGCTTTTAGTCTAAGCAGTCTTTCCGCTTTGCTTTTTTTGCTCTTCCAGCAACACGTTTTACCTTTTTTCCGCTTCCGCTTCAGTCTAAACGGCTTTCAATGCTTTACTATCTTTTCATTGCTAAATTGTTTAAACCCTTAACTTTTTTGATTTTGTTCACCCTTACCATCAAGTTTTGCATTTCTTTCACCCAGAATCTCACAACAACATATCACACGCTGTACTTGCTGTGAGTACTAATAACTTCAGGGTAAAAAAAAGTTTTTCTAGTTGTTTTAAAATATATTTTTTAAACCTTAGGTGGCAATCTTTTTTGCTCTTCATTTGACAATGTTAGTGTTTAAAACAGCTGTGGCTCGTTTTATATTTTCGTGGTTAAACTTTGGTCGCTTCGAATGGTAACTCTGCCTATGTCTTTTTCCCTCCTCATTCACCTCTCTCTATTGGTTCACCCTTCCGAAAATTTTATTCGGCCGATTAAGAGCGCTAATTTAAGCTACTTCTTCATCTCTTAATGAAAACAAAAAAAGAGCTAATACTCCAATACTTGATTTATGTATGGTCACATTTGGAAAGGATTCTGCAATGGTTTCTACCATTTTGTACATATATTTGTAAAATATCCATTTCAGATACAAGTATTGTCATTAAATCCATGTACAAAACTTCCGGTATTACTACAAGATCGGCTAAAAATTTGCAATATTCAAATAGGAAAATTTTATCATTTGGTCATAAATTTTACTTAAAATCCTTTTCTTTCAAAAATTTTGCAACCAATTCTTATAAAATTATTAGAATGCGCTTTTATCAGATTTGCAGTATAGTGGGCCCACCGTCATCCAAAATACTGTATAGAACTCAATTTTAATACTATTTTATTTTCAAAGTATTTCTTCAAATTTAAAACTTCTGTAAAAGTATATCATCATCGTCCCCATAAAAATTAGAAATGTGTTACTTTATGCCTGTTTGTTAATAAAATATTTCTTGAAGATCTTTATTGTAACTCAGGAATTACTGACAACCAAACGGGAATTATTTCATCTCTAAACTAATGCCAATTTATTTATTTGCAA
This sequence comes from Diplosoma virens, assembly GCA_963680785.1. Classification (NCBI taxonomy): domain Eukaryota; kingdom Metazoa; phylum Chordata; class Ascidiacea; order Aplousobranchia; family Didemnidae; genus Diplosoma; species Diplosoma virens. Next base: position 45,663,492 of record OY796880.1, read on the forward strand.
CATTTTAACCCAAATCTATGCATCCAAAATTTTATTACATGTTAAAATTAAAGAAAAAAAATATAAATTAAAGAAAAAGAAGAAAAAAAAAGTAGGAGAAAAATTTTTCTGTCAAAATAAAAATTGTTTACTTCAGCTGAAGCGCGAAGTGCTCCGGGCTTGTCTCACAGATTGCGCAATAGTTAGCAAAAACAAAATTACACGTAGGCACTTCCAATGAAACTTAAGTACACAAACTATTTATAAAATTTTAAAAACTACGCTAAAGGAACTGGATTGCTCTGACAAAAACGACACTTTAGTTAAAACTAATTCAAAAAGCATTCATTTTTTTAATAAAATATTTTATATTTAACAATTGAATGAACAAAGGTTTAAAACAGTGATTTTCAACCTTTTTCATACCGTGGCCACTTTCCAACCCATAGTAACTTAACAACCCACTTCGGTGAACAGAATTTAATTTCCGTCGCAAAAATCTGGTGATTTCTAAAAAAAAGCCTTCACTTAGAATTTGTTTCCGATTTCTCAATCATAATGACGTCATTGAACAAGTCTGACGTCAGTTTCATTCTGATTTGTGATCTGTGGCCCACTCAAAACAGCGCCATGGCCTGCCGGTTGAAAGCCACTGATTTAAAGTTTAGTTTTTTGTCATCAACAATGTTATTTAAATACGTCATCGGCAACCAACTGCAAACCCCGAACTCGTGTTTTGATCTGTTTCACTGTTAGCTATCAGACCTTCTTTTCTTGCTGATTATGATTTCTTGCTCTTGATAATTTTACCATTTTTAGCACAAAGTTGACAAAAAACTTTGATTTTTGTAGGAGCTTGAGCACGAAGACGCCTGCCAAAGCTTTTGAAAATTAAATCAGACTAAAAACAAAAGTCTTTACTTTAATTTGTAGATCTTCAGAAACTTTTGGAGAGATTTTGTGAGACAGCTTGACCAGGTTGTAATAAATATTGGACGGGGACTGCAGCCCACGAGTTGTGGGAAGGAACGATGAACTTTAGGACAATGTTTGTTTATATTAGTAAGACGTGAAACAAAAATATTATTACAATCTTTTTTCCATATTTAAGTAAAGTGTAGCTGGATGTGGTTGCGCCTTTGGAAATTAAAAAACTTTTTTTCATTTTTGATTTTGTAAACATAACGCAGTTTCTTTTCATTCAGTAAAATGATTGTTTCGAACAACCTCAGGCTATTTTTCCCCTTTCAAACCAAGGTTGCCAGACCAATTTTTCAAAAAAGGCCAAATAGACTTTCAAAAAAAGCCAGACGTAAAAATTGGAGCCAAATTGTTTTTTCAGTATAAACGTCCCAACTTTAAGGTGAAGACCAAAAAAAAGGTTATACATTCAATCGGGGTCGAAAATCTTTATTTTTTATCGGAAATTTAAGGCGTGGATGATTGAAGATTTAGTCAACAATCAAAATTCTAACACTTTTTCTCACAAACTTTAAATACTTAAACAGAAATTCTAACTTTTAAGAATAAGATTTTGCTTCATAAAAAAGACCAAACGTTGAACTTGAAATCCAAACACCTTAAAAAGGCCTATATGGCAACTCTTTTCAAACACGGACACAAGCTTTCGTTACAAGGGTGAACCTATGACGAGATTACGCTTTGACACAAACGCGAGTTTTCTTGTTAAAATTTTGTTTCGATTTTAGGTGGCTTTTTGTAATCAAGTTTTATCGAATTGAAAAACGTTAAAACAGTACTTCGTATTCGTAAAAATCTAAAAAAAAATAAAATAATGGCTTCACAAAAAACGGAGACCCGAAGTTTAGGATAAACCCTGCTAATGATTGGAAGGTTTATAACGTTAGCTGTTTTTCCCTCAAATGCGCTTCCATCGTCATTTAGTAAAACCCAACGCAGGGGCTCTTGCTTTCTCAAAGTTTTCATATATAAAAATTTTTGATATCTTCGACTGCATAAAAACGGCATGTTATTATTAGTATAAGTTTATAAATTTTGATGTTGCCAGCGTTATCTTTAAATGTTGTCGGACCTTTACGTAGTCTTATATGATAAAGTACTCACCAAAGGATGAGAATTATGTAAATTTTTTCATAATAAATACATTAAATCTGTCAAATGGCTGTAGATTTGTTCGTAATTACGGGTTTTCTTGTTGCTTTTTTTGCGTTTCGTATTTAAGCATTGCGCCATGAAAAGAATTATTTGAATGACGATATTCGAATGACACATTTATAATCTTATTGTTGGACTATATATTTATAACTTTTTCCGATAGCAAAGAAAGCACATTTTCCTGACGACATAAATGTTGAGAGCCTATTGTTTTCAACAACCCTCAAAAAATTACTAATCACTTGCTTTCTCTCGAATTATGACGTACAAAGTTTGTTTTTAGTTAGAAACTAGGAATTGAAGCGGCAGACAAACGAGAATTTAAACGGAAAATTTTTCTAAAAACAATTTGTAGTTAACAAAAAAATTAAAAAATTTGCCATGACTAGGAAAAATCTTATAATTACTTTAATTAACACGCATGAAAAAATTTGCACAATTACTCATCTTAACTTTTTTTGTTAAAATATTTTGAAAAGGAATGAAGTTAAACAAGATTTACGAAAGACGATAAATTTGCTCTTCATCCATTTGGTTGTAGGTATATCAAGATCAAGTTGATGCGCAGAACATCAAGGCGCAGGTTATTACGGCAAATGGTCGCTTTCTCAACTGAAGCAAGGCTGAGCAAAACATTCTTTTCTTTCAAGGTTCATTGCGAATAAACTTAACCTGAATGGAAAGGTAGCTGAAAAAAAGTCTCTCTCAATAGAAAGCATAAGATAGAAATTGCTTGTAGTTGTTTTACAAATGAAGCAATAAATAAATGAAATGAAAGATGCAGCATTTCCATCCATTTTCTTTCGTTTTTTTTCTCAAAAATTGATTTAAGTTCCGGTTTGGGTTGATACCTTAGTTTATGGTAAGTAACATAATTGTTAAAAAAGATGACTTTCGGAAATAAAATGTAATTTCAATAAAATCATAGTAATATCTGACTTAGATCATAGCACACAGCATTCTCAAGGAATTACGATATTCATTACATTCGATTCTAAAAGTAGTTATTGTTTAGACTTTTGACGTTTAGAGCGAGCAGTGAGTCTATAATGGCTCATCGCCCTTAGGCCAAGACAAAGACTACGTGAAGCTCGCCTCGTGCGACAACAAAGACAGTTTAAAGGTTTATAGAAAGCAGAGCAAAAGAAATTTCGAAACCAATTGGAGCTGGAGCTAGCAATTAAAAAATAAGGAGAGCGTTCTTAAAGCAATTTTTTGAAAACATCCTAATTTCGTTTCAGGTTTCTGTTCCGCTGAAACAAAAATCGCTGACAGGAACGAGTTGACTAGGGTAAGGTACAACCCATGGGGTTCTGAAGGTTCTCCATCGAGATTGAAATTGAGATTGAGACTCGAAGAAAATTGAGAATAGAAATAGGAAACATGTTTTCGAAACTATTCAATTATTTCCAAAGAACTTTTGTTTTTTTGATTATGAGAAATTTAAATATTAATCCTTTTGTTACGTAACGAAAAAGTTATTTTTGCAGCCGTTTCGTACTGCTCCCGGCAAAACTTATGCAAATAAGAAAATAATTAAAAAATATTCAAGGGCAGTGACTTGCAACAAGACTCCTTTATTATAGCAATAAAATATTTGCCAACAAACAATCTACTCACTAAAGTTCGTCTTCAAAGTCAACAAACTTTAGCAGAATATCAAACAGAAAAATGATTTATATGTGTGTAAGGCGACGAGAAATAAAAGTGATATCAAGAAAAATTTAATTAAAATCATATGATTTTTATAAAAACCCAGCCACGAATGATGTGCTCTAAACAATAATGCTCTTATATAAAGTAACATTCAAGATTATGCAACATTGCCTTGATTATGGGATTTTGCTTTTCATGAAAGAGAAAAAGAAAAAAGGCAAATCATAATAAATCAATTAACATAAAACTAATTACAAATAAATTTTGGCACATCTAAATCTTGAGCTGTTCAAGTCATAAAAATTGTATTCTATATTTTGAGTTGCCAATATAGTTTGATCATTTTATTAATTCGATATCGTATATTTTTTTAAAATTAGACAATTTGTAATAAGTAGCGAGAGTAATATCGACAACTCAACCGCTCAAGAAAATTTAAAAATCCACGCCCCACTAAAAAAGAGATTCAATCAAGGGTTAACAATCTCTTATAGGTAAAAATTTTGTCAAAAAGAGCTTAGATTGTGGTTCGACCCCTCGGGTCAGATCAAAGTTAGTTTATTGACGTCAGAATCACATAAAATTAATTGAAGTTTTTTTAGATTTTTTGTAAGAAAGCAAGAGTCCTAACTGTGGGAAAAAACGCCGCTTTTATCACCTTCAGTGTGTTAGTTGATGCTTTCCAATTGAAGAAGTTGCTGTGATAAAATTATTCAATCATAAACAGTACTGGTCAGAAAAAATCAAATGGAGTTGTTTTTGAACTTTTTAAAGTGTACTAAGCAAATATCTACTGTATATAAGTTGAAAACAAGCTTTTTTCCGAAATTTAAATTTTGCGATTAAAAAATGATTTCTCTTACAAATGAGGGCTTCAGTAAAATAAATACTCGTAATTTATTTATCATACAAGTTTTCTAAAGTACTTGAAAAAAGGGAGAAGAAAAACAACATTTTTTTGATGTTGGACTGATGCCAAGTCTAATCTCAGTTCGTGAGAACAAACAAGTGAAATCAAATGACCACACCTGTGAAATTGCATAAGCTATACGAGGAAATTAGGGTTTTACGTTTGGAGATATTTTCAATATCCCTCGTTACCGGGCCGCTTTGTTAAGCCGATAGCGGTGCTTTAATTATAGAAAATAAAGGCCAAGTGTTGATTTCGTGACTATCGGTGCTTCCTAGTCGGGTTGCTTCTTCTACTTTTTCCGTAGAAAAGCGTTTAATAACAAAGCTTTTTTGTTTTTGTTAAATACAGGATAAAACCAAAGTAAAAGCACTATGACCTTTGGTTGTTATTCTTGGATTTTTAATATGATAGTTGATGTTTTTAATAGTTTATTACAATCGAAAATGAATTTAGTAAAGGAAAACGTGTTCAAAACAAAAATTCATTCTTGTCCTTTGGCCTGGGAGACTAAAGCAAATGATTTTTTGTCCAATAATTTTTTATTTGGTATTTTTGGTATCCACGTTTTGCGAATTATTTGGCAACCATCTATAAATACTGTAAGATTAATGGATCCTTGCCTTCAATAAATTTATCATTAGCTATTCGATACTCTATTTTACCTACTTTTACCTGAAGCTATGGCGTGAATTTAAAATTATGTAAAAGTTTTAGATTGATTGATATAGAACTTTTTTGATTTTTGAATATTTTTTGCTATTGCCTTAAGATCTTTGTCTTGATTGGTTTTGACCGCTTTTTAAGTATTTTAAGCAGATTTCTTCGGCCAGCAAATGTTATCTTAAGCTTTTGTCCTATTTAGTTAAACTTGCGACACCTAGTGATGTATCGACTCATAAAAAAGTAGGAATTAGTGGTGTTCGTACAACAGCAGAACAACTTTGAAAATACACTTTTTTCCAGTTTCGTTTTTCTTGCGAAACGTGATATTTTTGGCAAAGTCGCTGTTTCCTCAAACGTTGAAAATCAAAACGTCATCGCTTTCTTCAACAAAATCTGTAAACAGAATCAATATAAAAGAGAAGCTTTTAGAGTAACCAATAAAGGTTGGTTCTAATAATGCATTTTGCGCAGTCTCGAAAATCTAGAACAACGTCACAAACTTCGCGAGACAGATTTGAGAAAGTCGTGTAAAATTGTTTCTTGGCCGTTCTTTTTCATGTTTTTTGTCATTATTCTTTATCAAACAAGGGAGAATTCTTTAACCTTTTAATTTCACTTAAATAAAACACCTCCTCAAAATTTTAAACTTTGCCGCAACCGTAAATGATGAAAAAATCTCTTCGGGTACGATTGTAACAAACAGTATATTTACCAGTGAAAAAACTTGCTATTGCTAGTGGCACCAGCTGCTCGATTCGATTATTTGTTTCTAAAAATAGTTTTAAAAAACTTTTTGCTCCAGGTAGATTGATGGTGAGAAACAATATTTTAGAGAAAGATTCTTAGATAAAAAGGAGTGTTACACAATTATCCGCTTCATCACGTAATTTTTCACCGATCACAGTGCAATCAGTAGCGGAAGCCAGTGAGAAAGGAAAATATGACGTCAATCAATAGTTTGTGATCAGATTTAGCTGAATAGCGACGACGGAGATAGATAAGGGGAGGAACTTGATTTGGGGAGTTATTTTGGGTTATATTTTACAAGGTAAATCTCACTAATCATCATCATTACCTTCATATCTACTGTCCCTCCTTCTTACTTCAAGACAACACAAAAGTGCAAATTTTACCACAGCGGTCAAGAGATTACTCCGAGCTCCGGCCTTTTCTTTAAGAGATGCCAAGATATTGTTGAAAGGTTGAATTTTTTTTTAGGTATTTGTAAATATGCTATAGATTTAAAAAATACCGACAGGCTGCACACTAAAGAGCTTTTCTTCTTGCGCAGCGAGTTGCTGACGTTGTAAGGCGACACTTCCTTTTATAAAGTGAAACGTCGTCGTTACGAGAAGCAGACAAACTGTGGCTGCAACAAACCCTAGTTAAATTCTTTAAAGCTTGTTTTTGTAGAAAAAGTACTTTAAGATTGGATAAGGTGATTATTCATAGTAATAAATCTTTAACAGAGCTTGTGTTAAAAAAAAACTGATTTTCTTTTTATTGCCTCAGGGGAACCGCTAGAAAGTTGACTTTTACTGTTTTCTAATTTTACAGATGAATATAAAAATTAATTTAAACCAAATTTTATTACTTGAGAATTGTATCTTTTGCTTTTGATAGACTATTTTATAAAGTAATTTTTAAAGCGACAATTTTAGCGCAAGAGGCATTTAGAAACCAAAACGTCTGCTGGGCCGTAGCAAGAAAATAATTTTCTCAACAAAGTTAAAAAATTTTATACCACAAACTGTTGTGCTGACCACAAACGAGTCAAGAGGAGAATAGATCTTAGATAGATTATTTGGGAAAACAAATGCATAAAAATGCCCGCGAGCCTCAGACTTCCCGGCTTTATATATAAATCTTTAGAAAGAGGTTTGGATTACCTTGAGCTAAACAATAACTTTTTAAGAAACAGAAAACCAAACAAAATTGTCGAAATGTAAAACATTCTAAAACTGTAGATTAATAAATAAAGGCAAATTGCAATTTGTGGTAAATTTCCTGTTGATTTATACCCTGGAAAAATTAATTTAAAAAGTATTCCTATGTTGTATCTCAAAAAAATATCAGTTAATATTTGTTCGTTAATGAAAGGTATTTTTCTGAGGTTTTAAATAAGAAATGCTTTTAGACATTGTACGCTTATAAAAGAAAAAGTAGCAAACGGTCAATCCATTGAAATTAAAGTGAATTTACACTTTTGAAAAAACATGCTTTTCTTTATTACTTTAAAAAACAATTATTCTTCAATTTAATTTTCTTTTAAAAATTGCTTAAAGGCAAAGTTATTTTTTTCAATTACGGTTAATCTTTTTCATGTCATTAGTAAATTTCTTTACTTTTAGACATTTTAAGATCTTTTCTGAGTTACTTAAGCTTAGGATAAATGTAAATGCTCGAGTATGGCTTAAACTATGGCAATCTTTTGCCCATAAGAAAAAGACGACACATGTTACTGACCTAACAAAAGGCAGGCATAAGATATTTAAATCAAAATTGTCATGACTAAATAGAATGCATTGCAACTAAAATCTAGTTAAGTTGATTTAGTAGTGCCTTCATTACTCTTTCTACTGAAACTTTTAATATCAAAAAAAAATTTTTTTTTTATACTATTGTTTTTGACCTTTATTAACTATAAAGCAAGTCATTGTGCAAAAATGTAAAACTGCTTGCTGAAACACGTTTGATCGGCAAAAAAATCAATGTTGATAAGAATAAAAGCAAAGTTTAATTAAAACGGTTTTATTTGTTCTGATGATTCATTTCCGACTCGTTTCACAGAAATTTGTGAAAAACATATTCGCGATGCTTTAATAATAAATTTTTAGAAACTTAAATTAAATGATAAAAAATTGAAATAAATAAGTGTGCTTCCATGACAGAACAACCCTACAACGGCTGTGTTGCCTTCAAAAGAAGTTCATCCTGCCCCACTTACATTGATGATAATGATGAGGAAAAGCCAACTATTGAAGGCGATAATATTTTGGAAAATAAATCCACAGACCGAAACAATAACGGAGATGACAAAATTCTTGAAACGAACAATCAAAGGAGTTCTTCATCTGTACCGCACGACATTCACTGGGAGGATGAGATGAAGAAGAAGAGTATGGATTTCTTCGGCACGACTTCTGATAAAAGTAAAAGTGTTTTCTCGAGCACCCCAACAGCGAGCACAAAGACTCGCGTTGCAGGTGATTCAGTCCCCAAACCTTCCGGTTCTATTCAAAGCAAAACATTTGGGTCCGATCTTGAAGCACTCCGATATAAAAAGTGCGAAACTGGCGGTTCATTTATCCCCTCACTTACGTTCATACAAAGCAAAAATGAACACAAAGATGGCTCTGCAATCACAAGATCGCAAGGAGTCCAACCACATTCGGAGTTGATTAAAATTGATTCTGGCAAACCGCCATTGCAAATTATGAATGAGAGCAACTATACGGAAAAAAGTCTTCCAGAGGAAAATTTAAAAACAGAACTAAGATCAGGGTTGCCTGCTGAAGAAGATGAGGAAATTAATCCAGAAAATAACGAGAATGTTCCACGAAAGAGTCGTTTCCGGAGCGTCCAATTGTCGTCTCTCAGGACATTTCCGACCAACCATAACTCGAAATTGAGAGTTCGAATTGGCAAGAAAAATGCTAAATACGGGCACAGACTTGTTGAGAAAGACGGAAGTTCAAACGTTGAAATCACGGTAAGACTTTAGATTTTTCAAGATCAAGGTTTCCTTTTAAAATCATAAAATTGAAGCAATTCAGCAATGAAAACTTAATCAAGTTTGTGTGCTTGTGATTCGCATGAACACTTTCAGATTCTGAATAGTTTATTTAAAAAACAATATCACTCCGTTTAAACGATCCTTGACGACTCGAAATACCGGTACTTTGCGCGACGCACTCAAAACATTCTGATCTGCTTTTTGAAGTTATTTGTCTAGATTTTTGTCAAGTTTGCTGCTGTTTGATTTTTATTTTGTCGTTTAGAGCATTGGAAATTTTATTAAGAATCGTTTTTTCGAAATATTGCACTTTGGCTTTAAATGTATTTTAGATTTATTTTTTGATCACAGGGGTGTGAAAGAATAGATTTCTACCAAAGATACTTCAGCGACATATTTACCACGTTAATTGATTCGAGTTGGACGTTCGTTTTATTTATTACGACAGCCGTCTACATCGGACATTGGATCATTTTTGGTTTTTTTTACTGGCTATTCGCCCTTTACAATAATGATTACCAAAGAATTATGGAACTTCAAGAATCTCCGGCCAACCAAACTGACCCATGCGTTTATAATGTTTTTGATCTCACCAGCGCGTTCCTTTTCTCCTTGGAGTCGGAAACAACAATAGGTGAGAATTCAATGTTGACGTCTTCTGATCGTATTTTTAAACTTAAAGCTGTTTCAAAGTGAATTCGTCCGACTGTAGGATTATTATAGGAGCGCTTCGTATCAGCGTAGAACAAACGGCAGCCACGACGCACTTCATCGACATTTACTTAGCAAATCTTTGTATTGGCGTACGGAGCCATAAGTTTAATTTGATAAACAGAAAATTAAAAGTCACTGAGGAAATATGGTCAAGATTTATTTTTTTCAAGACATAATATCTTCAGTTGAACGATTATCAGGTCTTCTCACATGACACGGTTTTGCCTTGAACTCAACAAGTGAGCTCTATCAACAACCTGAGTTACATGAATACGTTACTGAGGATTGATTAATACTCATTGTCTGTTGCTAAATGGCCGTTGTAGTTCAAACTAGTGTCATTCAATGCGTTGAGCGATCAACTTGTGTTGGAAAGGACACAAACTTACTGCTCGGACTGATTTTATGGTTTATTGCAGATGTGATAAAAAAGATAACTTGGCGGTTATTGTGTGGATGATAATTGGCAAGGTTCAAGAGAGTGTTGTCCACTTCAGTGTTCTTCAAACTTTTTTCATCGAGACCCATTTTCCACAGGCAAATTTTTTCGCGACCCCTTAAAAAGGATCTTCACCTAGAATCGATCTCTCATTCCGCTATTTTTCCCCAAAAATCAAGGTGTTCTCTAAAAAAAAAAAAAAAACAAAAAGGTCTTCACTTCGATTTCATCTCTGATTTCCCCGTTTTCCTTCCAAAATCAAGGTGTTCTCCAAAAAAAAAAAAAAGGTCTTCACTTCGATTTGATCTCTGATTTCCCCGTTTTTCTCCCAAAATCAAGGTGTTCTCTAAAAAAAAAAAAGGTCTTCACTTCAATTTGCTGTTGCATTTCGCTATTTTTCTCCCAATCCCGCGACCTCCATTGAGCCCTTTCGCGACCCCCAGTTTGAAGAGCCCTGGTCCACTTAATCACCAAACGAAAGCGATGTCAAACTCACTGGCATTGTGTAGGCCTGCAGAGACTTGGTGTCTACTTTTCTGTGTTTATTTCATGGCAGGAATGAGAAAATTCAAAAACTCCACTTTCTGACTGTTTACTTCAACTTTGTCAGGATAAACTTTGTTAAAAGTTTGTGAGTAAAGCCTTTCCTGGCAGCGACTGCTTTGAAAGTTTTAATAGCAATATAGCGTTGATTTGCTGATGGTTTTTTTTATTTTTTATTTTTTTTATTTTTTATCTCTATATTTATCCTCCTGACTCGCAGGAGAGCGACGGAGGCGCTATACATAGGGTAAGCAATTACCCCGACCTGCTTCCGGAGATGCCAAGATATTGCTGTCCGCTAGTCATTTAGTAGAGATATGACTGTAATTTAGAACTGCTTGCCAGGACCACCAAGCAGGGGAATATGCCGTAAAGTGTCTTTCCCAAGGACATAACAGTATGGCGAAAGTGGGTTTTGAACCGAGACCATGTTGATCATCAGTCCGGTGCTTTAACCACTTGACCACGCTGCCGACATGGTTCCCAAGCTCAACCATACCAAATAAAAATACAAGTTTAGAAGTTACTGTAATTCCGTTGAGTAAACACTTAAATTAACTTGGTAGATGAACACCTCATTATAAGTCGCCTCAAGGTGTCTAATTAAAGACTATAGAGTTTAAAAATTTTTTCCGATTTTTTAAGTCATGCATACGAATAAGGGCTCGTTTCCATTACGAGCGTTAGTACTCGTTTCCATTATTTTTTGTTCTATTAATTTTTTGCTTTTCTTAGCGCTTGAGCGCGGAAAGAAGTAAAAAAAAATCAAAAGAACGAACAAAGAATACTTCCACCAACGCTTGCAGTGGAAACGAGCCCGAGAAGCGCTGCAGCAGACGGTGACGCACGGGGTGACGATTAGGGTGACGCACAGGTAACAATTTAGCGGATATTTATAGTTTTGTTTAAAGTGGAAAAAGCGTGACAAAGCTCTTGATTTTTCAAGCCGTTTATGAGATATTTCATTTTCACAAAGCAAACTCAGATTTCTCTGGGTTTTTTGACGTTTGACTCGATGGCAGTGGCTGGAAGTCTCAGTCTCAGTTATGAAAAGCACTTCGCCGACAGTTGACATTTAGACAATTAAGTCAAAAATCCAGACAAAAACTTTTCACATCTATTTTAAGTTGTGGAGTTAATCAAAAGTTTTCTTGTCTCAAATGAAGAAATCGATTAAATCAAATAGTTTCTAAGTAATCGTTTTTAATTTCAATTTAAAAAAGATAATAAACGCCATTATTAAGATTTCTTTTGTGGAAACCAAGTGACTTAAACTGAATTATAAGGACAACAAAAAAACAAAACAACTTTCACTCTACACGATTAGTTTATATATTTATTTCTTTCAATATTAGCCGATTAAATGATCGAAGTGATAAGTGCGGTGGAAGGCAGAACTTGCTCGGGAAACTTTTCGATGTTGCTGATTCAGCAGAAACAACTAATGCCAAAAACATGGTTTTGATTTCTTATCTTTATTTAGACTTGAACTAAGCACGAAATATATTTGCGATAAAAAAAAACAAATTTGTAAAATTAGCAACCCTGCAAACTTTACGATTTGCAAACATTTATGTGGCGTCATGTTACAATGAATTGTCCACATACTGTCACTTTTCAAATGTTATTGAAACTCCTATCTACGGTCGTAACATTCAAGAAAATTTGTTGTCATCCAAGCAATGAACAAAAATAAAAAAGAAATTCAAAATCTACACCGATATGGTAAACCTGCTAACAACAACCCAACAAGGGTTAAGTCGTCTTTTTCTTTCAAACAATTTTATTCATAATAAAGATTTACGTTGGTTAAAATCGAACGAGTCTTTGTTTGCATAGTAATGTGTCATTTGCCTCGATGGTGAAAGTCAAATTGCCCCTGGGTGTGCATTTTTTTGATCAGTTGAATATATTGCAGGCCAAAAGTGTTTTGGTCATATTCATTAAAGGATTGAAAAAATTAGGATTGATTCCCTACTCATCTTTCTATAATAATAAATAATTGCTCAAGTAAGTATTTTATTTTGCAGGTTACGGGACACGAACTGTGACGACGCAATGTCCACACGCGGTCATACTCCTCACGCTTCAGTGCGTCGTATCTGCAGTGTTTGACACTTGGGTGATCGGGATGTGCTTTGCTCGTCTTGCGCGACCCGACGCGAGAACAATAACGACCATGTTTTCAAAAAATGCTGTCATCTGCAAGCGTGACGGAAAAAAGTAAGAAAAGTGACGATGTCGAGAGAGCGTCAATATAGTTGCGATCCTTGTACACGGTGTGGACTGATTGAACGGTATTTTTTTAGATGTCTTTTGATAAGATTCGCAAACTTGCGGAAGAGTCTCCTCCTTAACGTCACAGTCAGGGCCCGACTCATTTCGACGCGAGGTCAGTATTTTGTGGTTTACATAACAATTTTAATCAAAAAATAACATTGTGTTTTTTAAACTTAGAAAAGTTGTTTCGCGATAAATGAGAGTACCGTTACCTATAAAAACTCTTTTTGGTTGTCAACTGAGTCATGATGCGTAGTTGCTAAGATTGGTAGCGGCAGCCTGATATAAAGATTTATTGCGCCAAAGTGATGCTAGTTTATTTGCAGCCGCAATCAAAAATGAAAAATCCGATGGATACCAAAAGATGCTGGAGGAGCGGCAAGTTATTTTTCACAACTCGAGCTGTCCTCTGCTAACCGCCCCAGTTGAATATTGTCATGTGATCGACAACGACAGTCCTTTTTACGGTTAGTGAGTTTTTGAATAAGCGGAACCAAAAAACACAGCATAGAAAAATTAAAACTGTCACAATGATATTATAAATAAGAACAAAAAGCTGTAGAACACAGACTTCTATCCATCATTTGTTCAAAAATTACAAAAAATGCTTTGGCAATCATTTCAAATAAAACGTCTTTATTGCCATTAATTTAAACGTTACTGGCATACAAATTACCAAAAATTGTTCTTATTTCTGAAAGAGTTCTTTTTTTTGCAGCGAAGGCTTATTAAAGCTTCATTAATAAAGGCAGAGTTTATTACTTTTTATATGAAACCAATTAGTAAATATTGTAAAGTTTAAAAACTTTCACAGGATTGTCTGTAACTACAGTTAGTTATATCGGAGCTGCTTTTATCTATTTGTATCAACCCTGATTTAGGCTAAACTTTCTCTTAACAACTTTTGTGAGTCTTGCAAATAGTTATTAAGATAAGAAGGATTTTGCTATAACACAAAATATGTTTTTTAAATGGCAACTCTGGGTTTGATTTTTCAGGAGTAAAGTCGGAAGCTTTCAATTCGCCCGACAATGCCAATTACTTCGAGTTAGTTTTCATCGTCACAGGAACATTGGAGTCGACCGGCTTGACGATGCACGCACAGACCTCCTATCTCAGTTCGGAGATCTTATATGGGCACAGGTACAGGCCGAACCAAACCAAGCTTGTTTTGTTTTTGTAGCAGCAAGTTTGTAAAAAAACTTCTGTTGATTTATTCAAGCCGACGTACCTAATAGGCCTCACTGCATAAAGAATAACTTTTTTAAATCGAAATATTACTCGAATCAAAGCAAACTGATCGAGTTAATATTTCGAGCTACAGCAAGATTGTATCGTGTTAGTCAAGTGCTTGTGATAATAATTAATCTTTTGATTCAACTTATTTTTCCGGAAGTTAACTTCCTGTTATGATATATCGTGCGGCAGCAATTCTTCAATTTCCTGTAAATGCTTCAATTATTCATCTAATTGAGCAAAAATTGAGTGTTCCATTTATTCTAAATTTTAGTTTTCTTTAAAAAAGCAACGAGATGATAGCTAATGACAGATTAAACATGGTTCATAGATTTTGCTTCAAAAGCAGAAGTTGCAAACAAAACCCCTTTCACAACTTTTGGTGATTTTGCAGGTTTGTTCCAATAATCACTAAATCCTATGAAAAAGAAAAGTACGTGGTTGACTTCAATCACTTTCACAACACCAGGCCTGAAATGCCAGTCAGTATTAAACTGCACCCCCTGCTACAAAGCTCACCCTCTCGCAACGTCTCAGCTCCTCTAATAGAAGAAACTGAGGAAGAAGTTCTTTCAACAAACGACGAAGTCTTTACCAGCGGATATGAAGCGACGATTACGAGCGTGCTGTGATTTTTCTTCCTCCTCCTAACTGTGACTGCTCCTCCTCCTCCACCTATTCCGCCGAGTCTTTTATTTTAAAAGTTTTAAAGCTATTTTTGTAAATGATTCTATCGTATTTTTATTTTCTTCGAAGTTTTATTATTATATTTTTATTATTATCAATCTGTTGTTATCGCTTTTTAGTGGCTGGTGCAAAATGACTACCTCTAAGGTGGCAACATTGTCAAGAAACTCATGACTGCCATCGAGTGACAAACAAATTAACTGAAATTACGATTCCAGTGCTTTTGATCAATTTGAATATTTTAGTAAATTACTGCAAAAATTTTTACTTTTTGAATGTGCAAAAACTTAAACATTTTGGCAATTTTAAAAGCGTGTAAAATATTTTGACAAGATTTTTCCACAGCAAGTTTGCCGTCGCTAAAAATTGAGCAAAAAATTTAATTTTTCAATCCAACCAATTTTTCTAATATGAAATTTTTTGGCTTTCACACGCTGTGCAAGAAGAAAATTCACCAACGTAATATCAAACCAACGCCGATTGTTGTTTGAATTGTAAGTTTGAATTGCAATCGGCCATTTGAATTGCAATCTTTAAAACTAGGCAACAAGAGAAACGTCGTTCTTGGTTTGAAAATACTGTAGAAATAAACGTAATTTCGGCAAGCATGTACATTGCTATATGACAAAATGTATTTTATATTTGATTTTTTAAACAATATCTATTATCTAACATCAACTTTCATGAACCATTTTTTGCTTTGTTTTATAAATATCACCAAGTGCTTTTTTATAGTGTGATATATTCACAGCGGTACTAAATAGAGCTGGAATTCTAATCATCGCTATTTTATCGTCATTCGTCATCGATCACTATTTATTCAAAATACCGTCAACTGTGAAAAAGCTGGATGCGAAGCGGGTTGTAAAAAGAGCCTTGTTCAAAAAAAACTAATTTGAATCGGTTCCTTCGCTTGCCGAAAGAATTTGTATATTCTTTAAAAAACCTACGTTGCTTATTGAAAGGAATTTTTTTTTGGAAAAGTAAAAGAGTTTCAAAACTTGTCTCGGAAGCTGCTCGCATTCACTTGATACGAAAGCAAACCAAGCTTCGCAGCTATTTGTTTATTCCAAGTTAACCGCTTTTTGTTTTCTTTTTGTTGATTTTTCTCCGTGTTTGCTCATATGCGAAGATGCTGAAGTTTAATCTGCTCTATGCAATGACTACTTCCACCTTAAAGAAATTAATAAACTATTGAATTGAAAAAATTTCTGTTGCTATTCATATAAAAACTGTTTGATTCATAGACACAAGATGTCGCTGGTTTGGTAAGACTTTTGTATCGTCGCTATTTGTATCCGGACAATTGTTCGAAAACAACTGTTCGAATTGACAATTGTTGAAAAACAATTATTATCCGGACAATTGTTCAAAAACGAGAATTAACATTTTACAAAAAATAGGGTTAGGGTTGGGGTTAGGTCATCATTAAAAAAATCAAAACGAGCGTTTATAAAATAATTTTCAGACAGCTGCATATATCGTTATTTTTTTAATATGAGCAATAGGATTAGAGCTAGGTATTCATTAGATAAAGAAAAACTAGCGTTTATAAAATAGATTAAGACAACTGCATATAGCGTATTTTTGAACAAATGTCAATACGAACAATTGTTGAGTCGAAGAATGATTTTTGAACCATTGTCAGTAAACTGTCGCCATTGCGGTAATCGTTGTTGGGCTCTTTGCAAAAGAAAAACTGAGGCTAGGTTTTATATTTGTTTGAATTAAAAATTTTATATTTAATGCCACAAAGGTTTACCAGACTCGCAATTATAGTTGTTATTGCCATAGCCGTATTAGCCGAAAAAATGTTGGGGTAGCAACACAACTTTGCTCATATTTTATCGACGATTGCCAAAATCTTGATTATATAGCGCTCCGGACATAAAAAATTTTGTAATTTCGTTTTAAAAATTTGGTGAGAACAAAAAAAGTTTATTACTTTGAAGCTGTGTCCAATTTTTTTATTTTCGTCCCAAAAACCAAGTGAAACTGAAAAAAGATTATCACTTTTAATCAGTGTTCAAAATCCGTATTTTCGTCTCAAATTTAAGGTGAGGACTAAAAACTAGGTCTTTACCTCACATCTTAATCGTTTTTTCACATTTAGCAACTTTGTCCTACAGAAGTTGTTCGTTTTCAATGCACAAA
Organism: Diplosoma virens; assembly: GCA_963680785.1. Taxonomy (NCBI): domain Eukaryota; kingdom Metazoa; phylum Chordata; class Ascidiacea; order Aplousobranchia; family Didemnidae; genus Diplosoma; species Diplosoma virens. Next base: position 45,680,628 of record OY796880.1, read on the forward strand.
AAAATGTTGTTTTGTGCAAATAATTCCTTGTTGCTGCCCGAAAAATTCTGATTTTTGCTCCAATTTTTAAGATTTGGGGGGGGAAATTTTCCCGCAGGACTATAGTTATTACAGCTGACAAGGCACATGTTTGCATGACAAAAGAACGCATATTTCTTTACCTGTCCAACATTGTTCATTTGTGGCTACTTTTTCTCAACTCAAAAGACAGTATATTTTTCAATATTTTATCCTATATTAAATATTATTTAAATTTAAACTTCACTCGATCTAAACCGAAATAATACCAAACTTTTTTGGCCGATGTTTGGACCCATATCAACTTAAAAGTAAAGACCGAAAAATGGTTTTTATCTGTGAAAGTTGAATTAAGCCTAAAAACGGTCTTTGAAGTTGTCGCTTGATGAAATCGAAGGATTTAGGAATTCTAGAAAACGAAAAACTTACATTTTTTAAAACATGCTTGCTGTAGAAGTTTGGAGTTTACAATCTGTATTGTGTTATGGTTGGGGTTCAAAATCAATAAAATACAGTATAAGGCAATCACGATCACACAAAACCAACCTTTAAAGTTTTGAACCCACTTTATTTTTATTGGAGTTCACGGTTGAATTCAATTTCAAACTAATTTTGCCAGTTCGAGCAATGGCGGCTCGTGACCAATGAACTAAGTGAACCTCGCGAGAAATTTTTGAAAACATCACCATTTTGTGAAAAAACTCAATTCAAATATGTATGTTTACACCGTTAATCTTACGGCGAAAAGTTTTTGTTCACGTTAACGCATACCTCTACAATATTTTTGAAGGGTTACAATGTTGCGGTGGTTTTCGAAATGTTGAAATACGCGCCAAAACTAACAATTTAGTAATGAAATATAATATTTTAAATAACAGAATTGAAGCAAACTTATCGTTCCAGTTTTAACTGTTTTCAACCAAATTTCTTTTACTGTCAACAAGTGTTTTTAGACAGTTGGCTATTAGCCAGGATTACCATCCAAACTGACCAAAAAAATAAGCACAACCAAATTTCTATTTTTGTCTCGTCCCCCCCAGGAGAAAAGGTCATCACTTTCTATCAAAGTCCAAAATCTCTATTTTCTACCCGAAAACGCAGTGATCTCTAAGAAAAGTCCTCACTTTCACTAGTGTCCAAAATCACCCTTTTCATCCAAAAAATATTTGGCACACAAGCAATTACCCCGTCCCCCGCTTCCAGTCCGCCTCAAAATAAGCAGATTAAAATTTTTCTAAGACAATATTTAAAAAATAAACACAAATTATTCTCTTAATTAAGTTATATTCACCCATAAAAACATTTCCAATCAAAAACAAACTCAACTACATTTCTGTTCGTAAGCGAATTATTTTTGTTGGTATTAGAAAAAAAATTTCAATTTATAAAATAATTTGAGTTTGATTAGTATTTTGTGTTGTATTTATGTATTTCCGTGGTTTGCTTTAAAAAAATAGCCACATGCAACTTATAGTTATGTAATTTACACATGGACTTTATGAGCAATAATTCTTACAATTCTTTTATGTAGTTTTATCAATAAATCTATGTTTTTTTTGTCAGTGAATCAAGGTTTTCAAAGCAATTATAACCAGGGTTGCGAACTCAAACTCGAAGTCGAACTCGAAAAATAATCAACCATCCATTGTCAACATCGGAAGACGATGAATTTGAGAGAGAGAGCTTGACTTTATTGAACTACGAAGATCATCCAGCGTGCGCACTAATGTCAACGAGGAATTAGATTAGGGGAACTTAAAATTTAAATTTATATGAGGCCCTTAAAAAAATATGTTATCCATATAAATAAACATGTTTATTGTAAAACAACAATTTTTTTCAAACCTCCTATATAATGGGTGTTGAAGATTGCAATGGGGGCGCAAAATATGAAAAAACGACAAATTTTAATTTAGAGGAATTTTGTTTTATTTAAAACTACAAAGTACTTTTAAATGATACAGAGCATTAAAATGAACTAATTTATAAATTGATCATGAGTTAATTTCTTATATAGCTGTAAAATGATAATGTTATGAATGGTAATACCGAAGTTTACCAACATTGCTAATAATCAAAAATTGCACTAATTTAGCTTTGACAAAAACAACTGTGCTACGTATTTTATCAGCGCAAGTACTGTGTCAGTAATAGAAATAGTTTTAAAAATTTCCTTATCAAATGCAGATGCTAAAGACCAAAAATTTGAGGTTATGATGATTTCATTGTTATACTTTAAAGTAGACCTTATGCTTAATGTTTGTATAAAAGTTTCAAATATTTCTCTGACATTAAAACAAGCACTAACCTTAATAAAATTTACTCAAGCTTCTTGGTAAATACAACAAGCCATGAGGTTGTTTTAAAGTAATGGTGTATATTGATTGCCCAGCCAGAGCTTTTTCCTAAATTTTGTCACAAATCCTTAACTACCAGTATTACCAACAGATTTCTTTATTCATTTTTGAGAAAAAAATTAGCCAGTTGTTTGAAAATGGAAAAGTTTAATGGTTCTATTATTCTGCAGTCATTGTTTTCATCAAAAATATTCAAATGTTTTTTATTTTGTGAGCGCGTTAAAACACAGACTGGACATTGTTCAGTGTTGGCACAATGGCTATTTTGTTCTATCTTTGAGCTAAATTGATTACTTGACTGTGTTTTGTGCAGTGGGTGCACTGATTAGAATTGACCTAATTGAGCTGTATTTAGGTATAAGGTTGTGGCGACCAATCAGCTGGCGCGCGCGAAAGACTCATGTGACGAGAGACGTCAGTGCGCAAGCATGCGTGAAAACGCTAACAATGATTTTCGCTAATGTACGCGCGGTCTTTGTTCGAGCTTTCATTATTAAAAGTGCATTGTTAGAAACGGGTCATGTATCGTGAAGTCAGACAGTGTGTTGAGTAAGCAAACGCTACAAGGTATTTTGATCAAAATGGTGTTTTGAATTGATCCCAAAAATGCAATTACTATACAATCAGCTCATTACATATGATTAGCAAAATGTATTTATTTACTTTATCTCTATATTTATCCTCTTGACACTCTGGAAAGCGACGGAGCCGCTAATACAATACATAGGGTAGGCAATTACCTCAACCTGCTTTCAGAGATGCCAAAATACTGCTGTCCGCTTGTAATTCATTAGAGATATAACTTCAATTTAGAATTGTTGTCAAAAAGATGTTTAATAGTTCTTTACTTGCTTTAAAATTTGCTTGCCTGGAATGATCAATAAACTGTTTGCTAAAGATTGAATTATGCAGCAGCATAAATCTAACTCTAATCAAACAGATTCTCAGGTTGATCCAAACTCAAATTTCTTAAGGATTGTTTCAACAGTGATGCACTATAGGTTGTTTGGTTTTGGGAACTTTGATGAGAATACTTCTGAGATTTTCACCAAGCACGGTTTAGGAAAAATAGATTAAAACTCAATCCCAATAAAGAACTTGAATAAATCAAATGTTGAGTTTATATATTATGAATTAAAGATGTGTGGGAAAAAGCTGGTTAGTTGGGAGGGGGTTCATGAAAAAGTCAAGTCGCATAATTTAATAAATTAAAGCCAAAAGAAGAGTTTAAAAAATATCACAAAACCAATTTGAATGTGCAAAAAAATAGATTTGTAGGAAACCTCACAAAACCAGTTAGACGAAAATAAGCTTCACCCAATTGAGCAAATCAAATTAATACAAACAGACTAACGTTTAAACCGAGATTTGCAATATACAAAATTATATAGTGGTCCATTTATTGCACCATAGGAGGTAATTTGTCAAATCACAACAGAGTTTATTAAACACAAAGAAAAAAGTTATGTGGCATTGGGGGTCTCCTACCTGTGGTACGGCGAAGATTTTTTAGGTTGTACGTGAGTAACCTTTAAAATCTCAATAAATCTGGTTATGGTCTTTTATTGTTATTTTATGCAAATTCTTTTGTGGAATAAGCTAACATTCGATCAAAATAGTTGTTCGGAAAGAAATGGTACGCGTTGATAATACGGGGTGTCCAAGTGATACGAGAACAAAAAAAGTCGCAAACCCCTTTGCTAGATAGTACAGAGATACATGTCTGTTGTTTCCTATAAATAGTATCCTAAATATTTTGTCTGAAAAGTTACAAGAACAGGAAAATAGGACGGTCATATTGATGGCAAACACAATCAACAAGTTGCAGTTTAATACCGCCTTTCCCCATTTTTTGTCTCATCAGGAAAGAAACTAGCAGTTCTAAATTACTGTATCTTTTTTTTATCTCTATATTTATCTTCCTGACTCGAAGGAAAGCGACGTAGGCGCTATACGTAGGCAAGCAATTACCCCGACCTGCTTCCGAAGATCCCAAGATATTGCTGTCCGGTTGAAATTTTAATAGAGATATGACTTTAATTTAGAATTGCTTGCCAAGACCACCAAGCAGGGGAAAGTTCTGTAAAGTATCTTAACCAAAGACACAACAGAATGGCCCGAGTGGGTTTTGAACCGAGACAGTATTAATCACGATCCTGGCGCTTTAAGCACTCGACCACACTGCTGACAAAATCTACATCATATCTAAATACAAATTAAAAAATTAATTAAAAATTTTAATCAAAGAGCAATATCTTAGTCTTTTCGATAGCAGGTCTGTGTAATCGCCTGAGGTTGCTCTAAGTCTATCACCTTCAACGCTGTCTTGCAAGTCAGAGTTTAAATAAAGTTGATAAATAAGTAAATGAATGAATAAAAGTTGCTTTTAATAATACGAATATACTTTCAAAATAAAAAAAGTTTTCTTAAGGTAATGGCTATTGCTCTGAGACAGCAATCTGGAAAGCATGGTAATTGCCCCCATACCCCCTGCTTCCGGTGCCCCTGGGTGGGGATAAGTATAGGTGATAAAGAAAGAAATTTCAAAATCATCATCAAATAGGCTACAAGAGTGTCTTTAGAAATTTTTTTATATTTAAGCACCAGTGGTGAAGTCGAGACACGGTGCTTCGAGACCAAGACGAGACTAGTCATTGGGGTAGCGAGACCGAGACGAGATTTTGGAGTAGCAAAACCGAGATGAAAATTTGGAGTATCGAGACCAAGGCGAAACACGAGACTTTACATAAGTTGTTTTGGTTTAAGCGAGAGTTGTGGAGTTAGAGTCGGAAGTCGGAGTCGCATGTTTTTGGTTGAAGTCGCAACCGAAGCAGTTTTTTAAATATGCTAAAGCCGGAGTCGCTTTTTTAGATGTGTTGGAGTTGGTATGGAATTTGTTTTTCTTTTGTCACTCCAACTCCAATTTTTGGTTAATTGCTGGGAACTATAGTCATATTTATCATCTGAATGATTCAAAAATAAGCAAGCAAAAATACGGCGAATACTTGGATAGGTTACCTTTTAGACTTTAATTTGAAGTGCAAACTAAAAACGATTTTGTCTTTATGTTAACGGGCAAATTTGGCTTTTATTTGCAAATTTAAATTTAAGTTTCGATACGGGTGCGGTGACAATGCACAATTTTTTGTGCATGTTAAACGTATATCGTTTAGTTGCCGTCTCCCTATTTACAACCTTTGCTCTATTTTATTTTCAATCATAATCAATTGTTCTTTTGGATGCAATATAAAAACAAACTACTACTACTAAAAAAAGTTTCGGTTTGGGAGTTGTTTTGAAAAATTTTAAAAAAATTATTTTTTAGAAAAAAATCCGTCGGAATGTGCTTCATTGCTTATCGGTTTTGAATCTCAAGTGACGAATAAAAAGAAAGTCTTTATTTGAATCTAGCCCTCCCTAAAATGTCAAGATCCTTTAAGAATTGTAGGCACTTGTCTAAAGCTACCGCTTGTAATCTCTCATCATTCTCAAAACTTATAACGTGCATCAACTTAACAGAAAAAAGTACTTTGGTCACGGGTCAATGGTTGAGTGTAACCAGAGGAAAAAAAATTTTTTTAATTTTAATCTTCTCTTCATTGGAGATAAGAAAAGGTATTATGAAAAACTAACGCTGCAATTATTAAAAGCTATTTTTTTTTGTAAGGGGGTGTTGCTCCTTGTTTGCTGGATCTTTCCTTGTTGCAAAGTGTGACTTATAACCAGGGTTAAGGGGTCAAAAAATTTCTTCCGTTTTCCGTAGACTATATACAGAAAAATGTTTTCCAACTCCGACTCCAGCTCTTTAAAATTTTACGATTTGAACTTTGACTCTAAAACATCTGAAAAAAACGACTCTAACTTCATCCCTAAACGTGGGACTCCAGCGATTCCGATTTCACAATTATGGAGGCCTGATTGTCAAGTGCTTGAAACACGTTAAAGCGCTGTGATTGTAATCGACAAGATCTCGGTTCAAAATCTGCTCGAGCCACTCTGCTGTATTCCTAGGAAAGACCCCTTTATGGCACTTCCTCTTCTTGACGGTCTTGGCAAGCAGTTCTACATTTCAGTTACATCTCTATAAACTAAAACACAAACTTAAAAATTTCTATCGGACAGCAATATCTTGGCATTTCTGAAAGCAGGTCGGGGTAATTGCTTAATTGCTTGCCCATGTACAGCGCCTCCGTCGTATTCCTGCGAGTCAAGTGGGTAAATATAGAGTTAAAATGTAAAAATATAAAAAATAAGTTAGTGTAAATCGAAGTATCCAAATGCAATAAAGAATCCGATTATCATCTTCACCGAATTTTAAAAAATCGACTCCTATTTGCGACTCCGACTTTATCAAATCTAAAGAAAGTACTCCGACTCCAATTTAAAACATGCGACTCTGGGTACTCCGACTCCACAACCTTGCTTACAACTATATTCTTGAATCTGGGGTTACCATGGGCGCATACTTTAGGGTGGAGTTGGACTCGTTTTTTACATGTGCTGAAGTTGGAGTCGTATTATTTGATCTCGTGGAGTCGGAATTGGAAAAGTTTGAATTGGTGGAGTTGAAAAATAATTTTCTGACTCCAACCGTGATTTAAACTATTAGTACAAACAATATATAAACTCCTTTCCACATTCAAAATCTTCACCATAAACAAAGTTTCCCAAGTTAAAAATTGACCTTCGACTATTAGGCTTCCATTACCAAGTTTTGCTTTGCCAGTGCTAGACATGTCAGTTAAACGATAGAGTTTTTGCAGTTTCAAGTGGAGTGATTACATCGCTTTAACAAACAAATTCGAAAAGACTTTGTTGCTGCTGAATTCATCTGATGTGGAAGCGACTTACTAGGACTTTTTTAACGCCATCAGAAATGTCACACTTCATTCCTAATAATTTTAATCGTGACGATGTAATTTACCCCGTTAAAAGTAATTCTCGTAGTTTTATTATAAGATAATAATCGCGTCTCTTTGAGCGCTGCTCTTGTAGTATGTAGTATACGTCCGATTCGCTCTCTATTGCTCCATACATGTATCTTTTTTCTCTTTTTGCCGACAGAATGAAGTAATATGTTTTGTCCAAGCTTTGCTATCTCGAACGTAGTAGAATATTCGCGTATAAGCGTATCCTCTAGAGCAGGGGTCGGCAACCCCCGGCACGCGTGCCAATCATGGCACGCGAGGTGATTTTATACGGCACACGAGTTGTGAACATTTTTCAAAAACACGTTTTAAAATATTAAAATACTAAAAAAATTGCGTTCGGCGCGAAACACGTGGTTATATTTGCTGTGTTTTATTTTATTGTTTCGTCATTATCATTTTTTCATTATTGTTACGTCATTATTGTTCGCTCACATGCTTTCCTTGTGTAATTTGTTGGGTGCCGGTATATGCGTTTTATTCCATTTTTAACGGTGAAGTTAAACGCGATGTCTGCAGCCAAGAGGTCAAAATCAGATGTGAGACAATTTCAAGAGTCGTGGACAACAGATTTTGGGTTTGTCTGTTGTAATGACAGAGCTATATGTGCACTCTGCTGTAAAATGTGGTTTGCCGTACCTCAAGTATTAAACGTCGTTTTGAAATCAAACACAAAAAATTATTTAAAGATGATTCTGAGAGGAATAAAGCTCTTAAAAAGGCAGTTGCTCGTTACGAAAAACAATGTAGCATTTTAAAAAAGCCATTCGCAGTACAAATCAAACTACGGAAAGTAGCTACAAAGTTGCAAAATGTATCGCCAAGCGCGGGAAGCCTTTTACTGATGGTGATTTCATTAAAGAAGTATTTATCAATTGCTCCGAAGTTCTCTTTGAGGATTTGCCAAATAAAAATGTCATTCTCTCAAGGATTAAAAATCTGCCAGTGTCTGCTCGAACGGTAAAACGACGTGTTGAAGACATGGCTGCTAACGTAAAAATGTAACAGGCTGTTGCGTTGCAGTCGGTCAATACTTTTAGTGTTGCGCTTGATGAAAGCGTGGATATCAATGATATTTCTCGTTTAGCGATCATCGCGCGATATTGTTCTGACGACAATGTGCAGGAAGAGTTGTGCTGTTTAAGCCTTATGTATGGCTCTACAAAAGGAGCAGACATACTTGAGAAATTTATTAATCACTTTGAAAAAGGACAAATTGACATTAAGAAAATATTTGCTGTTACGACAGATGGTGCCGCTTCCATGGTTGGACGAGACCGTGGTTTTGTTACACTTATTGAAGAGAAAATTGGCCATCCAGTCATGAAGTTTCACTGCATAATTTACCAGGAAACCTTTGTGCTAAGATTCCCAATTCAAATCTTGCTAGTGTGATAGCAACCACAACTAAAATTGTTAACTTCAATGTTGCCCGTTCTGCAACTACTCACCGGCAATTTGGTTCTTTTCTTGATAAGATGGAGAGTGCACATCGTGACCTTCCTTTGCATTGCACTTCCAGATACTGAGTTGCGGTAAAGTTCTTGTGAGGCTTGTTGAATGTCTGGATGAAACAAAGATTTTTTTCTCGAATTAAAGAAAACACTACCCAGAATTGAAGGACAAAAAATGGCTTGTGGATTTATTGTTTCTTACAGATATCACTACACACTTAGACGAATTAAATCTTCGTTTGCAAGGTGCTGGTCAAACAGTGCTGGTTCTTTTTGAGACGTGGAAATCTTTTGTAGCCAAAATCGATGTCTATATTCAAGATGTTCAAAGTTCCATTTTCCGTTATTTCAAAAATCTTCAAAAATTTTTGTGTGATCACGAAGTTAACTTTTCTGTAATTGGTGGCTATATGAGTGAACTGAAGACACAATTTTGCAATAGATTTCAAGACTTCCGACGTTTTGGTGAAGTGTTTTTGTTTGTAATCAAACCAGATAGCCATGACGATTTAGATTTGTCTTTATTTGATTGGATAAATGTTGACGACTTTCTTATGCAGCTGATTGATTTGAGGTCTTTCGTATTGTGGACGACCAAGTTGGCTGAATTGCGTCAGGCTATCGAAACTGTGGATCGTAAAAATCGTTCAAAGTTGATATTGCAGTGTTGGGCATCATTGCCGGACACTTTTGGTGATCTTAAAGACGGAGCAAAACCCTTGCTTTCTGTATTCGGATCAACGTACTTGCACGAACAAATTTTTTCGCCCATAAAGTTTGTCTTGAGCCTTCATCGCAGTAGTCTCACGGCTGATAATTCCGAAGCTTGTGTTTAGCTAAAAGTTACAAACTACAAGATAAATATCAAAGCTCTGAGTTAAGAAAAACAAGGACAGGGATCCCACTAAAATAGAATGTTATTGTGAATATTTTTGTATATATATAACAAAAATAACTTCAATAATTTGTCGTGAAATTTAGTTACGTACATTTAAACCAGTAACTTCAGGTAGTGCAAACTATCCAAGCAATTTTACGTCAATCTGTAATGTCCTCAGGTCTGATTATATAACGCAATTTTTGATCGGCACGCTAACGTATATTTTGACATTGAATTTTACAACTTGGCACACTGGAAAAAGAACGTTGCTGACCCCTGCTCTAGAAAGTTGTAGAATTGTCTAGCGTTTACGAGCAAATTTGCGTCACGTGATCTTTTTTATATAAAGGCGATGCGTAGCGAGACCAAATTATTATTATTATTAAGTGATTTAAGGTGACTCGAGAGACGGCTCGAGTGAAAGTGATTTTGTTTGGGCAGGTGGCCCGTTAGATTTTGTATCGGTTGACGATTGCTGAATTATTTTGCGCCAGTAGTTGGAAGTTGTGTTTTACAGAGATAGAATTATTTGTAGTGATTAAATCAGGTTATAGTGTTGAGTTCGCTTTGCAGTTTGGCAAAGCGTGGAATAGAATTTCGTCGGTCGTGATTTTTGTAATACATTTGTTCTTATTAGAGACAGTGATCTCTGTTTGTTGTGAAAAAGAGTCTTCAACGAAACCAATCCGTGCTTTTGTTAAACCAACTGTATAAAAGCTTCAGGCTCATAGCAAGACTACTTCTTGAGCCGGAATAAAATAAAATTTAGACACAGCTTTATTTCAGCGCAGGTATTCGGGTTACCTAGCTCAACTGGTCTTTTAGGATTCCCGAACAAAGTCTGTGACAAGAAAGCAGCCAAAAAGACTCTTTCACGCGGTCACCAAAATAACGTAAGCCGTATTGGTATGCAGAGTGCGAAACTCTCTATAGAACTTTACCGGTACTACTGTGCCTCAAAATAAAACACGACTCAATTTTAGGTGTTATGGTTTCACTGACCAAACTTAATGAAAAATTAAGAGATTAATGGTTTCGATCAGAGTATTCACTTTCACACTCTCGTCGAAAAGCATGGATTAGTTAAAATAAATTTATTTGTAGATCACAATACTCTCCTTGTCGGGACAACACTCTCTTCGTCGTTTAGAAACGGGAAATATGAAGCTGTTGACTGCAAGTCAACTCGACTTCTTTTCCAAAAGGTGTTTAACTTTTAGAAGGCATGAACACCAAAATCAGTTACCATTTCGAAGAACTGACGTTTCGTCACAACCTTGTGGCATTGCCAAAAATATCTTCTACGTCACGCTGTTGCCATATATTTGGTCTACTCGACAGCTGAGTACTTTGCAGCGCACTTGCTTGCCTCATAAATAGTGTCTTGAATGACGCCTTAAACATTTGGATACTTGCTTCCCACTCCAACCGACCAATTATTAATTCTTTCAGGCATCAAGCCAGCTAAACTTTGCCAACTACAAGTGGAATTCTCCTTGTCCAACAGTGAAACTTTGGATCCTAACCATCTACTGCAAGTAATTGACCCAAATTACTTCCGGAAATGCCACAATGTTGCTGTCCGATTGAAATCTTTTATTATTTTTTTAAAGATTTGTGAGCGTCAACCAGATGCATCACTGCATTGATAAAAGTGGCATATTGTGCTGTAGCGGATAGGTTTATAGAGGTATCTAGCATGTAATTCAAACAGATATTTTCTTTTAATTCTTTATTCCTCAAACTTTACAGATATTTTTTAAAACCAAGTGTACAATTTTTTTACATGTGCTTGATGCTTCACATTTCGCAAGACTGACTCTCTCGTTTTTACCAAAAGAAAAAAATAATTAAACGAACAAAAGAAATACACACAAACATGTCACAAGTATAATGCGGCGATCGCTTCAGTGCATCACGAAAGCCGATAACCAGATACTACAATGTATAAATATATCGAGTTGTGGAAAGACAGCACAAAGAGTGCCATCTGTGGCATTGTGCATGACGCACGTCAAAAATAAGCTCACTGCCCGACCATGGTTTCAAGATTTAAACTCTCATCAGGGACAGTCTACTTAACCAAGTTTTGTTGCAGAGCTGGTCATATATAAAGCGAAAAATCTACGATTTGTGAGCTTCTACCAGATGCATTGCAACACTACTTGAAGCGGCAAAACCTGATAAAAGTTTAAAACTCGAAACCATGGTCGGGCAGTGAGCTCGGGTTCGGCATGCATGATGCACAATGACCCACACGGTAGTTTTTTCAATTTTTTTAATACAACTGAAATTTAAAGCAAAAAACAGTGTTAAAATTAAAGCAAGAAATATCTTTCCACAGGGACACAAAAGAAGCAAGCAAGTTGGATTTGAACCGCAATTGTAGCAATTGCTGCTCACACATTCAACTTGTCATGATGTCATAGAACAACGACCACTACAATTAAAGCATCCCGATATAACCGCTTTTGCAGATACCAGATTTTTTATTAAAAATATGAAATGCAAGGCGTTTAAATGTTGATAAAAAAAGTTTTATAATTTCTCGTGCACTTTATACGTTGTGCAGACGTTTTGAATGCCATGCATAAAGATCAGGGTTTCGGAGTCGGAGGTTTAAAAAAGGAGCCGGAATTGGACTCTTGGACTCTTAAAGGCACAAAGAGTCGGAATCGAAATATTTTATCCGACTCCAACTTCTGATGTCCAATTTTTGTTTTTTAGAAAACACTACTTTTTAGGGACGAAAATCATAAAATTTGAGACAGATTTCAATTGGGGACAATTTTTTTCTGTTTACAAACGTCCCGATTCATGACTTCAAAAATATGGCCACCCTAATTTTAATCAAATCGTATTTTGCACAATGCTATTGCCCTTTTACAGGGGAGTCTTTGTATGCAGTCGGAGCCGGAATCCTTGATATTCTAGAAGCTGGCGTCGGATTCGGAGTCGGTAGGCTGGAAATTCTAGGAGTTGGAGTCGGATCTTAAATCTTCCGACTTCACAACCCTGATAAAGATTGCCATGGTTCAATTCTACTTTGATTAATGCAAATTTGAAAAGGACCGTGACGCCGGAATGGCTAAAAAAAGTACAAATAATCTATTTTTTCTGGCCCAGATGGTAGGTGTTTTCACGCAGCCTGAGCCGTGAGTAAGTCTGTTCATTGATTTTAAAAATGACAGACCGAAACCGAACCTACCAAAACGGAAGAGTATCCACCCATTCCGATGTTCAGTGTTGGTCTGCTAATCGGCAAACGTCCTTTTCAGGACGGGGCAATGCTTGGATAAAACTTCCCTTTTCAGGGCACATTGCCAACAAGTTCCCAAGACTCACTGCAAGCAAGATCAACGTTCTTCATCACCTCGCTATGCAGTCTGAGGCACTCTTCATCCTACTGCAGGAGACCCACTGCACTGATGCAGAGAAGTTGGTGCTACCAAACTACCAAACAGCTGGGTCTTCTTTAAGCAGGAAGCATGGCCTTGCCACGTTTGTCCACGAGCGACTGAAATACACGCTTTTGGACCAATCTCCACCGACATCGGAGATCGAGTGGTTGTGTGTGGACGTTGATGGTTATAAAATAGTCAACGTCTACAAGCCACCGCCAACGCGATTGCAAACCCTGGATCTCCCAGTGTTTCCTCACCCCTGTCTGTTCGCTGGCGATTTTAACTGTCGTCATGCTGACTGGGGTTACGACGACAACAGTCCGGAGGGTGAGTGCTTGGCTGGCTGGGCAAGTATTAATTGTCTTGCCCTCCTATATAATGCCAAGGACGCTGCCAGTTTTTATTCCGGCCGCTGGAACACTGGCACCAATCCAGATCTAGCTTTCGCTAGCGTAGGTCCAAACATTTGCTTACCGCATGGACGTGTCTTGACAAGTTCCCCAGGTCACAACATCGACCTTCGCTTATTACACCACCAAGGTTTGCTATGGCAGTGCCAAGCATGCCTGTTAAGCGATAGAACTTCCGCAAGGCCAAATGGAGTCACTACAATGCTTTGACGAATAAATTCGCAAAGACTTTGTTGCCACCTGATTCACTTGATGTGGATGCGGCATACCAGGACTTCTGTAACACCATTAAGAAAGCAGCCAAAAAGACTATTCCACGCGGGTATCGAAATAACTATATTCCGTGTTGGGATGCAGAGTGTAAATCCCTCTATAAAACCTTTCTGCAGTCTCCTCAGGGAGACGACTCAAGTTTGGCTGCTACAGCTCTGCTTGCCAAGCTTGACAGAAAGCGAAGGGATCGATGGTCCGAAGCAGTTCGGAGCACACTCTAGTCGAAAAGCGTGGAGTATTTTGAACAACCTTACTGGTAGGTCACGACACTCTCCTCGTCACTGTCTCATTTCAACCAATGCTATTGCATCTCAGCTGGTTAGAAATGAAAAATACGAGGCTGTTGACCGCAAGTCATCTCGACTTGTCTTTCAAGAAATGTCTGACCTTTGGAGGGCCGCAACACCAGACGCAATAAATATCTCTGACAATTTTTCACAGAAAGAATTTGCTGCTGCCCTTCAACATTTAAAACCAGGTAAAGCTCCGGGACCTGATTCCATCTGCCCCGAGCATATACTCCATGCCGGAGCTGCTTTGAAGTCCTGGTTACGTGACTTCATTTCTTCCTGTTTGCGCCGACTCAAAATTTCCAAGATCTGGAGAAGAGCGCTTGTGGTCGCGATCCCAAAACCAGGAAAGCCCATGGGGGACCCAAAGAGTTATCGACCGATATCTCTGCTCTGTGTCCCCTACAAGATCCTCAAGAGGCTTATCTACGCCCGCGTTGAACCATTAATCGATCCATTGCTCCCTAAAGAGCAGGCTGGGTTCCGACGCAGGAAGTCAACCATAGATCAAGTTGTTCTGCTAACCCAGAACATCGAGGATTCTTTCGAGGCTAAAAAGAAGGCCGGTGCCGTATTTATCGATCTGACAGCTGCTTATGACACTGTCTGGCACCGTGGCCTTACCTGCAAGCTGCTGAGACTACTTCCGGATAAGCACATGGTCAAAATGATCATAGAGGTTGTCCGAAATCGAAGTTTCACCCTTACCACCGGTGACAGCAAGCAAAGCAGGCTACGCCGTCCTAAAAACGGCGTTCCTCAGGGATCGGTCTTGGCTCCCCTCCTATTTAACATCTATACGTACGATCTTCCTTCCACGATTTCCAGAAAGTTTGCTTATGCCGATGATTTAGCATTGTTGCATTCTTCTGGAAACTGGAAGGACTTGGAGGGGACTTTAAGCCAAGACATGTCTACACTTTCAGCGTATCTCCAGACTTGGAGGTTGAAGCTCAGTCACATTAAGACGGTGACGACAGCCTTTCACTTAAATAACCGAGAAGCCAAACGTGAGCTAAAGGTCTACAACAATGGTAGACTTTTACCGTTCTGTCCAACCCCTACTTATCTTGGGGTAAAACTGGACAGATCGCTCACGTTTCGTCATCATTTAGTGGCATTGCGCAAAAAACTACGGCATTCAAAAAGTAATGCACCCAACTTCATTATGTACAAACAAATTATAATAGCAACATGTATTATACATCAAAAGAAAGGTACAAGTGTGAGGATTACATTTTTACTTCTCCACATAGTCTCAGTCTCCACCTATCTCAAGAGCTACAGTCCATCTATGAACGAGGGCATGTATACCAGTGTTGTACAACTCAGCCGGTTGATGTCTAAGCCAATTCAAGACAGCAGTTTTCACTTCATTGTCATTGCCATATCGGTTGCCCCGGAGTCCTTCTTTCATTGGACCAAAGAGGTGGTAGTCTGACGGTGCCAAATCAGGAGAATTTGGCGGATGTGGTATCACAGTCCATCCAAATGAAGTGATGGCCTCCATTGTCCTGATGCTTGTGTGAGGACGTTCATTGTCATGCTGGAGGAGCACATTTGCTATGTCCAAGTTGGGCCGAACACGTCGAATTTTTGCTTTGAGCTTCCTAAGAGTCTCAATGTATACCTCAGAGTTAATGGTTTCCCCTTTCGGTAAAAAATCCACAAGGATTACACCTTGAGAATCCCAAAAAACCGTGGCCATAATTTTGCCAGCAGAGTTTTGGGCCTTGAACTTTTTGGTCCTTGGTGAAGTTGGGTGACGCCATTCCATTGATCTCCTTTTAGATTCAGGTTCAAAATGGTATACCCATGTTTCATCTCCAGTAATGATTCTTTCCAGAAAGGTGGGATCTTCATGGTGGTGTTCCAGAAGCTGAGTGCAGCAGCGAACTCTTTCAGTCTTGTGGTCCTCCGTCAGCTGTCTGGGTACCCAATGGACACACACTTTTGAATACCCAAGGGACGCCACGATTGTATGGGCACAGCCTATGCTTACATCAAGCTTTGATGCCAGCTCCTCGACAGTAATGCGCCTGTCAGTTCTTATCAACTCATCAGCATAAGTTTTGTTGTCAGGATTGACAGAGTGGATGGGCGATCACTACGTGGCTTATCGGCTATGCTGACTTTACCCACCTCTTCATGGTCTTCAGAACTTTTTTTAAATCGCTGTACCCATCTTTTTACATTACTATAGTCTATGGTATTATCCTTGTAGACATTTTTAAGCCGGTTATGAATCCTCAGAGGGGTTTCTCCCTCTGCAACAAGGAATTCGATTACAGCTCTTTGTTTCTGACGAGCTTCAAGAGGGAAAGCCATTTAAAAAACTAGTTTAAGCTTTAAAAATCTGAAAATAAAAGAAAAACATATAACAATCGCAAAAAGGTGTGTCCTATCATGTTTGTGCCAAATATAAAAAAGATTGGTAAAATCCTGTACGAGCAATGCACTTGAGTGCATTACTTTTTGAATGCCCCTCGTATCTTCGTGCGTCACACTGCTGAGGCGACTCGTGGGCTCGGGATGGGGTGCTGGTGCTAAAACACTACGCATAGCCACCTTGTCTCTAGTCTACTCAACAGCTGAGTACTGTGCGCCAGTCTGGTGTCGCAGTGCTCACACTCGCCTCATTGACAGTGTCTTGAACGATGCCTTGCGCATAGTTACTGGATGCCTGCGTCCCACTCCAACGGACCACCTACCTGTACTCTCAGGTATCCAGCCAGCTGAGCTTCGCCGAATGGGAGAGACACTTTCCTTGGCTTACCGTGGATCTCTGGACCCTGATCATATCTTGTCCATGCACAAATGGGGTCTCGCTCCTTCACCGAATTGCGAGTGTGGCGCCTCTGAGCAAACCGCAGACCATGTACTAACAGCGTGCCCTATACATCGGGCACCACATGGAGCACGAGGTCTGACGGTTTTGGATGACAAAACTAGATGCTGGCTTAATAACACCACTGCCAGCATCTGATCCAGGCAGTGCAGCAGTCTGGGGTAGTAAAAGGATAAACCCTCGGCCCCAGTCCTGTTTGTGTCTGGCCTAGAGTGGATGCCCTTCAAACGACGACGACGACGACGATCTATTTTTTCTAAAAATCATGACATATTTACCACACCTGTAGGCTTTACCCACGTCGCTGCAATGCCGCGACCTGGATTAGAGACACAGTGGACGGAGACCGAGACAAGACTTTGGAGTTACGAGACCGAGACTTTGAAAAACGTGTCTCGAGACATGTCTCAAGGTATCCATCTCTGTGAAGCACTTCTAAAGCTATTTATTTATAATTTTTGGGGGTACGAAAATGTCGTACGAAAATGTTCGGCTTCTGGTTGCATCAAAGCTATATCAATTAGTAAATACACTTGCATATAATGTAAAAATCCTTTCGAAGTTGTTTTTTGTAAAGACAACTATAGTGCAGTAAAATATTGACGATACTTTGAAGAAAGTGGTATACTAAATTTTGAGCGGTATATATAAATTTTTGTTTTGCGAGTAAAGTGAAAATAGTAATTTAATTCCAAATTTTTACTACCATACCATAAAATTTTGAGGGTCTGATTTTCAATTTCCAAAATTTTTAAAATTAAGCCCCCCATTAGATAAAATAAAACAAGCATTAAAAAAAACATCGAGAAAATCATTCAAATGGGACAACTTAAAAGGAGAAACTGTTTGGGATGTTGTTACACAAGTAGAATTAGAGCCGCTTTTCACTACGGTAAAAATCCTAAGTCCCATGCCGGTTACCCAAGTGTCCGTGGAGCAATTGTTTTTTTCCATAATATTTATTTTGAGTAATCAAAGATCATTGATGACACGGAATTATTGGAGGCCATATTGATTTTGCATACTAATGCTCAACAATAAATTAAACTTTAAACGTTCATACAGCTGGTGCATGAAGTGTTACTGCTAATTTGCATAGATAAATGATGAAATAGCATGATAAGACTCACCATACTATTGCAAACTTTTTTAATTTTTCATTTCGCTTTTTGTTCATTTTTTAGTGGTTTGACATAAGAACCTACAATTACTTAATAGGTAGTTATTTTCCAATTTTCGTATTGCTTTCCAATTTTGGTATAAATTCACAATGCACATATTGCCTGGCTTTTTTATGACTACGAGTCAATCACATTTGCTTATCATAGCAGATGTTTGAACATAACTTTAAATGCGCTATTTTACAGCACACGTATTTAAGTTAATAACTTTATTTTCAAAATTCGAAAGAACTTGATAAATTTTTACAGGACTCAAACTTCAACTCGCAAAAGTAAAAATGCTGAACTTGAAGTTAAACTCAAACTCGAACTTAAACTTGATAAAAAAATTGACCAAGTTCGTAACCCTGATTACAACCGTGCTGCTCAGGTTTACCTTTTAGTACAAAAGGCTGACTTGACAATTTTGTTTGGAGCTTTAGCGTGACAATAGCAGCTTAGGTTGATTAATTTTGCAAGTTTATTAGCAAGCATGTAAGATTAAAGAAATCATTAAAAAGCCAAACATAATCAACAAAGTGTGCTTGAAGTTGGGGCTAGGGTACCATTGTTCCTTTCTTTTAATTCTGAAATTTATTTTCGGCAACTCGTTTCGAGTTAGCAAGTTATTATTGGTTGTTTCGTTTATTTTAACCGCTTCACCGCGGTTTAGGTTTTTTTCTCTCAAGATTCGTTGGTTGATTCGTATTCGTTGGTTCAGATATTGGTTGCTTTGTTTAGATTCGTTCATTTGTTGGTAAAGATTTGTTCGTTTTAGAGAAATTACTTTCCGTATTAAGCAGTCATCGTCATCCTCGAAATACATTACACATTGGTTCGTTCGTGGTTAATGTAAAAGGGACGTCGCATCAAGAATCCAAAACTGCTTAATATCTCATTTTTAATTGCAACAGGGTGTGCTGCAGCTACACTTTAACCCTATTTCGATCTATAAAAAATTAAAACCATTTGGTTTATTACAATTGGTAGGTGTAAAAGTATATTATCAATAAAGCTTGTTATTATCCTACGCCTAATAGACCTCCATAATTTCATCTATTTTATTTAAAACTAATCCAGTAATGCTGTCGGCAACAACAAAAAATATGAACTAAGTTAAAAATAATCATGCATCACAGTCTTAAAAGTTTTTCTTTGGTGCATCTCAATTTCAATAAAGTTTTCAGTTTACTGCTTCAGCATATAACTCAAAATTGCGCTTTTCTTATTCAGCCCAGATGACAAACTTTTTGCTTTAACTTATTATCTTTCTCTCTGCTATGCTACGCAACAAGTGACCAAAAAAATTGTGGCAAGTTCAAATTCAAAGTTGTTTTGTATCTGAAAATCAGAGTGTAGAACTGGAGCTGTTAAAATAAAGTTGCGGTTTGCAATTTAATTTTTACAGGTTCTGTTCCGGTTAAGGTTTATGGGTTTACACATCCTGTTTGGGTTGAAACTCTAGGCCTACTTATTTTACAAAATACATCAAAATAACTAAATATTAAAAGTGTTTCTGCTAGACAAATAAGAATTGAATGGTTTATATCAAACCTACGTAAATCCAGGTGTGGAGATATTTATTTGTATTGGATCTCGAACATCCATTAGAGAGATGCAAAACAAATTTGGGCGTTAAACTAAAAATACCCAAGAAACTATTTGAAACACATAAGCTAACTTGATTTAATCAATAAATCTAAAAATAAAATTTATAATTAAACATTGAAGAACACAAACAAAAATAGTTGAAAATTTAACATGAAAATAAATTAAAACTGTAACTAAAAGAAAAATTTAAATTAAAAACTATGTTAGGCTATTTAGTACAGGGCGTCAAACCGTTTAAGATAACGTTTCTGTTCAGGTTCGGGTTCGGAAAAAAATTTTTTTTTGGTTCAGGTCCGGTTCGGGTTTAGCAGAATTTTTTTCGGGTTTAGTTCCGGTTCAGGTTCAGCAATTTTTTTTAGGGGTTCAGTTCCGGTTCGGGTTCGAAATATATCTTTTTTGTCTATTTTTAACAAGCGTTAGGACCGTAAACATGATTTGTAACCTCATGTTATCATGGGCGTGCGCAGACGTACTTCCTGGAAAAGTGATGGAAAACAGTTGCAAACACAAAAAATATTTTTAAAAAGGGTTTTTAAAAAAATTCTAATACAGGTTTTAAAAAAATTAAAGATTAAACTAATACATCAGCATGGGTCTTGGTTGCAAAACCAAGTCTTACAATAATGTTGAATGAAATAAATTTATAGTAATGATCGTGCGAGCACCAAAAGCAAAAACTGAAGTTTTTTGTTGTTTCCTGATCTCAAAACTTTCTGGTAGATTGTATTTATATGAGTTTATATAGATTTTTTTGGACTAGCCATTGACAAACCTATCCAAGAATTTTTTGATAAATTTTTAGTGCCGGCCCTAACGTAGAAGGTTTATTACAATAGTTGTGAAACGTTATTAAGGCTCCTTTCTACTACGAGCGTGGGTTGGAGTATTAGTTCTTTGTTTCTTTCATTGATTTTTTGCTTCGCTTTGCGCTTAAGCGCAGAAAGAAGTAAAGAATTAATAAAACAAACAAGAATACTCTGTGCTTACGCAGGTAGTCAATATTTTTAAAATTTTAAACAAATTAAACATTTAGTCATATCAATTTATAATAATAAAAAGATTGACGCATAAGAGCTGGCTTTCACTATGAGCTTGGAATGGAGTATTTTTTACTTGTTTTATTGATTTTTTTACTTAGGTTAGATTTTAAGCGCGGAAAAATGATTAAAACAAAAAAATGCTTTATTCCACGCTCGTAGTGAAAACAAGCCTTAATTTCAGGGGTTTTTAATGCTTATTTATATATTATTTCATAAAATTTGAAATTCGAAAAGGCAAGCATCCTTTTTTGTTCCTGCTAGATAGATGAACGCGCAAGCATCCACGTTCATGTATATAGCAAACATTTTTTTGTTTATTTCTCGCCTGAAAAAGTCCGTTTCTTTATTGTCACACAAGTACTCAAAGGCAACTTTAAATGGTAAAATTGTGATTAATGTAGAAATAAATCAAAAACTAAATCAGTTTGTCGTATAAGATTTTTTTCTTAAATAAGCTTACAGGGTTTTTCAAAAATAAAAAACAAGTTTTCAAAATAAAAAGCAAGTTTGCAAAAATAAGAAACACTTTACAGTATATTACAGATATTCGTTGAATTTTTTTACTCTTGCCTATCAACTATTTCATTAACTTTTTCCAGAAAGTACGATAATAATTGTTGAAATCCCCAAACTATCAATAACATTTAGAATATTATACATTCCATGTCAACTCAGAATATTATACATTGCGTATCGACTCACACCCTTTTTGGCATTTTTTTGCCGACCATCTCCGATTTTGCTGAAATTTGGCATGTTTGTAGGTTTGGATGAGAAAATGTCTCACACCGAATTTCAAGTTTCTAAATTAAATAGTTTTTGATATATGAAGGTTGACAGTTGGACACAAAATCGCCGCTTGAACGCCCCTGATCGAGCAAAAGTGACCCTCCTGGCTTTATTTTTTGTTCGATTTCAAAGATGTTGATGTCATTGGAAAGCTCTTTTCAGCAGCTGCTGTGTGAATATAAATAAAAAAGTTATTATTTGTCGTGATCTTGTAACCTTGAACTCGCGTGACCCCAAAACCCCCACTCTAAACAAAAAACATTTTTTAATATTTTTGTTCCTCTCATAAAGGACTATCAGCAGGCCGAAAATCAAAGTGGGATCTCTATGTGTTGTCAAGATATTTTTTAATAAGAAAAAAATTAATAAAAAACTTACAAAAAAAGATTTATTTGAAAAAATCGCCAAAGTTGCGAAAGTATTTATTGCGAAAATATCAACAAAATTGCATCATTAGGCATACTTGTTCAATAAAATGCAAATATCTTAAAAACCCAAAGAGATCGCACTTTGATTTTTGGCATGCTTATATTCCTCTATGTGAGGAACAAAAATATTAAAAAATGTTTTTTGTTTAGAGTGGGGGTTTTGGGGTCACGTGAGGTCAAGGTCACAAGGTCACGACAAATAATAACTTTTTTATTTATTTATATAGCTACATTTGGGATATGAATATCATTGAAAAGCTGCTGAAAAGAGCTTTGCAATGACATTAACATCTTTGAAATCGAACAAAAATAAAGCCAGGAGGGTCACTTTTGCTCGATCAGGGGCGTTCAAGCGGCGATTTTGTGTCCAACTGTCAACCTTCATATATCAAAAACTATTTAATTTAGAAACTTGAAATTTGGTGTGAGACATTTTCTCATCCAAACCTACAAACATGCCAAATTTCAGCAAAATCGGAGATGGTCGGCAAAAAATGCCAAAAAGGGGTGTGAGTTGACATGGAATATATAGGGGAGACCGGGTCTGGTTGACACAAATTTCAAACTTTATAATCTAGCAAATAGTTGGTCGATTTTCAAAATTTTTTTTTGTTTTTTTCTCTAGTTAAAGTCTTCAGCTATAACTTTAGAGTATTTTTTTGGTTTTTCAGCAACAGTAAACATGTTTTTGGACAGTTTTAAAACAGTCAAATAAAGTGTGACAACCTGGACAAATCTGTCCTGGTTGTGATAAGCATTGGGGTAAAATGTCACAGCTATTTGTGAGTTGACACTCACTCAGTTGCTTTTAAATTTTGCTAGACGCCAAGATCAAACGAACAATTTATTGATAAAAAAAGTACAAAAATATTATATACATGTCAAGTAAAAATAGCACCGCATTTCTTGTCCAGTTAGCTGTTTACAAAGATGTTTTAGTTTTGCTTCACAGTCGAGCACCGGATACAATTAGATAAGATCAGAGTTACAGTAGCTGTGTTTAAAGAAGGATAAGTAACCAAAATAGGCATGCAATCTGCACATTTAGTTGCACGAAACAGCTCGATTATTTTTTTTAATGAAAAAATCAAATGTTTTTAAGCTCAGCTTTTCGTGGGTGCAGCGAACATGCTCAACAAAGTGCTTTAAAAAGTCTAAAAAGTGCTCTGCTGTCATCCATCTAGATGGATTCGCACCATCTAGATCCTTTGCTTCCCGTTGGCGCTCCATTATGGAAATGCCTTCGAAATTTTACTCGGAGAAAAATAAAGTAAGGAGGAATAAAATTTCCTCTTTCTGATATGGCGCCTACTACAGTAATAAGTGTACCTCGCTCAGCCGATGTTATAGCGCCTATTTGTTTCGTTTCACGTCTTCCAATAATTCTATCAGGCTTACGTACAGTAGTTACGCCTGTTTTGTCCATGTTCTAAATGTCCAAAGGTTGAAAGTTATGCCTATTTAAAAACTAATTTTAAATTTTGGAAAAAAGAATTAACATTGATTTTGTTAAAGCTGCTTGCTCTAGCTAAACTTGTGGTTTCTGGAGTGCGGAGTGGCAATTGGTGCTGTCTTTTTAAAAAAGATGTAAGCCAATCAGGACCAGCTTGTTGTTTGTCCTACCAAATTTTGGTGTTTCTATACGGTTAGCTTTATTTCTATATTTTTAATGTGTCGAACTGCTTGGTATTTCTATATTTTTAATGTGTCGAACTGCTGTAAACATTTCATCAGGTTTAGCTATGCCTCGTTTAGTTTTCCTTGTATAATTACGCATCATTATTAAAATTACTGTACATATACGAGGGTCAGTCAAAAAGTAATGAGCCCTGTTAACTTTAACCGCTTTAACTTTCATATTTTTTCTAGAAATTTTAAGGGTGTTTAGTAAATTTACTGCTTTAAAGATAAATTGTAAAAAAAAATTGTTTCAACGTGTCCACTTTTGGTATTGTGTTTTGGAAATGACGTCATCACTGGATGTCCGTCAGAAGCAGAGAGCTGTGATTGAATTTCTTGTTTCGGAAGGGGAGCCACCAAAACAAATTTTCGAAAGATTGGTAAATGTTTATGGAGATGCTTCATTAGCCTACAGCACTGTGAAAAAGTGGGTATCCAGGATTAAACACGAAGAAGATGATCCAAGTTTGAGTAGCCTCCAGGACAGACCAAGAAGTGGAAGACCATCTTCTGCAGTCAATCCTGGAAACAATGATAAGGTTGAGAAATTGATTAGAGATGATCGCAGAATCATTATTGATGACATTGCTGAACGTGTTGGAGTTAGCCATGGAAGTGCTGTGAATATTGTTAATGAGCTAGGCTTTGCAAAGGTTTGCGCCAGATGGGTTCCGAGGCAACTTTTGGATTTTCACAAGCAAGCCCGTTTTGAAGCTTGTTCGGAGCTTATTGAGTGTC
Source organism: Diplosoma virens (assembly GCA_963680785.1). Classification (NCBI taxonomy): domain Eukaryota; kingdom Metazoa; phylum Chordata; class Ascidiacea; order Aplousobranchia; family Didemnidae; genus Diplosoma; species Diplosoma virens. The sequence goes on from OY796880.1 coordinate 45,704,936, forward strand.
ACAGAAGTGACAAAACTTTTCTCAGCCGTATAGTGACAGGAGATGAAACCTGGGTTCATCACTATGAACCTCAGTCGAAAAGATCATCCATGGAATGGCGTCACCCCACGTCCCCAAGAGCCAAGAAATTCAAAAGTCAACGTTCAGCTGGAAAAATTATGGCGACTGTGTTTTGGGACATTGAAGGAGTGATATTGGTAGATTTTATGCCTAAAGGTACTACCATCAACTCAGATGCTTACATTGACACTTTACGCAAACTGAAAGCGAAACTGAGAAGAGTACGACCTCACCTGGACATGTCTAAGGTCTTGCTGCAACACGATAACGCCAAGCCCCATACCAGTCTCAAAACTCGTGAAGTGATTGCTTCTTTTGGATGGACGACGGTAACCCATCCCCCATACTCACCCGACCTGGCACCATCTGACTATCATCTTTTTGGACCATTGAAAGAAGGAGTTAGGGGGCAGCACTTCACTAGTGATCAAGAAGTCAAGCACGCTGTAAGAAACTGGTTAAAAATGCAGCCTGCTGACTTTTACAAGGCTGGCATAGTGTCCCTTGTTCATCGATGGACAGTTGGAATTGAAAAGTGCGGAGATTACATTGAAAAGTAGAACTGAGATCTCCTATCCCTGGGCTTTCTTTTGATGTATGACTTTTGATTTTATTGCAACAAATATGGCCAGGAGAGACTTGGGCTCATTATTTTTTGACTGACCCTCGTATATATATATATATATTTTACTGTTTAGGAAAGTTATACATATGTATATATACGAGTATATAACTTTCCTAAACAGTAAAATGAAAACATGATATTCTCACTGGAAATTTAAAACATTTTTACAATTATCGGTTTTGTGCGTGTTAAATTTTGTAGTTACTCTTGATTGGCCTATATCTCAAAAGCAAACCAGCAAGAACAATCATTTATTTTTGGAAAACACTTTATTTGATGTCTCAAATCTCTCAAGCTGTAAATATGATTCAACGTTTCTCAATGAAGCAAACACTAGTATTTTAATAGCAAAGACGGAGCGCAAGAATTTAACAATTTTTTTGCTGCCAACGTTAAAAAGTGGGGATTTCAAAGTAGGCCTAGACTTATTTTAATAAATCGGTCTCTAATTTCTGCTTTTAATCTTTACATAAATAAAACAGCTGTTAGGCATATTGGGGTTATATAAATTTAACATTTCAACATAGCGTGATGAGCTACATTTTTAAAAACACATCAAAACAAGGTAATTAAACAGTTTGTTTAGCATGGGGTTTAGCATGGTTAAACAGTTTGTTCACAGTGTGACAACCTTCACTAATTTTTTTGTGACAACCTGTACAGACCTGCCATCTTGAATTCGACTAAACCTAATTCAAAAACTGTGCTACCAGCTAAATAAAGACTTGTTTTACAATAGTGCCAATGTTTTTACGCCTCCAACGACATATCGATGTTGCTAATATGTCTATCCTAGTTGCTTCTATCCTTTCTTAAACAAAAACAAAAAAATTTTGAATTTTTAGCAAAAATTAGTACAGTATTTTAAACTTTATTCAAATTTTGCTTACTCAATCAAAGTCAAACTACATCCGGAAAATAAAGAGGTAAAGACACGTGATTTAACATTAAAGTGATTATTGCACAAGCTTGCGAAATACTCAAAAAATTAAATGTGACAACCAGGACAGAGGACAACCAGACCCGGTCTCCCCTAATATTCTAAATGTTATTGATAGTTTGGGGATTTCTGTGATGCTGTATCACAGAATTTATCTCTTGATTACAGAAAATTATCGCCTGCAGATTGCGGTATGTGTTTGGGAAATATGAATCTTCCTTTTCTAGGATCAATCTTGATATCAAAGTGCAATAAAAAATCTATTTTTATAATGGGTTTTAATGTCTCAGCAATGCAAAATTTCCAGTTTAAAGGCGTAGGACCTCCCAGGTCAATAGTAATATTTTTGCAATCAAACGCAGGGACAGAGCTTCCATTAACAGCAGACAAATAATCCTACGGATGATCTCAAGAATTAGGGTCCACCAAAATTACAGAAGAACTGTCCGTGTCAATCAAAAACTTCAAATTAGTAATGGAACATTTTATGTACAGTAGTTGCGATGTAAGAGTTGCGCACTTATTATTTATTCGGTAAAGTCGCCTTTCTTTACCGGAGCTATCAGTTTAAATGATTATTTTGAGAATGAGACATTGCGTCATTCATTTGGATGCCAAGAGCAAGGGGGATATGCATTTACAAGCTCGATTGCCATAACGGTTTTGGTGAAAACATAATTCATTCTTAGAAATTGTTGATATGGGTGCGAAACCTTTATTACGCTGGTAGGAGATAAACTTTTCAAGCTTTCGATTTAATTCGTCTACAGCGTCCGACATATTTCCCAACTGCTTATCAAAATACTCATACACCTTGTATTGCGGTTTTGTTGATGTGATATTTACCTTTGACATCGGAGTAGCAGGCTGAGATTTTGCCAGAGAAAGGAGGCGGTCGGCATGTGCAGCCAATTCGTCGACCGTGCTTTGTTCGTCGAATACAACGCAAGCCTGGTCGGAGTGTCCACCTACTGTCTTCCTGGAGAGTAGTCGGTTCACAATAACGGGATGCGAATATGGACTTAGAAATATGGCCTTAGAAAAAGGAGGACCCGATGCAAGAAAAGTAAGGGAGGGCCACTATTTAGTGTGCCAAAAAAAAGGTAGCCGAAGCAGTTTTAGTATATGAAAGCAAAGTCGTCACTAAAAAAAAGGTCTCCGCTTTCCCAATTTTTCCCCAAAATCATGGTGTTCTCTAAAAAAAAGGTCTTCAGTAGTATGTGATGTACTTTCACTTCCCATTGTAATAGTATATACTAGTGTGAATTTGTCGTCAATTACGAAGGTTACGGAGGCATTTTTTTCAAAATTTTTTTCTTTTATTTTGACTTGCCATCAACATCCTAGTACTCCTTTGTAAAAATCAAGCAATTTCTTGTGTAGGGGGGGCCACTTTTTGATCTATTTTAGGGGGGCCCGGTGCGACCGCACCGCTCGCACCCTATTAAAGCCATTACTGTATATATATATATATATATATATATATATCTAGCTACATATAATTCCACAAACTTTTACAGATCTTCTTTTTATTCTTAAACTAACAATCATTCAAACTTTTCGACATGTGCCTTTTTACTTCACAAAGACTCTCTCGTTTTTCTTCCAAAAAGAAAAAAATACAAATATGTCAAGCGTAAAAAATGTGGCAAACGCCACAGATTACTGCAGGCCTATAGGCTAGGGTTGCCATACCGTCCGGAAAATTCCGGACATGTCCGGAATTTAGGGTTAAATTTTGCGTCCGGGAGGAATTTTAAAAAATGCTCAAATGTCCGGAATTTTATGATGGGCGTTTTGGGGGAATTAGAATTGCGGGAATAATCCTGTAAATCAGGGGTGTCCAACACGTGACACGCGACGTGTTTGAGTTTGACACCCCTGCTGTAAATTATGTTTAACTTTAAACATTGTACATGTCTTTTGGTGTTCCGTGGGCTATTAGCTCACTCACTGCTTTGATACGTATTAATGCCTTGGACGTTATCTTTGCTGGTTCTTTTCCAGAATATTCGCTCAGCCAGCTCATTTTACTGCATCTGCAATCGTACTGTGCACACTGCCAATGCAGAACAATGTTATTTCGTACCGTGCGCATATTTTTTACTACGAGGTTGTACGGAATTATGATGTAACAGAGCGTTTTCCTTATCCATGATGTTTACCACATAGAACTTTCTGGAGCTTTGGAACTTTCTTGAACTTATTGACCGTTGTGCTGAATCCGAATTGGTTAGATATAGATCACATGCTGCGAAAATTACTAGAATATTCCAACAGTCTATAAAAGCAGGCGATTTCGCACATATAATCAGAGATTTACTTAAAATGTCATAGAGGAGGAAGCCTAGTGAATTTTTGATGTAGAATTCTTGACTGCTGACTGGCTGCGTTTATTGCCAGGATTATACCGAGTGGCTTTGCTAAGTATTGTTGATTGACTGGCTTAGCCTAGATTGACGGACTGATACTTGGTTGTTACTTGCCAGGGTTGGCTACCGTTTATTTCTGATTGTTATTCGTTGACTGTTTACCCGTTTCGTTGAGCAGCTGCAAGTGTATTTGATAGCAGCTAGTTCTTTGGTAAATCAGTTGATTACAGAAGTTTTATACCACAAAGCTTTACTTGTGGATCTTTCTATTTGAATAAGAAGCTAGTCAGGAAGTTGGGATCGAAAGTGCTAGTCCCAATAGCCTTTCAACGAATATTCTCCTGGGCTGGCGACAAAGGCTCAGGAACCATTTGGTTCAGTTAGTCTGGTAGTAAATTACTTTGTTATTTTAGATTATGCATTTTTAGTTGGGTTGTATTTATTGTTAATAAGAAAGATATTATTTTAAATGGCTAATGCTAAACGAAAGTGCACATTCACTAACGAGATGCAAGAAAAACATCCATGTTTTAGAAAAGGCAGGAATGATTACGAGGCAGAATGCTTGGTTTGCAAATCAGGAACCTATTATCTGTCGTGCACAAAGGTAATGGTGATTTAAACACACATCTGCAATCGGAAAAACATCGCAAAGCAGTAAGAGGGGCTGTTGCATCAACAAAAATGACAAATAATTTTGTTACAGCAGGAAGCAAATGCGAAGATGAAATCACTGCCGCAGAAGGCACTCTTGCATTTCACGCTGTTAAGCATCATTATAGCTTTTTGTCCATGGACTGTACATCGGTTTTGCTTAAGAAGATTTTCCCTGATTCTAATGTAGCGAAGAAGTTTAGTAGTGGCCCACAAAGACAGAAAAAGTTTTTACTAGCGTACTTGCGCAATATTCTTTTGATGCTGTTCTGAAAAGTTTTGAAGAAAACGATATCGCGTATTTTGGCGTTGCAACAGATGGCAGCAATCACAATGAACTGAAATTATTTCCTATAATTATTCAGTATTTTGACTGGAGGAAAGGTGGTTTGCAATAAAAATTGATTGATTTTACAAACAAGGTAAACGAGACTGTCGACACAATTGCTACTTATGTAAAAGACACCTTAGAAAAAAGGATGCTTTTGAAAAAATGTGTGGCATTTACAGGAGACAACTGCAATACTATTTTTGGAGGACTTCGGCGTAATGAGCAAGGAAACAATGTGTTTGCAAAGTTAAAGAAAATGTTAAATCCGTCATTGATTGGGGTTGGCTGTTCAGCACACGTTTTGAACAATTGTATCCATCATGGGGTGAAAGAATGAACATCGATATTGAAAATAATATCAATAAAATATATCAATATTTTTCTATTTACACAGTTAGAACTGAACAACTGAAAAAATACTGTGAATTTGCAAATTGTGAATACAAGAGACTTTTCTCTCATAGCAAGACTCGCTAGCTCTCCTTGTTTCCTGGAATTTCAAGATTGTTAGAAATGTTTTCACCCCTGAAGTCCTACTTTTTGTCACAAGAACATCCACCAATAGTTATTAAACGGTTATTTGAGAATGAAATGAGCGAGTTATATCTTTGGCATACACACTCACTAATGTCCGTGTTTCATGGACGTATTCAAGTGGTTGAGAGAAAAAACAATTTCGTTGCAGAAGTGCTAGAAAATTTGGAGCTGGTTCATAAGGTGCTTGTGGAAAGGAAGAATGAAAACTTTATGTCCTTGACAGTTAAAAGGCTTTTAGTTGAAAAAAGAGAAGAGGGATATGAAGATGAATGTAACAAATTTCTTTCCGAAGTTGCAAACCTCTATGAGAGATGCTTGGAGTACCTGTGCAAATGGATGAAACCAATGGAAGAGTTTGCTTGTTTCAAATGAATGACCTTGAACGAGATACCAAGTTGGAATGATGTAGAGCCTTGCCTGGAATATCTGATTGGTAAAGGGGTTGATGTGGACGATGCAAAGTGCTTTGACCAAATCTGTAACTTGAAGCAGTTTGTGGAAAGTTACCTACAGGACGAAGAATTCATTAAACTGCCAACGCATAAGAAATGGTGCAAATATTTCGATCAGTCTAAGAACATCACATGCCACTCAGAAATTTTAAGAATTGTACAGTTTTTCTTTGCTGTTACATCCCACAATGCCAATGTAGAGAGAGTCTTTTCACTGATGCAAAGTCAGTGGACTAAAGAGAGAAACAAGTTGAGCGTTGCGACTATGAAAGGCATATTGACTCTTCAATATAATTTCAAAGATATGTGCTATGGTGGATTTTTTTCATTTTTGAAATCAGACAAGGCCCTATTAAAGAGAATTAGATCTTCAGAAAAATACGCATGGTCAGAAGAGTAAATTTGTAGTGACTTGACTTACAAGCGTGTCTTTAATTTCTTTTAAGCATATGATTGCTGTTCTTCCTTTTTCGGCACAACCTAATTCTCATTATTATTTTTCACTCTGAAGTTGAGATTTTTTTAGTGACGGTCCGTAGCTATATTTAGAGAGTGCTTACCCTGCCTGGTGTGAGATTCTGCTCGTGATTAAAGACAATACTTTTCATTTCGGTAGCTGGCGCTTTGGCATGAGTATCGTACAAAGTTTGCAGCTAAAGTTAAAAGAGAGAAATAAGGATTTCAAGCAAAAATTAAGTGTGTTTTTTTGAATAATATATTGCTGAACTTACGAAACGAAAAGATTGCACTTGTGCCGTTTCTGCTTGGGTAAGCATTGTTGACGACGCGTTCTTTCCGTTGGAGGTCGGCTACACCGTCAACGGGATTGCTTCTTAGAACTCACTTCCTCGGTCGGCTACTGCACTTCTCGTTTGACAACTTTATTCTTTCGCGCTTTATTGCTAACGAAAGCACACACAGCTACGAAGGCAAGCGGTTTTCTACACGTTAAACAACAATAACTTTAACAGGCTTTTACTCTTAATTATGCGTAAACTCAGAAGACTTACCGAAACAATACTTCCTCCAAGTTTACACCAAATCTCAAGAATTGCAAGATATCAAATACTTGCCTCAATTAATATACACAAACTAGCAGCAAACTTTTTTAACAATGTTTTTCTTTATCTTAGAGTTTTATAAAACCATGTGCGTGTGACGTCACAATGACTCATTCCCTTTTTTCTCTTGCGAAATCTTAACTAGCGAATGCGATTAGAGGCGTTAATAATAACTATGACTGAAGCGTGTCCAAAGTTACAAGCATTGCTTACCCTGACCGACCGTCACTGGTATTTTTGCATAAATAACACCGTAACTAATGTTAAAGTGAAGTTTGGAGATGGTAGTATTTTGTCACCCTGTTTGTACTTTTTAATAACCTACGATGCTAAAAAATTATTCGTTATCAAATTATTGTAGGCTAAACATCAACTTGCTCTTTTTATTAATACAAAAATGAATGAATTCAGTATAGAAACTTCTTGTGTGTTGCATTGCCAATTTTATAGGTCAAATTTCGATGTGAAAAAATGTGGTAGCGCATATATATGGTCTCATGAAAAGTAGTCATGCACTGTCCGGAATTTTGCTTTTTCAAATATGGTGGCCAACCCTGGATTATCTCACAGTATTATCTTTTTTTCAGTTTCCTCTCTTGTTTGAAAAACACACTTTTAGCCTTATAGAAGCTGAAAAATAAGAGAATGCAGTTAGCTTACAGAAAATTATCTAAACTTTACGCTACAACGCGAAGGTTAATAACCTCTCTTTCCAAACTCCTCAAATTTCCTATAAACAATTTTGTTCTTTTGAAAAATCAAAAATCAATTAACTTTCTTGCATTGCTTGCTCAACATTATTTTTTACTCAATCTCGACTGTTAAAGGATGCTATCATGCTAGTGAAAACCATTTGGGGCAACTATAAGTTACACTGAACTTGAATCAATTGAAAAGAGTACACTATGGTTCGATAAGAGGTTTTGTAGTTTTTGTTCTGTAAACCTTACAGCTTGGCGCTACCGCGCTACGACAGGCATCGTTCGTCGCAACAAAAATTACTGACGGAAAATCGAGAAATCTGAGACTGATGCAAAGTGAAGACTTTTTTTTTTATTTAATATATCTACATCTTAAAATCCCAGACAATTTTTTTGTCATATCCGTAAAGTACAGGAAAATCATGATTCGGGCTACTGTGACGAAATTCGGGCAAATTAAGTTTATTAATTATAAACAAGTAAATAATAAAACTTATGATAATGTAACAGTAATGAACAGGTTAATAGTTATATTAATAACTATAAATTCGATATGAACCCAAATTTATCTTAATAATTCAACATTCTGTTCAAAGCCTACTCGCGCCATTCTGTTGTCTACTTGAGAAAGCACTTTACGGCTCTTTCTCTTTGCTTGGTGTCGTGGTCTTGGCAAGCAGTTTCGTCGCTAAAAATTAGTGTTCTTTAAAAAATTATTTATTTGATTTCCTAATGTACTAGCGCCTCCATCGTCTTGCAAGTCAGAAGAATAAATATAGAGTTCAATTCAGTTCAGTTCAGTTTTCTTTTATTTCTGCTCCGCCACATGAACAAAATAACAAAATGTTGAAAAGTTTGTGTGTTGTTAAAGACGGGGTTAGAAAAAGGAAGAAGCAACAAAGCGATTTTCTAGATCAACAAAGCGATTTACAAGATCATTTCTCGAACAAAAACCTCAGTAAGAAAAATACAAAAACAAAAACATTACACCATTAGTAAAAAAAAAAAAACAAACAAAAAGAACACAAAAACAACATAAGAAAACATAATAAAAAAAATAAAATAAAATAAAAAAAATAAAAAAAAAAATCTACAAAAACCGATGCAAAGTAGTAACAATAAATAGTAAAATAAAATTTATGCAATAGCTAAAAAAAAAGTTAAAATAAAAATGAATTAAACAAGTTTATTTGCCCAACTATCGCATTTCCCTGAAAAGTTGTATAGAAGGAGCAAAAATTTTGCAAGTAGGGCTTTAGCTATCTGCCGCCTTACTTTGACAGTTTAATGCTCCTGATTTGCTTGTAAATAAAAAAACTCTTTGATTCTTTCTTCATAAATATTGCAATCAAATAATGCAATGCTAAAACGTAAATTATTTGCATCTTCTTCACTATTTGTCGTTCCAACTTAATAAACTTTGTGGTTAGTTACAGGGAATAGCGAAGGAGACCCAATTATTTTAACTTCAGAAAAGAACATAATTTACATTACATTTGGTAAATTTAGTACTGCACTTGGTAAATTTTAAGTAAATTGGTAAAGGTCCAGCACTACTTTAGGTCATTTTTCGAGACTAATTTACCGATTTTTTGCGTGCTGAGAACGATTTTGTCACTTAGAAGCGTCGCAAATCATTTTTTAGGGGTGTTTCAGAGGAGAGACCCCCTGAACCCTCACCCCAAATTTTAGAAAAACCTAAAAATCATTTTTTTATCGTTTTTCTTGGACACCCGATCTATCCCTCCGAACAGCCAAATTTGATTCAAAATACGACCTTTTTCGTGTTTTCTCCGAACAAGTAAAGTTTCGTCGATTTCGACAATATTTTTTTCATGAAACTAACCCGGATCCCCTGCGTTTTCTATCACTTCTTGATCCCTCCGAACAGCCAAATTTAGTTGAAAATGCGACCTTTTTTGTGTTTTCTCCGAACAAGTAAAGTTTCGTCGATTTCAACAATATTTTTCTTCATGAAACTAACCCGGATCTCCATGCGTTTTCTAACACTTCTTGAGAGATCCTTTTTCTCTTGGTTTCTTCTTTGCACTATCCTGGTGCTAAAAAAGGGATGATTGATTTGTGACAAATTTAAGTATTACCATGTTATTTAGCAGGCAAAATTACAAATAGAAAGTCAAGGTTTGAAGTATAAAATCGTGCTGGACCTTATCTATAAAAATACCTTACATTTACTACGTTTGGTGGGTCATGAAAAAAGATGGTTAAAATTCTGTGAGTTTTTTGCTCAAGAATATTTCCTGTTTAAGATGTCATCAAATCTTGGTTTGATGATTATGTAATGGGAAAGATCCAATTAATTTTAATTTTTGTCTTAGTATAAAGTAGATAGGGTTATTTAGTGGGTATAAAAGGAATGAAGCATTTATATAATCAACTCATATAAACTGATCTCCCACCCCTGTTTAAAAACCTTAATTTAGTTATATGCTGGTAATGAGAAAATTTTGTAATGGTTTCTTAGACTGTACTTTTTAAATAATTAAATAGTTTTATTTTTAAGGTTTTTTTAGTTACAATAATTATACTGCAGTGGTGTTTTTTATTTACTTGAAAGAGTGCCCAAAGAGTTTATGTATTTATCTATTAAAAAAGGTAAGATTTTTATGATTAATTTTAAGACGTATTAAAATTTAAACTTTTTGTTTTTATAAGTTTTTTTCTCAAAATATTAATCTTGGTAGTTTGTCAATTGCTTCAATTGATTACACTTTCTTTTTAAAATATTTTTTGAATACGTGTGTTTAATTTTGTTTTGTATTCAAAAGAATTATATATTATTGATATGTCGGCACTGTGGTCAAGTGGTTAAGAGTACTGTGATTGTAATTGACACAATCTCAGTTCAAAACCTACTTGTGCTATTCTGTCTTATCCATAAAAAAGACACTTTACACCACTTTCCTCTGCTTGGCTGTCATGGCAAGCGGCAGTCATATCTTTATAAAACTGAAAAAAAAAACTAAAAAATTTCAACCAGACAGCAGTACTTTGGCATTTCTTGAAGCAGATCTGGGTATTTGCTTGCCTTATGTGTAGCGTCTCTGCTGCTTTCTTGCAAATTAGGAGGATAAATATAGAGATTAGATGAAATGAAAAAAACAAATGACTTGGCGTAAAACTTACTTTGAAAATTTGGGTCTGGTGCAGAATTGGCCATAATCGTCTTTTTATGTCTATTTTGACTTCTCTTGTTTTTTTGCTTCTCTTTTTGTTTCTTTATTATAACTCGTTCTTTTTAGCAAGACAATAACAGACAAAGGCATTTATTAAGTTATACAATTTCTTTTTCGATATTTTCACATATTTCTTTCTCTAACACTTTTTAATGGTTATTTTCACATAAATAAAACACTTTTAAAATATAGTATAAAGTAGTAAGAATTGAGTTTGTTTAAATATTTAACAAAACGTAATCTTTCTTGGGGGCCAATTCTGCACAAGCTATCAATCGCAGATTTGAATAATAATTTATTTCCAAATACACTTATCAATCATTATACATGCCTTATACATTTTTAAAATATACTTTCAAGTTGTAGGAATTTATTTTGCTTTAAATCATTTAATAAAACTAAATATTTTGTGATGGCCGATTCTGCACAAACTAACATTCACAGGTTTGTATTCTAAATTTAACTTTAAAAATTAATCATTTGCTTCTCAAACACTTCTTAATTATTATTTTCACATAAACAAAACACTCTTAAAATATAGTTTAAAGTTGTAAGAATTGAATTTGTTTAAATATTCAACAAAACATAATAATGTTTTTGGGGGCTGATTCTGCACAGGCTATCAATCGCATGTTTTTATTTATTTATTTTATATACAATGCTATGGTGCTTACGTCAACACCCAAGCACTCTAACAAGTGAGGAGAGACAAGATATACAGCAAGAAAATGTAACAAAATATGCTTAAAACAATTATACATATTAGTAAATGAAAAGCAATAGGAAAACAAAACAAAACAAGCCAAACAATAATAAAAATAAAAACAAAAAAACAAAAAAAATGCATATATTAACAAAGAAAGAAATAAATAATAGCTTCAATGTTAAACCTTTTCATTGTGCAAATACTGACTCCTATGATCATTTTTTTTACTCATTGTATCCCCAAAACTTGGAATAAGTTATCAGAAAATATTATTAGTACTCCCAATTTGATGTTAGTGTTTTTTGATCTACTTTAGTTCTTTACTGATTAATTTAAATCATGTGTCGATCAATTTTAGTCATTACCGATCAAATTTAGTTCTGTGTTGACCAATTTTAGTCATGTGCCAATCAAATTTAATCTTGTGTTGACCAATTTTAATCATGTACCGACCAAAAATAGTCATGTTGACAAACTTTATTTTTATTGGTAAATACATGTAAACAATTTTGAGATATAATTTTTAGTATAAGTTTTTTTGTAATTAAAGATGTACAACTACTGTAAGAATATCATAATTTTGTAGAATACCTCAAAGAATTTATAGGGTTTTTCGATCTGATTCGTTGTTTTTGCAATCAAATTCATTCTTTTTACAATCAAATTCATTCTTTTTACAATCAAATTGCTTCTTTTTGCAATCAAAGTCATTTTGCAAAAACTTTTATATATATATGCAGTATCTTTGTATAGGGTCTCCCAATAGTGTCTATATACATATATAAATAATATGGAGTCTCTGTATTAGGTCTCTATAATCTATAGTCTCTATAATTATGTTTTTAAAATATAGTCTCCATAATGTATACTGTAGATAGATAGATATATATACCTATCGGAGATCTTATATGGAGACCAAATATTAAGGGGACCATATTATGGAGACCTAATAGTGTATCTATTATAGACCTAATTTTGGAGACCTAATATTATGGAAACTATATTATAAAAACCTAATTATGGAGACTATATACATCATGGAGACCTAATACAGAGACCCTATATTATTAAATATATTGATTCTATATTATCAAATATATAGATACATAATATAGGGTCTCTCTATTAGGTCACCACAATATTAGATCTCCATAATTAGGTTTCCACAATGTATATAGTCTCCATAATTAGGTTTTTATGATATAGTTTCTATAATATTAGGTCTTCAAAATTAGGTCTCTATAATTTAGTCTCTATAATAGATACACTATTAGGTCTCCATAATATGGTCCCCTTAATATTTGGTCTCCATATAGGATCTCCGATAGGTATATATATCTATCTATCTACAGTATACATTATGGAGACTATATTTTAAAAACATAATTATAGAGACTATAGATTATGGAGACCTAATACAGAGACTCCATATTATTTATATATGTATATAGACACTATTGGGAGACCCTATACAAAGATACTGCATATATATATAAAAGTTTTTGCAAAACGAATTTGATTGCAAAAACGACGAATTAGATCGAAAAACCCTATAAATTCTTTAAGGTATTCTACAAAATTATGATATTCTTACAGTAGTTGTAAACTTTAATTACAAAAAAACTTATAGTAAAATTTTATCTCAAAGTTGTTTACATGTATTTACCAATAAAAATAAAGTTTGTTGACATGACTATTTTTGGTTGGTACACAATTAAAATTGATCGACACAAGATTAAATTTGATCAGCACATGACTAAAATTGGTTGACACAGAACTAAATTTGATCGGTAGTGACTAAAATTGATCAACACATGATTAAAATTGATCGGTAGAGGACTAAAGTAGATTGAAAAACACTGTATTTAAACAAAGATTAAAAAAATTTGACCTAGGTTCTGTTGTTGCATTGAAATTTAATTAAACCTGCTTTATATGTCTATCTTTCTTTGTGCAATATCATTTTACCTCACTTGTAAGTGCATCACTGAATGTTGGTTCTGGTGCCATTGTGTGTTGCAAATATAAATAAAAAAAAATAATAATAAATGCATAAAATAATAAAGTAGCTATTCAATCATTTGCAAACACTAGGGAAGAAATTTGGTGAAGGTTAAATTTTTTTAATTTGCATTTAAACTAGGTGATACTGGTAGCATTTACAACACTTTCAGGCAGATTGTTCCAAATTTGTAAGCTCTATGAATGAAAAAGTTATTATATGGAACAGTGTGGGGTCTAGTTTTAGGTCTAATATGATGAATATATCTATGCAAGTCATAACAGTTGTCATTTTTTACAAAATAGTCATTAAAATCCAAACCAATTATATTATAATACATTTTATACAAAAAAACCATATCAAATTCAAGTTGTCAATATTCCAATGATTTAAGATTCAGCATATACAATCGATTGAAGTAAGATGAGAATCATGAATTACAGCGCTTGCAAATTATTCTGTTAAACTGTTTTTGTACAGATTCAATCTTAGGTAAGGAGACCAGACCACACTATTATACTCCAAAATGAGTCTAACATAAGTAGTATATGCTTCAAGCAGTATCCAAACATTATTACTGCTGAAAGAGTGTAGGATTTGATAAGCTCTGGCTGAGGCTTTAGCAGTGATACTAGAAGTGTGACTATGCCATTTGAGATCACTAGAAATATAAATGCCTAGGTCATAAACAGTTGAAAAAATAGAAATATTTTTGTTACATAATACATATGTGTTATTGGTATCATAAGTTTGGTGAATAGGTAGATGTTTATATTTTTCCAGAGCAAGTTGAAGTTGGAGATTGTTCATGCATGACTGAATGCTGTCCAAAACTGGTTTGTAAGTCAGTAGAATCAACGCTAAAAACTTTAGTGTCATCAGCATAGAGATAGATGCCACTATTGGAATGGTGGGGAAGACAAAATTTTATTAAATGGTTAATATAAACAATGAACAAAATAGGTCCCAACACACTGCCTTGTGGGATACCACTACTGATGGGTAAATATGAAGATAAAACATTATTAACACAGACACATTGTTTCCTATTACAAATGAAAGTTTGTATCCAGTTTAAAACATCATTCAGTATTCCATAAGATTTTATGACATCTTGTAATTTTTTGTGTGAAACAGTGTCAAAGGCTTTAGATATGTCTGTATAGACAATATCTACATTAATACCTTGATCAAGACTAGTAAACCAGTGATTAAGGATTGTTAGTAGCTGCAAACAAATAGATCGATTTGGTATGAAGCCAAATTGATATTCTGACAGGATATTTGAAGTTAGCAGATGATCCATTACCTTATTGGCAATAATGTTTTCTAAAATCCTACACATTACAGAGGTAAGAGAAATAGGTCTGTAGTTATATGGAGAGTCATGGGAACCTTTTTTATAAATGGGTGTTATGATAGCTTTTTTCCATTGGCTGGGTATAATACCTGTAGATAAAGTGAGATTTAAAAGGTGAGCCAATATAGGCAGTATGGAGGAAGCAATTTCTTTAAGAAAGTATGCAGGGATGTTATCTGGAGTTCTAGATAATGATCCTTTCAGATTGTTAACAGATTTGACAATATCTTCTGGGGCAACTTCAACATCTGTCATAGGAGGTAACTGGTATGTGGAAAAGCTTGCTAAGTTCACTTTAATATTGTTGTCAACAGTAAAAACTTTATGAAAAACACCATTAAGTATATCAGCTTTATCTTTATCAGAAGATGCTATGTTTAAGTCTGCAGTTTTGAGGGTAGGTATGCTATATCTAGTTTTCATTTTTCTATTAACATACCCATAAAATCTTTCTGGGTTACTATTGTTTACACAAAGAAAGTTCAATTTGATCATACCATTGTTTCATGCAATCATCCTATTGCCAACATTTGGCTTTATATTTAGATTTCAATGAGACATCACTTTTACATATACGATAAAGCTTAATTTTTTCTTTTAAGATACAAGACAGCTGTGAATTTTTTTTGGGTTTGTAGGTGATAGCTTGATATGGAACATAGATATCTATTATTGACTTCAGATAATCAATAATATTATTATAAAGAACTTGAACATCATCTTTACTTAAATGAATAATTTTTGTTCAATTAGTTAAGGTAAGTACATGGTGAATGACATCATGGTCGGCTTTTTTAAAGCAGTGGCAAAACATTTTGGAGGTTGAAAACCTAGATTCCCACTGCAGTGAAAAATGAATCGATAAGTGGTCACAAGAGGTACTAAGAGGCATGCCTACATAATAATTCATCAAATATTTTTGGCCAAATAAATTACAAAGTAGCAAATCATGAACGTGTCCATCACAATGAGTGGGCTCAGTAATTAATTGATCTAGGGAGTTGTATGTAACAAAGTCTAAGAAAGTCTGGCGAGATGGTCCACTGTTTGTAGAAGGTATTGACCAATTAATATTAGGTAAATTAAAATCCCCAACAATATAAGCAGGGGAAGAACCTGCAATGCAGTTATCAATAACTTTACACAACTTCTCAACATTTTCAGCAGAACCAGCAGCTCTGGGTGACAGATAACAGCAAATTAATCTAAATTGCAAATTGAATTTCTTCAGCAAGACATTAACTGCAATTAATTCAGCACAATCAATGGTTATTCCTGGGCTGTATTGACTAATAATTATTTTCTTTTTATACAGGATCATAACTCCTCCACCTCTTGCAATAGTGCAATCACAACGTAAAGTATGATAACCTGGAGAGCAAATCAAAGAATCTAAAACAGTTGAATTTAACCAAGTTTCACTGATTAAGAGAATATCAATGAAAGGATTTACATGAAGTAGATAGTCAAGCAAAATATTCTTTTTGTTTGAAATTGATCTAGCATTAAAATATGTTATCTTCAAGCAATCTGATTTACTAGAACCAGGAAGCCCAGAAGTCCCTGAGCTTTGGATGGAAAGGGATGATAACTTTGATCAGACTGCAAAGACTTAAAGCAACAATTTTGTTACCACGAATAACTAAATTTTGCTTGCCATTATTTTTCCTGGACTTAAGTTCTGCAATTAACTTTTTCCATTCTTGTCCTTATTTTACTGTTTTGTCCCATGTTACATAAATTGGGTGACTCATTCCATTTTTTAAATATTTCAAATTTTTGGAAGATTTGATTATATCCCATTTTAATTTTTCTGAGCAAGTTTAACTAATAGGGACCTCAATGTATCATACTTTTTTCCTGCAAAACGGTAAATATTTAAAACTGCATCAGGTTCAAGCATAATTTTGTTGTATATTAATTCCTCAAAATTTAGGCAATCTTTTATGTGATTTTCAGGGAGGTCAGCAGTACTTTCTGGGAGATTGAAAAGAATTAGGATATTTAATCTTTTCTTGTGATCTGCTGCTTCTTCTATATTAACAGAGCTATCAATCAATGAGGAAGTTTAGTGTAATTTTTGGCTTAAATTTAACATTGAACTTCTTCAATGTACTCCTCTCATGTACATTTTCTTGTTGCTTAATTATTTCAGCAAAAGATTGCTTCATCTGCTGACCTTCAAATTCACTTAATGTCTTTTTTAGTTCCTCATTAGGGTGGAGTGAAAAAAAATTTTTTTTGAAATCGAAAAAAATACCCAACTGAATACCTGCTTTTGGTCCCAAAACTTTGCCCAAAAGTGGTTTTGACATGTTGCCACTTGTAACCAGGTGGCAACCTCACTCTAAAGGTTATCGAAAGGTCAAATTTTTAAAGATTGCTGTAGCTCAAAAACCACTGGTGCTAGAAGCTTTGTTTTGGTCTTAAAAGTTGCAGAATATGTACTTTTCTATCTGTTGTAAGACAATATTTTTTTCTATTTTAACCAGAAATCAAGTTTTTTAGTAAAAACTAATATAATCGTCAATTTTTGTGAAAATGATTATATTTTAGATTAGAAATTACTTTTTTGCCGTCTTGCATTAAGTTAAGCAGAAAATCAGTTTAAAATACTATTTTTTATGAAATAACATTTTGTTTTATCAATTATATTATCCACTGAATTTAATGTTTCTGTCATACTAGACAATGCGGACATATTAAATCAAAACATTGAAAAATATAAAAGCAGCACCAGAAATCAGTCAACTTTTAAGTTTGAAAAGAAAGCATGCAATTAAAGATACATAACTATGTTATTACAGTACTATGTTATGTTATTACAGAATTATTCAATAAAACATAAAACAGTTTAACATATTAGTTTATGCAATTGCAGCATGTAAACCAAGGAAGAAGTCATACTTAAGTAGATTTTAACTGGACGTTCTTACAAGGAACAATTATGATTGAAACTGTCGTTTTGTATTAAACTGCTCCATAATATTTCTTGATTTAATTTTTTATCTAATTGACCCATCACGCTTTTCAAATCCAGATACTGATGCAGAAACTTCTGTTACTATTTCGAATTTGTGGCATGGGTGTGAGAGAACTAATTTTTGCATTGCAATTTTTTCAATCTCCATGTTTGAAAGGTTTTGAATAGCAGGAGGTTCATAACTTTCTTCAAGATTTAAATTTACTAATTTGTAGTAAACTTTTGCATTTTCGTTAATGGTAGGCATTTTAAACTTCCTCACAGACCCAGACACTTCTCCAGATTTATCTTCTTCACCAGCTGACGTATCTTCCATTGTAACATCTGCTTGATCTTTAGATGCCTCAAATTCAGTTTCAATTGAGAAATTGGACTTAACATGCATACTTAGAATTTTACTAACTGCTAAATGACAAACTATTTTGTCATCATCTGCTAGCATACTTAAAAGAATGTTTTCTTGGTGTGCCTGTGCCCTACACCAATAGACAACTTATTTGTCTTAGCAGGTATCCTTTTAACTGAGCTTTGCCACCCATGAGCCATATTATGGGCCTCAACACATACTTAACAAAAGGCTCTTATCTCCTGTTGATGAAAACTTCAACAGCTCAAATCGAGATACCCTTTTGTGCCTGTTGCACTGGAACTTTTAAAGGATTTTTCTAAGTCGGACACCAGTGTGGCATGTTGAACAGAAACGAAATGGAATGTGGAATGGCAAAGTAACATCTCATGCCTACATACTTTCATGCCTGACATCAACTCAAACCACTGGGAATGGATCTACCCAGCAGATCATCCTGGATTGGGCTTAATCGCCTTTGCACTGGCGTTTGTTTATTTTGTTCAAAAATGTATATATGGGATATAGCTCCCATAGCAGCCTGTGAGTTAGGGTGGGCAGAAAAAAGTTTTTTTTTATCTTTAAATGCCAATCGTTCTAGTTCTTGGGTTTTGATGCAAGAACACTATTTATGATGAAAAAAAGCAATGTTTACCATAAATAGTCGACCCACTCCACATTATAGAAATAAGTGCAAAATGTTTTCAAATTTTGATGATTAAAAAAGAAAAATAGCAAAATTTCTTTTTATTTTAGATGCAAAATGAAAAGTTTATACATTAAATAGAAGCAAAATTAAATTTTAAACATCTTTTATTCAATAACATTTTTACATAAAACTGATATTTAAAGATATTTTTTGCAAAAAACTATATTTTTTCTTAAAAATTAAATAAAATTATGGTTAGTGTTGCTCTAATAATTATAAAAATATACAAATTAAGAACTGAAATTAATTATACGAGGTCTGTTCAAAAAGTATCCGACCTTTTTCCCTCTCGCCAATAAGGTATGAGCAAACTGCCCGTGCAAAGCGTGGCTGCACACACACACATTCACGCGTAATCGTGAAGCGTTTCAGGCCGATTCGTCATTCGTATCTCTCTGTGTAAAGCATTTAGTGCAGGCGTGTAGTACGTGTTCATCGGTTTTTTGATTTTCAGAAAATTTCATTTCAATGACAGAACGCATCGAACAGAGGTATTGCATCAAGTTTTGTCAAAAACTTGGTGATACTCAAGTTGAAACAATTCGAAAGATTCAACAAGCTTTTGAAAATGAGGCCTTAAGCCCAACTCAGATAAAGCAATGGTTTAAATGCTTTAAAGATGGCCGTGCATCAGTGGAAAGTGATCCTCGCTCAGGAAGGCCATCCACAAGCCGAAACGAGGAGGCGATGGATCAGGTTCGTGAAAAAGTGTTGGAGGATCGTCGTTTAACAGTACGAGAGATTGCTGCAGAAATGGGAATAAGCACAGGCTCAGTTCATTCAATCCTAACTGAGGATTTGAACCTGCGGAGAGTGTCGGCTAAATTTGTCCCCAAGCTGCTGACGGAGCAACAGAAGGAACTCCGGAAGGAAATTTCGGAGGACATGCTGGATGTTGCAAATCATGACCCAGAATTTATCAAGACAATCATCACTGGTGATGAGACCTGGGTTTATGGTTATTACCCAGAAACCAAGTTTCAATCATCACAATGGAAGCATCCGGAATCACCACGCCCAAAAAAAGCTCGGCAAGTCCGCAGCAATGTGAAAGTTATGCTGACCTGTTTTTTTGATTCCCGTGGCATCGTGCATCATGAATACGCATCAGAAGGTCAAACAATCAACAAAGAGTACTACCTGGAGATTCTACGTCGCCTTCGTGATGCTGTGCGAAGAAAGCGGCCAAACATGTGGGCAGCAAAGAATTTTCAGCTTCACCACGACAATGCTCCCGCTCATTCTGCACATGTGGTCCAAGCTTTTCTAGCCAAAAACAGCATGCCACTTATTAGACAGGCTCCTTACTCTCCCGACTTAGCACCGTGTGATTTCTGGCTGTTTCCTAAGCTAAAAACAACTCTGAAAGGGAGGCGATTTCAGTCAAGAGAAGACATTATGAAAAAAGCGACGGAGGAGCTTCAGAGCATTCCGGGGGAGGAGTTTATGAAGTGTTTTGAGAAGTGGCAGAAGCGCTGGGATAAGTGTGTGAACCACCAAGGGGAATATTTTGAAGGAGATTGAATAAAACTTGCAAAATTTATTGTGTTGTGTGCTTTATACAAAAAAGTCGGATACTTTTTGAACAGACCTCGTACACTATAATTTACAACTTCTTTTTGACTCATCAACTTCCTTCATCTTATTTTATTCCGAATCAGACCATCCCTATGGTCATGTACAACTACTGTTTAATGTTTTCACAGTTTTTTTGGTGTGGGTTGACTAATATGAGAGACCACTAACTTTTTTCATTATAAATGGTGTTTCTACATCAAAACCCAAGTACTGGGTAGGTTGCCTTTTTAATTTAAAACTTTCAGCCCACCCTACTGTGAGTGTGGCATGGTGGAGCATACCGCTGACCATATAATTAACATCTTGCCTCATTTTCCATCATCCAAGCAGGAGGATTGGTCTGGAAACAGTTGACGAGGAGACAGTGGCCTTGCTGATCAATATCTGCCTTAACATCTAAAGTGTCTTTGGGAAAGAGAAACATCTACCCCACATGAAGAAGAAGAATTATTGAAAATTCTGAATAGTAGCTTGTGCACAATCAACCCAATAAAACTGTTTTTTATCTTGAATATATTTTTAAAAAATCATTTCTTACAACTTTAAACCATGTTTTAAGAGTATTGAGATATATGAAAACAAAAATTAAGAAGTGCTTTAAAAGCAAATATCTGTTTATTAAAGTTAAAACTTTTTATTGAAACTTACGAATAATAGCTGATGCAAAATTGGCCCCCAAAAAAACCATAGGTTTTCTTGAGTATATTTCAACATGGTCATTTCTACCAACTTTTAACCATTTTTAAAGGTATTGAGGTATGTGAAAATATTAATAAAAAATGTTTTCAAAGCAAATGCTTGTATGTTAAAGTTAAATTAATTATTGACACTTAGGAATAAAAGCTTATGCAGAGTCAGTCCTCATAAGACCATTAACGTGTCAATAATGAATTTAACTTTAACATACAAGCATTTGCTTTGAAAACATTTTTTATTAATATTTTCACATACCTCAATACCTTTAAAAATGGTTAAAAGTTGGTAGAAATGACCATGTTGAAATATACTCAAGAAAACCTATGGTTTTTTTGGGGGCCAATTTTGCATCAGCTATTATTCGTAAGTTTCAATAAAAAGTTTTAACTTTAATAAACAGATATTTGCTTTTAAAGCACTTCTTAATTTTTGTTTTCATATATCTCAATACTCTTAAAACATGGTTTAAAGTTGTAAGAAATGATTTTTTAAAAATATATTCAAGATAAAAAACAGTTTTATTGGGTTGATTGTGCACAAGCTACTATTCAGAATTTTCAATAATTCTTCTTCTTCATGTGGGGTAGATGTTTCTCTTTCCCAAAGACACTTTAGATGTTAAGGCAGATATTGATCAGTAAGGCCACTGTCTCCTCGTCAACTGTTTCCAGACCAATCCTCCTGCTTGGATGATGGAAAATGAGGCAAGATGTTAATTATATGGTCAGCGGTATGCTCCACCATGCCACACTCACAGTAGGGTGGGCTGAAAGTTTTAAATTAAAAAGGCAACCTACCCAGTACTTGGGTTTTGATGTAGAAACACCATTTATAATGAAAAAAGTTAGTGGTCTCTCATATTAGTCAACCCACACCAAAAAAACTGCAAAAACATTAAACAGTAGTTGGACATGACCATAGGGATGGTCTGATTTGGAATAAAATAAGATGAAGGAAGTTGATGAAGAACTTTGAGTCAAAAAGAAGTTGTAAATTATAGTGTATAATTAATTTCAGTTCTTAATTTGTATATTTTTATAATTATTAGACCAACACTAACCATAATTTTACTTAATTTTTAAGAAAAAATATAGTTTTTTGCAAAAAATATCTTTAAATATCAGTTTTATGTAAAAATGTTATTGAATAAAAGATGTTTAAAATTTAATTTTGCTTCTATTTAATGTATAAACTTTTCATTTTGCATCTAAAATAAAAAGAAATTTTGCTATTTTTCTTTTTTAATCACCAAAATTTGAAAAAATTTTGCACTTATTTCTATAATGTGGAGTGGGTCGACTATTTATGGTAAACATTGCTTTTATTCATCATAAATAGTGTTCTTGCATCAAAACCCAAGAACTAGAATGATTGGCATTTAACGATAAAAAAAAACTTTTTTCTGCCCACCCTAACTCATAGGCTGCTATGGGAGCTATACCCCATATATACATTTTTGAACAAAATAAACAAACGCCAGTGCAAAGGCGATTAAGCCCGATCCAGGATGATCTGCTGGGTAGATCCATTCCCAGTGGTTTGAGTTGACGTCAGGCATGAAAGTATGTAGGCATGAGATGTTACTTTGCCATTCCACATTCCATTTCGTTTCTGTTCAACATGCCACACTGGTGTCCGACTTAGAAAAATCCTTTAAAAGTTCCAGTGCAACAGGCACAAAAGGGTATCTCGATTTGAGCTGTTGAAGTTTTCATCAACAGGAGATAAGAGCCTTTTGTTAAGTATGTGTTGAGGCCCATAATATGGCTCATGGGTGGCAAAGCTCAGTTAAAAGGATACCTGCTAAGACAAATAAGTTGTCTATTGGTGTAGGGCACAGGCACACCAAGAAAACATTCTTTTAAGTATGCTAGCAGATGATGACAAAATAGTTTGTCATTTAGCAGTTAGTAAAATTCTAAGTATGCATGTTAAGTCCAATTTCTCAATTGAAACTGAATTTGAGGCATCTAAAGATCAAGCAGATGTTACAATGGAAGATACGTCAGCTGGTGAAGAAGATAAATCTGGAGAAGTGTCTGGGTCTGTGAGGAAGTTTAAAATGCCTACCATTAACGAAAATGCAAAAGTTTACTACAAATTAGTAAATTTAAATCTTGAAGAAAGTTATGAACCTCCTGCTAGAATATATTTCTATCAAATCATATGTTCCAATATTCAACCATATTTTAAGAGTGTTTAGACATGTGAAAATAATAATTAAGAAGTGTTTTGAAAACAAATGGTTGATCTTGAAAGTGAAATTTTATTATGGAAACATACGAATGATAGCTTTGTGCACAATCGGCCATCAGAAAATCTTTAGCTTTTGTTAAATATATTTATTTAGCTTTTGTTAAATTTGTTAAAGCCAAATCACTTTTTGGGCTTAGGACAATATTTAAAAAATGTTTAAGTAGCAAATGGATATTTTTTAAAGTTTACTTTATTACAGAAACTTGCAAACAACAGCTTGTGTGCAATCAGCCATCAAAAAATCACTATTGAAACCTGCAATTGATAGCTTGTGCAATATTGGCTCCCTCAAAAACACGTTTTGTTAATATTTATAAAAAATCTATCTATACTTTGACAGTGTTTTATTTATGTGAAAATAATAATTAAGAAGAGTTAGGGAAGCAAATATGTGAAAATGTTGAAAAAGAAATTGTATAACTTAAGAAACAAAAAGAGAAGCAGAAAATGAGAGACAAGAAAACGAGAGAAGTCAAAGTAGAGATAAAAAGGCGATTACGGTCGATTCTGCACCAGACCTGAAAATTCATGATAGAATTATTGTAATTGACTTAAGTGACATGCTAAGATTTACTCAAAAGTATTTATTTTTACTCTGGAAATATTTTGGTATTTGTAATGATAATTAACTACTGTATATACTTGTGTACAAGTTAAGGTCATGTATAAATCAATGTATGTTTTAAGAGCAAAATTTGCATCATTTTAGGTATTAGCTGTATACAGTATGGGATTCAAATTTTTTGTCAGCGGATTTTTTTAAAAAAAAACGTAAAATTTTTTGGAAAAAACTATTTCATTTTGGTACTTTTGTAACTTTTTTTAGAAATGTTATGACCAATTTTTTCTTTATTTTATTCAAGAAAATAAAATCAACTGTTACAATTCTTATAATATTAGTATAAATAACTAGTATCAGTAATGCTATCAGGTTGCATCTTTTGAAAAGCAGAGGATGTGCTAAGAACTACAAGGGCACCAAATTCTCAATCCTAACATTTGCACATCTAGATTTCAACTGTCATTTTTGGAGGCAACTTAATTAAGCTCAGACAACTTTCTCTGTGCAAGCAAAAAAAGTTCATATTCTCTCTGCAGCTATTCAAATGATCGCAGAAAGCAAACTTGCACAAAGTCATGCACCATGCACGATTTTGCAATTGCCCAAGTGAGATAATAAAAACACCAAAAGTTTTTTTTAAAGAATGTTATTTTACCTATAAATACACAAGGTTTTCTACTTTTATTATTGTCACATCTACCATTGAAAAGTATAACTTGAAAACTTTTGGCGATACAGCTTTACAAAAAGTCATTTTAATATTTATTATTAAATCAATATCAAACCTAGTTTAAATTATTAAAAACATTGTAAAGATGATTAAAAAATTAGATATTGTTTGATACTTGATAATATAACATGCTTCAAGGATCAGCATGTAATTAATTTTTAAACCTTTTTTGTAACTGTAACAAAAAAAATTCCATATTCAAGTATGATGATAACAATGCTTTATAGATTTATGATAATAACAATGCTATTCTTCTCAATTTAAAATGGCATAATTGGAATAATTGTGAAGAAATTTTAGTTATTTTATAGAAAAAAAAGTACAGTAGAACTTGCCAAAGTTGTTTTTGGCTAAAGCACTACAAATTACTTGGTGCTAGCTTGAGACCTTATTGTTTTCTATGTTATCAAGTTTGTCTAAATTGTCTTTGCCTAACATGTCAATTTGCCTACTTCTCACCATTGTTTTTGTTCACCATGAGCAGAAAAGTTTGTTTAAATTATCAGGCCTATAAAAACTTTGCCTGTGTGATTATATTCCAAACTTTTTTACTCTGCTACCACTACACTACAGTTGTTTCATTTATCTGTCTACAATCCTTAATGATGTAACACAACCTTACTTTGCATCACAAACTTCCTTTATAACCCCATTATTTCATCATTTTAGATTGTTTTTATCAATTTTAGTTTAGTTCAATTAGCCATCTTTCTGCAATCTAACTATGACTGTCACAAAAGCTATCAGCTTTTTGAAATATGAAATAAATCCAAAAAGTGTTTTTAGTTTGTATTTTATTTCTCATATGTTCAGCTTTTGCAGAATCATAGGCATCCTAAGTTTGTGTAGGCCTATGCAAATTTAATCTGCTATTTGTCTAAGTTGCCACTTTTTCTGTTGCCCTTAAAGTGGTGACTTACTGTATTTAATTTTAGAATACCATAGTTTGTTTTATTTATTATTGTTTTGGAATAGAGTTTGACATTCCAGATTTGAATAATTTATTCTAGAATATTTTAAAATCAGCTTGAATATTTTAACTTATCATCTATTACTCAGTTTAATATATTTAAAAATAGAGATTAATTAGTTTGAAAAAGTTTAATTCTGTTAAAAATTATATGCCTTTTTATTTCCTTATTAAATTGTTAGAGGTATTCAAGATTAGTAGTCTTATTTTACCAAAACTTCATTAATAAATTATTGTTAAGTTTCTGAAATTTTACATGTTTAAAAGTAGTGTGAAGTGCCTTAAAAATTTTGTCTAAAGTGTCTCTGGTTTGTTTCTCTATCAATCCCACTTTTAAAATGTACTAGTTAATTGAGTTTGACATTCTACATGTCAGCTGGAAAAAGCAGCAATTTATAATATCTTTGTAAATTTATATTATCTTAGAAGTAGCCTTAAAAAAACTGCCTTTTTTTGAGGCACATTGCTAACAAGTTTTGAAAGCCCACTATTGGTTTTTCATTGGTTTGTAGACAAGATCTAGATGCTTGTTTATGCCAGCTGTGTAGAATCTATTAAACAATCTTTCTGGACTAGGCATCCATCTTTCTCATTTGAAAAATTACAGATGGAACACGAAATACTGTGAGAATACATTCAGACTCCATGCTTTCATACCCATGACCAGTGCCAGGCCTGTTAGAATAAGCTTGTCCCAAAAAGCTTGGGCACTGCAACACTGCAGTGCAATTCCATTCGTTCATGTACAAATATGGTCTTGCTCCTTCACTAAGTTGCAAGTGTTGCACCCCTGAACAAACTGCAGACCACATCTTAACAGCATGCCCAATATATGGGCACCTTGTGAAGCACAAGGTCAGACAATTTTGGATGAGAAATTGTACCATTATCAGGCTTAAAAAAGTTAAACACCCTTGTTTTAAAGAAACTTACTATATTATCTTCTGATACAAAATTGGCAAATTTTTTTATTGAAAGATCAAAAATGATAGCATAATCAATAATATGGTATATTTTAACTCTATGTCATTAACTTTTATGGGATAATTTTGATTTGTCTTATATAAAAAAACTAAACAAACAGTTTTCACTTTATATCTGAGGCTATCTTTAACCACACTCTTTTTTGAATGTCTTCAGTAAAAAACAATGCATTTATATTTTTGAAACAATATTTAATCATTGAATGTCAAATGTTTGGAAACTACAAATGGATCCATTGAATTGCCTATGTTGTATAACTAAATTTAAATGTAAAAATTTAATTAAACATTGAAATTGCTCGTTTTTGTTGCTTTTTTTGTTCATTTTAAAAATGCAAATTTTTTATTTTAGAATAAGTAGTGATTTTATTTGCAAGCACAATTAAGTGTTTTAAGTTTGCTGTTTATTGATTGATACGCATTCAAAAATAGACTTGTGTTCAAACAATACTATTTTTTGAAAAATAAAGTTGAGAAAATATTTGCATTGTCAAAACTTTTAATAAAAGGTTGGTATTACCAACTACATAAAAAGTCACTTGTTTATTTGTAAAACACCATGCCACTAAAATGCTCTTAATTTTTTCTAAAAAATTACCCAATTTCTAGTATAATTCTGTTTTCCAATAAATGTATATTTGCAAGCCAATAAAAGAATTAAGCCTTTAACTTTTTATACAATAAATTACTACTTCAAGTGCTCTATGTATCTTTCAAAGATAGAACAGCCTTTAAACATGATAGAAAAACTGAGTGTATATTTGAAATCGGGGCCTAAAATTATGTTGGGCACCCAGAATGAAAATTGTCGTTAATTGCTGTTCATAGTTTAACATCTGTACTGATTGCATATTAATGAAATGCTTTTTTCAGATACCAATATAAACGATTACGCAATTCCATTGCAAAGAAAGGGTAATTGGAATAAAAATTCTCCTCTTTCTACATGTCATATTTGTACAGAAGGAACTCTGTGTCTGCATGGGAAAAAAAGCTACCATCAAAAGCCAGTTAAATTATCAGTATATGCCAGAAAAGATATCAAAAACTCTTGTTATTGCTTAAGAATAAATAGAAAAAGTTTAAAAATTTGCAAAAGTTTACAATATCTATTAAATATTTCTGAGATTGATTGTAACAAAGTGCTAACAAATTCACAATGGCTTTATATAATGTAAATAGAGAAGTTCAAGATGCTTTTTATCGTTACAAAATGCCAGCCATTTTAGCAAAGGTAAGTTCTTCAAAATTTTTTTCCAAAAAAACTAAGTTATATAATTTTTTTTGGTTGTTGACTAGCTTGATGCAAATTATTTTTTTCAATGCATATAAAATAATGCTTCTTCTGATGTGGTCTTGTGATGGATATGTAATTATAATTTTTTATACAAATGCAATTGACTTAAACCTGGACATTTTTCATTAAACTCAACAAAGATTAAAATCTGATTTTCTTATTTTGATTTAAAAAATATTTATAGTCTCTTAAATTTTATATAGCAACAGTTTCTCTGTGATCTCCTGCTCAAGGGGTATCAAATTTAAATAATTGCATATTTTAAATTGTTTTTTATTAATTATGTTCAGTTTGAAGTTTATTGGAATTAAGACCTTATGCAGTACAAGACATTTATTGCAGCTGCAATTTAGTATAAAATTTTATCCATCAAGGTTAACAAGAAAATTCTTATACTGAAGTACAGAAGCTTGGAGGCTAAAGTTTACGTGTTCTGATAATGCTGATCATACAATAATTTTTTTATTTTTAAGTCGCTTGAACAAATTTTTATACTTATTTGAACAAATTTTTTAGGTTGAAGGTAAAGGAAATGGTGTGAAGACTGTCATTGTCAACATGTCAGATGTTGCTAAATCTCTTGGCCGCCCTGCTACCTGTAAGAGCTGTTGATCTTTATGTGTTAAAACAATGTTGATTATTTTTGATGTTATGATGCACACTTAACAACTTTTAACAATTTAATGCTTTACATATAATTCTACTAACGCTAATGTGCAGTAAATTAATTTATAATATAATGGCGTATATCTTGGTTTGTTCTATCTCTCACTCTGATTTTTTTTCAAGTGTCATATTGAATTCATTGAAAAATCGTTATGCATGTTTTAGCTACAGCAGTTTGTCAATATTTCACCATTATGTATTTCATAATTTTGAAATTAACCTATATTATATAAGGACTAGGTTTTTTAAAAAAAACAAGGTAACATTAAACTTATAACATGACAGGAAGTTTTATAAGAGACTCAAAATAATCATTATTTTGCACATTTTAACTAATCATTAACAATTGTCAAATTTGTTTTGCTTTTTGAATCACAGATTAAGTGTGGGTCCGTGAAATTTTGAAAAGCCATGCCACTTGATTGAATTATAAATAATATAAATATATATTTGTTCCCCGTAGACACTTGCAAGTACTTTGGATGTGAACTTGGTGCTCAAACTCAATTTGATCTGAAAAATGATCGCTATATTGTTAATGGGTCACATGAGAGTACGAGACTGCAAGATATGCTTGATGGATTTATAAAAAGATTTGTTCTCTGCGATGAATGTGACAACCCTGAAACGACAATGGTAAGCAATTTGCAAGTTGCCGAACGTATGCACTGAAGTTCATACTTCGTAGACAAATTTTTTTAAACAGTAAAAAGTTTGCTTCAAAATCAGTTGTAATTGCCAAATTGATGCAAAATCTAATTCAATATGCTTTCAAAGTGACGCTGACTTTAAGTAACTGTTTTAGTTTTCAATTAATTTACTTTAATATGATAAAAATCGCCCGCCCCTATTTACGAAAGTTAAATTTCTAGCTTTTTGCATAATTAAATGTTTTTGGTAATATATTTAATTTTATCAGCTTCTCTTTAATGCTTAATTAATTTGATATTATAAGTTGTAGAGAACTTGGGTACCACAATTTTAAACTAAATTTTTTAGGAAGCAAAACGAGTCTTGTAGTTTAACTTCTTACTATTACCAACAATAAAAAATAAAAAAACCTAAAATTAACAAAAAATGCTTGAAAGATTTTATGTGCTTCACAACCTTCTAGTTTCTAGTTACAGGTTAAAAACCAAAAAAATCTTAAAAAGAATAAGTTATATATTTGTGATCAACCTTTGAACTTCTTAAATCTAGTGCCAAGCAAGCTTGTCAATCAGCGTTTGATTAAAGGAACAAAAACATATTTTATTATTTAAAAATGAGATTATAATGCGCAATAAAATAGAAGCTATGGACGTTACTACTTTTTTTTCATATCTCATGATTTACGAGAGAAATTTTACGATTTGGTTATGGTTCACAATAGCAGAATACTTTTGGAAGCAAAGCACTTGCCCAAATTGTTTGATGTTCTGGCGTATTTATGTTATTTGGCCATATTCGTTTGTGGAAACTTTGGAGCGACTAGTGGTCATTAAAAAAAATTATAATTATTGCATATGACTATAAGCGTCTAAAGCAGAGTTGCCAGATTATTTTAATTAAAAATAGCCACAAAGCAGCCAATTGGATTTTAAAATCTCCAATTTTTTTCAAATACTTAATGAGCGGAAAAACTTTGAATCTGCCTTTGAATTCTTTATTTCCGCCTCAAAAACGTAGTGAGCTCTAAAAAAAGGTCTTCACCAGAGGTAAGTCTGATTCTGAACTTAGCGATAATTCTGAAACGTTAAAGCATTTTAACTTAAAAGTTATTCTAAAAGCACGGCTTTTTTATGTCGCCAATTTCATGTACAGTCGCCAAAGCCGTACTTTAAGTAGCCCAAAAAATTGCCAATCTTTAAATCAAAACTCAAAATCGCCCAATCTGGCAACACTGGTTTAAAGAGGAATTGAAATTATTGATGATTGACGGTTTTAGCGTATTGTCTTAACTAGATGTATAGGATTACGTAGAGCCATTGTTTTATCGGTGTTGCCAATTCAGTTGGAGTCGTTTGGTTTTTACCAAAGTAGCACATTATATACAGAGTTTTAGCTTTACTAACCAAATGTCTACTACTGTTATTTTTAGTAACTTTGCGTTTTTCTTTTCGCAATTTAGGTTGTGAAGCGGGGCAGCATTGGTCTTGTTTGCAAAGCTTGCGGCAATCAGAGCCTGGTCGACTTGCGTCATAAATTGTGCACTTACATCATCAATCATCCACCGCAAAAAGACAAAAAAGATAAAACAAGCAAAAAAGATCAAGCTGGGTCAAGCGAGGATGAAAATTCAAGAGAAAAGAACGGAAGCAGTAACGGAAAAGATCATATCAGTATTAAAAGTGACGACGTAAGTGCCGTAATTGCTTAATTTGCGTCAATTTTTAAACCTGTTTTTTAATACTTCGTCTCAAGGTTAAAACTAATATTGTCACTGACTTTATTCAAACGATTTTATTAGTTTGTTGGTTGCACAATGACGTAGCGACTTGCCGGCGCCATCGTTTAGCTTGTTGGTTTTGAAGGATGGGAAAGAATTTTTTAATTTTTAGCTGTATTATGTTATGTGTTGAAGGATGGGATTTGGTTCATGTTTAAAAACGTCCCAAACATCTCAAAACAAAATTTTTATTCAATATTTTTAAAAACCGCAGTTAATTAGATTACTTTTTATTGTATACTTTAGTTTGGTTTAGAGTTGTTTGCTGCGAATAAGCGCAGATGAAACCTCTCACACCAACAGATTGAAAGCTCTTGCACGTATCCTCTAATCAGGTTATTTGCTGATGAGATAACAATCACAGCATCTTATACCAAACACCGTAAAGCCGAACATAACAGTGGTAGATGAAGGTGAATTAAGCAGAGCTAATCCAAGAGTGAGAATCTAGATTGCCTTCGTTGAGTGGTTAAGAAATGGCTACTCCAAGGTATCCGTAAAAGAGGGGCAACAACAACACCAACAGGTTGAGACAAACGGCAGTAGAGGTTTTAATTGCAGACGCGTCTCAATACATATTCGTGTCGTTTTGTGCCTAAAATTTTCCGAGATTTTTTTTTGAAAAATCTGTAATCAAAAACCAATTGCACAGAATGTCTATATTATCTTACAAGCCGAAATACGATTTTACTTTCGGGCAATGTGTGGCAAACGAAGAGCTGACCATGCTATTATAGAGAGAACGCTTTAGTTGATCTTTTAATGACTTATTGCTTCTTTACGTGTTACTGGTAATATGACTGTATTTTGGCCAATTAGGTTTCTAAATCCGCTACGGTACTTTATGTTTCGCGCTATTTAAATTATTGGAACGAAAATGAATTACTATGACGTCACCCTTTAGACCACGTGGCGTCTTATGACGTTACATAGGCATTTCTCTTATAGCTTTTTGTTGTTACGGAAATTCGAAAATTAGAAACGTTGATAAATGTGCTGAGCAGTAGTTCTGAATCTGTTTGTACCAAGTGGCAAAAGTATTTTAAAATTACTGTTAAAAAAGCGAAAATTCTAAAAACAATAATCGAAGTTACAGCAGCACCGTGTTTTTAAAATTTATTTGAGTGCATCTGAATGTTTTTGATCAATTGCTTTTTTATTTTTGCTGATTGGCAAAAGCAATATTAAGGATCGTAGGTAGCAAACTCAACAATGCTCTGTTTTTAAACATTGCATCAGCGGCTGTTTTCAAAATTCTCGTTGTGTCAAAGTAGTACAAAACGACGACTTCTCAAGAAACGCGTCCTTACATAGTTTTACAAACTGGACGGAATTTCACTTCGGTTTGTTTGTTTAGAGCATCTCCAACGGATTCGTCGACGATGATTGGTCTGTTGATGTGTCTGCTGAGGCGGTCGCTGCACGCATGAATGAAATTACGTCGGGAGCAGCAACTTTGACCTTGACCGATGACTTGGAACGAACGCCATCAGAGCGTGCTAACATGTTCTATGCTTTTGTCAAGAAACACATCAGTGCTGGCACCATTAAGGGAGTGCGTCTGTTTTAATATAGTTCGATATCGTTGATTTTAACCAAATTTTTAAAAAGAGCGCAAGAATTCTATGTTTTGAATCGTTTTATCTAAATTATCTTGGTTCAGCCCATTCTATCGAATGCAGTTTTAAAACTCAATTACTCTCTGTTGATCTGCTCATCATTGCTAGTTTGAAAAAGCCGTCGATTCAAAAGCTTTTCACAAGATCTTGTCACGTGATGTGGGCTGCATTTTTTGACAGGCTTCGAAGGAAGTTGCAAATGAAGCAGAACGACTGGACATGAAGAGCAAAGCCCCACTCATTATGGTCGAACTCTTGTGCGACCAAGGCATGAGGGAGCAATTGAGGGTATACCGCAACCACTTTCTAAGGGTATGTAACTTCGCTCTTAATCTTCGACGCAGCAACGGCAGCATGCGGCGTCACTCCAGTAAAGACTAGACTTTGTAGATTTAGTTTGGTTTGTCACGTGCAATGATTATTTGCTCAAATTTTGTCAATATCGCTCATAAATCACATTTTTTGGTTTGAAACGCTGTAACTGTTTTTGACGTCATCTTCTGTTTTAAGCTCTCGGCGACAATTAAGTCAATCCAACTTATTTTTATTGCTGTCTTCTCGACCCATCTGTTTTAGTCAACCCAACTTCTTCGCTTTGCCTTTGTTACTTCCACAAATTTTATTTTTTTAAATTTTGGAGAGTTTTTGAAATTTATGTTCCGCTGGTAAAAAGTTTTTTAAATTTTGTAGAAGTTAATTCGGTAACTTAGTACGTTATTTAATCGTCCAACCTTTCGGCGCCTGTAAGGAAGGCCTCGCCGATAACGCAATCTCGGTGTCTACTAAAAGATAAAATTCTTAATCTTCTTGCTGGATCTGACTTTCGAACCAGCGACAGCAAAAATATAGTCTAGCTAAATCACAGCTCAGACTACCACAATATCTTCTTTATTAATAAATTATGCCCCAATTCACTGAGGAGCCCACAATAGTATAAATTCAACAGCAAATACAGATTCAGTTGCTTAACTCTTCAGCTTACTTCTTCACAATAACGTAGACAACCAAAGGCTTGCGTTCAAAAACTATGACTTCACACAGTTAACAAATTTCCAAAATTAAGTTACCACAACGAATCATCGAATCATAATGCTTTCAAGCGAGCCTTATTTATATTACTCGGTCGTGAATATCTCGAACGTTCTGAAAGTTACTAAATCAAGTTAATCAAACAATGACTATTACGTCATAGTCAAAACAGGTCAAGCGCATAAGTTCTGAATCTTTCTCCAAGACTCAAGAGACTTAGCAGTGTTGCCATTTTTTTATAACTAAATGTAAAATATTTAACTTGCTCATAGAACCGTTATTTCTTCGGCTATTTGAGCCGGACCAAAGCGAGATCAAAGAGATTTTTTATGAGATTGTGAATATACATAGTGTGGGCGATTTTTAGAAACGGAACAGCCTTATATAGGATACTTCAGCAAAAAGTGCTACCTTCGGAATTTTACAAGACATGCCGCCCCTAGTGCGACTATGTGCCGTTACGAAAATAATTTATATAACGAGAGTTTAATTCATGATGTTTTTTGTAATTCGTCTGTTTTTTTCAGTTGTGTGACGGGAATCATAAAGCACAAAAAGCACTTCTTGGTGGTTTTGAAAAAATGGTTGAGCTCCATCAAAAGACTCTTTTACCAAAAGTAGCTCACATTGTCAAGGTGACGTACCTGTGGTGTGGCTGTTTTGTAGTTTGATGAATTAATTATGTTGTTGAAATAAGTCCAGTTTTTGAAAGTTTTAATGGTTTTTATCTCGATAGAGAATTGCGAGTTTAATTTTTTCACGTGGTTTGCAGGAGTTCTACGACCTCGACATCATCGAGGAGGAAGTTCTTCTGCAGTGGGCCGAGCGTCCGAGCAAGAAGTATGTGTCCAAAGATCTGAGCAAGTTGATTCACGCCAAGGCTGCTCCTGTCATCAACTGGTTGAAGGAGGCCGAAGAAGAAAGCAGTGAGAGTGAGGAGGAGGTGATTCATACAAGCTCTGCTTTATTCTTTTTCATCTTTTTCGTTTAATTTTTTGATTACGTTTAATCGATTATCTCCCAACTTGTCTTCAAAGTTGCTAAAAATGCTGATGCTTATTGCGAATGTAATCTGATCTTTTGGGAAGATTTTGATCAAGTAATTTTTAAGTTTTTGATTGCAAGCTTATCGGCGATTCTTTCAGTTGATTTTTCATTTCACTCACAATTGTTTTTAAAAGTCAAAACATAAAAAACAGAATTTTTAACCAGTACTTGATAAATTTTCATGCCTGATAATTTATTACTACCTAGTTTCAATAAAAGACTGCGTATTCTGGTCGCCGACATTTAATTAAATTCGTGCTGAACAAAACAGTAAGGATTTTGATAGTTCGCTCGATTAAAACATCCTCCGCATTTGAGCCAAGTTGATCTGTAATTCATTGTGATAATTCAAAGGTTGTTCAGTTTATTCACAAAAAGAAAATATTTTTTTAATCGTGAAAAACGTTTTATCGTAATCGAAAAAGAAGTTTGGCACAATTTAATTAACTAATTATTAACCCTTAATAGGTAACCATGGTGCCCCCCAACGCTATAGGTAACCTGGGTTCAGCTAGACCCCAGGTTACTTGCGGTGATAAAACATCTAGAAATGTTATTTTTTAGTCAGTTACAATACTTTATTGCTTATAGTATGAAAGAATAGCAATAAAACGAAAAAAATGTAACAAAATTGTGCTTTATTTTCCAAATAAATTCTCCTTTACTGTGTGAAGTATTTCCTTTACTAAAGTTAACAGAAAATTTCAAAAAATTTTCACATGTTACGAATAAACACACTACATTGCTATAACACATTTGCAATACAGTTTCAATAAAGTTTCTCTAAAAACTAAACTAATTACACAATTGGGTAGTACAAAAAGGGTGCTGAAATACCTGAAATGGAAAAACAATAAATCAATATATGTTAAAGGTAACCTGGGGTCACGGGCGACCCCAAAATGTCAGTGTTGCCTATATTATTCTACAAGTTAATTTTTTGATTCCACTTTACTTTTCAGATTCCTATACTAAGAGGGTAAATGAAGTAACACGCACGAGTTTCAAATAAAAACATAGAAAACATAAAAAATTAAAAACATGTGGTCTGCGGACACCCCAGGTTACTATTAAGGGTCTATTAAGGTGCCTATTAAGGGTTAATATTTTAGCCTAATTAATTGGTTAACACAATTACACTCAGCATGACTACAACGAAAAAAACCAAGAAAGACCGTAAACCAACAGAAACGTTTTCGCCTTACATCCGCCCTCATCAGACGAATAAAATGGAAAAATAAAATGTTAGAAGACATATGTTCTTTGACAGAACTTTCGGTTCTTAAGTGAAAGCCAAAATGTTTACCTATCCTGCTGCTTAAATGACCGGTTAAAATGGCGATGTGAACGAACAAGAGAACTGATTTGAGCAGAGGTCGGCGGAACATTAGTCATCGCATCTAGGAATTGGAGCCTCTTGTATTCTTGAACAGAATGCAAGAAAGTCATGGTGTATTTCTACTAAGCAGGACCTTGCTATAATAGCTAAGAACAGCCGGATACAATCACCCCCTTCAATTTTTTGAATGAGGTTCCATCTATCTTTTTCCTTTTTTTTGGTCTGATGATTGTTGGTGTAAAATTGAAAACGTTTATGTTAGTCTATTGTCTTTAATGCTTTAAAAACAAGTGATGATGCTTTAAAAAAAAAGCAAGAAGCTTTCGTTTTTAAGTGCTTTAATGCAATTAGTTATGCTGAAAAATTGATAAACAAAGGAATTTAAAGTATGGTGAGGTTCTTTATTATTATTTTGGTTTACACCATTTTTTGTAGCAACAACAAATATATTACAAAAATCGTAGATTCATCCGGCCGAGAAGTTTGATGCTTGCGGGCATTGGTAAGCTGCGAACGTGTGATCAAATTGATTGTTTGAAAATTGTAACAAGTCCGTTCTGCGAGTTTTACTGGGTTCCATAAAGTCCTGCACACATTTTTAAAATTTTAATATATAAGGTAGAAACTTTAAATTTTTAACAGTGAATTATACCACCAAAAAGTTTTGTTATTTTTTACAGGTTATTTTGTTAAAATAGGCAGGAATAAGTCATTTTAAATGAAGGCGTAAGTTTGCAACAAAGTATGAAACATGTTGACCATTCAACAAAAAGCACAATGTGTTCTTCGGTACCATAAATTGAAAACACCAACTGCAGTACAACGTAAATTTAGAAATAAGTTTGGACAAGACCCTCCTTACACTAACAGCATTAGAAGTTGCTTCGTCGGAAAAGACCACATTGTTAAGGTAGTCATTGTCATCAATGCGCTGAAGAACTTCTTCAGCAAAAGCTGTTCGGCGAGGGTGATCACCCGGCTTATGAGCTTTAACAATTTGTAATTTTTAAACACGGAGCCGAAGTTGTTTATGTAAAACTTTGTGAACTGTGCTTCGAGGAATAGCAAGTTCATTTAACGCAACACGAATTTGATTACCTTGGGCTGCGATGAAATGCTACAAGCACAGCATCAACAGTTTCTTCATCAATGCTTGGCCTACCCGATCTTTTGCGATCCAAAATGCTGCAGGTTTCCATGAAATTTTTAAACCATCTCTTAATTATTAAAAATCACTTATTTTTGCTTATTTTAACAATAAAATAACATGTAAAAAATAACAAAAAAACTTTATGGTGGTATAATTCACTGTCGAAAATTCAAAGTTTCTACCTTATGCAGTTTTTGAGATATTAAAATTTTAAATGTGTGCAGAACTTCATGGACACCCTGTACTTCAATTTTTCAATTTAACTGCGATATGTCAGCAAAAGGAATATTTTATTACCATACCTGCAGAAAACATTGTAACCGCAACATGAATTTGATATTCGCCGTCGGTGATCCGGTGGTTGGAAGGAAGTCGATGCTAAGTTTGCTTGTTTCAGCTTGAGATCGCTTACAGTCAACAAGCCGGGATGCGACTGAAAGTCGAGAACAAACCGGTGACCAACATGCACGCTGGAAACGGAGATGGCGACGTTACTGCGCAATCGGTTGAAGACGACGACCTGGACATAGACGACATTTGAAATGCAACGCGGCCCGGTTTATTGTATATTGTGTGTCTGTGCGCTTCGTTGTGTAATTTCAAGGCCAGTAAATAAGTTTGCTTTTTCTGGTATTTTCTCGGTCTGTTGTTTGCTGATTTCTTCCTTAGTCTGGTCAAGATTATTGTTGCTCACCTTTAGCATGGTGACAAAATAGAATATTCTTGCTCTGGTAATTGCCACGTGATGATGTGTGCCGTTGCACAGAATTCATCTTTCAACATTTACTGTATAGAAACCAGATTTTCCTTTTTGTCTTGTTTTTTCTGATGTTAAATAAATTCATTGCTGAACAAAAACATTTTGTTTTTCAAAGTTAATAGCTTTATGGAACTGGAATTCGATCTAACTTCTTCCATTTCGCCAAACACTGGAGAGCACACTTTGGTCTTTTTGGGTCTCCAAAAAAAACTCACTTCACTGGTTTCCGCTGTGGTATTTATTTCAATTTCCCCGCCTTTCTATCCCTAGACATAATCATAATCTCCAGCAACCAATCCAGAGCCTGCAGCCGAGATATTGTTTATGCCCACAGCGATCGACATAGCTGTACCTGCCTGGGAGGAGTGAGGCAATCCTGCCAGGTTTTTAAAATTTAGGCAAACTTATGATTTTTCGGGCAGCGATAGGAAAAATTTGAGAAGTCAGAAATTTTACGGTGATAAAATTTGGGAAAAATTCTATTGTCCCCGAATTTTTTCGGCTGGTACGCTTATGGCGGTCGAAAATTTTGAACAGATAACCAAACAAAATAACAGTCTATAATTGCACATTTGGCGGGTAATAAAGTTTTTCTTAATTTTTGAGATGCAACAATAATCTCAACTGATTTATATCTAATAATAATAATAATTTTAATAGCAACAATGATTACATTTGACGTCGTTTGTGTCTTCCCAAAGTTATCACAAAATGTTTTTAAGCGTTATTTTTTATTGAATTGATGACTATTTTGAAAAATAATCATCGGCAGCACGGCCCTAAGGTACGAAATATCGTTTTAATGGGGATTGCTGTCGACACGGTTGGTATTCAAAATCTACTCGCGTCACCCTGTTGTGTGTTTGAGAGAAGTAATTCAATCAGGTTTTTAGCATGGTGGTCCTAGCAAGCAGCTCTTAAGAACAGTTATATCAAAAACCAAATACAGTGCTTTCTCGATTATCCGTATTTCGTTTATTTGGCAATTAATTATCAGGTCGCTATATTTTGTACAGTGGCGTACGCAGAAATTTGTAAAGGGGGGGGTTTTGGAGTCGAAAATGTGATTGCTCTCAGTAGTCCTGGTAATGGGCAAAAACTTCCAAAATTAGGCCTACATTCAAAAATAAAGTGTTTTGGTTTTAAGAACATCTTGCAGTAGCATGAATTTCTTTTTACCAAACCGTAAAACTAACTATTGAAAAGGTATGTGCGAGTAATTCAATCATGACAAGAAACTTTTCAAATTAAAAGCAACTCATGTAAATGATGAGAACAATAGGTGGAAAATCAAACGAACAAAAAAATAACCTTACTTAACAAATATTTAAAATTTTTTTAAAGGCTTATATTCAAACGCCTGTTTTTTTCACTTAATCTGTTAATTACATCATCAGGGCAAGGCACGCGTGTGGCTCCTATAAATGTTTAGTAATGCAGATCCATTCATTCGAGTGGTACCACTTGTGTTTCGTAAGCACGTTTTTAGTCTGCGTAATGTGGAAAGCTTTACAATTGTTCACTAGTGCATGTTATCACTGGAAGAGTTAACAAAATGGTCATCAATGTAAATATGTTCGGAACAGCATCGGAAGTGCATTCCTTGATGCTGCTCAACGCATCAGTTGGTCTTTCTGCTGCGTTCAACCGAAAAAGTTTCCTGTAACATAATATCAGTTCAGGCACTAATTCTCCCCAGGATTTCTTTAAATCATTTTCGTAAAATTTTCCCAAAACTTGAATACTTTTAATTTGTTGAGGAGTTGGTACACTAGTTTGATCAGCAGAAGTTAAACACTGAAATTCACCAATAATCGATTTGTGGGCTGTAAATCTTGCTTCGAGAGTGACAATAAAGTTATCAAGAAATAGAATAAAAATCCCTAGTCTAAAATGTTCTTCATCTGTTACAGCAGCAATATTGCATCAATTGGTCTGTCTTCAAGAGGGCATGGTATTTTCAAAATAAAATCTTCGGCTTTGGCCGTTTCTTACGCAAAAATATAGAGCTGGGGAAATTCATATTCGGTTTTTTCTCTAAGACACTTGAACTCATTTGCAATATCCTGTGCAATGTTGACGGCCTCAAGAAGGTTTATCGACTTTTTTTGCTTAACTTTGCACAAAACAACACTGTATCCAAAAACGTATTTTAAAACTAAGAGAGCAATGCAAAATTCACTTTGCGTAATTGTCGATAGCAAC
Source organism: Diplosoma virens (assembly GCA_963680785.1). NCBI lineage: Eukaryota > Metazoa > Chordata > Ascidiacea > Aplousobranchia > Didemnidae > Diplosoma > Diplosoma virens. Next base: position 45,745,287 of record OY796880.1, read on the forward strand.
TGCAGAGCTTGTGATAAGGTTTCTCTGTCTGGCCATGCTGAAATTTCTGCCAAAGCTTCTACAACGTTAAATTGTAAATTTGAAAAAGTACTAACACTCTCGTATCGATTGACCCATCTGATAGCACAACTTTGAACAAGTTTTTAAGCTTTTGTTGTTGACGAAATCGTATTGATGGACTTGCGCAAAATGTTTTGAAGTTTTGGAGCATTAAAAAATTGTGAACTGAAGCTATTGTTCCCATGCAGTTTATTTCCATTCCCATGCTTAACTTTCAATATTTACAAGTTTGAAAGTCTTCTTCACAGTGGCAATGTACAGTACATTAGCTAACTTTGAAGCAATTTAAACGATAGCAAAAATTGATGCGCAAGCAGTAATTAAGTTTAAAAAGTGCGGTAAACAATAGAAACCAAAATCCTATTACTAAAACCTATTTATTACAATGTACTGTATATATGATTGAACACCATTCTTCAAGGGGGGGGTTTTGACCCCTGAAACCCCCCCCCTTGCGTACGCCTATGATTTTGTACGATGTGTTTCAGTACATCACAGAAGTAGTGCATGCCACAGTACATTATTTCAAAAACCTACTCGCAAACAATCCAAAATTGATTTATTTTTTAGTAGAGTGTAGATCTAAACCCTAGGTTCTTAAACTGGGGGGCGTGAAAGGTTCATAAGGGGACGCAGCAACTGGCTGCAAACTCAATCTTAGCTGAACCTGGCGGCCAAGTTTCCAAAATTTGACAAAATCATAATTTTTCTGACAGTGACAAGAAAATATTTGGACAAAAATAATTACCAAATTGGAGGTGAAGACCTTTTCTTTTTTTTTTGGTCTTGATCCTAAGAATTTAGTTATTGTTCTTGTGTTCAATGCCGTTAGATTTTTTAATATAAAGAATTTTATTATTATCAGAGAGGGGGAGCGAGTTTTGTTTGCATGACAAAAAGGGGGCGCGGTTCAAAAAGTTTTAAGAACCCTTATTGTAAACAATAAACATATATTTTTGTTGCTTCGACTACGAATTCAGTTTACCGTATTTTTTGCTTATCCATTCATATTTTTGAAAGCAACAACCCAAGTAGTCCAGATAATTGAAGAAGCACTGCAATAATCAATACAATTGATAACTTTCGAACTGACAGGTAAATATTCGAAAAAAGTTGGAGATAATTGCTTGACGGTTGCTCTGATTCAACGCGGCCGAGGTTGCCCGCTTAATCTGTGACGTCACAAGAGTCTGAATAGATAATGCACGTCACATGGCCTGAAGTCATTCTTGCTTAAATCTTTTTATTGATTTCCTACTTTAGCCAAGAAAAGTTTATGACAAAGCTTAAGAAGAAGAAAGATTAAATAAAATTCTTCTGACAGCTGGTGATCCTGTCCAAAGCAAATTTGTACTTAAAACAAATTAAAATATGTGTTTTTTTGAGCTTTCTCGCCGAACTTAATTAGGCTAATGACAAAAAGATTGTTAAAACATATAGTAAAAAGATTGTTGTTGAATTTTTTGGATTTTTTTCTACAGAAGTTTTTCGAATTTCCTGCTTGGCGTAAAAAGTTTTTTCGTCGCTTTTTTTTGCATGAAGCCTGTAAAGTGTAAACTGCTTCCTAGTTTCAAAGGTTATGTTTGCATAGATCGCTGCGATGCAGAAAGCTTGCTGATGATTATAAGTTGATCACCCGCCATTGCACCGCGTTGACCCACGTGACTTGCACAATCGACCTTGCTCGCTTGTTTGATCTCGACCATTGACACTTATAATATGTATTTGCAACTTCTTTGAGCTTATGAATTTGACAGTGGTTTTAAATCCAGTAGTAATAGTCTAGCAAGTCAGTAATGGTAGAAATATCGGTAACGTTGGCAAGGCAGAACAATTAGAAAAAGAAAATTAATTGCTTTGATGTTTTTTTTATTTTTCTGATAATGCTTAAATAAATAACAAGCATAAAATGTGATGGGTTAATTAAGTCGCACGACGACATGTCAGATAAATGATTTAAAACAGATCAAAGCAGTTCAAATATGATTTGCAGAATTAGTCCTTGTCTGAACCTGTCACATATTTTTTCATCAATTAAATTTTGCTTAATGGTTTCCGAAATTTAAAAAAATAAAGGAGAGGGGCACCAAAACATTTTTGACTGGAAGGGCAAAATTTAAAGAAAGAACACTTTCTCAAATGAAAAAAATTTTTTTAACAAACTTAAATTCTAGCGTATTAAACAAAATTCAACCTAAAAAATAATGAAGACCAAAAAATTGGAATAGACAATTTGTCGTATAGAATTTAAAAATAGAAACTAGAATTGGAGTTATTCTCAAAAGTTTTTGTCTAAATCTCGGAGAACTCATCGGAATGAAGAAAAAGTGAGCCAAACTGAGCTATAAAGTAAAATACTTTTATTAGTTGAGTCTTTGGGGACAAAAAATTTTCAGGGCATAAACTGGCCAATAAATAGGTTTTCTGTATACCAAAATCACAAATTGGAATTCTTGTATTACTGTCTAAGAAAAGAAAGAGTGTATCGTTTGTTTTTAATAAATAAACTGTAAAAAAGACGGAGAGAATTGAAGATTGAGGTAGATGGGGAAAGAATTGAGGCTTGACGACAGCTGTTGCCAGCTTTAAGAAGGACGTCCTAACTTCCCATTACTGCAATACTATTATCTATCAATTCGTGTGCCACAATGATACGCGTAGTTAATCATTAATTGCACTTCCCAACGTTTGTAAGAGGTTATTAAATAACACATTTCTAAATCTGTCACTAATCTTTTTGCTTCTTAAAGTCACGACAGTCTTCCTCGCCCCTGTAAAGCTAGCAGTAGCTCCCAACATCGCCTTTTTCACGAGTCTACCACTGACCAATATCTTTTGGACAACACGCAATGTCTTCTTTATTACAGCGACAAAAGACAACAGACTTTTTCAAGGTCGTTTTACCTTTTACCTTTCCGCTTTAGAAACTATTAAATCTCTTAATCCTTTTTTGTAAACAAAAAGTTTTTGTAAACAAAAAGTTTTTGTCTTTGGCCTGAATTTTATTATTTTATTTTGTCTTTATATATATCCTCCTGACTTGATGAAAAGCGACGGAGGCGCTAATATATAGGGTAGGCACTTACACAAACTGCTTCCGGAGATGACAAGACATTGCTGTCCAAATGAAATTTTATAGAGATATGACTTACAGTTAGCTGCTTGCCAAGACCACAAAGCAGGGGAAAATGCTGTAAAGTGTCTTTCCCTAAAACACAATAGAATGGCGGGAGTAGGTTTCGTACCGAGACCGTGTTTATGATAATCCCGACGCTCCAACCACTCGAGCATGCTGCCGACCATTGCCTATAAAATATTGCTACGCCTTTTCAGCGAAGAAAATGATTTTTTCTAAACTTTTTCCTCCTGCTAAAGTATTGTTTGTTAGTTGGTGGCTTTTCTCAGACCTTATTGGATTTAATTTTGGTCAAGATTATAATTGTAGAGACAGGTGTAACCAAAGGTTCTGTTTTTCCTATTTTAAGAACACTATCTGCCCCCTGTGCCTCGTTTTAAAAATATACCTGGACAAGAGGAAAAATTGCCCCTTGCTTCCTCGCTTTCAGCATTCCTGAACAAGAATACACTTTGCGTTTACAACGGGTGAACGTACTGTTTACGTTTTTCCGCTGGGGGTATCACTTAGTAAAACTAATTTGATATTACGTCACCTTGGCCTAAATTATGCTTGCATATTTCATTTCTTCTATTCGTTTTCACTCATAGTTGTTAGTTCCTTTTTAAGTACAAAGTTTAGATATTTATAAGCGTTAAAATGGTTGTTTTAAAAATTTATATTTTTTATAAATAGTCAAATTTTCCTTTAAATCTTCCAGCGTTCTGACGTCTACTGTTTGCTTAAAGTAAAAACAAGCTTTTTATTTTATCTTTCAAAACATTATCACTGGTAGCAGTGTTTACATCAATGAACTTTGTGTGTTGCCAGTGGGTGCAGCGAAGCGGCTTCTTGATACTTATTTATCATTATTTAATTATCATAATTTGTCGGCAGCGTGGTCGATAGGATTGGAAGACATCTAAAGCCTTCCATTCCAATATAAACCACGTTTTTCTTGCAGTTCGTCATTGCCAACAATTTCTTCTGACAAAAGTTGGCAGAAAGATTTCTTAAAAAACCGTTTTTTAAAAGACTACAAAAAACTAGAAGAGTTAATAGATCCGTCAATACCGTTGGTTATTTTTAATTCCTGTTCAACCAAGAATTTATTCAGAAATTTTTTCCAGAAAAGCTGCTGTATCAGTTTTTTTTATTTGAGTAAACGAACTTTCGAGCAAAATGAGCGGGCGAGGCAGCGATGATCTGTTAAAGGGAGTAGGACAATTCGGGAATTTTCAAAAACGCACTGTGATGGTGATCAGTTTGGCGGCGCTATTTAGCGCATCGACCGCAGTGTTATGTAATGTCTTTGTTGTTTACACGCCCCCCCACCGATGCTTCATCCCCGAGATAGATGACGACAAAGAATTCAAGTATTTACAAGACGATTTGCCAGATATCAATTCCAGTCACTTGTAAGTACTGATCCAAAGTAATTAGCAATGGCAAAGGTTTCTATAATTGCGTTGTTCATGTTGGGCATGATTCTTCTATTTGCTTGCCAGCGATCAGAAATCATATCTTGTTAGAAACGTATATTTCGTTGTTACTTCTAGTGTTGATTTGTAATTTTAATGTGAAGTAATAAACAGACTCAAGTTTCTTTTTCTGGTTTTAAATTGTAATTTTTTTGTCATAAATTATGAATTTTTGCAGAAACGACTCGAATCAGACTAGGAGGAACCAACTTTCCCGTTACATTCCACTCGAAACTACTTTCGAAGGAAATAGAAAATGGAGTCAATGTTACCGATACAAAGAAACAATACCAAGCGGTAAATAAACCTGGACATTGCTGCTTTGCCTGTTTTAAGCAATCATCTTTAATTTATTTTAAGGCTTCAACTTGACGCCACTACGATGTAAAATAAGTTTTAATAGAGTATATAAAGTATAGCAAAATAGCTTGTTCCGCAAAACAACTAGATCTCATCTTTACGTTACTTACCTTTATTTTAAAGCAATTTCATATATTAATAATAATCTTGTGACTTCCCTTTTCCTCTGATCAATTTTTTTAGAAGAATAATAAGCCCGTCGATCTGTAATAAATTTTAAAAATTGGATTTTCATAAAAAATTTTCAAAAACCTTTTTTCTCTCTGGTTAAAAAAGTTGGTTCTGGTTATTTTCTTTTTTAATATTTATATTTCGTTTCCAGAATCGACAAACACGATTTGTTTTGTAACAGGATTCAAAACAATGATTTGTGGTACTATTTTAATACACAAATTGAGACATAGTAATATGTAAAATTAAAAAGATCATTTTCCAAATTGACTCAGAGTTCAAGTCAGGGCTGCCTAATCAGCGACCCACAAAGGAATTTTTAATCAGATGCTCAATCAACCTGAACTACTGCTCTGCCACTGAAAAAAAATTCCGAATAGAAAATAGTTTTTTAGGTACTTTATGGGAAAGCACAAACTTTTTGTCTTCACTTTGATTTCAACGTAATAATTTTTTGATTTACTTTTCTGGCAACGTAGAATTCGGACCTCAAATTTAGTTAAAAACCAAAAAAAATCATCCCTTTGGTTTCTAAATCAGTTTGCCCAAAAATTTTTGTTGAACTAAAGTGATGACTTTTTTTTTGTCTTCAACTAAATTTTAATTCTAATTGTCAGAAAAGTGAACTTAAAAAATATTAGTTTGAAATCAAACTGAAGACAAAAAAAGATTTTTAGTTTGTTTTCTGGACAGATTGCACGCCTCGATAGTTTTACCGGCACAAATTTAGCCCGCGATGGCCAAATAGCTGGGCACCCATAATTTAAGAAAAAAAATTTTGTTTCTCGTAATCTCATAACCTATTCCGTTTAGTTTTTGAGGTTGAATTTTGTTCAATGAATTCACTTTTGACTTTGGTTAATTTGTTGAAACATTTGTATTTTTATATTTACGGCAATGTTTACTGTTTTAAAGTCGTTATAGTATAAATTCGCTGTTAAAATTTTGATTTAATCAAAAGTTTTATGTGTAGTTTTCAGTGATAAAAGTCTTGAAACCAATTTTTGGTGGTCTCGGTTTTGACCTTGTGCTCGCGGTCTCGTGTTTTTGAATTAATCTTGAAACCAGACATTTGTTCGATGTTTTTGTTACTTTATGTAACTGCTATGACTTTAGCGATTTGCTGAAGAACGACACTCAATTTTTGAACTCTGCTGCAATTTGTAGTGGTCTAAACAGCTAAAATATAGTTTAGATTAAAAACGGTCGCGGTAAAAGAAGCGGAAAACGTAATTTTTAAAAGCGGAGCGGAAAAATATGCTTCCCTTTGAATAACTTTAAGGTAAATACAACTTTAAATTTTTTAAAAACGAAAATTTATTGCTTTTGGAATTACCAAAAGTGTACTTTATTTTGCATTAGAGTTTTTAGTCTCTTCTTGGTCTCGGTCTCAAATTGTAGATCTCAAAATTTTTCTCTCTCGATTTCAATCTTGGTTTTGGAAAAGTCAATGGTCTCGATCTCGCTCTCAGTTGCGACGTTTGTGGTCTCACTGTATCATTAATAATTTTATACTTGTATCCTTGTTATACTTTTATGCCCTTTCCATTAGAATGGTTTCTACTGTAGTTGTGCATTTTTTTAACGATCGCCTGTTTGAAGCGGCAGCCTATAAACTTTTGAGCGTATACCAAGAAAGCCAAAAATTTTTGAAATTAAATTTTTGCATTGAGTTTGTGTCCCGGAAAAAGTTTAAAAGACAGTCGATAGTTTGCTGAAGTAAATAATTCAATTCCAGACTAACCCGTTGGTAGCAGAGCATCGAACGGGAGACAATTTGGGCTGAAACAAACTTTAGGAGTTCATTCTACATCATCATCATCATCATTTTTGGGGAAAACATTGAATTAATTTAATGTATTTTTCTTTGCTCTCTTGTCTTTTTGGGGTTGCGGGGGCAGCAGCTCTAGTTGGGATTTCCAAACATTCCGATATCCTGGAATTAGCGGCAATTTTGCTGGTGGAATTCCAAGACGTGACCAGGCCAGGTCTTCAACATAATTCCGCCAACGAGTTTTGGGTCACCCTCTAGGTTTTTTGCCACTCGGAAGAGCATCTATTAGTTGCTTTGCTGTTCGCTCGTGGGACACTCGTGTCACATGGCCAATTGGCCATACCAGTGCAGTTGCGATCGTTTTATGTTCGATATTGAGAGGTTGACGAATGTCAGTGCTTTTAACCTTCAAGTAGGGTTAAACCTCTAAATTTTCGCAAGAAGCCCATTTCAACCGCTTGTTGTAGGGATCTTACTCTTTTGGTCATTACCCAACACTCATAATCGTAAGTGAGGATAGGAATAAAAACTAATCTGAAAACAGATAGCTTTGCTTTTGTACACAGCTCTCGTTTTAGTACAACCGATGAACAAAGCTGGCTCTATATGTTTAGTTTATTTAATATTGTCTTGAAAACAACGATATTGAAAAAATTGAGAATCAAAATAGAATAAAAAATTTAAATCAACTAAATAATTGCGTCGTTCAAAAGTAGCCGCTTATAAGATAACCATTTCTTTAGCCGTTGTTGCTCTCTAGTATAAAGTGCGAGCGCCGTTTTATACTATTTAAATAGACGTTTGGTGGTACAGAATTTGAAGATTGCGTGAAGTAAAAGATTTTTCTTCCCAAAGCTTTTCATCTGACACTCTTCAGGGGAAATCGTCAGAATTGAAATTGCAGAATCGTCAGAAGCAGAATTGAAACCGAACTGAGTTATAAAGGGGAAAGCAGAGTTCTCATTGGATGAAAGAAGTTAGCCAATGAGAGAAAAGATTAAGAAATTTTCAAAGAGTAGACGAATTCTTTTTGCTTACACAGAAGGGGATTGAAAGATTTAATGAAAGTCGCTTCAAGAGCAGAAAGATGAAAAGAAGAGCGATCTCGAGCGAAAATAGAAAATTTTTCGTTGATCTAGTGAAAAAAAAATTTTCTATTTTCGCTCGAGATCGCTCTTCTTTTCATCTTTCTGCTCTTGAAGCGACTTTCATTAAATCTTTCAATCCCCTTCTGTGTAAGCAAAAAGAATTCGTCTACTCTTTGAAAATTTCTTAATCTTTTCTCTCATTGGCTAACTTCTTTCATCCAATGAGAACTCTGCTTTCCCCTTTATAACTCAGTTCGGTTTCAATTCTGCTTCATTCTGACGATTTCCCCTGAAGAGTGTCAGATGAAAAGTTATACTATTTACTTTCTGTTTTAACAATTCACAAAAGAAAAGTATACAAGCCGTAAAAAAAGCTTTTTATAATTTAGTGCTTTGGAAAAACTTGCTTTCATTCGGTAATTGTGCAATTTTATTGTGAAAATATTGCTAAAAACATGCATGCACGCATTTTAAAAGACAAACACTTTAATGTAACCAAAAAAGAATTATCGTGATTGGGTTTCTCACTAAATGCAAAAGGGAAGTCAAAGTTAGCCGATCCGTGAAATTGCATCTTAGTAATATTTGACTTTAAAATTTCACACCAAACTTCTAGAGAACAATTCGAGTGTCAACGTGACAATCGTGCCATGCGACGCGGGATGGCGCTATTTTGTCGAAGATGGCTACGTATCTGCAAGTATGGAGGTAATAACCGGTCGTAGTAGCTTAATTTGTCTAGTGAATAAATCATAACGACTCGATTCTATTGCTAGAGCTAGAAGACGCTTACGAACAAGTAATCTCAGCGGTGGCTCTAGTATACAGCAAGCAGAGCGGCCGAACTTGCCCGCCTAAAACAAACTGTAAAAAGCCCCCTGAATTGCAGCATCATCATAGTCTAAAACGCTGTTAATTTCATTCGAAAACTTTTGAACGAGGTTTTTTCTTTCAAAGTAATGCGGAAAACTACAAAAAGAGCGCTGATATGGAAAAGACAAATTGGACACCGAATCCGTCAAATATAATCGAAACAAAAAAAAGTATTCAACCAAAACTTCTCCTACTTGAGATAAATTGACTTTGGGTGGTTTACAGTGACTCATCTGTTTTTTCACCAGGATTTCCTTTTTCTAAAGCCATCACTGAAAAACCAACAATATATGAGAAAGTAATCTAACTATTTGAAAGCAAGTGCTTAACATGAGAGCTCTGACATCCACAACAACGCCGAAAAAAAATTACGAATGCTTTATCTCTTCCCATCTTATCTCAATGTTTAATTTCAGTCACAAGAAGTTGAATTACATAGAAAGTTTTGTTATGTCCCGATCAGGAATCAAACTTAAAGCGTTATGATATTCAAATCATGCACTAATTAAAACAACTATAACATCCTATTTTTAGATTTTTTGTATAGTTATCTTTCACCATATTTAAAACGCCAGCAATGATTTAATTCAATGGAGCAAATTCTTGTGAAATCATATCGCTTCTCCAGATTGTACAGTACAAAGTAAAATTGATTAGACAACCTACCTTAAACAATTACAAATATATTTTGATTTTATAAGCGTTTGATGATTTATTGCAATCTGGTTTAATGTTTTTGGTTTTTGTAAATAAAAGTAGCAAACTACTCATATTATGCAAAAAAACATCGCACATAATTGAAGAAATGTTGCTTGCTTATACTGACGTCTTCAAAACAAAGGAAAGAACATGTTTTGAAGTTTTTTAGAAATACATAAGGATTATCCATCTTACCCAGACATGAACACAGTTTGCTCTGGTACTTGCTAAAGATAAGTTTGATAGATTTTACTTTGGTTACGGCAAATACGAATGTGATTTGACATAGTATTAAAAATTAGTGGGAGTAACTATCAATCAAAATTACCCGAAAACATTTGGCAAAAAAATTGGTTCCGACTCTCAACAATATGTCATAAAAATACAAGGAGAGTAAACTAACAAATTCTTGGCCATATTTTGTACGACATAAGATTTTATAAAAAAGTAGACTTTAAATAACAAACCATATCATTAGTTTAATCTTTGCGTTCACGTACAAATTCTAAATTTATAAACAAAATTTGTTATCTTAACATTGGAACAAGCGTTCTGTGTGTTTCAACCATTTGTCGCATTTTTTTTAGTTTGATTTGGTTTGCGGAAAAGCATGGATGGCTCCGTTTTCCTCAACGTGTCATTTATTCGGATTCTTGGTTGGTACAATAAGTGGAGGTTTTCTATCCGACAGGTAGACAAAATTTATCGACGTCAAATTGAAAGAAAATACCCAAATCTTGTTTTTAGATTTGGTCGACGAAAGGTTTTTTTGCTGAGCTGGATTTTATTAAGTATCTGTACCATAGGAATCGCTGTGTTTCCTCTGTGGGAGCTTTCTTATTTGTTGTGGTTTGTCATGGGATGCTGTGTTCTCATTCGATCCATCACCGGTGTTGTAATTAGTAAGATCGGTTGTTGCTATCTGTGAGTTTGTTTGTTCTGCAGCTCAAAGGTGGATTATTCGCTTAATTTACAGCAAAATCTTTAAATAAAAAATGGAACAAACATATTAAAGCAAATCAGTTATTTGTTCCGCTCATCTGCAATGCTTCATATAAGTCTTGTTGGTATCAATTTTTTTCTTTATAATTTTTTGAAAAAGTTTATGACATTGAACCCACCAACAATTAGGACGTACCCTTTTTGCTGCCGTTGAAAGATAAATTCTATTGTAAAGTCTGTCAGAAACTCTTTAAAAATGTTTCTTATTGCTTCGCCTTGCTTGTTTTTCTAAAGTACAAAAATACAATCAGCAATGTAAAACTTGTTGCAGATCATTAAAATTACTTTGTCAGTAAACGAACAGACTCCAGCCAAGTATCGTTACTCGAGTTGCACTTGCTATGCTCTCTCGTGTGCTGGTTGTGCGATGTTGGTCGCTCTGTTTAACTACCTGATACCAAATTGGAGACACTTCATGACAATTTTTGGTGTTATACAATTTGCAATTTCAGCACTTATTTACTGGTAAGGAGTTTTGCGAGCGCAAAATAAGTTAAAGATATATTCTGATTAAATAAATTAGTGGCGGTTTTGCAAACATCCATCGACGTTTCTTCTTTTACCGGCTTAACACAGCTTTTTTGCACTCTTGAACAGTACATTTAAGAAAGGCAACTTCAACGGTAAAAAATGATTTTGATTACTCGATTTCAAAACAAAATTCAACTTTTATTTCGCGGATGTGATTTATGAAAAGAAAAATATGCTATTAAAAAGCTGATACTACAACTGTGGTAACGATTATAATCGGCATGTATTATACTTTTTGTAAATTAAAAAAGAGAAATTAGTTGGAGTGAATCATATTTCTGTGAATGCAAAACATAAAATGCTTGCTTATAGGATAAAAAAACTGAATGAGTGAAATGATTTTTTTGATTTTACGTTATTGTGGCGTTTTTATCCCTTTGGTTGGAGGTGCATCGTATTGTGTTGAGGCAATAATTATGCGTATCAGCTTAGATATTACTGGTGGACACTTGAACGCTGCAACCTCACAGAATAATAACAAGTTTGGTTACAGCGGTTTTGCTGAACCTGTAATTTTAAATTAATCGATGTCATTTAGTTTTGTCCACGAATCGTTGAGCTGGCTACTACAAAAATCGAATAAAGACGAAGCTTTGCGCTTGTTAAAGCGGATCGCTCGTGCAAACAAAAAAAAGTCTACCGATGAAGATTCCTCAGTGATATCTGAAAAAAATGATATTCTACTAGTAAGGCGAAAGATTAAAAACTATAGGCCTAGACCTAGATAAAAACAAGCAAATTTCGGTTTTTTAACTGCATAGACTTATCAAATATATATGTTCTGCATTTGTAAACTTTTTGACAGTGCTTTCTTTTTTGTAACGAGCTACTCCTGCACTAACATTTAGATTTAAATTTAAAAATAATTTCTTTGTATAATTCAACCGAACTTTTAAAGCTGAATTATTATTTTAGGAAGACGATTCTGAAGAAAAAAAGCAAAAAGAGGATCGGATGTCTTATATTGATTTGTTTAAAATTGCGTTTCTTCGGAAAAGAGTGTTCATACTTTCTATCGCGTGGTTAGTAGAATTTTTCATACAAGGTTTATCAAAGTATGAGTATGCTCCCATTTACCCATTCAGCTGTGGCTTAATAAAATATAAAGTTTGTGAGATTTTTTGTAATTATCATGTCATGTAAAGCAGTGATGGATAACTGAGATTTAGTTTGTAAATTTGTTTTTCTCTTGCACATCTTCAATTGTTTGTACTGCAAGCCGGTTCTATGTGTGAAATATTCTGACTCGTGGTTCCCAACCGTTTTTATATGGCAACACACTATTAAGCTATTTAAATTTTTGCGGCACACTCATTATATTGGTTAATAATAAAAAGGTCTTCACTTAAAATCTGTCTATGATTTCTCAATTTTTTTCCGAAAGCTATGGTTACTTTGCATTTGGAAGCCAAAAAATTAAGCCAAAAAAAGCCAAAAAGCCAAACAAAATTTTTCGCGGCACACCAGTGTACTTGTTGCGGCACAGCGGTTGGGAACCTGTGTTCTGACTTTATCATTAGCTCAAGTGCTTCACGGATCTATGATTTTTGCGTTTTTTGGTACTTTCTAGCCTAATTATCAAAAAAATAATTGTAGCCTATTTTCTATTTATAACTTTGTTGAATGAATGGGAATTTGTTTCTACTTTATTAGTACATATGTTCAACCGCAATTTAATTTTAAAACAAAATATTTTTGAAAAACAGAATTTTTTGTAGACATATTTCCTGTTTAGGTCTGCCGCTGTACTGAACTTTCATTGCTTGTCCTTGGGAACGAATTTGTTGGGAGGAAACAGATTTGCAAACGCTTTTCTTTCTGCTTTGCTGGAAATTCCTGGTCAAGTCTTGTGCTACTTAGGTTTAAAAAGGATTGGAGGAAGGATATCGTTTGTCGTGCTGGTTGGTTTCAGCGGGATATGTGTGTTGACATCTTTGCCGCTATGGAAAGGTAATAACGTTGGCGATGATGTTGTTTAAGTGAATTGCTTATCAACCGCTTGTGATAGTTGGATTTAAATTATAAACTGAAGAATTTCGAACTTTCTTTATATATAAATTAAAGTAACCTTTATTAGGGTGGAACTATAGTGGTGAAAAGCAGGCATGTTAAACTAGCGACTTCTTTCTGTAGAGCAGGTTTCTTTCTATTTATGGTTTGAATTTGGTTTGCTACATTTGATATCTGCTTGTTTTGTAGTTTGTAACGTATTTGTTTGTACTTATTTTCAGATTCGAGTTTTAAGTTTAGTTAAAGCTTCATTTCAGGCAAATTAATTGAATTTTATAACACAATCTTGCTGTACTAGCCATCTGCGCCTCTCAGTGGACGAATTATAGGTGGAACACATAGTATTGTAAAAATACATTCAGGCTCTATGCTTTCATAACCAAAACCAGTGCCAGGCCTGATAGAGTGAGCTTGCCCCCAACAGCATGGGTCAAGCTCAATCGCTGCAAACTGGTGTTTGGCGATTTCATTTGTCCATCTACAAATGAGGTCTTGCTTCTTCACCATATAACAAATGTGGCGCCCCTGAACAAACCGCAGACCACGTCCTAATAACGTGCCCCATACATCGGACACTACATGGAGCACAAGATCTGACGGTTTTGCATGACGAAACTCTGCCAGCATCTGAGCCGAACAACACAGCAGCCTGGGGTAGTAAAAGGATAAACCCTCGGCCCCATTCCTGCTTGTGTCTGACACGGAGTGGATGCCCTACCAAATGACGACAAAAAACATCAAAAATAAGTATTAAATGGGTACTTTTAGTAATATTTTTGAGTTTGTTTTTGTGCTGTGTAATTTTTCATTTAGCAATTTTTTATGGCTTTGTAGATAGCAAAGTTATTGTTGAATCTTTAGATGTCATTAGTATCAGCATCAACGCAATAACTAGTAATTGGTTGAGAAAATTTGAATCTTTAGAAAATCCATTGACCAGTTATTTCTGTTTGACAGTGAGTGAAGCTGCTGAAACTGCTTGCAATTTATCGGGAAAAATGTTTGCGGCTGGTGCTTTATCAACTCTCTATGTGATTGGAGGAGATTTCTATCCAACACTGCTAAGGAGCCAGTCTTATGGCGCCTCGTCGGTTCTGTCAAGAATCTTATCAATGCTCGCTCCATTTCTGCTTTTTTTAGGTGATATAGCAAAATCAGAATGAGTGAGTTTAAGCTATATGTGATTATGGTCTTCTCTTGACCAGCGCTCAAACAGAGAGCTTTTTTGTAAAATAACGCGCAAAACAAATAAAATGTCGTATTTAATCGCTTTATGTCTTTTCTAAATATGACAGCGATATGAAATTCTGCAGGAGAAAAGTTTAGCAAAGCAATTCCGTTCGCGGTAATGGGCCTGGTTTCATTGATAGCTGCAAACGGGATGCTTTTTTTACCGGAAACGCGAAATGTAGCGCTCCCTGAGACCCTGGAAGAAGCCAAACGACAAGACAAGTGAGCTTTGTAATTTTTTGATTGTATTCATAATCAAGAAGCTGGTGCTATATCTTTTGTTAATACTTTTAGTGCTTGAATAAGGAAGCGAGATTTTGTTTTTGTTTTACATTTCAAAGCTTGCAATATAGTTGGAGTTTATTTTTTGTTAAATATTATCAATCCTGTAAAGAAACGAGATTTATTACATGAACAATAACCAGGCAGAATTATACGTAATAAATTATTAATAACTGGCCATCAAGGCGTGCTTCAAACAGGCGGGAATGAGTTAGAAGAATTTCTTTTTTTTGCATTGTGGCATTTGAAGCATTTCAAAAAATCCGTAAATTCTGTGTATGATTATGCAAAACGACAAAGGATTATGCAGCTTGTCGTCTTTTCCGAATTTAACTTAGCAGAAACGATGATAAAAATTGAAACTAGACCGTGTTGATCAGAATTGCATCAAAACAATTTTTGATCCTTACCCAGTTGGCCACGCTACCGACTACTTCTCATACTTAATTTTCATCAATAAATAGTTTTCAATTTTTTACATATAGACTTCCTAAAGGATGCTTTTGCTGTCGATCTTCAAACAAAAAATTTTCGACGAAGAACGGATCCGAAGCTACTCAAATCGCGTCTCAAGAAAATCTTCAAAAATCGTCCAGCGTTTGAGTCAACATTATCAACAGAACTGTGCAGTACCTTGCATTTCACAAAGTGTTTTTTAAAGAGCAATATTGAATTGTAACGCACTACTTCAAATTTAAACATTATGTAACGAAAGACACCAGAACCACTTGGCTACTTTAGTGAATTTCAGCCCAGATGAATCTAGCTTTATTTGAGTATTTGCTCATGAGATTTTTTTTCGTGTAAGTTACCGTAGCCCACTTTATATCTCACGTAGTACCAGCCTCAAGCCTGATTGTTATCTTTATTGTTTTATAAATTAGCGGGGTACAGTGCTATTTTTTATGTACTTCAATACAATAAAAAGTAAATTAAAATTTATAAAACAGATCTAATCAAAGTAAAGGCCCGTTTCCACTACGAGCGTGGAAAAGAGCATTCTTTCTTTGTTTTATTGATTTTTTTTGCGCTCGCTTCAATCGAAGATCAATAAAAGCTGTTTTAATTTGCTTGGTTTCATAATTTCCTGAGTTAAAACTTTAAAACAAATTACACACTGCGGCTTTTCAACAGAATTTTCAACAACGCTTGCAAACCAAAGTTCAGAAAAGCTTCTTTGTAATTTCGTTTCTTCGGAGGCATCTTGATATTTTTTTACTAAATTAGTCTTATTACTGCATGCAAGAAACAAAAACTTACTTCACGCCTATTACTAACTGACTAGTTACAAAAAAGATCACTTGCCGAACTATCACTAGACAAAACTATCAATTGTTAACGAAACAAGAGAATTTATAAGAGAATCTAGTTCTGACTTAGTACCTAATAATGACATCACAATAAGTATGGTGATAGTGAAGTAAAATTCAACTTTTAAAAATTTTCGAAATTTTACATTACCTCTTTTAAAATGCTAAATTACCCCTTTGGAGGTAATTCCCCCCAGGTTAAGAACCACTGCTCTAAAATAACACAAAAAATAGGTCTTCGTCTCGGATCGGCCTCAAATTTTATCCAAAACAAGTAATATTTCTCATCCGATTCAACGCTATCTATCTCATCACGCAAAAGTTCGTCATGCAATTCCTAAAATTTGGTCATGCAACGCATGACTTGCATGCTCTGACCGCAAGCCACTGTTTTATAGGCTCTACACTCATTATTTAATGACAAAGCAATACTTTGACCTTGAAAAAATGGAAGCATTTAACTTCGATATTATTTGTCTTGGTGATTAAACTCGACCGGACGGCTGATCCGTTGCTCATTCGTTTGAGTCACTCCTGTTGCGCATCTAGTGGTTTGTACAAAATCGGAGCTCAGAGTATTGCGATTTCCCCAAAACAGTTAACGATGTATTTTATTTCACTCTTCAAAGAGAAAATCATTATTCGTTTGGTAAATAATTAATATTTCAAGCATAATTTTGTCGGTAATTTCGATGTAGGCTACCTCATTCACCTACATTGCTGGCGACTGAAATTCTTTTAATATTGATTTCGTAATATTGGTTTCCAAAAGAGTTTACAAAAAATTCTGCCATTGCTTTTGTATTCTTTTTCAAATTCTTTGACATTCTGCAAAACGAAACTGTCACTTTAGTCTTTTGGTCTTTTCTATTTGACTTTTTTGGCATTTTTCAAAATTAAACCGTCACTGACGAGACTTTACTACTCGAAACAGCGGTCTGGCGGAGAATTTTGCTCCTTAATAGTAATTTTTTGGTATTCTTCCTTTATAGCCCAATGCCATTAAGCTCTGCCTTGATGTTTTAATTTTTTATGACTAGATCTATCTTTTTTTCCATATTAGTTTGATTATTAATTGCTCTTTACCAAGTTAATTTTCACCGGTAATTGTCCTGGCTGCTGAAAATAAATGCAATGCCGTCGTAAACAGAGAAGTATCAATGTGATATTGGTCAAAATCGAGTAGGTCTTTGTACTTTTGCATAGTAATGTGTCATTTGCCTTGATGGTAAGAGGTCAAATTACCCCTGTGTGTGTGCATTTTCTCTATTGGTTAATACAGGGTGTCCATAAAGTCCTGTTACAATTTTTAAAAATTATTGCAAGGGCAATACAAGAGTGTTGTTAGACCGGCCATGCTTTATGGAATGGAAACGGTGGCAGTGACTGAACGACAAATGGGAAAAATGGAAGTTGCAGAGTTGAAAATGGTGAGATGGGCACTGGGAGTGACAAGAAAGGACAAGATAAGAAACGAATATGTGAGAGGGACTGCAAAAATTGCAAAGCTGGGAGAAAAACTTCAGAATGTGAGGTTACGTTGGTATGGACACGTAAAAAGGAGAGAAGAAGACTACGTGGGGAAAAGGATGATGGAGATGGCAGTGCCAGGCAGAAGGAAAAGAGGAAGGCCAAGGAGAAGGTGGATGGATTTGGTGAGAGAAGACATGGAAAGGGTTGGAGCTAGGGAAGGAGATGAAGTAGACCGAGTGAAATGGAGATTACTGTCGCGCTGTGGCGACCCCGAGTAGGGAGAAGCCGAAAGAAGAAGAAGAAGAAGATTGAAAGGGCAATCGATGAGATATCTCAAAGTGGTTGGTTATAATTTAATCAGTGTTTATTAAAGCTTTTATTCCGATTAAAATTTTGTGTTTCAGATAAAATTTTTATGTGTTTATTGAATGTGTTTAGCACACCCCCATAAATTAATTAGTTCTCAAAAAAAAGCACATTTGTATCCTGGTTTATTGATGTGACTATTTTGCTGAAGCTCTTTAATTACATGAGGGTGTTCTGATTCTCAAATTCTCACATTGTGTTTGTTTAATTTTTCTGAAACATGACAAATCGCCTAGTCACTAAAACAAAATCGTTTGAGGAATGTTTCATCCTCAAAAATTCATTCGTTTGAAGCAAGTCATTTTTGGGGATTTATTAAACACATTCAATAAACACATAAAAATTTTATCTGAAACACAAAATTTTAATTTGAATACAAACTTTAATAAACACTGATTAAATTAAAACAAACCTTTTTGAGATATATCATCAATAGCCTTTGTAATGATTTTTTAAAATTATATCAGGACTTTATGGACACCCTGTATATAACAAGTCAAAAGCGATTTGGCTCACCTTCATTAAAGCATTGACAGAGTTAAAAGCGATTCTCTACTCATCTTTCTATAACAATTTTTTGTTTGCCATAAAACTAACTTTATGCGACATTTTAAAATTTTGAGCTCCGATTCGACGCACGCAGACAAGCCTATCTTTTACCATGTATTTTCAAACCAGCCTCTAGCGGACATTGGCTTCGCTTTTTGAAAAAAACGCGTTCATTTTAAATTGGCTGTTTGTGCACTAAAAACCTTGAAGGCGAAGTGTGACGCAATGACACCTAAAACGCACAATGACTTTCTTTCTTTTTATGAGAAAAGAGTCTTAAAGCGATTTCATACTTGCCTTCTAGAAAGTCAGGATCTATGACGTCTAAGAGGGGTTAATTTGAAAAAAAAACATAATTAAGAAAGCAAAGATTTGTTATATGGCCTTACCGGTGACGTGCCGTGAAGCTCGTGGTTGGTGAGACATTAATTTTCTAAAGTAATGTTAGAACTGTATTAATTTTATTTAATAACAAACAAAACAGTGTTTTAAGTAAATAAAAAAGGCAATTTAAAGCATTCTCTCACGTTTAGCTATCTCTTTCTCAGTTAAAAAAACATTTTTTTATTTCATCTCTATATTTATTCTGCTGACTCGCCGCAAAGAGTCGGAGGCGCGGTACACAGAACAAGCAATTACCCGGCCTGCTTCCGGAGATGCCAAGATATTGCTGTTCGGTTTAAATTTGTTATTTTGGTTTTATAGTTTTATAGAGATATGACTGAATTTTAGAACTGCTTTCCAAGATCACCAAGCATGGGAAAGTGCCGTAAAGTGTCTTTCCCAGGGACACAACAGAATGGCGCGTGTAGATTTTGAACCGAGCTCATGTTCATTATAACCATCGCTTTTTTACCACTTGACCACGCTGCCGACAACAAAAATGTTTTGTTTATGAAAAACTTGCAAAATTTTTTAGTTTCTTTTAGCATTATAATTACATACAATTACAAGAACGCAGGACAAAATGATTAAAGCGCTAAAAATATGGGGTGGCCATACGTCCCGTTTTAGCAGGGACAGTCCCGTTTTTTAGGCTTTGTCCCGGCGTCCCGCCTGGTTAACCAATATGCCCGTTTTTTTTATTGTCCGGTTATGTATGTCCAATTCTAAGAGAAGCCCCCCTTTTTTTGTAGAGAACACTATGATTTTGGGACGAGAATTTAAATAGGGAAACCTGAGTATGCTTTCAAGTGAAGACTTTTTTTTTAGTGAATACTACGATTTTGGGACGAAAATTGGGAAATCTGAGTCTGCTTTCAAGTGAAAACCTTTTTTTTTAGAGAACACTATGATTTTGGGACGAAAATAAGGAAATTTGAGACCGATTCCAAGTAAAGATTTTTTTTTTTAGAGAAGACCATAATTTTGGGACGAAAATAGGAAAATCTGAGAATCTCGGACAAATTTATTTTGTTCCCAAAAATTTTTTTTAGCTGGACCGCCTATGTCTATCCGGAATTCCGCCTATTCAGATACGGCAACCCTATTTTAAACGAACGTCCCGATTCATCACTTTGAAAATATGGCCACCGTATGAAAATACAACGTTTACTCTGTCAAAAATTAGAGTTAAAGAGCAAAACGAATTAAGCTACTATAAGTACGGTAGAATTTTTACTAATTTTTTTCTGCTAATAGCAAGTTGCATCTATTTTGCAAAGTTGTTAGAATAAATTTTTGTCTTATAATTGTAATTAAGTTTTAAACGCGTTTATTTCTTAATTATCTTTCAAACCGCACACACACTGTGAGAAACCTACAATAGCTTTTTTGATCTTTTCAAACAACGCTTTGGATCGTTGCGGGAGATTGCGGTTTTTGATTTTACTATAGAATTTTAACCAAGTGCGTTTTTTTTATCTTCATTACTTGAATGATAATTATGACGTCAGCTGTTTGGTCATTCGTCTTATAACTTTCATTGAGGCTTTACTTTGTGTCTTTAGAGTCAAAACTAGATTAAAACGAGTAGTTTAAAAAATTTATTTTTGTAATTTTTTAACTTTCGATTTTTTACAGAAATTGATAACCTTCATAGGTCGAAATCGATTTTTCATTATGAGTTAGTTCGTTTTACTTTTTAATCGCTATAATAAATATTTGGCCCATTGAACTTTGACTGATTTTATTAATGAATTTATGTATCGTATTTTGCAAAGACTAATACTTCAATATTTTATTTCTGCTTTATTTGGTTTCTACAGGTGAGGCAGTGCTTTCTTCCGCTACTAATTACACAACGAACTAGACCAAATTGATTTTTCCAAACCACTGCAGTTCGAGTGTTGTTATTGCTATGTTAAAAAAGAAAAATAATTTAATTATGCGAGTTGAATGTCATTAAAAAAGATAATTTAATATTTAACGACAGTTTTTTATTTTTACAGAAATGATTTACTTTTGTTATCGATTAACATTAAACAAACAGAAACATCCCAACTGGTAAGCAAATTTACCTGCAGCAGTCAGTTCAGATTATTGCTAGTGGAGTTTGTTGACCTTAGTACGGGCAGAATAGAACCCGTTTCAAAGTGACGGAGAATCGTGTTCCGCTTCCTTGCGGAACAACTTTGGATTGCTTGTTTTTTTTCAGCAGTTTTTGTTTTACGAAACCGAATCTCTAAAGACTGTCTAAATTCACAGATGTTGAGTTGTCGATTTTAGGTATTCAGTGTGTTGATGAGAATTCTTAGTTAAAATCAATTTCTTTATTAAAGTTTGTTTGAACAAATTCTTCGAGATGATTGCACCCTTTTAAATGAAGTCCTTTGAATTGCTTTAATTTGATAGAATAGGGGAATAAACTTTTTATCTCGAGGGACGCTTTTGGTAGTCGAAATTGTTTGTACAGTGCCCTATAGTGATCTCTAAAAAAGAAGTCTTCACCTTAAATCTGCCTTGGATTTCTTGATTTTTGTAGCTAAAAATCAGTGATCGCTGAAAGCAATGCCCAAGAATTCGGTTGAAGACAAAAAAGAAATTAATAATGTTTCTTGAAGCCTTCGCGGGCCGTAGTTTGCCCACGCCTGTGATAAAATGTTATTCAGCAGGCGAGTAATTGTTTAACGTTGGTTTGGAATAAAAGCAATTATTACGACACACTTCAGCAACTTGATCCACTCGGTTCATTGCAGGATACTTACGCAATACGAAAATACGTTTTAAAGGTTGATTATACAGACATTTATGCATAAACAAAGGTTAAGCGGTTTGGCAATTTTATTTTCTTAAGTTTTGTATGAGAATGAAATCATAATTAATACCGGTAATGCAAAACTTTATTTGTCTTGTTTTGGCTTATCTTTAGCCTGAATCTAAATCAAGAGCCAAATATAAGCTTATAAATCTAAAATAAACTAAGTAAAATGGTGCAGCTAATCAGTATCGTACGCAGATTTTGTTATGGGGGGCGGGTGTTTCAAGTGTAAAACAAGATTACAAAAAATGGTCCTGGTCATGGTCCAAAAATTTTTCCAAACTTACTTTCCAAATTAGAGTAAGTCTACAACGTTTTTTAAAACACCTTGCAGTTGCATGATAATGACATCAATATAATTTTCTGCGAGTTAAGCTTACTAATATAGAAGTTGATTCAGCTCAAGTCGAACTCAATTTTAATAATGGCTACGATCACAAAGCATTGCTACAAAAGTGTAAGGGTAATTCACCTTGTATAGCTACATATTGAATTCTACATGTTATAAACAACATGAGGTATTTAGGAATATTAATAGAAACCAAACTGCTTAAAATGAGAAGCACCAGACTCGAAATTCGCTCTTATTAAGGCGCGTTTACAGCCGTTTACAGTACTTTTTTCTTTCAGCGCGATTTTGGTTTGTTTTATTGACGCTCAAATCCACTCATGTTTTCGAGAAAAAATGAGT